>OZ025296.1:339206854-339919354 GCA_964019185.1 Maratus speculifer | reverse complement strand
AGCTGTTGAAGGTGAAAAAGCATTTATTCGAATACACCCTTAAGTAACATTACTGCATTTAACTTAGTAAACAGCATACAGACTTCCTTAGTGAACATACTAAGAAATCATTAGTAGCCATTGCATGTGCTTTTTGAGTATGTATACTAAGAAATGGTTAATAGTATTACAGATACTTATTTCTTTTGTATCTTCACTAAGAAATTTTTAGTAGCCGTTACAGGTCCTTTTTAAGTATGTTTACCAATAAATGGTTAGTGGTTTTACAGATACTTCTCTTGTATCGTTACTAAGAAATTCTTAGTAGCCATTACACGTATTTGTTTAGTATAGGGTTAGTAATACTACTAACCATTTCTTAGTGAAGGTACAAGAGAAATATCTGTAACACTACTAATGATTTCTTAGTATGTACACTAAGGAAGTCTGTGAGCTGTTTACTAAGTTTAATGCAGTAGTGATACTTAAGAAGAAACTGTATTGGTTACTAGAAAAGTTTATGGAATCCCAGTTGCCTAGAGATTTTCTAGTAGGACTACAGATGTTTATTAAGAAATGGTTAGTACTATTACAGATACTTCTTTTGTATCTTCAATAATAAATTTTATTGATAATTCAATAATAAATTTTATTGATAATTCAATTGAAATTTTAATTCTATTGAAATTTTATTATTCTATTGAAATTTTAATAACTGCATGGAGTGGGTCGTATACGATCCGCTCCACACAATTATCCCATTTACATTGATTATACTTAAGCAGATTTATTTAAAAACATTTTATTTTTGTTATACAATAAAATAATAATAAATCAAAGAAAAATCAAGCGTCAAGCATAGATTATGAAGCACTTTTTTTTGTTACATTTAGAATAATGTAACAAAACTGCGCCATTCAAAAAAATAAAATATTACGTCTCATCTCACCATATGGAACTATATAACGCATTTCAAAACCGAATTTCAGCAATTCCCATCTACAATCGGAAAATTATCCGAATTTTTTAGCAGCCCTGTGCAGAAAATTGCATCTATTAACAACATGCATTCCAAAATTATTTAAGCGATACATATTTCATTTGAAAATTAACCTTCAGCAATTTCCTCGAACTAGGAGAATGGTACTCCTGTGCAGCCCTGTATATGAAGTATAGAAATTATATATAAAGAGTAATATGCGAAAAACTAAATTTAATAACGCATACCGAATTTTAAAACGTACTCTCCAGCAGTTATTACGCAAACACACTGCACTTGTACATTGTTACAGCAACCAATTTATTTTGTGTATCCCCGCAAATTAAAAAAAAAATTGCTCTGTTTTAACGTGATCGCAGTGAAATCCAATGATTTATATCAGTTTCAATACATTTGAAATAGCGTAATCTCATTAAAATACTATGCAAATAATTTTTTCTCCCTATACCATAATGTAATCGAATTCTTTTGAGTGTCCCTGTAAATAAACCATTAATCGTACATACTTCATATCCAATATCAAACATGCTTTTGCGATTCTAAATGAGCTTTATCAATTGCATGAAAATCCGAAAATATTTACGAAAGTTAGAGCGTGGACAGACGGACAGACAAACCGAATGCATAAGCACTTTTCAACTTTGTTGAAAATGCTAAAAAGAATATTATTTATAAACATAAACAACAGAACATGCGCCTCTTACAAAAATAACCGTCTGTGTAGTCAAAAATATTTCTTTTCAAATAT
Source organism: Maratus speculifer (assembly GCA_964019185.1). Classification (NCBI taxonomy): domain Eukaryota; kingdom Metazoa; phylum Arthropoda; class Arachnida; order Araneae; family Salticidae; genus Maratus; species Maratus speculifer. The sequence continues at coordinate 339,917,627 of OZ025296.1, read as the reverse complement.
CAACATTTTAGCGATTTTGCCTTTCATATTCAAACTAAACGATACCAATCTTTTCAAAAACTCTCCTAAAAGCTGGGATGAAATCTTATTTTTATGGTGTTAATTATCCTAATTATTTCATGAAAAGGTTCCTATTTTCGAGACATTAATTAGGAAATCTACAATGTTTGATTTCGAAATGCTCTATTTTTAGCATTATTATAAAAAACAAATCTGTCGATAACTCTATGAATAATTCACGGGGCGCGTGGAAAGAATGAAAGTCGAGTGCCAGATTTTGGCACAGATCGCGCGATGGTAATTAGCGAGTAAATAAAAATTATTGTTTAAGTTATCCTCGCATATGTTAGTTGCTCAAGTGAAATTTCTAACTTTACTAATATTATAATGAAGTGTGTTCGCTTTTGTGTCATTGTTCACTTGTCTGGGGTAATACATAGAACTACCAAGGGCTAATTTAAACAAGTTGGAAATTGCATGCGAAGCGTAGCAAAGGAGGTGCATTCGTATGATAACGAAGTTTTAAAAATATCATTCTCATATATCAATCATATATCTCATAAAATTGTAATAGTTAATTACAATTAAAATGTGCACCAAACAATGTTCTCCCTATACCATTATGTAATGAAATAATTTTGTGTGGCCTTGTAAATCAATGACAAATGTTCTTTGCACCACAGTTAATACAAAATGTATATTATAATATGTACTTTATAGATGCATATCAATTTTATCATGTTCGAATGAGTAACACCATTAAAATGCGTTTGAAACACTTTTTTTCCATTGACCGTAATGGAACGGAATACTTTTGATTGTCCCTGTAATTCAACTATGCATTCGATTTTGATAAAATTTGAAGTGACTCGACAAAATTATGTAATAATTATGTATTTTAAATTTCAAACGATTAAAATACATTTGGAACTTTTTCCCCCATTGACCGTAATGTAACGGAATCCTTTTGATTGTCCCTATAATTGATCTATGCACCCGATTTTCATAAAATTTGAAATGGCTCGACAAAATTATGTAATAATTATATATTTTAAATTTCAGACGATTCGGTTGGGTTGCGTTGTTATATGCGGACGGACGGACTGAACGACTATAGGTGCTATGTATTTACGCACCTAAAAATAATGATGACAAACTGTTCTATTTCAACATTTGCTATATTTTAGGTCGGTTAATCGACCCAAATGTGGTGCAGGAACAAATAAGCTCTAAAATTACGATGAATTATGTTATACTTTTGTGGATAAAAGCTTAAACTAGTCGGAAACGGAAACCCCAAAAGTTTTTTCTATCTTGTACTTCCCTGGAAAATACAGCATAGTAGCGCCACCGGTTTGGTTTAAATCAGAATGTAGTCAGCAACAAATTACAGTCGGATCTCTTTAATTCGAACTTTGTCGGGACCATATGAAATGTTCGAATTATGGAAAGTATGAGAGAAAAACATGTTTAAAGGGGTACGATTACAAAGAAATTAATGTCCTAGTATTTTTAAAATTTCTTTCATCTATTATCACTAGAATATCACTTAAATTAAAAGGTATAAATACATAAACAAATTAAGAGATTAGAAACAAGGATAATGGAAGAAAAATTTGAGGTGTCACTGATGAACAGATGGGCCATTAAGAAAGCGGATATCAAATGCATGGGATTATATGTATACTCGTTCAGAACAATTTTGATAAAAATGAGAGAAAGAAATTTATTTCAAAGATTTCAAGTCTGTAAAAAAACTAAGAAAAAATAAAATAATTAGAACTCTAGTTAGTTCGAATTAAACGATGTCAAGAGAAAATGAGTTCGAAAAAAGCAAAATTTTTAACGTTATTTTGCCATTGAAAATTTAGGGACTTCATGTTTAGTTCGAATTAAGCGAAGATTCGATTTATCCGATTTCGAATTAACGAGAGTCGACTATGTCAATTTATAATTGAATCTAAAGTCTGATGAAAATCCGTGCATTAAGTTTTGAGACAGAGCCATTGCAAAATCTAAAAGAAAAAAAAAACTGTATAACAGCGCCACATGATGGGTGGCGAACACCAAAAACTAATCATGATCAATTTTTAATCAGGTGCTATCTGAAGCTTCATGGAAATCCATGCATTAGTTCTTGAGATACATTTATTGTGAAATCGTGAAAAATGCAGGATAGCAGCGCCATCTGTAGGGCAATTTACATCAAAAACTAAACTACACTAATCTTTATGAGAAACTAACTGAATCAAAGTTTTAGAAAATTTCCTGCAGTAGTTCTTGAGATAGAATTAGTGCGATAATCACAAATAATGCACCATGGCAGTCCCACCTGTTGAGTGATTTGAACCAAGATGTAATCAGCACATTTTTATATCAAGTACTAACTAAATATAAAACTTTATGAAAATCCATCCACTAGTTCTTGAGACAAGGCTATTATGAGAATTGTGAATAATGCAGCATAGCAGCACCACCTGTTAAGCAATATGCACCAAAAACTAATCAAATCTAGTTCATAAAAAAGCCTAACAGAATCTAAAGTTTTGTGAAATTCTATGGATTAGTTCTTGAGATAGAGCGCCCATAAAATTTTTGACACAGACCTTTTGTAAAAACATGTTTTTCGGGTTCTCTGACCCCTAAAACCTGTAAATTTGTCAAAAATCGGATTTCGAAAATTTTCACGAATCTAATACTTTTTTCTTGTAAAGATAGAAGAAAGTAAAGATGATGTGTTTATTTTTAAAATGGACATACTCGCTATGAGCATTTTCTAAAAGTTCGAAAGTTAAAAAGGGTTAAATGGTCGCAACATTTTTAAAAAACTTTATTAATTATACAATTTATTTCGAACTGTTGGTGCTGGAATTTAACATAGCTGTTTCTTTTAAAAGATAAATATTTTCACAGGGCAGTTTAAAAGAAATCCTATATGTAAAAAAGGTGCAGGAACAAAAAGCGTTCTAAAATTGCGATACGTATGATACTGCTAGAGCTAAAAATTTGAAATTTTCTCATTATGATTACTTTTGAGATGTAAAGGCTATCGAAGAACTGTTCTAAATCATTTGAAATTTACAAAAGTGAAAAGACACAAAACGCTCTAAATTACGATTCATTTGGAGCTGTTAGTAACTTTTAAGGGTGTATTTCGATTCAAACTGCTTATTTTCCGATTTATTTTTTACTTCATTTTTACTCTCATATGCATCAAACTGGCAAATTATCTGATTTAGAAAGTACACAAGGTGCCGTAAATGTCAATTCTTTGATAAATGCAGAAACTATTGCAAAAAAAGCAATCAAAAACGGCATTTTGAACAGATTTTCCTTTAGCGGGAGATCGGTGAACGAAAAAAAGGGTCATACTGAGAAGATAATTATTTATAAATCAAATTCTAACGAATTGAGCGTAAAAAGACATCACACGGCACCTTGTACATCTCTTCAAAAATGCCCTCAGCAAGTTTCATGTTTCTACCTTTAAAAATGTGTCTGAAATTGTATCGGAAAATTTCGAGCTGTTGAAGATGGAAAAGCGTTTTTTCGAATACACCCTTAAGATAAAAATACTATCTAAGAATTGCTCTATATCATTCGAAATTTACAAAGTGAAATGAAAAATGAAAATTCTAAATTACGATTAATTCGGAATTTTTAGTACTTTTAAGATGTAAATGGTTTTTAAGAACTGTTCTAAATCATTCAAAATTTACAAAGGTGAAATGAGGAAAAACGTTTTAAATTACGATGAATTCAGAATTGTTAGTACTTTTAAGATGTGAATGCTTTCTAAAACTAGTCGTTAAAGGCCATCGTAACACTTACCCATCATAGATATACATAATATAAAATATGAAAATAAAACATGTGTAAACTATTTATAAAATGCATTGCAATTCCAAAATAAAACTTAAACATGCATTTAATCACTTTTAATACACATAGTAATGCTCTTTAATGAACTGCTGATGTACCAATTTCGACAAATTACACAAAACGCCAAAATACTCGAGCAGTATCGAATTGCGTAAAAGAAACATCGTTATAACTCCAAAAATAATAATCATATTAACTAACAATTTACTCCGTCGAATTAAGCGTCTCATTTCCAATTAATATATATCTTTTTATTGAAATTCGAATGAAATACAGGGTCATGAAAAATGGAAGAATGTGGAAAACAGGATTACAGCTATCTCGGCAACTAATAATCCGATCGACTTCGCTCTTTATGCAAAATTTGTGTTATTTTATTGCCTTTTATGTCCACTCCTTAAAATAAAAAAATTCGAAAATTTTTATATACCTTTCATCAGAACGAATTTTTCGAGAGCTCGAAAAAAATAGTTCCGGATAATCATGGTTACTGATATTAAATAGGCTTCGTCCCATTCTTACATGCTAAGTACATACAAAATTTCAAGTCTCTATCTAATTTGTTCGGGAGATAGAGCGGTTACAGAGAGACAGACAGACAGACAACCACACAAACGCACGGACGGCAAATTTTTTTTTCTAAAAATATGTTTTTCGGAATCTCCAATATCTGAAACGTGTAAATCCGTCAAAAAAAATTTTTTTTTTCGATTTTCAAAACGATTGCAAGATTTACCCTATACTACGTACAATGGGTAAGTAAAACGGTTTCTAAAACATTCAAAAGTTTAAGAAGATAAAATGTGAGGAAAACTTTCTAAATTACGATTCTATGGAATTGTTAGGGCTAAAAAATTGGAATGCATAATGCAAATTTGTTTTTTCCACTCAAGAATCCCTGAAAGGTCTTTCAGAATTTAAATTCAATACACCGGATCACCAGGTAACTCGTATAAGATAATTAAATACAATTTATAAATTCCGTTTCTGTTTTCTACGATGAAACAATGGGTAAAAAAGGGGTTAACTATTAGTGCTGATTTTAGGCCGTGATAAGAAACTTATTTCTGTCCTTCAGTTACGCGTTTTAAAGTCAAAACGCGTGCGCGGACAGCATCAATCTGAAATTTGAAGAAAAGGATTAGAAAGTATTATTGAATTAGAGGCAATGTAAAGAACTGCATTCCTGAATATAAAATATTTTAGAAAGGGGTTGGGGATTGTGAACAATGGTTTTCACGAATGATGTATAGGTTTAATACTCTTTCAAACATAATGGAAAATGTATTGAGGACTTCCATAGCAATGCTTTTGAAATAATCATAGTAGTCTTTCAAAAGGAGAGAACTTTCAAGCTTTTTTCTCATTCTAAACACAATGTGTAAGAAAACTCAGGAAAATATTCATAATGTTAAATTTATTTGCATCAACAGCATACGTACGTAGAATTACAATTACATTTTAATAACGCAATATTGCAAAGCCTGCCTTTATTTATTTATTTATTTATTTATTTATTTACAATAAAAGCACAATTGTACACAGTGTTCTCACTGAAATTTGATAAACGTTAGTAATTTGGCTAATTAAAAATGAAAAACGTTCGCCAAATAAAAAATATATTAGCCAAATAGATTCGACGCGTGGCACTAAAAAAATTATCTTTAATCCTTTAATGTACTCCCTTTTTCTCAATATGTTCTACAATAATCCAAATTTTTATAACTGTGACAATGATTGTTATTAATCTAAATTCAACTATCCGCTACAAATATATTAAAAATACAGTGGCGGTCAAAAGTTTCCGGCCAGCAAAAATTTTTCCGTTAATTTGTAAATATACCCATATGAAGAGGAATCTCAAAGCGGATACTTACACATTTTATAGACATATTAGTTAGGAACTTCCTTATAGAAGAACGTGTAAATATCAATAAATTTAATTGACAAAATTAAGTATAAAAGAAAACGCATGTTCTCAAAAGTTTCCGGCCACTTATCATTCTTTAGTTTTTTTCTATCCGTAGAGTTTTTTTTGTTGTGTTTATGAATGAATCAACGTGTATAACATAGTTTGAATTCAAATTTGAAAAGTTCAACAATTATTGTTCATAAATGAGTGATTAGTTTGTCGCTAAAAGGCCAATCTTCATGAGATATTGCGGCTAAGTTATCGACCGGTAAAATCGACTGTAAACGATATTTTAAAATTATATAAAGATGGCCATGGCTTTCAGGATTTTCAGAGGTACGGGAGACCCTGGAAAATTACTATTATGGCGGACAGAATTATCAGACGAAAAACCATTGATAATCCGCATGAAAATTCCGTTGCAATATACTGCGATTTACGGAATTAAATTATTGCTGGAATAAGTTTCTCTACCGTGTTATGATGCTGACGTGATGCAGAACTTTATGGAAGAGTCGGTGTTAAAAAAATTTTAGAGGTAAAAAAAATACCGACGTACCCTACTGTCATTTTCCAAGGAACACAAAGTCTGGTCAAGTGAAAACTGGACAAAAGTTCTATTTTTCCATTAATCGAATTCAAAACAGTGTTGGAAGTGATGGCAGACACAACGTCCGATGACCTAACAACAAAAGATATCCTTCGACCTATGTTATTCCTACTATGAAGCATGGCGGATGACATGTTATGCCGCGGGGAGCATTTTCTTCAATAAGTGTCGGTCCGTTATTTAAAATCCACAGCCAAGTGAATGATACAATGTATAAGGATATCTAGCAAGACTATTTTATGCCTTATTAGAGAAATAAATTTGGTCGCAACTATTTTTCTTTACATGATAACGACATAAATAATGTATGCAAGCCTCGATAAGCAATGGTTTTCACACAAAAAATTTCGTTTTTGAAATGGTCAGCCCAAACGCCCAACATGAATCCATTAGAAAATCTTTGGAAAGAAGTTGACAAAAATCTACGGAACTATAAATATTCCAACTCAGCCGAAATTTTTCCAAAATTTCAAGAAATGTGGAAGAAACGTACCATAGACGATCTTTAACCGTTGATTGTATGAATATGTCACGTTGTTCCGCCGCAGCACTTATTATTAAAGCTAATAATATAGTAATAAGATAAAATACTAATTGCAAATGTTGTTGATCACTGTAAATTTCTATTACGATACCACTTTTTTTTACAAACTTGTGAAGGTGGCCGGAAACTTTTGAGAACATGCGTTTTCCTTTATACTTAATTTTTTCAATTAAATTTATTGATATTTACACGTTCTTCTATAAGTAAGTTCCTAACTATTATGTCAATAAAATGTATAAGTATCACTTTGAGATTCCTCTTCATAGGGTATACTTACAAATAAATTGAAAAATTTTTGCTGGCCGGAAACTTTTTACCGCCACTGTATATTATTATACAAACATATTAAAAAATATATTAAAAATATTAAACACGCACACACGCAAAAAAGAAAAGCAAAAACTGAGCACTAGCAATTTGGCGAATCTAATCCCTTGTTCACTCGCCAAATGAAGAATTTAATCGCAATTTGGCGCAATGGCGAGCGACAAGGAGAACAAACACTGTTTGTACATATACGTTCTTTTAAAATGAAAGCATTTTATTTAATATATATTGCACAATGATGATGTAACATTAACAACATCAAGTTACCAAAATCTGGAAAACAATATGATGTACCCAAACGCATGAAATACAAACAAGTTGGAAATTGCACGTGGATCTTAGCAAATGAGGTGCGTTCGTACGATAACGAAGTATTAAAATATTCAGATCTTGCTGATATAGTAGAGCCTTTGGATACACTATAATGGTCGAAATCTTTGTGTTCCTGTAAATATGCAGGGAGTAAATTTTATTATACTTCATTAACGTATATCTTATTCATAAAATATGAAGTAGTTTAATATAATTAAAGCCCGCCCCAAACAATGTTTCCACGTATAACATTATTTAGTGGAATACATTTGTGTGGCCTTGTAATTTAATAATAACTATTCTTTGCATCCCAGATTGTACAGAATGTATAATTTAGTACATACTTCATAGATTCATGTCAATTCTATTATGTTCAAATGAGAGTAACACCATTAAAATGCATTTGAAACTTTTTTCCCATTGATCGTAATGTAACGGAATACTTTTGATTGTCCCTGTAATTGATCTATGCATCCGATTTTCATAAAATTTGAAATGACTCCCCTAAATTATGTAATATGTTTTAAAGTTCAAACGATTAAAATGCATTTGAAACTTTTTCCCCCATTGACCGTAATGCAACGGAATACTTTTGATTGTCCCTGTAATTGATCTATGCATCCGATTTTCATAAAATTTGAAATGACTCGACAAAATTATGTAATAATTATGTATTTTAAATTTCAAACGATTCGGTTGGATAGTTTTTTCGTTGTTATATGCGGACAGACAGACGGGCGGACTGAGCGACAACAATAGGTGCTACGTATTTACATAATTACGAACGCACCTAAAAAGAGCAATTTCTAATTACGTTTTACAACTTGATATGCCGAACGGCCAAGACATTCTGATAACTTAAAGTTAAACTATCTAGAATTTTCGTAATATTTAAATCATACATATTTGTCTGAAAGCCGAGAGTACACACTTTTCGCAAATTTTCTCATCAAGATCCATCTTTGGCAGCAATTTCACCAACCCATTCTGGAAGTCGCCAAAACGCACGTTCCAATATTATGTCCGACATCTTATGAAGAAAAGTTGGTAGGATAGATTAGCTGAAGATGCCGTTGTTTTTAATTTAATTGTTTTAAAAATGGCGTGTTGATTTTATTTATTATTTATTGATTTCTTGTTAAAATTTGCACTTTTACGTATGAATTAAAAAATGTATTTCATTTTACAGATATTATAAAAAGCGTTAAAATCTTGATTTTGTAAAGCATTTCACCAACTTATTCAAGGTATGGGTAAAAGGGCCAACGGGAAGAAGCAAGAAGCTGGTCTCTCCCCCCCCCCCCCCCCCCCCTTGACGTGAAGAAGCTGGATCCGGCGGCCATTTATGCTTTGTAGAAAGGTCTGGTAAACATCTGCTTTATTTCCCTGGTAATTACACTAAGACTTACATAGGCAAATAGAGAAGTCACGTAAATAATTTTCACATTTACCCGAAGTCTTAAGACGAAATGGCAATAAAAAAAAGCACCATTGAAAAATTTGTAAAAATAACGCAAGCGGAAATTAAAGTATCAATAGGGAATCCTCTTGCTTACAACTGAGCGGCGTAGCGTTTCCCAACACAGCGCCTCCTGCCCAAACGAAAACTACGTGGTGTGGCATCTTGTATAACACGGTATCTCACCTCAAGTTACTCTAAATGTATTTTTTCAGCAACAATATCTCTCTTCTTTCCAGGGATATGTTTTCTAATGTGCTATTGCTAAATAAACAAGTTGGAAATTGCACGTGAAGCGTAGCAAATGAGGTGCGTTCGTACGATAACGAAGTTTTAAAAATATCACTCTCATATATCAATCTCATAAAATTGTAAATAATTACAGTTAAAATGCGCACCAAACAGTGTTCTCTCTATACCATTATGCAATGGAATACTTTTGTGTGGCCTTGTAAATCAATAACAAATATTCTTTGCACCACAGATTATGCAAAATGTATATTATAATACGTACTTTATAGATGCATATCAATTTTATTACGCTCGAATAAATGTAACAAAATTAAAATGCATTTGAAACATTTTCCCCCATTAACCGTAATGTAACGGAATCCTTTTGATTGTCCCTGTCATTGATCTATGCATCCGATTTTCATAAAATTTGAAATGACTCGACAAAATTATGTAATAATTATATATTTTAAATTTCAAACGATTCGGTTGGGTAGTTTTTGCGTTGTTATATGCGGACGGACAGACAGACGGACGGACTGAACGACAACAATAGGTGCTAAGCTTTACATAATTACGAACGCACCTAAAAACATAACGAAATGCTCCCAAAAGAAGCAAATTTAAACTATTGTCTATGGAAGCAACATTTGTTAGGCCCTTTACTACCAATGCTGCTAAAATGAAATGTTCGGTCCAGCACTGTTGAAGGCGATAGAACATTTTATTTCAAAGCAGTCCAGCTCCACTGCCATACTCTTTATTTACATAAAATGTGTTTGTTATCCATTTCAGTCTTATGGCTACTCATTTAGAAGATGGATCAAAAATGCCAGCCGAATTTCCCGACGAAAGCAGAAAAAAAAAGTCAAACTGTGGTAGAAAACATGATCGTTACGTGATCAGTTTCGCCTATAACTGAATAGGTAATCTATTGATAACAAAATGAACTAGTTGGATGTGTCAAGCCCAAAACTTTCTTCTATCTCATAAGTACATTTTAATATTTTAAAAAAAAAAAAAAAAAAAAAAAAAAAAAAACGTGGTGACCCCAAAGTTACCCACTATCGAATTTCCTCGAACATTTTACCTAGCCTAATGAGATTCTCGTATCCGAAAAGCCTAAAACGCAAAATTTAATTAATATTCTGAGAAAATGAGCTAAGTAGTGCCTCATGTTGGGTAATTTATACTAAAACCTAATAGGCATCTATTTATGTCAAGACCTAACAGAATCTGAAATTTGATGGAATTTCGTCCATTAGTTCTTGAGATATAGTTATAACAAAAAATTTGCAAAACGTAGCACAGCAACACCATATCTTGGACATTTTATGCCAAACTGTAAAAATAGCGTCTAATTATGTTATGGTGTAAAAGAATCTGAAGTTTGATGAAATTACGTGCATTAGTTCTTGAGATATAGCTAGTTTAAAAAAAACACCGTGTAAAATATAGCACAGCAGCACCATCAGTTGAAGGATTTATAACAAAACGTAATCATCGTGTTATTATGTTATATGTCATTTTGTAACAAAACCTGAAGTTTGATGAAATTCTGTGCGTTGGTTGTTAGCTATCGGTAAAATCGTGCAAAATGCAGCATAGCTGCACAACCTGTTGCAAGGATAATACCGAAATGTAATCAGCGTCTAATTATGTTATATATTCTAGTGTAACAGAATCTAAAATTTGATTAAGTTCTCTGCATTAGTTCTTGAGATATAGCTATCGCAAAAACCGTGCAAAATGTAGCATAGCAGCGCCACCTATAGGGCAGTTCACACCAAAACCTTATCAGCGGCTATGTATCTCAAGATATCGCGGAATCTGAAGTTTGGTGAAATTCTGCGCATTAGTTCTTGAGATATAGCTATCATGGAAATCATGAAAAACGTTGCATAGCAGCGCCACCTGCTGGCCAATTTACACCAAAATTTAATCAGCGTCTATGTATATTCAGGAGTCACAGAATCTGAAGTTTGGTGAAATTCTGTGCATTAGTTCTTGAGATATAGCAATCTTGAAAATCATGAAAAACGTAGTATAGCAGCGCCACCTGCAGGCCAATTTTCACCAAAAACCAATAGGCACTAATTCATATCAAGGTCTAACTGAATATAAAATTTTATAAAATTTCCAGCATTAGTTCTTGAGATAGAGTGCCCACAAATTTTTTGTCACATACAGACAGACAGACGGACAGACAGACAGACAGACGGACAGACTCACAGACAGACATTTTCTAAAAATAGTCAAAACGTGTTCAGGACCTTCTAAAACGTATAAATCCGTCGAAAACCGGAAGTCGAAAATTTTCATGAATCCAATACTTTCTTCTTGTAAAGACAGAAGAAAGTAAAAAGGAGTTCGACTCCGAATCGCTCCCATAGTCAGGTCTTCCAATTTCATATCTTTCCGTTGAAAAGGGAATTTGTAATTGTGTCAAAACGTTTTGCGCTTGTTGAGTGGAGCAGTTGAGAACAGCCTTAAGGTACATTTCCAAAAATTCCGTTAACAGAAGTTCATTATCTCTCGCTGTTAGTATTTTTGCTAAACATATTGAATGTCTTACATATCCTGAGAAAAATTATGTTCAGTTCCGGCTCGACTAAGTACGAAAAAAAAAAAAAAAAAAATGCAAATCGGCGGGAATGAGCTGAAAGGAACATTTATAAATAAATAAATAAATAAATAAATAAATAAACAGACACCATGCCCGATGCAGGTTTTTTCAGTGAAATGCTACATTTCTGTATTGATGTTGTCAAATAATCGTCGCGTCGGCTCGTGACGCACATTTACATTTCTTCTCGCGAAAGAAATATTCATTGGAAGTAGCCAATATTTTATCGGCTCCTCTTAAATTTTTATAACGGGCACCTAAATATTTTATATTAGCCCATGCCGAGCCAAGCCAGCTGTCCCGTTCGATTTTCTTCCCGACAAAATTTTCCTAATTCTGCCGGGCCATTTGAAAATTCGGCTTGATATCGTCCGCCCGGTCCGCCCCCCGTGCCGGATACAGCTATCGAGTCAAACTCGGGCCTGTGCAGATCTCTATGCAGAAATCCTTTTAAATTTTTTCTTCATGGTTGACTCACTGCTGAGTGTAATTTAGATTGTTCGGTTTATAAAAGACACACTGTTAGTTTGATATTACAATTACTGTACGATAAGTATCGACTTATCGAAGAACATTGTTGGCCAAATGGTCATTCGTCAGACAGAGTTAGCTTAAAAATTAATTTTATTGAATAGTTAATGAATGAGTCTTATTAATTAACCAACTAACCAAGAAGTGCGGCTAATTAGTATTTTTAATTTTTCTTGGATAAAAAAAAAGTAACTAATAAATAATTCTCGTTCGCTTGCATAGTTGCGTCCTTCTTCATTAGTGAAAGTTACATTAAAAAAAAAAAGTCTGAAGTGTTATTCTAAACCAATTTTCTTTATAGCCTGCGGGAATAGAATGCCAAGATGTCAGTCGCTCACTTATATAAACAAGTATTCACAACTTATCCTCGACTAGATCATCATTAATAAGGATGGCATTGTACTCAGTTTTAGTGAAAATTGAAAATTATTTTATTTAAATTTATTCAGCTTTATTTTTTTAAAAAAATTATCTCATCATTACATTTTTATTTTGAAAGATGATGGAAATTCACAAAGCTATCAATAAGTTTTCATTTCCGATGTAGGGTACTGCAATAATGTAATATTCCTTAGAAAATAGAAGATTCTATGGATTGCATAGAAGGAATGTGGATAAATTAATGAACTAAAAAATATTTTTTTTATTAATATTCGTATTTGTAAGTTTATTCAGCTTTATTTTTTTAATCAATTCAATTAAGTCAGTATTCATTTTATATATTAAAATAATATCTTCTATTAAATTATTTCACTAAAAAAATTTATTCGAAAAGACAAAATTTCCTTGCACGAAATAACATAAACTAACAATTATGTATATATAATATACAAAATCAATCCAAGGATTTGCTTTATTTTATTTTAATGAATTTTATCTCTTTTTAATTACTAATTTTTTTAATTATTTTGAAAAATTGATTAAAGTATTAATCATGCTTGTCAAGTCTCCCAATTTTTCCCTATAGATATATATGCGATTAATAAAACTAATATTTTTGTATTTCAATATACATTAGTAATCCTTTATCTACCGACGGTAATTATAAGTACCATTGAAATTACTTATTATAAAATTATTTTTATACTCCAATTACTTGTAATACTGTTTAGAATGAGTTACAGATACATTTCTTTATTTTGTTCCAAAAGCATTATTGGTTGCACAAAACAAAAATATTTTTAAAAGGAATTCTTTTGACTCTGTATCTTTTCAGCTTTCTTGGCTCTGAGGGAGGGGGATGGGGATTTTTCAAATTCGGAAATATTTTTATATTTATATTGTAAGTATATCATATTTGTACATTTTATAATTCTACAAAATACTAAGAAAACAATTTAAAATAAAAGATTTGAGTGGGTTTATAAATATTGCACAAAATCCTTGTAAATTTAAATTTAATTAATCCTTCTAAATCCTTCTAAAATCCTTCAAAAAATTTATTAAATGTTTATGCAAATCCTTTAATTTAGTTTAAACAATTAATGTAAAATGCTTTAGAATGCAAAATTTTCATGAATTCATAATTCGGTAAATAAAGGGTTAATGCTTTTTTTTTTTTGGGGGGGGGGGGGTATGAAACTCTTTTCTTTTTAATTATTCATTTTTTTTATTATTATTTTGAAAATTTCCTCAATGTATAAATTATACTCTTCAAATTTTTCTACACAAAAAGATCTGCGATTACATGCAACTAATATTTTTGTACTAAATTAGCGGTAATTAAAGTCCCAGAGATTTAGGCAATGGTAATAAACTATCAGAAAGATGCAGGAAATGTTTAATTCTCTAAAACTTTCGAGCAAACTTTCTTATTACTTTCGCTTTAGGCCTTTTAAGAAAATAAAACCGAGTTGAAGTAAAAAACGTTGCAAATATTCGCCTTGTAAAAACTTTGTGAAACATTTACCAAGGTGCATGTTACGACTGTTTTCTAGGTTATTATTTTTTCGGTCCTTCAAAAGCGTGGCCTTTGAATAACTTTATTACCAAAATTACGACAGCATTTTCAGCTGCATCTTCATAAAATTCTCGGATATTCTTGGTCCGATTCCAAAGAAATGAACTCCTCCCCACTCCCCTCCTTTTAAAACATAAATAACTTAATTTAGATTACATGTAACTGATAACTCATGATCACTCTTATACGGACTTTTTTTTATATTTCTTTATGTCTTAAAAACAGACATCTTTTAAAAAGTGTGTATTAAAAAAAAATCAAAAATATCAATTTTTTAATGAGATTTTTGAATATAAGAATGCATCAAACGCCCACAGACTTTACATTAGTGATGGGAATTCGGAGGTTGAATGACCAGCAGCCTTAAGTCTGTGGGTGTTCGAAGCATTTTTGTACCAAAAATATCTTCTCAAGGAATTAATATTTTTAACTTTGCCGTTTTGCTTTCACTGGTCAATTTATCTGTTTTTCTCTCATATGATAAACAAATTCTTTCTTAAGGGTGTATTCGAAAAAACGCTTTTCCACCTTCAGCAGCTCGAAGTTTTTCGATACAAGTTCAGGCGCATTTTTAAAAGTAGAAACACGAAACTGGCTGAGGGGATTCTTGAAGGGACGTAGGAGGTGCCGTGTGATGTCTTTTTACTCTCAATTCATTAGAATTTCAGTTATAAACAATTACCTTATCAGTATGACCCTTTTTTTCGTTTCCAGATCTCTAACTTGTAAAAATCGGCTCGAAATGCTGTTTTTGATTGCTTGTTTTGCAATATTTTCTGCATTTATCAAAGAATCGACCATCACGGCACCTTGATTACTTTCCAAATAAGAGATTTTGAAAGTTTGGTGTATTTGAGAGCAAAAATGAATTAAAAAATAAATCGGAAAATAAGCAGTTTGAATCGAAATACACCCTTAATTCACTAGCTCACACATTCTAATCAATCGTAAAAACTCAGTGTATTTCTCACCAGCAAATTCAGTGCCTAAGCCAAATTAACGTACTGCGTAAAAAACTTGGGTAAAAATGCATCGCTCTGATGAAATTACGTGTGATTTTATAAACAGTGAATTAAGGTAATAATTTTTTTTTTCTTTTTTGAGAAAGGGGGCGGACCTAAAAATATTAGTCTCTATTAGTAAGGGCAGGGTAAAAAATCTGAAGCACATAAAAATCCTGTTTTACTTTTGTATCATGAAATACTCATCAATTTAAAACATGTGCTCAAAATTCTAAAAGACACGGGTATTAAAAGTAAAAGTACAAAAAAGTAAAAACTCTCTATGAAAGAATAATAAAAATATTTTGAAACAAATTTCTGTAGATCCTTTCGTAATCTAAAAAGTGTAAATAGTGAATGATTCAGCATACTGTTATCTAGAAATGATTACAGCACTAAAAGTTTTTACTCTAAAAAATGTATTACTCAAAGTCAATAATCCTGTTCCGACTTTATCTCATTTTAAAGCGTGTAAGAGAAAACGTTGAAGGATTTATAAATGGCTGAAGCAAAAACGCGAATATCAGAAGCAAATGTTAAACGAAATTAATTAATTAATTTAGTTGTGATATCGTAAAACTCATTTTTTCTTTAATTATTAAAAGACTTTAGTAATTTCATCGCAGTCCCTTTATTTCTCTTGTACTTTATGCTTAGTTATTTTACTGTTTTATTTAATACGTACATTAATCAAAAACTGCTTCTGGTATACAGACTGATTAATTGTAACAATTAAGAATAGTATAAAACACACATATACTGTTAAATAATACAAAAAAAAATAACATTATAGACATATGAAAATTACATTAAAATATAAATCAACAGTTTCACATCATGTAGTTATACAGTCCTCCCCACTTAATAAGGTAACGGATAATCGAATATCCCGGTTATTCGAATAGAACCGAATTTATCGCCATTGTTTCTATGTTATTTTTTCCCGCTTAAACCGAATGCTTTTTGAGAGCCTTCCCGCTTACTCGAATAACATCTGGTTGACCAACATTTGAAAACAGGCGCGAAAAACACGTTTCAGCTTGAATTTTTCCTCACATTTTGTCATTTTCGATTCATTTACATTGAAAACAAATAAAAAGTTTTTTGCAATGATTTCGACCGGTAGGTGTGTCATAGACAGTTTAAATGTCCTTCCCTCCTTTTCCTGCGAATGGGTGAAATTAGTTGGACAATGTGGATTATTTTTGTATTTTATAAGTTAAGTCGCGTTTATGTTAAGAAAAAGGCGTTGCTATGTATTCTAAAAGGAAAGCTTTATAACATCTGATAAACTACAGTTTTGGAGCGTTAAATAAGAAAACAGAGACCAGGTAGCAAAAGGTTTTGAAATATCGCAGATGTAAGTTTCCAATACGAAACGCAATGCTGAAAAAATCCAAAAAGAGCAGGAATAAAATGGAAATTTGGATCGAAAGACGGAACATAATTCCATTTTTGGTAACATTGATTAATATGCGCTGGAATGAGTTTAACCAAAAGAGTGAAAGCTTGGTTAAAAAATGTTGCTATGATTATACAGAAAGCGCATGCTAACGCACAAAGAATGTTTCCATGTTTTTGCGTTAATTCCATTAAACAAACCACATTAAACTACGTTTTTTAGCCTGTGTAAATAATTTAAATTACAAGTAGCAAAGTTTTACTCAAATTCCAATGAACTACATGAAGTGTAATCATATAGCTTATGTACTGAAATTATGATGTGCTTACTTTACATTAGTATTTATTTTACTAATTTAGGTTATTATATTAATGATTTTATTATGCTGTTAATTAATAACACTGTTGATGGTTGTTTTACCTTTTTATTACGCATTAAGTATTACATTTCTATGTTTTCCCGTTTAATCAAATAACCCGCTTAATCGAATATTATTTCTGGAGCCATCAATATTCGTCTAAACGGGGACGACTATATATCTGTTTTATAATATTTTAATTTATTAAAATTATACATGGTGTCGTACATCAAGTCATTTCGGTGTTTTTTTTTTTTTTTTAAATAGTGATTAGTTGATTCCTGAAATAATTGTTGTATTAAGGGTGTTTTTACCTGCTCCGCTCAACAAGCTATAAACGTTTTGACACATTTACAAATTCATTTTTTAACAGAAAGACATAAAATTGGAACGTCTGACTATGGAAGTGATTTCAAATCGAACTTATTTTTCCATTTTATGATCATTGAATTACCTATCCAGTTATAAGCTATTTCGATAACCTGATCACCCGTTTTTCTCCTGCTATTCGACCGGTTTTTCTGCTTTCGTCGGGAAATATGCTCAAAAGTGTCAACTTTGAAGGCTTGTTATGAAAAATCTACTGTGTTTTTTTAAAAAAAACAAAAGAATGAGTCCAATTAGACAGTTTCTGAATAACAACACCTGCTATTTTCATGCATTTCCGAACAAAAATAAATTAAAGCATGTGTCACAAAGTTGCCCTTTTTGATTTAAGAACACCCTTAAGGCATAGTAAAATAGTTATGCGATGCACGTTTCCTTAGATACCTTACAGTGCTCCCTAATTGCAAATTCTGGAGTTATTGATAATATTCTGAAGCCTATAAGAGAGACGACCAAAAGTTCAATAACAAAGTTGTAGAACACTATCGATTCGGTAAGCAAAAATATTTTGAGTATACGGCTAAGATAAATCTAGAAATTTTAAATCTTTCATTTCTCCAATTGAAATCGGCTATTTTCTGATGTATTTTTTGAAAACATGCATGTCGCAAGCGTGTCTATTTAGAAGGTAGTCTTTTTAAGAAAGCAAGTAATCGAAATGATTTTTCGCTTTTCAGTCAAGGTAGAAGATTTTCCTGAAAATGCTGTCCTTGCTAAGTTAATCTTTCAACCCGAATTTCTGGCGGCGACAACGCGGAAAAGAAAAAAAATCAAGGTGTAACTAGGAAATTTTTTTTTCGATTAAATCATTTCAATAATCACGCCTGCAAGTATTATTCCATTAGGTCAATATACGACTACGAACGTCGCTTTTCAAAATCACTCGCGAAGTCTTAGAAACAATTTGCAGTTGAATTAGAGGTACTCTTTGACTGAAAATAGCTTTGAGACTATCGTTGTTACTTGATAGATTGAATGTTAGAGTTAGATTTTGAACTTTTGAAGGAATTAGTGAAATCTCTGAAAATTGAATAATAACACCAAGTTACTAAGACTTTCTTTGTCATTATTTTACACTTTTCTCATAAAATATTATATTTCAAATATTTCATTTTGCCATTAAGATAGACTGCGTATAAAGGCACGTCAAATAGATGAATGTGCCACACTTTATGAATAATTGATGTTTCCAGATTCAATGTCGCTATTAGCGAAACAGCAAGTTAAAACAAAACCAAGAAATATACGAAGAAAGAAATTGTTTAGATTTTATAGATATCTTTATAAAAAAAAGAAATTGTTTAGATTTTATATATATCTTTATAAAAAAAAATCTAATTAATAATTAATTAACGCTATTCTTAAATCCAAAGAAGCTACTTTCTGACGGATTTCTAGATTTAATTTTGTTAGGAAATGCATAAAGTTGGCGGCTGTTCTTATTCAAAAAACAATGTAAAAGAGATGCGCTTTCCATTGTTCGGCAAAGGCAAAAGATTTTTCAGAAAATACAATCAATGTAGGCATTTTGAAGCGAATTTCCCGACACAGCGGCGCAAGAAAAGTGAACAATTTGTCGTCATCTCACAATAACTGCTTATAATTTGATAAGTAATTTATGTATAAAAAACAGAAAACCCTATTCTGTTCAAAATTGTTTCATCAGTCAAATCAGCCTCACTTGTGGCCAAGAGGTTCTGGCCTCGAAACTGGCAGACGTTAGGTGCTAGGTTCAAACCCAATCACGGCCGACGGCATAATCGTTCGGAGTTTTCCGTGATTTACTTAGAACCTTAGATTTCTTTGCGTGAATACGGATTAGGTTCCCTTAGAAAGACCCCTCACCCCCTTAAGGGTCTATATCCCTTGTGCAGATAATCGCCCGTCATGAAATAAATCATCAGTCAAATCTGCCAATTTTATGCTTTTACGTCTAAAAAAGACTTAGAAAATGTGTCAAAAAATTTCAGGTTTTTGAGCAGGGAATTTGAAAACCGCCGAAAGCATTGCTAGTTTTTTAAGTACTATTTGCTTCTTTTTTTATTATTAGTTAAAAAATTTCAACGCTACTGTATATAGGTCCCACCAGTGGCCGAGAGGCTCTGACCTCCAAACTGGTAGACGGTAGGTGGTTCCCATTCGCGACCGTCGGTTTAACTATTCGGAGTTTTCCGTAGTTTTCTTCGAACCTTGGACTTCCTTGCGTAGATACGGGTTAGGTTTTTTAGAAAGATCCCCCACAGAGGGCAACCCACCCCTTAAGGCCTATATCCCACAGTGTAGATAATTGGCCGACATAAATACGAACAAACAAACAAAAGCTACTACATATAGAAATTTATCAGTATTAATAAAACAAAAACTCAACTTTTTAACGTTAACAATCCTTTCTTTTAACTAAGCTTATAATAAATGAAACACATGTGAATCTTCAAAATAAATGCATATCCTTTGCGGATCACAGATTTTTTAAAAAACTCACTCAAACTTATCTCTTTAAATTTAGTAGTCTAGTCTTTTAAAATAGAGGTACACCCTTAACGAACACTTTTCAAACATATATCTCAAACTTACATATATTTTTAGATTTAGGGTCTTTAGTTTCTTAAGATATATACCATTAATCAACTTCTTTTTATCATCTATCGCAATTTTAAGTCTGAAGGAATCATTTAAATTTTTTTAGACATTCCCCAAGCCTTTCTTTTTTTTCTTACAACGATTTACAAAAATTGTGCATTGCGAAAAATATGGACATTTGAATTTGTAAGATGTTTCTTGAAAATTATGAACATCAGAAATTCATGGCTGAATGGAGATGATCCTTCCTGCAAAGTGTTGGGTCACTCGATTTTACCCGATCCGAGATTCTGTTCAGGTTCTGATTTTGGTGCTAATTTTTTATTTATCTTATTTACGAGGGCTGTAAATTAAGTAATGACAACATAGATATAAATCAATTTTTAATGAACTTACAACTACAATTGCAATACATTACTTCTATGTAATCACCAGCAAAGCTTATAACCTTTTGCCAAATGCCAGGAATCCGTTGTAGACCAGTGGCAAGGTGTTGATTGTTGATGTAAGCGACCGAGCGCCCGAATGCGTGGAGTACAGATGAAACGTCATAAAATCCAGGGGGGTTTAGTGACACAAGATGCGTCATAAAATTTAGTTTTGGGGGGGGGGGGAATTTGAGAAAAAGTTCATTTTTGGAGGGGATTTTTAAATTCTTAATATTTCCTTTTTTCTTAATGTAAAAAAAAAAAAAAAAAAAAAAAAAAAAAAAAATCTTGATTTTTTTTAATATTACTTTTAATTTTTTTCAACATTTAATTTCCAGGAAAGTTCTTGTGTTTTCTTTTTCTAAATTCTAGATAAGGGCAATAAGAATCCATTCTGCTATACTCAACTCGCTATCTTTTGTAAATCTTGATTTTTTTAATATAACTTTTAAATTTTTTTAACATTTAATTTCCCGAAATGTTCCTGTGTTTTCTTTCTTTAAATCTAGATAAGGGCAATATGAACTCATTTCGCTATGCTCAACTCGCTATCTTTTGAATGTGCAGTAGATTATAAGTAGAATATATTTTACAATTGATATTTTGTTTAGAGGGGGGGGGGGTCAATGTTAAAGTATGATTTAGGGGGGATTTGCGTCATTGGGTTTGTGGGGGATGGTCACCACTGATAAAACCGGTGACCTCGGAGGGGTTCCTTCAACTTCGGAAACAGATCGAAGTCACAAGGACTTATGTTGGGTGAGTAGGGAGGGTGTTGAGGAATGGAGGGCCGACCTATGCGTTTGCAAATCCACAGTCTCATTCCGATCCGAACGAAATTATTGAACCCGTCGTGCTACAGTAAAGCATTTGTGACACAGGCTTCCGCTAATCCTCGATAGCATTCTGTTGCATTTTTGCCACGGGCAACTTCAATTTTAAGCCACGACCGATGATCACCTTTTGAAAACATGCTTTAGAGCGATGGAAGTAAAACTCCTCACTTTAACACCACACAACTAACCTTCCAAGCAGATCGGCTGTTTTTTGCGCCCTACACATCGACAACAGCGCTACCTCACTGCTATCCCCATACCTATTAGCGCATGCCCGCTCTTCTGCGAGTTTCAAGGTTAAGTTGCCACTATTTAATTTACAACCCTCGTACCTCGTATTTTTTGTTTTTATTGTTGTTGAGGGTCGAATTGATTTTAAATATTTTAGGTTCAGCTTTATTTCGGATTTTTTAATTTTTCATTAGAAGGTATCAAGTTTTCAAATGAAAGCACATGATATTTTTAAACTCTGTATAATTCTGTATTTTAATGAATACACATATGTTGAATTTTATATAAAAATATAAAACTGATACTAAAGATATATTCGTACACTATTTTCCCACAATGTATATTTAAATATGAGTTAATTTTTTTTTCACTTCTCGTTTGAGAAGAGTTCAATTTTGAAGATCTCGGGTTCGGGTTGATTTATTATTATTATTATTATTATTATTATTATTATTATTATTATTATTATTATTATCGTGTTTAGATTGAGTTTCTGATTATCGTTAAGTAGAACTGTAGAACTCTAAATGGAGATATTAGTAAATACTAGGCCAAATTTTCTTTACTGTTTGTTTACATATTCAAAATTCTATTATAAGTTTCCCTTCCACTATAAATTAATAACACTCTTACCATAATAACCGACTAACCTAGTTTTGTACTAGTTCTATTTACTAAAATGTTTAAAATATCCCGCAACATGACACACTTTTTTATTATGATTTAATAGGAACTTCATTTATTGTACAATAATCGAATCTAACAATACTGTAATCGGATAAACAAATACCTTCAGCAACTAATCCTACTTTTGAATGATCAAGCAGATACATAGATATTTTTTTTTATATTATGTTGCCAATAATTAACTGTCGTATATTTTTAGCTTAGAATAAATACCGTTATGTAACCGTCAGCTCTTCAGATGAACAATTACTTAGTATAACAATCCAGATGAAAAGCATTACTCGAGATTTTCTATACTTAAAGTGTCCGTACTCCTTCGTAAGTGATTTTTTAAAACTTTCTCTTGTTAACCATTTTTTTTTTCTTGAATGACATTTACTTTAAAACTTTAAAAATATAAAAATTTCAGCAATTACCAAGAAATAACCCGTAAGGCATGGTGACGTCACATTGTGACTTCGTGACCATCGATTGTCGATGTGACGTCACGTGACGTCGATGTGAAGTCACAGTGTCCAAAATGTGAAGTCGTTATGGCCGTTTTAGAGCTTTTTTGTGACCACTTTGTGAAGTCACGGTGTGACTAATTTGTGAAAAATGTGTCATTTGTGATTACTTTGACATTAACATAGTGACAAAACTGTGACAAAAGCGACGATATTTAAATTGCCAGAAACATGTTTTTTAAAGTAAATAACATGTTTTGAAGAATATTTGTAATTTTCAAATTTTTTTTAAGAAAGTCACATGTCAGTCACAATGTGACGTCACTGAGTGGTGGCATTTTGGTCACAGATGTTATGTGACCAAAGTGACTCACAGTGACGTCATTGTGACGTCACCGTGACCATGCATGCTATGAAGGAAGTTTTTTAAGAGAAAGATAGTCAAAATTGTGTCAAAAACTGACAATTCCGCAAAACGGGTCAACTCAAAAATAAAACAATTGTTAACGTTTTGTAAATTGCGTAATAAACAGAATCATTTTTTCTAGGATTGAGACCACACACATTATAATTGCATCTCTTTCTCTGATATGGAAGTTTAAATACTGATGTAATAAAACATTCGCAAAATTTATCTCAAATTTGTCAGTGTAAATATAAAACTATTTAATATATTATCATAAGTATAGCCTATTCCCTCAAAAGACATTTATAAAAGAAGTACAGAAAATTTCGTAGCATTTCATGCATATTTTTTTTGTTTTATGATGTTTTGCGTATAGTAAAAATCTGAATAAAGTATACTGCCCAGTTAAACTGATGGCATTGAGCTCACAGGCTACAAATACTAATTGTATATTAAAGCCTTATATTTTCAAGGGTTAATTCCGTTCGAAAAAAATTTAAGAAGGGGAAACAGCTCTCCCCTTTCCTCTTTTTTTATACTTAATCATTGAAACTCCTATACTATCAAAGACATGCTTTATCATATAAAAAATCTATATCCAAAATTCAGAGCAAATGAGATAATTCTTAATAAAAACCCATTTAGCATTTATATAATTTAAAAGGAGTTATTCCCCTCTTTTATACTTAACCATTAAACTTCCAAAACTATTCAGAGATTTCAACGAAATCTGAAAATTCTGCTTGAAAAACCCATTTATATAAATTAAGGGGGGGGGGCATTAGAACCCTTGTTCCCCCTATTTATACTTATTCAATGAACACCTAATAACAGTCACGGAATCGCCTCATCAGAATGATCCTAATCTAAATTTTGAACGAAAACTTAATTCTGCATGAAAATCCCATTTATATCAATTAAGGGGGGGGGGGGGCATGAGCCCCCCGTTCCCCCTCTTATACATATCGAATAAACTCCAAAAACTAATCAGGGAAGCGCCTTGTCAGGATATACCTACATACAAAATTTCAAGTGGATCGGATATTTTTATCATGAGTTATCGCGTTACGCACGAACGAATATACATACAGAACGGACGGGCACATAAGCTCTCAGGCTATGATAGCCTGTGAGCTAAAAACTTCATTTTCAGAAAAAGCTAAAAGTAATTTTAAAGCACAATTCAAAAACTGTAATAGATGTAATTTTAAACATCTGTAAATCGGGTTCTATTTTAGATACAGACAAAACCTAAATAGATTTCGATACATAAAAGATTCAATTTTAATATTGTTGTAAAAATGAAAAATCGATATTTCGATCAAAAATTACGTTTTAAGGGTGTTCCGATACCTTTATAGTATGCTGAAAAATAAATCTCCGCCATCCTAAATATGCAGAAATTTTCATTTTAAATAATTTTGCAGAATGTGTTAACTCATTTATTATGAAATTTCCATCTCAAATTTATACAGTCCAACTCATTTAATTGGAACATCACTAAAACGAGGACATGATTAAAACGCGTAATTTTGCAAGCTAAGAAAGGTTCTTCAGTAAAATTATATTAAATTTATCATGCTTTCTACACAAAAAAAGAAACTTTTTTGTTGAAACGTTTAAATTTGGTTAATATAACCCCAACCAAATATTTTGGTTAGTATGACCAAATTTTAAACAAAATTTAGTTGAATTTACAAAATTATTTGGTTAGTCTAACTATAATTTGGTCATTCCAAACAAAATATTTGGTTGAGGCTATATTAACCAAAATTTAGTTTTTTCAACTAATTGTTTTTTTCCGTGTACGAGGTTACAAATATCGTTCATACAAGCAAAACATCTGATCATTATTTCATTGTCATTTTCGACTAAAAGTAAATTAGATTTGGAAAAGAAATCCCTTTTCTATAAAACAATGTTCTTTCAAAACAGTTATATTTCCACATTACACGGTATCTGTCAAAAAGTAATAATTTATCAGTTTTATCAGTGTGTTTCTTGTTCTGTCTGAACTGCCTTGATCCAAGAAACTCAAATAGGGTGTCAAAAGTGGGAATTATCACTTGAAGTATTAAAGTTGGTTGAATTTTTAATATTTGGATGATATTCTATGGCAAAATAAACCACATACGATTGCAAGGATATATAAATTAAGACGGTATTTTTTAAAACTTAAAATTTTTTTTTAAATTATTTAGAACGAGAATTATAAACACTGGATTTTTAAGGAGGGGAGGGGGGGAGGGAGAGCCAGGGGTTGTACTTACATAATTTATATGCACAAGCTTCACGTAAGTGCAATATTTGAATATTTCATGAATATACCATTAAATAAATGAGTAAATAAATATAAATACTTACATCACTGGTACGATCTTCTGGCTCTTTCTTGAGACTGACGAAAAATTTTTCTTCGCCATACACAGACATAGTTCAAGAAAACAAAAAAGTCTAGATTGTCTTCTAATCTCGATGCCTTTGTCTTAACTTCTTACGAATCGTCAAACTATTATATATATATATTTATGTCTTTCAATAAGGAGTTGCTTTTATAAACCTATACGCAAATGGAAAATAGATTCAAAATTCAATTCTAGTAATTCTAAAAAAAGGATTTTAATCTGGAGACGCCATTTTTAATCCCATCATGTTACTCCAGAACATTTAATGTTTAATTTGATCTTCCTTTGTTGGCAGTGAAATCCTGATAATTTTTGAAATTGGAAATATCGCGTATCCAGGACTGCTAAAAGTTGCTCTAGATTTTCCAGCGTTATACCTTTCTTCTGTATTCGTTAGAACACAGAAGAACACGCTTTTTTCTTAATGAAATTTTATCTATTAAGATATTTATTTTTATTTTGTGAGAGGCTCTACAAAAAGTTATCTTTAATAACTTGTCAGAGCCTTTATTAGAAAACGTTTATTAAAATCTTGAAAACTTTAAAAATTTATTTTGAGACAAGACAAAACACATATAAGTCACACGTTGTTTAAGCTCAAATTCTTATAAATATGTAAAAGGTTTGATTGCGAAATTTTCAGATGATTGGTATAAAATGGATGGTTATCTTTCAAAGATATTCGTACTGATATATTTTCAGCAATTTTGCATTTGATAAAGGTTTTTACTAAATAATTTCTACAATACAGAGCGCGTTGGATGTCACAGGTCCGGTGTCCGTTTTTTACAGAGATAGCGTCTACCTAACCGGGTGCTGTTGAGAACATTGTAGAAACGTATCCGTTCCAGGCAATCTTTCGTGATCTTCGACATAGCACTACTATTGAGGCATTTATGCGGTATTCAATCATCATGATTGGATTACAGTATCAGTTGTAGAAATGTAAAGAATCACCGATTCTTTGTTCTCTTTTAACAGCTTCACCATGATATCAAAGGATCAGCGACAGATGCACCTGGAAAAGAAAAGAAAAAAAAATGAATAAACATGATTATTACAAGCAACAACAAAAGAATCTTCATAAAAATAGTCATTAGTTTCCACAGAATGATTATTGCGAGAAACAACAAAAGTCATAAAAAAGTAATGTGTTGCCAATAAATTGGGTCATTATCATATTAAGGGACATAAAAAAAATAAATATCATAAAAATCTCATGCGTTACCTACAGATTGAGACATCATGATAGGAAGAAACAAGAAACGTCAAAAAGTAAGCATCATTAAAAAAAAAAATATATTCCAAAAAAATTTTAGTCCAATAAAACTTTTCCAAATAAATTAAGTCCAATAAAATTTTTCCAAATAAGTCCAACAAAAATTTTTCTTTGCTATTTAAGTATGTTATTGAAATGTTGTTTGAACCAAAAGACAATTTGTTTCGTAAACAACAATATTCCGTTAGATTTTTCAATAAGCCTATAAAAATCATTACCGTGGTTTTTCATGTTCTAGATACAATAAAATCTAACCACTGTTTCCTACCGGTAAATCAAAGAAGCTGGTGCATTCATTTTGACACTTTACAGTCAGGAGAAAACAGAACCATTTAACACTATTACCCGCCAAATCCGATTTTAGGCCAAACTAGTTTATCCTATCGCCCATCGGATAAGCAACTTTTTTCTAGGCCAAACTATTGCATCCTAACGCCCATAAGATAAACTAGTTTTACCTAAGCCAAATTAATATAGCCTATGGGCATTAGGATCGACTAGTTTGGCCTAAAATTAGATTTGGCCAGTAACACGAAAGAACCATTCATGTGCTGAAAAAACTACATTACAGTAGTACACAGTACACATTACACTTTCGATGTTCTAAAAACAAAGTCCTACACATTTTTCTGCTATTTTTAAAGCGTTAATACAAACTTTTTTTTTTTTTCTTAAGATCCTTTCACAACAGAAGAATCAGTGATTGCATACGTATGTCCTTTCTAATTGAAGTTGATTTAGTTATAGGGTATTTTAACTATTTTCAGATTGTAGCAGATATACATCACAGTCTTTTCACAGGGAGTCACTAAGACTGTAAACTTATGTCATTTTTAATCATAACACAATCATCTGAATTTCACAAATAATGAATGTATTGTTGAGGTGTACATTTAAACTTTTGATAAGGATACTTTTCCCTTTTGACCACTGCCTACCGAATCGAAGCTTACATGGAAAGTTGAATGCATTTTCTGTATTGTTGAACATTGACTGCATAAAGCTTAGAATTATTCTAACATAACTGCGCAGTAATTAGAAGATCCTTATGAACGCAGCTAGTGAAAAAGACAGGTTGCAATGCTTCCACCCCTTTTGACAGTCACCTGATTCAGACAATCTACTCTTCACCAATTGTTCAGCTACCACAATCAAATTAGACTGAAATTTAATCAAGATTGATGGGTGCCGCGACTTGTTATTCCTAAGAATATTTTTTATTAAAATGTAAAAAAAATAACTGCATTACATAACATTTAATAGGAATTTTACCGTGCGGACTACAATTTTCGTATTTTGAGATATTCTCCCTTTAAAACCTGGTTGACGGTGTAAGGTGTAGAATGGCAGCTACAGACTGCTTAACATAAATAACTGATCTAATTATTGTACTTATATGTGATTTGCATTACTTGTTTTGAAAACTTTGGAGTATTTAAAAAAAATGCGATTTCTGAGTCTCGTACCCGTTGGCTGAACTTTGGCTGTAAAGAAAAAAAAAAGGCTTTTGTAGCAGTGTGCACAATCAGTTAGCATTGCAAAAGATTACAAATTCAATCACATGTGAAAAGAAAAGTATTATAAGAATTCAATTTAAAATAAGTTACGTATTTTAAAAAAGTTATTTATTTTGGTTTCTAATTTCTAAAATAATATCCATAACCCATAGACTTTCACGTGAAAACAAATTACATACAATGAAACTAAACGATAAAATAAATTTATAATTTCATCGGCGCAAACAGATCTAACCCAATATGAAAATCATCCATTTCATTGCCCAATGCAATCATCAATTATAGTGAAATTTCTCACCGAAACACCCTTTCCAAGATTATGAAATCAATAAACTGGACCAAACAGGTCACGTGCAAGCTTCAGTTTAATTCACGGTCATGAGTTCCGACGTCAGGAGTGCCTCGAGGCTCCCCCTAACTTATGAACTTATAACAAGGGGGTGACCGGGGCAAATCGATCAAAACTCCCACTGTCAGCTGACTGAGGAACGAAATTAATTAAAACGCCCCCGGAGCGTAGACTCGGAGCAGTGGGGCGAAATGCAGCTAAAAATATCGTTCTGGGATCGATGAGGGTGTGTGGGTTATGGGTATTAAAACCCCCATCTTATCCACACACCCCCAACGCAAATTAACCACAAAATAATTTGTTGGCGGCCTTTAATGAATGTTACAGGAGGGCACAGCGTGAAGTGGCGACAATTAGAAGGTGAAAAAATAAGTTTTAATTGTCTGATTAAGGAATTCCTTCGTCCTGGAAAAACTTCCTTTTTAATTTTATTTTTTTAGAAGCGGAGAACAGGACGAACTGCGGGACTTCGGGAAACAGGTGTGCGGGCATGAATGGGATTTTGAGGCTTTGAACTAGACAATGAAGTAAAAGATTTTGAAGATGGAGATAAAAAAAATCACAGATTAAGTAAAAAAATTAGGAAATAGTTTAAAGAAATTTGAGAAGGATGAAGTGGATTATGAAAAAGCAAAAGTTTGGAACTTTTTTTTTATTTATTAACTAACGTTTTTCCTTAAAATCAAAAGTGTCAGAAAGTTACCGTGTAATTAAGACTAAAAATTGCATTTAAAACCACTAAGAATTAAAATATCGCGGAGGAAAAAATGTATGATAATGTACTAAAACAGTTTGAAACAAACTTTCTTACGAATGTTAAAAACGTTGCAAAATGTGGAAAAACTCTAAAACTCACATAAAAAATTGAAGAAAAATAAAAAAAAAATCGCGATACGAATACCAAATAAATTTTTCTGGAAAGGAAAAAAAAAAAAAAAAAAAGAATGTAATATATATTTAGCAAAAGTCCAGATTAAGTGATCCAGATTAAGGGGAAAATTGTCGCAAAATTTGAAAAAGCGTTAGAAACAGCATTTTGTTTTTAATTATTATTTATTTTTACTTTTTTAAAATCGGAGAATGATTGAGGAAAATGCAGTATTCGTTTCAGAAACGACTTTCATGCATATACATACATATAAAACCATTTATAACAATGTAATTTTTAACAATCTTTGTTGATTGAATTCATAAAAACTACTTTAAATTATGTATGGATGTAATCAATTTATTCTCTATTAAATGAAATTCATTTTTAATTATTCAATTATTCTTCGATAAATTTTACTTTATAATCCCTGAAAATTCTTTATCGGATAAAATCCATATTGTTGTGGCAATGGCTCTTAACTGATGGGATCGACAGCTGTATAAATAAAGTCCCTTTCTCCGTCACTTTTTCCGAACGCACCCGCGCGGAGCACCCTATTATGAGGACGTCCGGCAGAGAGTGGATTCATGTCCTCTCGCTTAAACGGATATCCTCTCTCTTTCATATGACTTTTTTTTTTTTTTCTTTCAACCCACATTCGATATATTTTTTTCACATGAATGGATTTTATGTTAAGGTTTTTAAAATTAATGCATATTTCTGAGTATAGTTTGAGGTCTAGGGCAGATATATTTTTTTTTTTATGAATATTTGATATGTAAGATTTTCCAACAAAGTTAAGAAATGTTTATGAACTCAGTTTTAAAATCTTAAAAAATCTTTCATTTAAAAATTGAAAAATCCAGCATTTTTTAAAATTATTGATAAATTTTCTAAAAATATCATTCAGTTTTAAATTAATTTTTGGATTTTTTACAACAGAAAGGAATGAAAATTATTATATCTCGGTTCGAAAAAAAATATTAAAAGCAATTTAATAACTTTTAAAAGAAAAAAATTGCATTTTTCATGAGCACATTTTATTAACAGAAGCACAAGGCCGTTTTATGCTTTTACAAAAAAAAGGCAAACCTGATCTTGGTTTGGCATGAGTCTGTTGAAATATATAAGCCCAGGCTCAAACGCCATGTATCTGTTCGATGCCGATCTCTACGCTGGATATATTACTTTTCTATACTGATGTTGTCAAACTAACATTAACTCGTGACGCATATTTATTGTTATTAAAACGAAAGTCATAATCATTGAAAATTGTTCATATTTTATTGAGATAGTTCAAATTCTTATATCGGGTCGATAGATCCATTTAATTTTTATATCCGCTTGGCCCGATCCGGCATGTCCGTTCAATTTTTTTGTCGACCCAGCCCGTTTCATTTGAAATTCCCTTTTCAATCCGCAGGCCTGGCGGGTGCAAGTCTCAGGTCAAGTTTGGGCCAATGCAGACCTCTATCTCAATGTGATTTTTCAACTCAGATTAAATTGAAATCCAGCATCGTTGCTATGGTAACTAATTTAGCATTCTTATAACTTGGATTTAATCACGAGAGTACTGGGGAATTCTTCCTGTTTCAGAAAAAAAATTGCAAAAATTGCACAAAAAACTCAAAATTTGCTGAGGATAAAATTTATAACAGAGAGTTGTTTGAAACAAGACTCTTTTACTTACCCATCATACGTAGTATAGGGTAAGTCTTGCAATCGTTTTAAAAATCGATTTTTTTTTTGACGGATTTACACGTTTTCGACACTGGAGATTTCGAAAAACATATTTTTAGAAAAAAAAATTTTTGCCGTCCGTCCGTCTGTCTGTCTGTAAACGCTCTATCTCCCAAACGAATTGAGATAGAGACTTGAAATTTTGTATGTACTTAGTATGTAAGAATGGAATGAAGTCTATTTAATATCAGTAACCTCGATTATCCGGAACTATTTTTTTCGGACTCTCGAAAAATTCGTTCTGATGAAAGGTATATAAAAATTTTCGAAATTTTTTATTTTAAGGAGTGATCGTAAAAGGCAATAAAATAACACAAATTTTGCATAAAGAACGAAGTTGATCGAATTATTAGTTGCCTAGATATCTGTAATCCTGTTTTCCACATTCTTCAATTTTTCATGACCCTGTATTTCATTCAAATTTCAATTCAAAGATATATTTTAATTGGAAATGAGACGCTTAATCCGACGCAGTAAACTGTTAGTTAATAAGATTATTACTTTTGGAGTTATAATGATGTTTCTTTTTCGCAATTCAGTACTATTTGAGTAGTTAGGCGTGTTGTATAATTTATCGAAAGAGATTCATAAGCAACTCATTAATACAGAATTACTATGCACAATAAAAATATAAATACACGTTTAAATTTTGTTTTGGAATTGCAATCCATTTTATAAATAGTTTTCAAATGTATTATTTACATATATTATGTATGCATATGTATGATGGGTAAGTATTACGGTGGTCCCCAACGACTAGTTTAAAATACACACACAAATAAACTCATGTAACGTGAAAAAACGCTAAAAAATTTCAGAGAAAATAATTACTGTATCTGTATTATAAAGGCCAAACGTATCTGTGCGTAACGCATACGTCATTTTGCGAATGGCAACATTTCCCATGCAATTTCGGTTTTGAAATTTTCGCTACTTCAAATTTTACACTTCTAAATATTGCAAAATTAAAATTTTTATACCGTCGTATAGAGAAAAAATTTACTTTTAAATGCAATTTTTTTGAAAGCTATATCTTAATTTGCTTTTGATATGTTAATTGTTTTATATTTTTTAGTACCAATTTTGAAATTGTGGCAACAGATTCACTCCATTTTCTCTTAAAATTGGGAGAAAAAAAAAAAAAAAAAAAAAAAGAAAATGAAATGAAATTTGTATACTTTGTAAAAAATATCGTATGTTATGAAATTTGGTGATTTCAGTTTTATTTCGTTTTTAGATCACAGGCTATCAAAGCCTGAGAGCTTATGTGCCCGTCCGTTCTGTATGTGCGTAACTCATGATAAAAATATCCGATTCACTTGAAATTTTGGTTATATGTATATACTGATAAGGTGCTTCCCTGATTAGTTTTTGAAGTTCATTCGATATGTATAATAGGGGGATCGGGGGCTAAAGCCCCTCTCCTTAATTTATATAGATGGGTGTTTTACATGATAAAGCATATTCCTGATTAGTTTAGGTGGTTCAATTATTAAGTGTAAAAAGGGGAATTGGGGAGAGCTATTCCCCCTTCCTTAACTTGTTTTTCGAACAGCATTAACCCTTGAAAATATAAGGTTGCAATGAACAAGTATCATGTGTAGCCTGTGAGCTTAATGCAATCAGTTTAATTGGGCAATTTATTTTTATTATTCATCAATTAAATGACTTCAAGTTTTGAGTTAAAGAGATTTTAAAATGATCAAAATAAAATATCTTTTTTTAAAAACATGGTGAATACGGATATTAGAAGTGCGTGTGTAAATTTTGAGACGATGAAAATGATGACGGGTTTTAATTTCGCGTAAAATTTTTTGATCGTGTCAATTTGGAATATTTTTTTTTTTCATTCGCATTTATTGCAAACGTAAGAGCCTCAATTAATAACTTCAGGGTCAATCCATTTCAAGAGGTCCAGCACTGGTCGCTCGACTATTTTTAAAAATTCTGAAATTTTTTGTGCAACAACCCTAACATGATGGAAGTTCAAAATGACCGTTATTTTAATTTTACTATTTTCTGTTTGTGCATGGCGGCCATCTTTGTTTCATCGTGTGCAGCGATTTTCTCAGATACTAGGATAAACAAAATTGTAAATATCTCGTCTTTTATTTTACCAATTGAAATGGGATTTGCAGCATTTTGTTCAGAATAAAATAGGCTAAATGTATGGTGGTAGAATAAGTTTGGAAAATAAATTTTTACAGGTGAAATTTTAGCACAAAATTTTAAGATTTTTTCAAAAATCTATCCGTTTGCAAGAGGAAATTTTTTATGCAAGGTAAACTGTCAACCTTACACAATTTTTTCTACTAATAGGTCAAAAGTGTGTGTACTCATACACCAAGTCCCAGATCTGGGAGTTAATTTCTCTTTGCGAAAAAAGTTCCAAAATTCTTCAAAAATTTCAAAAATCGCACTTTTTAGGCTTTGATATCTCTGGTGGGGCACGAGATAAAAATTTGAAATTCTGGCCTTTGATAGTATTGTGTAGTAGTGTTATGTACAAAAAATTTCAAGAAGGAGATTTGACTACAAGCTGAGATATGACATGGACAATATGTGAAAAATAATATTGATAAACTATTGTAACCTACTATGTAATTGTTCCACAAGACTGTCAACCTTACACAATTTTTTCTACAAATAGGTCAAAAGTGCGTGTACTCATACACCAAATCCCAGATCTGGGAGTTGATTTCTCTTTGCGAAAAAAATTCCGAAATTCGTCAAAAATTTCGAAAATCGCACTTTTTAGGCTCTGATATCTCTGGTGGAGCACGAGATAAAAATTTGAAATTCTGGCCTTTAGTAGTATTGTGTAGTAGTGCTATGTATAAAAAATTTTAAGAAGGAGATTTGACTACAAGCTGAGATATGACGTGGACAATATGTGAAAACAATACTGCCAAACTATTGTAACCTTCTATGTAATTGTTCATACCTCCAAAATTTTAAATTAATTATTTACGGTACAAAGTTAAACGTTAATTACAAATATCTTCTTCAAATGCGTCTGTGTGATTTAAACAATTCAGAATGTATGCTGAGCCAATACACTATTTGTCCAGAGGAACAACCTAGTACAGTTGCTATTGCAACAATTTTACTCGATACACATTTCAGGAAAAGTAAATTTCAGACAATGGGTTGCAACTGATCAAGTTGACATGGTTTCAATTATTAAATCTAGAGAATTTCATTCAAGTTAACAAGGGATGACAAAGACTTGGGTGGCTTCAAATAAAATTTTGAGAAAGAACAGCCTGATGGACTGACAACAGTAACTGGTCGAACTCATAACATCTCTCGTAAATAGTGTTAAGCTCTTTGTTGAGCATATATAGTATCTTTGTAAATTAAACATTTATTATTAAACTGTTTTCAAAAAACGATATTTTCTGTGTAAGTATTGTAATAAATGCGACTAATCTCATTTCTCCTAATGTACTCATAATAGCATTTCTTAAAATTTTTTAATCACCGTATCTCAGCTTATAGTCAAATCTCCTTCTTGAAATTTTTTGTAGATAACACTACTACACAATACTATCAAAGGCCAGAATTTCAGATTTTTATCTCGTGCTCCACCAGAGATATCAAATCCTAAAAAGTGCGATTTTTGAAATTTTTGACGAATTTCGGAATTTTTTTCTCAAAGAGAAATCAACTCCCAGATCTGGGACTTGGTGTATCAGTACACACACTTTTGACCTATTTGTAGAAAAAAAATGTGTAAGGTTGACAGTCTTGTTGAACAATTACATAGTAGGTTAGAATAGTTTGGCAGTATTGTTTTCACATATTCTCCATGTCATATATCCGCTTGTAGTCAAATCTCCTTCTTGAAATTTTTTGTACAATACACTACTACACAATACTATCAAAGGCCAGAATTTCAAATTTTTATCTCGTGCCCCACTAGAGATATCAAAGCCTAAAAAGTGCGATTTTTGAAATTTTTGAAGAATTTCGGAATTTTTTTCGCAAAGAGAAATTAACTCCCAGATCTGGGACTTGGTGTATGAGTACACACACTTTTGACCTATTTGTAGAAGAAATTGTGTAAGGTTGACAGTTTTCCTTGCATAAAAAATTTCCTCTTGCAAATGAATAGACTTTGGAAAAAATCTTAAAATTTGAGCTAAAATTTCACCTGTAAAAATTTATTTTTCAAAATTATTCTACCACTGTACTTTTAGCCTATTTCATTCTGAACAAAATGCTGCAAACCCCATTTCAATTGGTAAAATAAAAGACGAGATATTTACAATTTTGTGTATCCTAGTATCTGAGAAAATGGCTGAACACGATGAAACAAAGATGGCCGCCATGCACAAACAAAAAATAGTAAAATTAAAATAACGATCATTTTGAGCTTACGTCATGTTAGGGTTGTTGTACAAAAACTTTCAGATTTTTTAAAAATGATCGAGCGACCAAAATAATATTTTCTGGACCACTTGAAATGGATTGACCCTTCATCATAATAACTGATCTTTATTATGTTTTGCTGATTACATATGCGATTAAATTTTAATTTTAAAATTTGGACAACTGAGATTTAAAGTATTTTGTTAATCTTAGCTTAAAATAATATTTGTTTGGGAGTCAGGCTGATCAATATAAGATATATTCTTTTATAATATGTGTTTGAGAGTTAGACATCAATATGAGACGCATTTTTTACTGTAACTAATTTTGTAGATTTATTATAAATCAATGAAACTGTTCCTTCTTAAACATTTTCTTTCGTCGAATTTCGACGGGTTCCACCTCGTATATTATAAAGGCCAAACGTATCTGTGCGTAACGCATACTTCATTTTGAGAATTTTAACACTTTCCCCTGCAATTTCGGTTTTGTAATTTTCACTACTGCAACTTTTACACTTCTAAACATCGCACATTTTTAATTTTTACACCGTCGTATAGAGAAAAAAGTACTTTTAAATGCAATTTGTTTGAAAGGTGTATCTCAATTTATTTTTCAGATATGAAATTTTTTATAGTTTTTAGTACCAATTTCGTAAATGTGGCAACAGAATCACTCCATTTTCTTTTAAAATTGGAGGAAAAGAATAGAAATTAAAATGCGTATACTATTTTAAAAATATCGTCTATTATAAAATCCGGTGAATTTCGGTTTTATTTCGTTTAAATTGAGTTTTATGGTATTTTGTTAATTTTAGCTTAAAATAATATTTGTTTGAAAGTTAGAATAAAACTAATATAAAATGTATTTTTTACTGTAACTAATTTTGTAGAAGTATTATAAATCAATGAAACAGTTCTTTCTTAAAGATTTTCTTTTGTCGAATTTCGACGGGTTCCACCTCGTTGAGTTAAAAGACAAATTGAATACTTTTTACTAATGTCGAAAATCGCGATAAAACATGAAAAAGTGCTAAAAAATAGCGAAAGACAAATTTAATTAAGGTTAAACATGGTGACGCTATGGTGTCCCTTTCTACTTCGTTTTGTACATTTGTTTATACTAATTGCAAAAACCCCTTTATACAGTGCGTGTCAAAAGTTTAAGCACAATAGTAATTTTCAAATAAAACTAAATATTCACTTTATTTCAATAATTGTCTTGTACATGTTAATAACATCTACTTTAACATCATATTCATTGAAATTAATTTTTAAATTTTATTTCAAACCATAGAGTTTAAGAATAGAACAAAAATAACCGTGTCAAAAGTTTAAGCACAAAATCGTTTTTATGCAAATTTTACAATCTGACGTAAGCGGTTGCGCACGCAAACAATTTCTGGGTGTATAAGAAGTTAGTTGTTGTTTACGAGTTAGTACAAAATGCCTCGGTCGAAAGAATTTTCAGAGGAGGAGGTGATAAAAATATGGAGTATGAGAGCAAAATCTCAAATGTCTCAAACGACACCATAAAGAAGCTAGATTACAATGGGTCAAAGAGCATATGTCATTTGGTGAAAAGTGGTTGAATGTCATATTCAGTGATAAAAAAAATGGAACCTCGATGGCCCTGATGGGTTTAAGAACTATTGGCATGATCTCTGCAAAGAACCTAGAAGTGTATTTAGCCGACAACATAATGGTGGTTCTGTAATGGTGTGGGGGCTATTTCTTCCAATGGTCAGACATCTCTAAGCATTCATCAGTGGTCGTGAAAATTCTGAAAACTATCAAGAGACACTTGCCAATCATTTGCTTCCTCTTGCCGAGGTTTTGGGGGGAGAAAAATGGTTATTTTAACATAATAATGCTTTGATCCATAAATAAAACTCAACTTCATCGTAGCTTAAGTCGGAAAAAGTGTCTATTTTGAAATGACCGGCAATTAGTCCTGATTTAAACCCTGTAGAAAATATGTGTTGTATTCTCACTCATGCAGTTTATCCAAATGGAAAGCAGTATTCTTCAGTTAAAGATTTGAAAGATGCCATTGAGAATGCTTGGTTTAAAATTGTACCAGAAACATTGCAGAATCTCATTTTATCGATGGAAGATCGTATATTTAAAGTAATTCAGCATAAAGGCGCAATAATCAAGTATTATTTTTAAGCTATTGCATAGCTTTTATCACGGGCTTTGAGCGCGGCGACCGAATCCAAAAATTCCGTAACGCGAAAAATCCTAACACATCGGTAACGAAAAAACCTAACACTCGGCTAACGTCGTTTCAATTCGGCAGACTTCGGCAGACAATGACGCGGTATTTTTCAGATATTTAGAGGATATCAAGTCTCAAACATATATATTTCTTATTTCAGATACTATAAATCTATAGTTTCAATAATAAAAATTCCTGATAGAATGTGTATAGCAAAGAATCGTCTTAAGATAAAATAAGGTAGGATAATGTAGCTTTTGGTGATTGGAGACCCGTCTAATGGTGAGGATCGAAAAAATTAAAATACTTATAACTCGCGATCTAATTTTCGTAGCGCGGCAAAATTTTGTTTGGTAATTTATTATAAAACAGTGTTAATTTTTAGTGACAGAAGACCCCCCACGTTGAGGGTCGAAAAAATTAAAATGCTTATAACTCGCGGTCTAATTTTCGTAGCGCGGCCAAATTTTGTTTGGTAATTTATTATGAGATAGTGTTAATTTTTGGTGACTGGAGACCCCCCCCCCCCATGAAAAGGGTCGAAAAATTTAAAATGCTTATAACTCGCGATCTAATTTTCGTAGCGCGGCCAAATTTTGTTTGATGATTTATTATGAGACAATGTTAATTTTTGGTGACAGGAGACCCCCCATGGGGAGGGTCGAAAAAATTAAAATGCTTTTAACTCGCGATCTGATTTTCGTAGGTGCGGCCAAATTTTGTTTGGTAATTTATTATGAGACAGTGTTACTTTTGGTGACAGGAGACCCCCCCACAGTGAGGGTCGAAAAATTTTAAATGCTCATAACTCGCGATCTAATTTTCGTAGCGCAGCCAAATTTTGTTTGGTAATTTATTACGAGACAGTGTTACTTTTGGAGACAGGAGATCCCCCATGGTGAGGGTCGAAAAAATTAAAATGCTTATAACTCGCGATCTAATTTTCGTAGCGCGGCCAAATTTTGTTTGGTAATTTTTTATGAGACAGTGTTATTTTTTAGTGACAGGAGATCCCCCCCCCCCATGGTGAGGGTCGAAAAATTTAAAATGCTTATAACTCGCGATCTAAATTTCGTAGCACGGCCAAATTTTGTTTGGTAATTTATTATGAGACAGTGTTAATTTTTGGTGACAGGAAACCCCCCCCCCATGGTGAGGGTCGAAAAAATTAAAATGCTTATAACTCGCGATCTAATTTTTGTAGCGCGGCCAAATTTTGTTTGGTAATTTATTATGAGACAGTGCTACTTTTGGTGACAGGTGACCCCCCACGTTGAGGGTCGAAAAACTTAAAATGCTTATAACTCGCGATCTAATTTTCGTAGCGCGGCTAAATTTTTTTGGTAATTTATTATGAGACAGTGTTAATTTTTGGTGACAGGAGACCCTCCACGGTGAGGGTCGAAAAATTTAAAATGCTTATAACTCGCAATCTAATTTTCGTATAGTGGCCAAATTTTGTTTGGTAATTTATTATGAGAGAGTGTTAATTTTTGGTGACAGGAGACCCCCCACGGTGACGGTCGAAAATTTTAAAATGTTTATAACTCGCGATCAATTTTCGTCGCGCGGCCAAATTTTTTTGGTAATTTATTATGAGACAGTGTTAATTGTTGGTGACAGGAGAACCCCACGGTGAGGTTCGGAAAAATTAAAATGCTTATAACTCGCGATCTAATTTTCGTAGCGCGGCCAAATTTTGTTTGGTAATTTATTGAGGTATTGCATAGCTTTTATCGCGGGCTTTGAGCGCGGCGAAAGAATCCAGAAATTTCGTAACGAGAAAAAAACCTAACACTCCGGCTACGTCGCTTCAGTTTGGCAGACTTCGGCTCGGTATCCTTCGGTAGACTTCGGCAGATATTGACGCGGTATTTTTCAGATATTTTGAGAATATCAAGTCTCAAACTTATGTTTTTTATTTCAGCTACCATAAACGTATAGTTTCAATGATAAAAATTCCTGATTAACCTACATGTATTGTAAGATAATAAAAATATTTTAAACGATATTAACTTGTCATTTATTCAATAAAAGAAAAAAAATATATTGCTATCGGTCATCACGCTCATAAAGTGTAACTTGAATTAATATCAAAGACAAAAAAAAAAAATAAAATAAATAAATAAATAAAATAAAAAAATAAATAAATAAAAAAATAAAAAAATAAAAAATATATAAATAAATAACTATAATTGCATAAGTTGATAAAAAATGCTATGCAATAGCTTTACCGCGGCAGTCCCCGAGTGCCACATGTATTTTTAAGCTATTGCATAGCTTTTATCACGGGCTTTGAGCGCGGCGACCGAATCCAAAAATTCCGTAACGCGAAAAATCCTAACACATCGGTAACGAAAAAACCTAACACTCGGCTAACGTCGTTTTAATTCGGCAGACTTCGGCATGGTATCCTTCGGTAGACCTCGGCAGACAATGACGCGGTATTTTTCAGATATTTAGAGGATATCAAGTCTCAAACATATATATTTCTTATTTCAGATACTATAAATCTATAGTTTCAATAATAAAAATTCCTGATAGAATGTGTATAGCAAAGAATCGTCTTAAGATAAAATAAGGTAGGATAATGTAGCTTTTGGTGATTGGAGACCCGTCTTATGGTGAGGATCGAAAAAATTAAAATACTTATAACTCGCGATCTAATTTTCGTAGCGCGGCAAAATTTTGTTTGGTAATTTATTATAAAACAGTGTTAATTTTTAGTGACAGAAGACCCCCCACGTTGAGGGTCGAAAATATTAAAATGCTTATAACTCGCGGTCTAATTTTCGTATCGCGGCCAAATTTTGTTTGGTAATTTATTATGAGACAGTGTTAATTTTTGGTGACTGGAGACCCCCCCCCCCCATGAAAAGGGTCGAAAAATTTAAAATGCTTATAACTCGCGATCTAATTTTCGTAGCGCGGCCAAATTTTGTTTGATGATTTATTATGAGACAATGTTAATTTTTGGTGACAGGAGACCCCCCATGGGGAGGGTCGAAAAATTTTAAATGCTCATAACTCGCGATCTAATTTTCGTAGCGCAGCCAAATTTTGTTTGGTAATTTATTACGAGACAGTGTTACTTTTGGAGACAGGAGATCTCCCATGGTGAGGATCGAAAAAATTAAAATGCTTATAACTCGCGATCTAATTTTCGTAGCGCGGCCAAATTTTGTTTGGTAATTTTTTATGAGACAGTGTTATTTTTTAGTGACAGGAGACCCCCCCCCCCATGGTGAGGGTCGAAAAATTTAAAATGCTTATAACTCGCGATCTAAATTTCGTAGCACGGCCAAATTTTGTTTGGTAATTTATTATGAGACAGTGTTAATTTTTGGTGACAGGAGACCCCCCCCCCCCATGGTGAGGGTCGAAAAAATTAAAATGCTTATAACTCGCGATCTAATTTTTGTAGCGCGGCCAAATTTTGTTTGGTAATTTATTATGAGACAGTGCTACTTTTGGTGACAGGTGACCCCCCACGTTGAGGGTCGAAAAACTTAAAATGCTTATAACTCGCGATCTAATTTTCGTAGCGCGGCTAAATTTTTTTGGTAATTTATTATGAGACAGTGTTAATTTTTGGTGACAGGAGACCCTCCACGGTGAGGGTCGAAAAATTTAAAATGCTTATAACTCGCAATCTAATTTTCGTATAGTGGCCAAATTTTGTAATTTATTATGAGAGAGTGTTAATTTTTGGTGACAGGAGACCCCCCACGGTGACGGTCGAAAATTTTAAAATGTTTATAACTCGCGATCAATTTTCGTCGCGCGGCCAAATTTTTTTGGTAATTTATTATGAGACAGTGTTAATTGTTGGTGACAGGAGATCCCCACGGTGAGGTTCGGAAAAATTAAAATGCTTATAACTCGCGATCTAATTTTCGTAGCGCGGCCAAATTTTGTTTGGTAATTTATTGAGGTATTGCATAGCTTTTATCGCGGGCTTTGAGCGCGGCGAAAGAATCCAGAAATTTCGTAACGAGAAAAAAACCTAACACTCCGGCTACGTCGCTTCAGTTTGGCAGACTTCGGCTCGGTATCCTTCGGTAGACTTCGGCAGATATTGACGCGGTATTTTTCAGATATTTTGAGAATATCAAGTCTCAAACTTATGTTTTTTATTTCAGCTACCATAAACGTATAGTTTCAATGATAAAAATTCCTGATTAACCTACATGTATTGTAAGATAATAAAAATATTTTAAACGATATTAACTTGTCATTTATTCAATAAAAGAAAAAAAATATATTGCTATCGGTCATCACGCTCATAAAGTGTAACTTGAATTAATATCAAAGACAAAAAAAAATAAATAAATAAATAAAATAAAAAAATAAAAAAATAAAAAAAATATAAATAAATAACTATAATTGCATAAGTTGATAAAAAATGCTATGCAATAGCTTTACCGCGGCAGTCCCCGAGTGCCACATGTATTTTTTTTTTTATTGTTGTTCTGCTAAAGACTAAAAACTACTGTGCTTAAACTTTTGACACACTCATTTTTGTTGTTTTGATAAATTTTGTTATTTAAGATAAATTTTATAACATGAATCTGTTAACTATCTTTTTAAAACTACAATTTGTAGATTATGTAAAAAGGAAATTAACTTTCATTCATTAATAAAATTTTATTTTGAAATTTTCTGTTGTGCTTAAACTTTTGACACGCACTGTATTACAGCAGCAAATAAATGTTCTTTGTTGCGTCACATATGGATAAACTAAACATATTTTTTTAATCATCAGGAATTGGAAAATTAGTTCCATTTTCAATTTTATTCGAAAGTGTAAACGCTGAAATTATGTGATATTTAGAAATGAAGATAAGCGCGATCAAAGTGAAAGAGATAACACATCGGGCGACATCTAGTGTAATTTTTTAACTTGATGTTAATGACGCACATTTGCACTTTGCAATATAGTTTCGTATCATTATCTGCAATACTTTATTAATACGGCTTTGCGCACATAATCCAAAAATAAAGACAGTAACACTTTTCTTTTTTTTTAATGTAAATATAAGGTTAAGTCGGATTATGAAAGATGACATTTTTTTTCTTCATTTTAAAGATTTTTTTTTTCTTTTTTGGAGAGGAAAAAAAGGAGGGAACAACAACTGCAATTTTTTTTTCCAATACTGACACAGTCTAATACAAGTTCCAGATGTTACAACACTTCTATTAAAGACACAAAAAAAAAAAATCCTGCTTGCAAGGCTTCAATAATTCATAAAAAAAATAAAAAAAATCCTGTTTTATATTCAAATGAAGTGTAAGAAAGGTAAAGTCGGAGCAAGGGAAAAAAAATGACTGAAAAAAGGTGTAATTAAATGTAGTTTTACGCAGTATTTCACGCAGTTAATTTATAAGACTAATTAGGTTATATCAAATTCGAGAAGTAGCGGTAATTATTAAAAATTCCCAATAGAGTCAATTTTTGGAAGACTATTGAATGATGTTGCTTA
This sequence comes from Maratus speculifer, assembly GCA_964019185.1. Taxonomy (NCBI): domain Eukaryota; kingdom Metazoa; phylum Arthropoda; class Arachnida; order Araneae; family Salticidae; genus Maratus; species Maratus speculifer. The sequence continues at coordinate 339,874,233 of OZ025296.1, read as the reverse complement.
TTCTCAAACTTTGTAACTCACCATTCTCAAGATTTGATCGCAAATTTTTTAACAATTCTGAAAATTTATGTTATTAATTTTTGTTAAACATTTTATGTTTCCAGATTTAATTTATTATTCCTATTCATTTATATGTAAAAAGATTGTCAAATTATTAAACTGTTTGACTTTACTATCTTTACTAAAGAAGAACTCTGAAATTTCAAAGAACAACATAGAACTAATTTTTTTCTGTATTTTTTTTATTTAATTATTGGTGAAATTTTAATTTTGTTACAGAATATTAGCCAGAGACAAAGGCTAAACTATTTAAATTATTTTATGTGCAAATGGGTTAATCTTCCGTTATCGGCCTGGACAGCTTGAAAATTATCTTAAAAAGTTAGTTAATTGAGATGCAATTTTCAAACAACTTGTATTTGAAAAAGCATCCCTGCCCCTCCCCCCCCCCCCCCCCCCACAATTCAATGGTGTAAAACTTGAAAATGCGGGGCATTCAGATATTAAATAATATTTTAAAAGACACTGCAGTAAAAATGAAATTTATAGTTTCGGTCCTAACGTCCGTCAATGTAACGTCACAGATATTCACGAGCATATATTTGCTTTATGGTACATAAATATTCAACAAAATCTATATTATAAGTATTTATAAAACATGTTTTTATTATAATCGATAGTCTCAAACTATGGACGCTCATTAAATTCCACCAGAATATTTTTTTCTCTTGTTCGTTTAGCTATAAATTTTATGTGGACAAGAACCCAAGTACGATTTAATATTCTTAAGATGTTTCGGGGGACTCAGGTAGTTTATCAGTGACTTGAACTTACGCTTCCTTCCCTCCTGACATCAGTAGAAAAAATGGATCGATCGAAATCGGAGAATCGCCAGATGGTCGTTTTCCGAAAGAAACACATTCGGATTGTTTCAGAACACATAATCCCCAGCTTATTCGAAGTAGATGAAACACGTTTCCGAAATCTCAGCGTGTTTGATGTATCATCAAAACGGTTACCGATATGTCGCACTCAAAAGAGTTAGTTTATGACTAAATACATGTCGATCATCCACGTGCATGCAAACACACAGGTATACAAGTGTTCTTTAAAAAATAAATAAACAAAATAAAGAACAACAGCGTGATACAATATATGCTATTTTATAATGCAAATACATAACTTCAGTTAGTCTGCCGGCTGTCCGCACTTTAACTCTTGTAAATATTGTCAAAAATACTCATGAAATCGAAATTTGATATTTATATACACTGTGGAATGTTCGGTACTGAAAATGAAGAATATAGCAGTTACTGTTCCTTTACAGGGATATCCAATAGAGTTGCGTTACATTATGACCTGCGGGGAAAATCATTTGTGGTGGTTTATAATAATCTTTTAATATTTTAAACTCACTGAAATTTATACATAACTCTGGAAGTATCCTACGAGATTCTTAATCATACATTTTAAACCAAAAAATTTATGTAATAAAATGTTTATTGTTTTCATGAAAAACTTACTCCATTTCATTTTTTAAATAACATTTCTTGTGCAAATATGTTGACTTGAATGAAGGGAAATTGACATAGTTCTATTGTAGAACACTAAATTTAGTAAAGAAATGATATCTATAATACATCTTACAAATGCTAAAAAATAAAATATACCCTTAATCCTTTACGTAATTGGGTCGTTTTCTGATAATTTCTGCAATGATTTATCAATATAGGCCATTCTTTTATGAAAATATTCTAGCATTAAAGAAAACGCCCAGGTCGTCACAGATGAAATTTGTAGAATAGACTGCAAAGTTAGCCGATAACTTACAAATATAAGGAATTATTTTATTTAAACTTAATAATTAATTTATCCAAACTTCAATAATAATCCATAGGCACTCTGAAATAGATCAGACTCGACGGTTCATCATCGACCCTGGATTCTGGGAGGCCTGCGTGGTACATCTGTGAAGTCAAAGTTACCTGCAGGAAATTTGGCGAACTAATGTGATACTACCTATTGTATAATAACATTAGAGCCAAATATCCTATTAACATGTTGAGCGCCAAGTCTATTTGGTCTGTCTTTCTGTTCACACATATATATATATATATATGAAAGTTTCTAAAGTGCAATAGTAAACTATGGTACGAAGAAAATACGGCACAATTTGATAGAGAAAAAGCCAGAAAATTAACTAAACAAACTTTCAAATTTTGCGATACCTGCGAAAGTCAACTATTTTTATGTTTATTTCATTTTAATAAAACCCACTAAGATTTTTTTCGGTAAGAAATATTTAGGAGATTCCTGATACAATCATTAAATTACTTAGATTATTCAGAATGTAACTTTTTAAAATTTTATATCGTATTTTATACAGTTAGTCACCAGTGATTGACGTGGCACCCATTGTGTTAAAGTTTCGTGCTAGACCGGAAAGCGGCAATACAGACAATCACCTCATCAAGTTCACGGATGAAAATTTAGGATTAGTTAAATCTCTATTCGACTATTAAAACTCAATCGGTCTGCCAATTCCTATCTTGGTGGATAACACCCAAAAAATGGATTTTAGTGGTTGGCTCATAGGTTTACTATTGTGCTTTCCTGCACCCAAAAATAAGAAAGCATGGCGGACTAGGAGCAGGAAAACATATTGGTAAACCTATGAGTCCACCGCTAAATTCGGATTTAGATGATTTCCACCAAAATAGGAATTGGCAGACCGATGGCATTTTAATATGTGAATCGAGATTTAACTAATCCTTGATTTTCAGACGTGTTACTCGAGGAGGTATATGTCTGTGCTGCCACCTTTTTGTCTAACGCGACCTGCAATGCCATAGTTCCACGGATCTTATAATTCATAACAGTACGAACTTCTGACCATTGGAAGTTTAAATAAGGTTGTTTAAATATTTGGAAGTTTAAATATTTCTTGGAGTTTATAATGATTTTTTTAAACACATTATATATTCAACTGCTAACCCCCCCCCCCCCCCCTAAACAAAAAAAAAAACAGAGCAATAAAATATTATGCCAACAGAAAATAATAAGCTGATAAAATTGACAATATTATTAACTACAAACTTTATCCTTGATGACCTAAATAAAACTGAAAAATTGTATGGAAAGTCAAATCTTTCATAAAAGCATAAATCATGAAAGATAAGAAAAATAAAACAACTACACCAAACAGTTTTTCTCATTCTAAAATATGTTTCTAATGTTGCAGATGTTTTATGGTTTCAAATACAATAGGCCATTATTGTCACCCCGTCTTCAAAACATGTCCTTTACAAACGCAAGAAAACGAACACTTTTTTTTTTTTTCCTTCTGAGAGAAGGTTTTACAACTTAAGTTCTGGCAACAATAAAACTAGAAAGTCAACAATCAAAACTAAATCTGTTCCAACAGTTATCAATATTTTTTATCAAACACACCAAAAAAAAAATACCATGAAACAAAAAAATAAGCTACTACAGTAGTCACGTCGTCAACTACCCACTGCACCAGATTAGGTACTGTAACCTGCATCCGTTTACAACAATGTCTGTCGATGTAATAACATACGATTGCGCGATATTTCTGCATCTGGTGAAAAAATAAAATAACAGAGTCAGAAAAAATGGCAACACACATACACAATGGGCTGATTGTTCCGGAGCAGAGCACGTAACCGATTAAGATTCAAATTTTGATGTAGAACGATGCATGAAAATCGATCTGGAGCGAATGATAGATTATGAGAGAGAGAGAGAGAAACACTTCGCCGAACTTTTAACTACGATTTGTTTGAAGTAAGGGGATACGTGTCGTCGCTTTGTTCTTTTTTTTTTTTTTTTTAATGGGATTGTATTACGAATTTGAGGCAGAAATCATTATATAATTTTGAGAGAAAGATAAAGTGATAAAAATTAGAGAAATTTGGATGGTGGATGATTGAACTTAGTCAATGTTTCAAGGTGAATCGGCTGCCTAACAAGTGAAGTCATAATGAAGGAATCCGATTTACCAGAGAATAAAAAAACCTGCATAATTAATGGAACAGATTAAAGTTTAGAAGTCAATATTATCGAAAGAGGAAAAAAAAGGCTAAAATTTTAAAGCAATTATCTCATCTTATTACGAAATATCTTAATAACTTCAAATATATGTAATTGTAAACTGTCAAATTTTTTACAAAAAAAAAAAAAAAAAAAGGTAATGAAAAATCATTTTTAACTTAATTAGTAGAAAATCCCGGTATCAATGGATTTGTGGTTTTTCAGTTATCCGTATATTGCAGTTTATTTATGGTATTACTTATTTACAGGTAAGTTATATCTTCTACAAAATGCATAAAACAAAGAACGATGTAAGCATATTTCGAAAGCATCAACAATGTTTTTTGAATGGAAATAAACCAAAGGCACTCGTTTAGAAAATCTCGATTCGTAAATGCAGTGTTAAAAAGAAGTAGGTTGAGTGTTTAAAAAAAAAATTCAAAATTAAGGGTTAAGATTTCTGAAAGCGCAGTTTCAGACGTCTACTTTTCAATATTGGTAGTAGAATGTTAGAAAGTACATCAATTAAAAAGTTATCCTAATTTTAAACTTTCTGTTAAGTTTTAGAAATTTCACTATTGAAGATTATCATAGAAGCTCTGTATATAAAGAATATGCAAATACAGCAAAAACTGGTTATAATTTACGAACGTAATACACTATATAGTAACATTTTGTATATTTTCCTTCTAGCCTTCATACATTATATTGATATTTTAAAACTTTTTTATGAGCTAAAACTGAATCATTTACTATTGCAACCAAAGATGAACAATCTGCAAAAGCTGTAAGGAACACGTAATTTGTTTGAAGACATGAGTACTTTATGAATAGACATCATAAGTACGTAAAATCACAAATTTTCAGAAGGTGAAAGAAGCTCCTGAATCCAGGCATAAACAGCATCCAAGAACATCAATATATAATCATTTAAAATTTCTTAAAATATCCTGATTTAAAGACACGGTTAGCAAAAACATCGAATAACAGATTTAAGCGAAACTCGGATACTTGAATTAACCTAAAAAAAGAGAGAATGTGAATATACAAGTAAGACTGGTAGATCAAGATTTTGTGTTATTTCAGCCAGAAAGTGTCTTTATTTTTTCAGACACAGTCCAAAATGTGATGCTGAATTTGTTTTAGTCTAGAGCTAAATTAGACCATATAGTGTTAAATCGCATAATAAGAATAACTAATAAAAGGTGAACTGATTTGGGTCTCCTTTAGCCTATGATGAGGTGCATCTGATTTTCTAATCCTCTCTGTATACTTTAGCCCTCTTTGGCTGAAACACAGAAATTTGGATTTGAGTTCGATCAGAAACCTATCTCACAATAACATAAAGGAAAATTTCGAGTCTATCAGGTTATATAGAAGTAAAAATGTTCAAAATCAATTATTCAAAATTTGTAATACCAAAACTAAAAATATATATATTAAACTGCGTTTCAGCAGCGGCCAAATAACAAGGGAAAACAAAATTCTGGACTGTTTTCACCTAATTGCAAAATAACAGAAAAATAAAAAGAATATTTCAAACTTTAAAGAAAATGATGCGGAAAAATGTATTCAACAAAGGCATTTTATTTTGTACAATTTTGTAACCGCTATTCTTCATTTTACAATACTTCAATAGTATATCATACATGCTTTCTTCATTCAGCGGTCATCCACATCACACGGCACATATCGCACACTATTCCTCCTCAAGCCGTGACAAATGGTGATTTAACCGCGATGACAACATTGGCTGAGTGAGCATTATCGAACGTTCACAGAAGGCTGACCGTGCCTAGGATGATTTTTTGGTTACAACTTTCTCTTGATGGTTTCCACGCACGAATTATAAGGTCACTTCCTAGCGCTTCATTATCACGAACTAGTTATTCTTCAATTAAATTCGCCTTTTTATTACTACATAATCACCCTAACGAAAAAGAAATGAATTCATATTGCACATAAAAATCAAATTTCAGATTTATTTATTTATTTATTGCTTAACTCTTTCCGACGACAGTCTTTTACGAAACGTTTAATCTTTTGTTATCGATTTTTAAAAAGAGAAAATTGCGCCTGGTTAAATCGCGAAAATGCTCTGATTAAATAAGCTAAATTTTACTGGTGGGGAAAAACAAGGATTCTGAACAATTCATGTGGCACGTATACCGATCGCTTGTCCCCAAGGGGCTAAGAGGCACAAATGCCAATCAAGCGAAAAAGTTTTCAAGCCAGTAGTCGAACCCGCGCCATCAGTATAGCTCATGGTTCATGGACGTTCTACCGACTAAACTACAAGGAACGATACCCAGCTTAGAACTTCTGACTATTACAAGTTAGCAAGGCTACAAATGCAGCACAAGATGAAACATTTTCCGTGAGCCACTGACATAGGACAAACACGAAACTCAAATGAATACAGCATCGATTGAATATATAATGCTTGGAGATTTCAAAATATATTCAATCGATGCTGAACTTTTTCACTAGGTTCGCATTTGCACTTCTTAAACAATTAAAAAAAATGAAATTTGATTTTCATTTGAAATATTGGAAGCTAGGCGAATATTCTCTCTTTCTAGAAAAAGTTTCAAGTATTAATGAATTTATAAGTTTTTTAATAAATGGAGGTCTTAATAGCAGAATTTCAGTAATTTATCGTATTATATTTACTCTCAACTTGGAAAAAGTTGTGTTTCTCTTCTTTGTTTTTTAGAGGGAGGGACGGAACTGATTTACTACAAAAATCAGTGCAGTGGAAGAAAAGCTGTTTCTATTGCATTAACAAATGTCCCCACTATTGTTTTTGTATAACAAAATATACATCCACGGCAAGAATAATTTCTGCTTATTTATTTGCATAAAGACTTACAAATTTCTTCGTAGCAACCAAGTTTGTCTTCTATTTTGAAATTTCAATTGGTTGAATGAGCATTATCGAGCATTCACGGTAGGGTTATTTACGGATGCTTTATCTATTTGAATGACAGCGTAACCAATACGGTTATATGCATCATTCGGTTTAAATGACGCAAATTCAAGGCATCTGATTATATGCCAATCAAATGCAAGACAGAGAGAAAGAGACGTGAAAAAAATCTTAGGTCTGAGCAAGCAACTTCGAACACTTTACATAATTTAAAAAAAAATCTGACATGAAATTTCAAGAAAACTTTTGCTAATTACCATTTAGTTAAATATGTTTTTTGTAACATAATCAGGCCGAACTAATGTATAACACTACATTAATACCTATTGGGCGATGTAATAATTAACACTAAATTGAGGTCTCGTTAAGATATTTTTAAAGATTTGTTTTTGAAGAATCATAAATGGGAACAAGGTTTTTTTTAAAGACCTCTTCTTTTGAACATTAACTGAACATTTATAAAGTATTAAAGATTATCACCAATCATCAAATATAAGCATTCTATGTAGGGCACCTGAACCCAGTATGGCTCGGTTAACTATATAGCCCAAGTCGTATATTTATTTATTTATTAACAGATGGCAGTATGCGTTAGACCCTCATTACGATAGAAAGTAGAAAAAAACAGAGGAAATTCTATAATATGAGCGACGCTACCGACAGAGGAAATAAAATTTTCGGCCAAAAAATTCATGTTATTTCTTAAAGGTACGGAATATTTCGCATTATTAATATTTATTAGCATTTAGTACAAAGTAAAAAGGAATATAATAACATCGTTAATCTACTTTAAGATACTATCTATAGTTTTATCATTTCTTATTATTAAATCCAATTTTTGTGGAAAAAAAAGAAAGAAAGAAAGAAAAAAAAAGAGGAGTTTTCATTATGGCCAGGGTGTGCTATTTCAAATTCCATTTCCAATTTCAAAGTTTGGAGTGACTTTAAGTGTATATATATATATTCTACTAACATAATTTTGTTTCACTTCTGTTCTTCAACTAATGCATTTCTCAGTAAAAATAAATAAATAAATATTTACTTATCTATTGTTTCAATTTTAATTTTATTTATGATTTTTCTGGCTTTCAAAAAATTGCAATTGTTACATATATATATATATATATATATATATATACATATATATATAAAACTTGCATTTTTTTGCAAATTTCTAGAAACTTACATAATGCGCCATATTGAGAACGAGGTTACAGTATGGCCCATATGACACTTTTTATATTTCAGCTTATATAATTTTTAATAGTATAATTGCAAGTATAAAGTATTTTCTTTTATTTACCACATTAAGTCTTCTAAGCAACAGCATGAATAGTTTCTGAAAAAGTAATATTAACAATCAAACTTTAGTTGGGCCATAATGATGACAGGTACCTCACTAAACGATTAATAAGAAATCTTAGAAATTTTTATATTAAACCATCATCTTTTATTGCAATCAAGAATATATAACCTGCACTGAAATTCTTTTATGATTATCACCACACTAAAGACAAAGAAGTTATATATTTAATTAATTTTAACATATTCGAATCCAAAGTGGAAACCTGAAATCACATAAGCAGAGATTTATCAAATAAGTTTTCTGATTCGAAAAGTAATTAACCTAGATCAAATTAATCTACACATAGGAAGATCAGTGGGAGCTTGACATTATGTATGAAATATGTAGGAAACCTAAGCGTAATCTTTAGCGGGCTTAACAATCACTGTAAATACCTCAGCTAATACTGGTACAATTATGTAATATATACACTTAATGCAATAGCATCTTGAATGTAGGAATTTCAAATTTGGAACCAACCAGAAAACAGTCTGAAATTGTATGGCAAACGCGGTAAACCGGGTGCGTTCGTTCTATAACTAGCTTTACATCCAGATCTTGGTGCAATAGCTGTTGCACTAAGATCTGAATGTAAAGCTAGCTATAGTACGAATGTACCTCATTTGCCACGTTTGACACACAATAGCTATCGCGTTGATATGCAAAAATACATGAATACCAAAATTATTATGATTCAATATACATTAAGTTCAGAATAATAGGACTTCCTTTTAAATAGGAGACATAATCCTGGCAACTTAAAAGCCTACCATGGGATAGCACTGAATAAAAGATATATCATAGGATTTAATAGAATAAATAAAACTTTTATTAATGTCTTTTTAAGTCCTTAAAATTTGATAAGATTCGAGAAAATTCTGCAACGATTCTATATTTCAATATTCAGATCATTCCATTGGGTAGCTTTTGCGCTGTTCTATGGGGGGCAAAACAGACCACACGACGATTAAAGGTGGTACTTCATATTTATATAACTATGAACGCACCTACGCACCTAAAAAAGAGCTCAAAATCATCTATAGCGCGAAGAAAGGAATTACTCGAAAAACCACGTAAGTAGAAAGTAATATTCTAATCTAATCATCCCAAAACAGATCATATAAAGAGTTGTAAACAACACCTGTTATGGTTTATTACTTTCTTAAGTCATGATAGTATCGTACTAACATGTTCACACCGCACGCACGACAACGAGGATGATAGCAAGGTCGCAACCCAGCATTAGTCGTACTTTTTTTTTCTTTTCTTTTTTCAGCAGGTGTTCTTTTTCAGAAAGTGAAAAGTAATGACGATTCAGAAAGATGCCGTACACCGACCACGTCAAAGAAAACAGAAAAACGCCTCTGTACGTTACTTTTCATTTGCATACACGTACATGCAGTAGGTTTTTGTGAAAGTGGGCTTCTTTGGTTTGGCGAAAACAATAAGGTGGGTCGAAATGAGCATATTTTTGACATCTCAAAAATTAATTCTATTAAAAGATCTGTTATTTTAACTGTCTAGGTGCTGTCCTCCTATGTGTAAAAATGGAATGGACGTGGGTTGGGTCTCGGTTCCAGTCAAGGTGGTGCCGTACAAATAGACGTACAAATGCACCCCAACGACGCATAAGCAGACCTCATGAAACGGCCATGACCCGTTAGCTTGACACAATTAAGTTGTCTCGTAATTTGAGAACATCCAAGACCCACGGTAGATCCAAAAACAGCGTGTCAAATCAACACCCTGATTTTAGATCACCACCTTTTGATAAAACTTCAGCAGTACATATCGTCACTCAGAGCAACTGATGGACATCTAGTAATGATAAAAAATGACATGGGTGACTTACTGCTATCAGAAACTATGTTTTCATCTAGTGGAAGATAAAATTATGTTTAATACTCCATCTCAGATGAGTTTTATAAAAATTACTTACTGGTACACTGGATTCAGACGCAGTTTTTCATAGCAGTAAGTTAGACATCTTATTTTCGATTACTACTAAGTGTTCTAATGTTGTTTTGAGACGACGATATACCCGGTTAGTATAAAAAACAACTGAGTTTAAGCTTAACGCGACAGAACCGGCGCAGGGGTGTTTTGCCACCCCATGCCTGAAAAATATTCATCAGCTATCTTTCCTTACAAACCAAAATGGTCAGGTTCATCAGTAGCTGTTTCTAAGGTTACCTTCCTTGCGTAGAGAGAAAAAACAGTTATTTCAGAATCTTTTTTAGTGCTATAGAAAGATTTTGGGTGTGCAGACACTCAAAAAACATAAAATTTCTGATTCATGTACACACTAAATTTTTATGAAAATTCATAAATCTCAGTATTCTTATCCACAATAATGTATAAATTTATTATAATAAAAATTGCAAATAAAAATTATTAAGTATTACATGGGTAAAATTAAGATTTTCGAATAAGGAAAATAATTTATTATTAATTTTTAAAATTAACGAAAATTTATCATTTAAGTTATCATTTTTCATGAAGAATAATAATTATCACAAATTTCATTAACAAATCAAATTCTAGAGGTTTTTTTTAAATGCCGTTTAATATGTGTGAGGTGTGCTGAAACTCCATTCTCGTCCTGGTCTTTTACTGCACGGCACCCGTTCTACCGCGTAAAAAAACCCATAGTTTCAAAACTATTACACATATTGTAATAAGTGATGTAGGAAAAAATAAAAAAAAATTCAAAAAGGTGTTTGAGTTCTAAATAATGTGTGTTGTGCGAACTTTTCTTAACGCGACAAACATGTGGTCTGTAATTAATTTTGTACAACACATTCGGTAGTAAACTGCTCCTGTACTGTCATAGATTCTAATGCAGCACTGATGCATTCTGTAAGGGTGTATTTCGATTCAAACTGCTTATTTTCAGATTTATTTTTGAATTTACTTTTGCTCTCAAACGCATCAAACTCGCAGATTCTCTTATTTAGAAACTTTATAAGGTGACGTTTCTGTCAATTTTTTGATAAATGCAGAAAATATTACAAAAAATGCAGTCAAAGTAAGCCTTTTGATCCGAATTTTCCGAAGCTGGAAATCTGAGAACGAAAAAAACATCATACTGAAAAGGTAATTGTTTATACATCCAATTCTAATGAATTGAGCGTAAAATGACATCACACGGCACCTTATACGTTTCTTCAAAATTCCCCTCAGCAAGATTCCTGTTTCTACTTTAAAAAATGCGTCTGAAATTGTATCGGAAAATTTCGAGCTGTTGAAGGTGGACAAGTATTTTTTCGAATACACCCTTAAATGCTTTGACTTGTTGTGGAAATGATGATTCGGTAATTTTATGTTTGATGTGACCTCATAAAAAAAATTTCATGCTGTAAGATCTGGAGAACTTATTGGCCATATGAATAAGATTACATCAATGTCCAATCCATCCAGCGTTGAAGGCCGACAAAGAAATTAACATAAAATGTTCGCTTGTTTAAGAAAAAGTATTCGCATTTTTTCGTATTCCTATCCGTTTTGAATTTACAGCTGTGTAAAGTAATCAAAAATCGGGGGAAAAATACTCAACAACCATACATTCGAAACGTTTACCAACTCCCAAAATAAAACTAAATCGATCTAAAATATGCCCTTTTGAAATTCGTTTCAAGAACTTTCGTGTGATTCTTAGAACAATATGATAAAGCCTGAAAAACTTTTTTCCGAATTCAAAAACAAAATTTCAAATTCAAATTTCTCAATAAGCGCATCTTGAAAAAATTTCAAAAACTTTATACAACACTTCACAATAATGTCAATTCAATAAATGTCAAACTATCAATATTAACATTAATATCAACGACTATTATCATTGATTACACACTTTCAGGCTAAAATCCAATGCTATTGGCAAAATTTATTGCCAATTAAATTGAGACATTCAATACAAATATTACAACATACGTATAATGAACAACAAATTGTAACCATTGTAGAGAACTAAATACATAAAACTCACAAGTTTGTGAAAATCGACCCCATGCCTAGCCATCCCAGTAACATAAATTTCTCCAAATGTCTGCGACAGATACTTCGGGAGCAAAAAATAATCTGCGGGTAAATTATTTTTACAATTGAAGCGTTAATTAATTAAACAATCACATATCTCTACCGTTTTTAGATGTTTTATAAGTTTTTATTAACAATAATCTAATTTTTTTGTAATGTAAGTAATAAAGAGCTAAATACAATTTAAATTAAAATAAAGGCCCAATGAAAAAGAATCTGTAAAAAGATATAAAAAAATCTCCGACGCCTGTCTCGAACTTTCTGCTACTGGGACACGTAGCAAGGCTCTGCCTCTATTGAAACGGGAAAGGGGTAATGGTGGATTGGAATTAAGGTGATGAAGTATTTCCAAATAGGTTTTAATTAATCTCCATAGTATATGCGACACATTGCATAATTTATCTTACAAAGGGGTAATTTTGAAAAAAAAATATTCAGGCGACAATGAATTCACATAAGACAGTGGATAGTAATGCATAGGCACACATATATACATAGTGCATACACTGAAAAAAAATGGGTGATTAAAATTGAGTAAAATGTACTCAATTTTAAGTACTTCACATATTCAAAATAGCTCCGAACCAAAAGTTCTGAAAACTGAGAAATACATATACTCATTTTTGATTCCAAGGTTGTGTTCAAATATAAATCACTATTATCTGCCCCCTGAATTTACAAATTAAAATGAAGATATACTGGTATTTATTTCTTGCTCAAAATTATGAACAATAAACATTTAATTGATTATTTATTAATAGAAATAGCAAAATTATAAGTAAAATACCCAAATTGAATTTTTTTTTTATATATAACAACAGCATTATCTGCAAGTATACTTCAAAATCGTTTTAAAATATTGTACATAATTTAATGTTTACATTAATAAGCATCTTTTATGCCGCCATAAATTAGTTAAACCAGTACTGGGTACAAAATTATCATTTGTATCGATTTGATAAGATATGACGTTTCAAAATTGAGAAAGCAATGTACTCATTTTTGATCCAAACATATACTCAATTCGATATGAGTACAGCAACTTACTCATTCTTGAGTACTTCATTTTTATTCAGTGTACTAATATGCAGAAGCTCAGAGCAGAATTTGTAGAGTCAATTCTGGAAAGCGCGAGTAGGATAATCATACTCAGTCATTTTTATTTATGCCTATATATTTACACAAATGTTAGATTTCTAGATCACATCCACAAAGAAAGCCCTTCCGGAAGTTTTTCACACCACAGATATTTAGTAAAATTCGGATTTTAGATAAAGAATTTTACTGAAGAATTTCTTCTATATATCAGAGACACTGAAATATTAAATCTGAATACAATCGATTATAAATTGATTCTATTCTATTTTTAGAATGTCGATAGCATATCTTTGTATGCTTCGACTTCTACATGATTTCATTGAACTAAATAGTTCTATAGAATTATTGTTAGTAATAGTTAAATTTAATAGCTAATACGTAATATTTGAGCAATCTGTGCTGACACTTGAACATTCTGTCTTCAAGAACAAACAAAAAAGTTCAATAGAGCAATTAAAATTTTACTTAATCGAAGGTCAAACTATGCAATTCAACATTAAACCGGAATCGCTGCCAAAAGTTGCACGAAAACTTAATGATCTCGAAGTAATACATACACGAAGGTTTTTTTTAATCCATTGTTTATAAACCTAAATTAATCATCGAACAATCGACTTGGCCTAGACCCGCATCAAATAAAAATCAATAGCGAAACTTTTTTCGCCTAATTTTGTTATTACCATTATTATTGTACGGTTAGAAGTGACCCTTAGTTGCAAAAAATATATTGGGCAAATATTATTTTGTTTGTCTACATCTTCGCGAATATTAGCAATATTATCATGTAACACTTTCTCAATATTGGGAAGTTTATATCTTTACCAATATTAAAGCAATACGAACAAAAGTACTTTTCCATTTCATTGAAAAAATTTACAATATAAAGACAATCTTTCTGTAACGTGAAATTTCATGGCAAATAATTTCAAAATAAAGTAATATTTGAATAACTTCATCGTAAATATTGTCAATAAATGGGATATCTGGGCAATATTGAGCTCCAATATGGCTATAATATGGTGTCAGTGCCATCATAAATAATTATGACGGCCGGTAATGTACCTGAGAGATATAGGCCGAAAGGGGGGGGGGGCGGGAGAAGTGCCTTCCTTGGGGATCTTTTTAAGAGAGCCTAACACGTATTTACGCATGGAAATCCAAGGTTCGAAGAAAATTACGGATATACCCGAACGATTAGGCCGATGGGTTAGAGCACAGCACTTCCCGTGTAACAGCTATGCGAGCCAACTGGTGCGCCTATGGCTAATGGGAGTTTTTTCTACTAGAGCAGCATTAATTATGAATATCGCTCCATCTTTTTTTGGATCAAATGTGGCATCTTGAATTTATATATTTTTCCTTTATAGATTTCTATGTATTACATTTCAATATGAATTCGTTACCAGGGTGATTACGGATTATGTGATCTTTATTCATTACATTAGATTAATGTTATCGGATTTATAAATATACCTTTGTCTCTACACCTAAATGTTTTCATTTCATTAGCTTATTCTTACCAAATTACTTATAGAACTTCCCAGTTAGTGTTGACGATTTAGCAGATTTTTCTAATACTGAAAATGTGACTAGTAATTTTCACTTTATTATATCAAAATGTCTGTCTTTAATAAAGCTAAAATTATTTTCCGGAATTTCTGGAGAAAAAATAAAAATCTGTTCAATTAATAACACTATTACTCTCTGTTTTAACTAAAATTTGGAACAATGAAAGACTAAAACTCGCTTGTTTAGAGAAATAAGGCGGTAGCCTAAGTTTATAAAATTTTTATTTAACAGCTAAACCAGGTATTTTTTTATCTTATAAAAATTATAAGTAAAAATTCATTTATCAACAGACAAACAACTTTTGGCGAAACTCTTACCTAACCTTTTTAATAACAATTTTAATTTTTCTTAAGAAAGGTGTTATAGTAAAAATAAAATACATTGACATGTTTCGGAACCGTCAAATGTTCAACCGTCCGTGTTTTATTTTTATTTTATTTATATTATGACTATGGAACTTAGTTGACGGTTCCGAAACATGTCAATGTATTTTATTTTTACTATAACACCTTTCTTAAGAAAAATTAAAAATTAAAATTGTTATTAAAACGTTTATATAAAAGGTGAAGATTTTAAAATCTGATGATTTAAAAAAAATCAATTGGATTTAATTAACTTTTTATCTTACCTAACCTTCATTAATTCGGTTCCTGTTTAATATAGTTACAGAACTTAAAAATGTAACGTTACCTATTCCAAGGAAAACATATTCATGAGTAAAAACACCTATAAACTTACAAAGCAGTTTCATAGAGTCCTTGTATTGATCAAACGCATCACAATAATAATTCTACAATTTTCACTAAAATGTTTTTCCATCATATTCACCTATCGACACAAAAAGCCATGAACTTGCAACTTTGTCTAAGTTAAAATAACTTCACTCTTACGATTTCTACGATGCTGTATTCATTCTTACAGTATATATAAATCGTAAATTTTAATTCAAAATTAACAGAAAATTGTCAGTTACTGACCTTCTCCCTCTCCAGTTGCAGAGCCAAGGGCGAAATCATGGGGGTCATGACCCCCCCCCCCTGAACGAAAAGAATATGTAAAGGACATTTTAAACCCTTTGCGGCGCGGTGGAATATCTATGAAACCACTTAATTTCAATTCGCAAACAGTACACTGGCACCGGAATTTTGGTAAAAAAAAATTGCGGTTTATCAAATGTGTGAAATATTAGCTTTTATTTATTTACAAATAAAGTTGTTTTCAAATTCCGGTGTCTGTCATTAATTTCAACAATGAAGCAATGGATTGGCCCTGGGCCGCAAATGGTTAAAATGACTTACATTAAATTGCTTCAAAATTTCCTCCTGCTATGCAATGTGACTTTTTATGGCTCTTTAACACTTTCCGGCACACTGTGTCCAGTCCGAAATAACTAATTTTAATTTCAAACTTGCAAACGGCACCAATAATATTTTAATAAATTTTTGCTTTTATAGTGAAAGCTTAAATTAAGGGGACGAGGGACCTTTTAAATCATTTTTTTTCTATTTTTAAAATTGCGCTTTAAATATTATTAAAGGGTACATTATATGCATTATAACATATATTTATCACAAAAAAAAAAATAATTTTTTTTTAATAGGGAAATTTGTGTAATATTTTAGATTTAACGAGAACTTTTCAAAATGTCCCATGCGCATTCCATATCAATAAAAATCTCCAATATTATTTATACAAGTTTGATTTACATATATAAATAAAACTGTGCATGGAATTTCATATATCTTATTATAAAGCTAAGAAAAGAAAATATTTCTAATTTTTTCTGAAATTTTCAGTATTTTTGAACCTATTTTTACAATAAATTACCTATAACTTTTAGAATTATTTTTATCTTCAAAAAACCATTCACAGTTTTATGACATATATTGAGATGAATAAGTATAACAAATTTCAAAGCATTCAGAGAAAAAATAATGAGCATGGAGCATTTTGAAAAGTTCTTATTAAATCTAAAATATTACAAAAATTTCAATATTTTTGTCAAAAAAAATTTTATTTTTACATTCTTTGTGATAAATATGTGCTATAATACATACAATGTACCCTTCAATAATATTCAAAGTAGAATTTTAAAAATATAAAAAAAACATGATTTTGAAGGTCCCTTGTCCCCTTAAGCGGTTCTTAATTTCTCAAGCCCCACCAGTGGCCGAGAGGTTCTGACCTCTCAACTGGTAGACAGCAGGTGCTGGGTTCGAACCCAGTCGCGGCTGTCGGCCTAACCGTTCGGAGTTTTCGTGGTTTTCTTCGAACCTTGCGTAAATACGGGTTAGGTTCCCTTAGAAAGACCCCCACGAAGGACACTCCCCCTGGGCCTATATCCCTAGTGTAGATAATCGGCCTACAAAAATACACCAATACACCTTAATTTCTCAAAAAGTTATTTCTAAATTCCAATGTTAGTCGATAATTTCTCATTTTCGTAACAGAATTTGTCCGTGCCAGAAGGGGTTGAAGCACTACTTAGATCATTTCTGACACATCCATATGAAGTCATTTTTAATCTCAGATGCAAAACTGTTACCAAATGCACTTATTAAAAAAATGCGATTTATTAAAATTTTCCATTTTTCGATAAAGGCAAAGAATCTTTCGAGAAAAATGTGGAGTTTTAAATAGAATTTCAAGCAGTGACAGCCAATCCATACCTCATGACGAAATTTCTGTAAACTGTGAAATCCTAAAAATTGTCTTAAAATGCTGAATTTCTGAATGATTTTTTGCCTTTGTAAGAAAATGGGAAATTCTTCCATTTCTTGGTACATGAATAATTTGTGGAAATTTTACATTTTTTTGAATATTAATGCAATTTTTTCTATTTTTCTATTTATTTATTTATTTACTTTTTATTTATTTATTTTTTATTTACGAGTGAAAATGATTTCCCAAAAGTATCAGAAAAGTAGCTGTTTTGCGACGGAACAGCCTTCAATATAAAAATTTCTTGCTAAGAGATGTAATCCTTCCCTCCACACACACTAGAGGTCTGCACGGGCCGGAATTTCCAGGCCCGGCCCGGCCCGTACGAAAATCAGCGAAAACAGGCCCGGCCCATTTTGGCCCGTTACAATTTCTACGATTTCTAAAAAATTCAGATTTTTATCATATAACTAAGATTCCTTTAAAGAATATTGCATACATATTTATGGAATGATTTTACAGTATATTTTACAGCAAATACACATTAACAACATTAATGATTACTTAGATTCTTAGGCTTTCAACATTCGAATAAAGATTCATTAAAAAATTAATATGGCTTAGAATAAAAGAAAAAAGAAAGAAAGCTAAAAACATGGTTAATTTTGAAGCTGTTTAATAAAAGAAGATTTATAAATATATTTCTATATCATTTTATTACAGATTTCAAATGCAAATTCATTCTTAAATTCAAAGAAGCTCTTTTCTGATACATTTCTAAATTCATTTTTTTTTTCTCAGAAACGCATAAAGATTAGCAGATATCTTTATTCAGAAACTATATAATCGAATGGCGTTATCTATTTTTTTATACAAGCAATTTAAGAATACTGCAAACAAATTAAATACTGTCATAATTAGCGTTTTGAATAGAATTTCCGGAAGCAATAGCAAGGGAAGGGAGAAAAATCTGCAATCATTTGAGAAACTATTATATCTCAACAAGGTTATACAAGTATTTTATTTACCAAAAATGAAAAACGCTATTCGATTCCAAATCCCTTCAATAGTTAGGTTTATCACTTTTATACTTTTACAATTTAAAATTAATCAGAAAATGTGTCAAACTTTCGCATTATTGAGAAATTAATTTAAAAATCATCAAGAAGTATATATCCGAAGACAAAGCTAACAAGTTCTTTATCGCTGTTAATAATTTTACAAATCATGTTTTCTGCGAATAATTAAGTCTAGTACCGGTCCGGCCAGTCTATATGTAGAAAAATAATGCAAGACCGGTAAGAGTCAGCTAAAAAAATATTAAAACAGGTTACATATAATGTAATTCCCCGATGCCGATACACTGTGCATTTTTATATTGATGCTGTCAAACTAGTATGGCCACATTTATACTTATTCTCGTTAAAACCATTTTCGTTGAAAATAGCTCATATTTTATCGTTTCTGCTTAAATCTTCAGAACGGGCCGGCAGGCCCGAAAATTTTTTTTATCGGCCCGGCCCGTCTGGCCCGTTCAATTTTTTTGCCGGCCCGGCCCGTTAGAAAATTCGAAACTATTCCGCCGGCCCGCGGGCCGGGCCAGGTACGGGCCACGGGCCAAGCCCGGGCCCGTGCAGACCTCTAAACACACACGCGAAAAAAAAAAAAAAAAAAAGAGCCCTGACCTTCCCTTTAAATGGAGAGCTTGATCCGCACTTGCCCCTCCCAAACATACATAACACATCATTTTGCAACGAAAATAGACAATTAAGCCAATTCTAAACAGTTTTTTTTTTTTTTAAACTATATAAATAAAAAATATAAAAAAAAAACACGAGTAAAAAAAAGGAAATAAAGAAAGAAAAAGAAAATTTATGAAAATCATTCCTGGTTTTTAAAGGTCAACAATTATTGTGTTTGGATATCAAATGATGAAAAAATGCGGCAGTATGTTACCTTAATGACATTTACAGATTATAATAATTTAGAGTTAATGATATTTATAGTCCAATTAATCCGGAAAATGAGGAGAATAGTTTAGAAGGCGATCATATTAAAATTAATAAATTTGAAAACGTCCGATCAATGCACTAAGCTTTAGAAAATTTCTGCCGTTGTGTTTACCAAGATCTATTCAGATAACATATTGCTTATATAAGTACCAATACAAATACATACATCACTGTATATTAGTATAATGACGGATGACGGACAGACAATTATGTAGCGCCGGAAATTTCAGAAGTTTAACAAAAAAGTGTTACCTCTCGATGAGTTTTAATAGAAGAATGAAATTTTTATAGTTGTACTCGCTCACAACGTACTTTTATTTATTTTATTTTTTTTTTTTAAATACAACTAATAGAAATAACGAGCCGCATAAAAATTTTAAAAAATGTAACTATTTGAAAAAGAATGGCAGGATTTTTTCATAAGATAACATTAATTCCTATTTTATTATGCTTTAATTATTATTTTATTAAAGATATTTTAGCTATTTACATTGCCTATATGTATATAGAACACCAAATTTCAAATGTTTCTTTTTAGGTGCGTTCGTAATTATGTAAATACGCAGCACCTATTGTTGTCGCTCAGTCCGTCCGTCTGTCCGTCCGCATATAACAACGCAAAAACTACCTAACCGAATCGTTTGAAATTTAAAATACATAATTATACCATAATTTTGTCGAGTTATTTCAAATTTTATGAAAATCGGGTGCATAGATCAATTACAGGGACAATCAAAATTATTCCGTTACATCACGGTCAATGGGGGAAAATGTTTCAAATGCATTTTAATGGTGTTGCACTCATTCGAACTTAATAAAATTTATATGCAACTATAAAGTACATATTATAATATACATTTTACATAATTTGTGGTGCAAAGAACATTTGTTATTTATTTACAAGGCCACACAAAAGTATTCCATTACATAATGGTATAGGGAGAACATTGTTTGATGAGCGTTTTAATTGTAATTCACTATTTACAATTTTATGAGATTGATATATGAGAGTAATATTTTTAAAACTTCGTTATCATACGAACGCACCTCGTTTGCTACGCTTCACGTGCTATTTCCAACTTGTTTACCCTTTGAAAACATGCTTTTATTTATTTGTATTTTTCATTGACAAAATAAATATATTTGCCAAAATTAAGTATCACTGTTCGATTCACACAGAGATCACGTGTTGCATTTTATTTTCACAACATTGCCAACAAAGTTATATATGGTTGAACCCACGGAATCCTGAATTGCGTTAGCGTGAATGTTGAACCAAAGAATACAGCGCTTTTATTTATTTATTTATTTTCGAACACTCTGTACACTTCACGAATATGTGGCATTCCTCTCGAAGACATTGAAGCTCTAAAGCGCTGAGTTGTTAAATAGACTCTTATTTTACTGTTACTATAACCCTTCATTATTTTCACAAGTGTGGTTCCAATAAGTGGCGCTTATTGTATTTATTAAGTTTATTAATTTATTTAAGAAACTGATATTCGATTATAAACAATTACAATGTGATGGATGGAATATCTTCTGAAAAAGTCCAAAAACACGCCGTCAGTTAACTCCTTTATGGGTGTATTCGTAAAAAACGCTTTTCCACCTTCAACAGCTCGAAATTTTCCGATACAATTTCAGACACATTTTTAAAAGTAGAAACACGAAACTTGCTGAGGAGATTTTTGAAGTGACGTATACGGTGCCGTGTGATGTCTCTTTACACTCAGTTCATTAGAATTTGATTTATAAACAATTATCCTCTCAGTATGACCCCTTTTTTTCGTCCCCAGATCTCCTGCTTCTGAAAAATCCGTTCAAACTGGCAAATTTGCAGCCTTTTTTGCAATATTTTCTACATTTATCAAAGAATCGACCATTACGGCACTTTGAGTACTTTCTGAATAACACCATTTGCCAGTTTCATGCATTTGAGGGCAAAAATGAACTTAAAAATAAATCGGAAAATAAGCAGTTTGAATCGAAATACACCCTTATGTCAACTTAGTCGACTCCCACACTCAGATCCTAAGTCGAATTCTGTCGACTCCCGCATTAAAAGGGTTAATAAAGAATATTTTTGATTATTTAATTAAGGATCATTGAGTTTCTTTCAACCCTTTCCGAACACAGTGGTCTCATGTCGGAACCACCTAATATTCACTTTAAACTTACAAAAGCACCAAGAATATTTAAATAAAATTTTGCTTTTAAAATGAAAGTTTAAAGCAATGAGTGTTTAATTTTTAAAATAAAGATTACTGCCCAGTTAAACTGATGGCATTGAGCTCATAGGCTACAAATACTAATTGCACATTAAAGTCTTATATTTTCAAGGGTTAATTCCGTTCGAAAAAAAATTAAGAAGGGGAAACAGCTCTCCCCTTTCCTCTTTTTTTATACTTAATCATTGAACCTCCTATACTATCAAAGACATGCTTTATCATATAAAAAATCTATATCCAAAATTCAGAGCAAATGATATAATTCTTAATAAAAACCCATTTAACATTTATATAATTTAAAAGGAGTTATCCCCCTCTTTTATACTTAACCATTAAACTTACAAAACTATTCAGAGATTTGAACGAAATCTGAAAATTCTGCTTGAAAAACCCATTTATATAAATTAAAGGGGGGGGACATTAGAACCCCTGTTCCCCCTATTTATACTTATTCAATGAACACCTAATAACAGTCACGGAATCGCCTCATCAGAATGATCCTAATCCAAATTTTGAACGAAAACTTAATTCTGCATGAAAATCCCATTTATATCAACTAAGGCATGAGCCCCCCGTTCCCCCTCTTATACATATCGAATGAACTCCAAAAACTAATCAGGGAAGCGCCTTGTCAGGCCTACACACAAAATTTCAAGTCGATCGGATATTTTTATCATGAGTTATTGCGTTACGTACGAACGTACATACAGAACGGACGGGCACATAAGCTCTCAGGCTATGATAGCCTGTGAGCTAAAAAGTCGTTTGTAAATTCCAACGATAGTCAATTACTTCATTATTTTACTAACAGAATTTTTCTGTGCCGAAAGGATTAATAGAGTTTCCAAAACAAGTAACAATATATGTGATATCAGAAATACTATTTTAAATAAAAAGATCTCTAATAAGCAGCTCCTTTAAATATTTTTACGACCAATTATTAAATACCCAAATGTAAACCTCTTTTATGTTGTACTTTTGAAAACAGATGCAACAAATATTGCTGCATAAATAAATTTGTTAAAAAAAATTGTACAGAAGAAATAAATAAATCAAACATCTTTATTATAGCAGGATCTTAATTAAAAGTTCTGTATGAATAAAAAATGAATGTTTTAACATTCTTTTCTTTTATTGGATTAAAAAAAAATGTTTGTGAAAGAAAGTTTATCTAATAATAATGCCAATAAAATTCTGACTTCCAGATAATTAAATACAGTCGAGCCTCTACATAACGAAATCCATCGTTCCAGTAAAAAATTCGTTATATAGAGAAATTCGATGTATAGAGTATGATGTTAAAAATAGTATTTAATGTGTAAATTTTGAACAAATGTTATTTTTGATCTTTTTAATTTAGAGTCTGAAATGTTTAAAAGTATATATTAACCTAACATTTTATTTCTTACTTATTTAAGCAGTTTCAAAAAAGAGAAAAGACATTTATTTGAAAGCTTAATGAACATCAAATGAGGAAGACTTACATAAATTTCAGAGGAAGAAATCTGTAATTTTTTGTTGTTTTGATTTTAAAATTACAATTGTTACGCTCTCAAAAAAAATTCTCAAATTTTAGCAAGGAATGAAAAATTGTAGTTGATATTTTCCTCCATTTGAAGGTCTCTCTTATGTGCTCTCATTGATTCCTCTCTTATATGTGTAACAATTCAATTGACTGTGTTTTGAGAAGGATGTTGAAAGGTGTGTGGGAGGTGGGATGAACTTGTTAGTTTAAAGAATAAGGAGAGAAGTAATATTTATAAAAAAAAAAAAAAAAAACCTCTCCACTGAACGATAAATCAAAAATAAGAGATGGAAAATTGATTCCATATGATTTCGAAGCTTTTTTAAAACTGAATAAATTAAGATCAATTTATGAAAAAATTCGTTATATGGAGATAGATATTTCGCTATATAGAGTCTGTTTTTAATGTAATCATGCGAAAAGGGGACCGTTCTTACTAAAAATTTGTTATATGGAGAAATTCGATGTATGGAGTTTCGTTATATAGAGGTTCGACTGCAGTTCTTTTTTTTTTTTTTTTTTTTTTTTTATAGGTCGTATTTTGCAAATTAAAAATAATCCAGGAGAAATTAAAATGCTAACAAAATTTGGTGCAACATCCTAATTTACTGTAAATTGTCTTATCCGAAGACGTTACAGTTGAATGATTTCACACCAAAACAAAGTGCGCACGTAAATTGAGAATTCTATCAAACACAAGGATACAAAATATAAAAAGCAAAAAGGAATTTTAATAACTTAAGTATTCAAATATTTTTTTCCTGCAATTTAAATTGCTATTTCACACAACAAATAGATAGTTATTTATATAGTTTCTAAGTTCAGTATAAGAATTGTTAAAAATTTCCTCTAGTTCCTGTTTAAGTACAACTCTTGCAAGGAAGCAAAATGACTTACGTAAAGTAATTGGAGTCTGAATTGGTTCTAATGAACCAAATCTTTGATGATAATTTTGATAGTCTTTTTCTCATATCAACACTATGCATGTTTGCTATCTAGACAATCTATTCAATCTGTGTATTTTACTTATGTGGCGAAGTTTTTTTTTTTTTTTTTTTTTTTTTTTTTTTTTTTTTGGGGGTCAGCAATCGAAAAATCAATGAACTCCGGTACAACGCGCTTTCATACAACCCGAATTCGTATCAAGTGACAAAAATGCAATAACTGCACAAATAAATAAATATTTCACAATTTATAGTCGATATGTAGCATGTGACATACTTCTTAATTTTATTTAGAAAAATTGTGCTGAAAAACATTATCAACTATCTATTATTCTATACTGTTACATTATTCTAAAAACAATTTAATATAACTCGTAGTATAAATTTGACATATGACCTACTTCTTCACTTCGTTTAGAAATACTGAATACATACCGTAATTTCGGGTGTATAAGCCGCGGATCAAACAATTCTTTTTGGACCCAGAAATCTTATTTAGTGATTGAAGACAAATATTTACGGCGATCTAACTAGTTATATTTGTTTCTTAAAAAGTTCTGGGTCGAAAAAGAATTGTTTGATCTGCGGCTTATGCGAAATTACGGTAAGTCTTAAATTGAATTGTGAATTATTGTTAAGTTCTTTATTATGCGTCAAAATCTGTTATAATGACACAATTATCTGCTGAATGCTAGTAGCACCCTTTGTGTTTCTTTGCTATATTTGACGAGTTAGCGTTAAGTCTATAAAAAAGAATCTTGTTTGTAACAAAATGTAGCATAAATGGAAAGATTTTATGGTGGTAAAGACGAAGTTATAGGTACACTTTAGTTACGCCTGTTAACCCCTTAACTGTGGCATTGTTTTTGACAGCATAAATTAAAAATAGGGGCTGTAAACCACATTATCCATACTAAAATCGTTGCTTTACGTAATCGAAAAACATCTGCCAATAAATCCTGGCCTGGTCAATAGAGATGAATTTTCAGTTAAAAATTAGTGGTGTCAAAAAAGATTTAAGTAACAATGCGTGCAAAGAGTTCCTACCCGCAGTCAGTTCGGGCAACACAGTTAAAGGGTTAAGAAGAGAACATTTTTAAAATTAAACTTTTCCGCTGACTTGTAATTCCGGGTTTTACTGAATTTATAAACAGTATTTTTTTTTCTTAAATCCCCTTTTTTGGTCAAAGCTACATTTAAAATTTATAAGATTACTAGCGAACCCGACAGACGTTGTCCTGTCACCGAACGACGTTGTCCTTCCTGGCACCGACACCAGAAAATCAAATAAATGTACTTAAATATAGTAATACGCACGATAAACACTACGCTCTTAATTTAATTTTTTATTACAATTATGTAAGGAAATTATTCTTCACTCTTCAGTATTTTTTGAAGTCGGCTCAATTTTTGATAGAAAAGTTTATTTTTCTCGATTCAGTTCACGATTTTCTGAAGTCAGTTAATCAAAATTATAATACAGGCTATATTACTGTAAAGCATACACGTTTGACAGGAGCGGGGTTCGAACACGCGATCTCTTTCTTCGAAAAGCAGAGCTTATATCTGGCACCTTAGACCGCTCGGGCATTCCGTCCGCACTCTATTCATGGAACTTATTCAACACTTTTAATTAGAGAAAAATCACTAACTATTAGTTTTTGCCTAGTTACTAAAAAAGTACTGAATCAATTTCGATGAAATGTGAATCTAAACCATTCTCGAATCCACTGGAACGCACACACAAAATTTCATCAAAATCGGTCCAGTCGTTTAGGAGGAGTTCAATTACATACACACGCACAGAAGATTTTTATATATAAAGATTTGATAATATACATATTGCTTAATACGATATCCTGTAACACACACGGAACACATCTCTGTTTAACAAATGTTCACATAAGATAAAACTTAATGAAACATCTTTCTACATTTTTCTGAAAACGTATTAAAACATAATTTCATTCAAAAACTCATACATATTAGCTGCGTGAAATTATTTCATAAAAACATGACCTACATTAAACGAAAAATTAGTTAGAAAGTTGTTAAAACGAATATTTTATTAACCTTTTTCATGCGAGCATTACTCTAATAAAGTTCCCTAATTAGATTTTTAAAATAAACTTCAATCTGTGCGGCTCATTAAATTAACGTGATTTCACGATTTTTATTTTATTTTTTAGATAGTTAACTATACAGAAAATGAGGATGCGCCGCATTTAATTAATGAATGTTTAAATTTCCTTAGCAGCTTCATTTTTTAAAGTGTCTATTAAAATTCTAGTTTATGTATACAAAGGAAAATAAGAACATTTTAGGTAAGATAAAATATTCGTTCAACCAGAATTTTAGTCTTTTGAAAATATTTGGAATCTAATAAAACATCACAATAGTAATAACTAATAGCAATAAGTAATAATAATAGTAATAAGTATGAAAAGGGACAGCTTACCTTTTCAGATTTTTGTTTAATTTTAAAATATGGTTAAAATGATGAACTCACTGCAACACTGTAAAAAAAAACGGACGATTTTACGGAAATTGTACTGGCAATTGGAGCGGCAGTACAATTCACTGTTTCTTAACCGTAAAAAAAAAAAAAAAGATCCTTTTTTTTCGGGGGGGGGGGGGTGATTTTTTGGAATTTACGGGAATGCTTCCGTTAAAAACAGTGAAATGTACTGGTGTCTCGATTGCCAGTACAATTTCCGTTAAAAAAATACCCTTGGCGAAAATATCAATGTCAAAAAAATACAGATTTTTAAAAAAAATTCCAATTTTTAAAATTTTTTAATTAAATAAGCAGTTGAAAAAAATCTTTTTTTCAAAATGTACTTATACACTGTTAAAAAAAACTGGATATTATAACAGTGTATAAATACATTTTGAAAAAAAGATTTTTTTAACTGCCTATTTAATTAAAAGTTTTAAAAAATTGGAATTTTTTTAAAAAATCTATTACTTTTTTAAATATTGATATTTTCGCCAAGGTTTTTTTTTTTTTTTTAAGATTTTCAAATTTGTATTACACACGACTGCGCATGGATGTTTAGATGCATCTAATATTACATTTAATATAACTTTTTTACGGTTATATATATAGTGTAAAACGATGAAATCTAACACATATTCATGTAGTTTTATTTAAAAAAATATTAAAAAATATGACGCAGATTTATCACATATATAATAAAGAACGTACACAAAAAAAATTGTATCTCTCATACAAAAAAGAAAAAAAAGAAAAGAAAAGAAAGAAAGAAAGAAAGAAAGAACGGACGGGCTTTAGCATTTTTAAATCGAGAAACTGGCAAAAATATGAAATCGGAGAAGAGGCCATTTAAAGTTTTTAAGTATAGCGGTTATTTATAATATCTCGCGATATAAATGCCGTATGGATAAAAGTAAGGTGCCAAATTTATTACAAGAATTATTGAAAGAATTAAACAAGATTTTACTTAATGTAAAACAAAGAAAATTGATTTTTTGACCAATTTTGGGGTAAACTGTCCTCTCAAATAAAACTAGAAATTCGAGTTCCTCCTTTCATTTTTATTTTTTTCATTTAGTCTTTCTTTATTTTGGGGTGAATAGAAAAGTATTAAAAAAGAAAAGAAAAGAAAAAAAAGAAAAAAAGAAAAGAAAAGAAAAAAGAAAGAAAGAAACCAAGCTATTCCTCATTTAATAATTTCTTTAATATCTATTATTCTAATGTAAAAAGCGTTATTTTCTAGGAACTAAATGTCATTCGCACACAAAAACGTTTTATAATGAAGGGCGGGCAATAAGGTAGTTTTCTTAGTTGAATTTTTAAAGTAAACTTTCTTTTTCACTTAAGTAAGTCTATTTTTATGACTGCAGAAATAGTATTTTGAGAAAAAAATAGGTTTCTGATTTAAATTCATATTGTGAAGAATAATATTTTTCAAGAAAAAAAAAAAAAAAAAAAACCGCTCAGTCTCTAGTGTAATACAGAAAAATAATTGTTCTGAAAAAGCATTGTTCGGAAGTCTTAAAATAAAGTTTCATTTTGTGGTTTCTGTTTTTAATGTAAAATTTTGATGACCACTCGATATTTATTTAAAGTTTAAATGAATACTGATTTTGATAAGCATGTAAGCATTTAATAACAGAACATCTAGAAAGTTTCGTGCAATAATACTCTTTTTAAGGTATTTTTATACATTTTTTGTTTTAAACATAAACAATACTCTCCCCACCCCACCCCTGCGTTAAGAACACTGATTTTGCTTTCTAAAATAAAAACATGGATTATGTAACTAAGACTTAAAAAATTTTAAAATATCCATGTTATTGACAAAAATAACGTTATTAGATTCATTATAAAATTCATAAAATGTATCCATATTTAATATATTTAAATTTAAATACATTTAAGAAAATAGCAAATTTTCAGGAAATTTATAACATTAAAAAAAAAAAAAACTTAAATTACTTATTTATATTTTTATGTCACATTTTATGACTCTTATAATAACAATTAGAAATTTAAAATTAATTTTTTTTTTTTTTTTTTTTTTTTTTTTTTTTTTTTTTTTTTTTTTTTTTTACATTCATTCATTTATTTATTTATTCTTAAGACTTACAGATACTGAAATTAGCTCTATTTTATTGTTTGTGTTTTCTGGAAGCTCATTCATATCAATATCGTTAATTAAAGCACAATCATTTCACAGGGTTGAAACGAAGAAAATGGACCGAAATTCGATCACGGACCCTTAATTAATTTAGATATTTTGAATTTATTTTTTCATGTTTTATAGAAAAAAAATATGAAACTGTGAAATGAAAAGAAAAACAATAATTAAAATTTTAACAGTATACACGACAAAATGAATCTTCCAAAATTAGTTTCGTTGCTATTTTGAAGCCCAGATTACTATTTTCAGACGCCATTTCTTTTTAAAATTTCTTACTACGCTATTTCTGGATATGAATACAATGTTTATTGATACGAAAAAAAAAAGGGGGTACATTTTAAAAATTACACTAAAAATTGAAAATCTATAAAAATAGACAGTTTCGTGATAATTTAAAATCGGTTTTTTCGTTTCCTTGTTTATATCCAAGTATAGTTTTAGATAATTTCGCTCGTTGTAATAAGAAAAAATAAAAGAAAAAGAAATAAACATGCAAATCGATTAACTTGTTGAAAAATGATACTGCTAAAAAACAGTGTTTCTTGATGGTCTGAAGTTTTTTCTTCGCTAAAATCGACGATCTGTGCATCACAATGTTTACTATTCGTATGACCGTATTTTTCTAGGCAATTAACTGTACAAAATTCTTAATAGTTCAAAGATCATACAATAATAATTATCCTTTTTTTTTTTTTTTTTTTGGTTATCTCAAATACTTTGGTACCGCAAGGACTGTAACTATCCTGCACCGGGGCGGGGCCGTCGCGAAACAAGTTTCTTCTCTTACGGGCCTGATTCATGGAAAGATGACGTCACGCAAGAGATCTGAGTTGCAAACGGAACATATAGAATGGTTGTATGTGTGCATCAAAAACAAGGCTATAAATTTCCGTTTTATGATATTTTTTCAACAATTTGAGGCTTATTTTAGATATGTTGAATTATACATTTACTATTAAACACCCAAAGTTCATAAATAAGACTTTTTTGTTTTTAATTTGATTTCAAAACTAAACTTATCCTTTATTTCAAATACGTAAGATTCATGATGGTTTTTATCGAAGATTTTAACTTCAAATATACATTTATGGCAGACAAAATCATACATTAAAATTGCACAACTTTAGAAACAAAATAAATAAATAAATAAAAGAAATTATACAGAACTGAGATTCGTGATATTTTTCATAGCGTTTAACTTGAAATACAAATTTATGGCAGGAAAAATCCTACATTAAAAGTACGCAATTTTAGCAGCAAGTAATTTAAATTCCTTTTAAAAATAAAAATGCCTTAATTTAGAGAAGAAACTTGTTTCGCGACGGCCCCAACCGGGTTCATATCGTATTTGCTCCCTGGGCAAACAGGGATTTGGACGTCTCTCCTCCTCACACGTAGAATGTAAATTTAAAATGTAGAAGTCGAATGCAAATTTAAAATTTATAAGTAGAATGTAAATTTACAAATTTATTCCTGCAATATAAATTTACTAATAGAATTTCACAAAGTTTATAATATCCGACGTATTTTGAAATATAAAATATGTAATCATAAAATACATAATACTGAATTATTTATTTGGCTTTGTCAAATATTGATTCATTAAAACTTTGGAAATACAATCAACTGAATAAAAATGAAATCCAAAAGACAAAAAAATTCACTTTATGCATGTTTACGTCTTAACAAATTTAATTATTTTTTTTAGGAACATGTAAGTAGATTTCATTATCACAGGTTCTATGGCAATTGTAGAAATGGCTTTTAAAGTCACAATCATTTGCTCTTAAGCGGCGTTTTATTAATTTATCAATTTTAACACATTTGATTCAGTTTTCCATTTGTATTTTTCGACTACGAGACATTTTTATCAAAATTTCACACACATTTTTTGTATCAAACGACAAACAAAATATTTATTAAGCACCCCCTTAGCTTTTTGTTCTGGTACACAGGGCACATGCCCTCTCTGTCCCTCTCTAAGTTTCTGCCCTAGGGCTGCTTAAGGATGTTGCTAACCTTACTTCATAATTGTTTTGCATAACTCCTTTTAAAATGTCATAATTTAAAAATTCCCAAACACATTTCCTGTCAACATTTCATAAGCAATTAAACAAATCAGAAACCGGAAAGTTCGCTCAAATTTCTGCAGACAATCGTTCCGGATGTAACTTCAAACGCTTTAAAATTCGAATTGCCAAACACCGAGAAGTTTCACATGATCGTCCTGACCACCATTATTATTTTTTAGAAAATTTAAATATCTTAGGGCTCAGATGCATGAGTGATTCACATACATGCAAAATAACCATTTCTTACAGAAATAGACCTGCCTTAGGCGTACAAGAGGGTGAAAAGTTGACCGAACACGAATAAATGTTTTTTTTTTTTCGAAATCGACAAATGGTTTGTAAATATAACCTAATGTATAAAATGTAGTACACATCAATTTTCGTTTTGAAATGCTTTTACGAAACGGGACTTACTTCCCCATTTACGGTTGTTGTCGTGAGCTAAAATGTCGTCTGTCGAGTGTTGTTGTTCTGAATTTCTTCCAAACATGTCTTCCAAATGTTCTGCATAATTCTAAACAAACATGCGACTTCCCACTATTTATTTCTTTTTTCAAATTAGAGGATTTAGGTTTATACGATGTGACTGTTTGTATATTAGTTAGTTTTACATCAATGATGCCTTAGGTATGCATTTACTATACATTGAAATTTAAAAGCTATGAAAAACGCAAATCAGTGCATAAAACATCTTAACCTGTTATACCCAAAATTACGAATGAATTAATAAAAATTGCATTTCTAAAGCATTTTTCGTGAGTTTTTGAAACTACATAAGAAGATTTGCATAATCCCTTAATAAATTTTAGAAGGGTTTTAGCTACTTAAAATGAATTATATTTGAATTTATAGGGATTTTGTTCATTATTTATAACTCTAATCTATTTTTTATTTATTTATTTTTTTGTTTTTATAGAAATAGGAAATATACAAATAAAGTTATGAAAGCGACACTTGGGCCACGATTTTAGTATGTGACTCTGAAAATTCTGTCGATTCAGCTTCTGAAAGCTAATATTCATTTGAATTAATCTGAGACATTTTAAATGTGCTCAGTTAGGTTCACTCTGACAGACAGAATTTTTCAAAATTACAATTTAATGCCTAAAAATAAAAAATATACACACTTCATATTTCTTTTTTTTTCATCGGTCCTGTTGCCCCATAAAAATTACATAGCTAAATCAGGTAGATTTCCAAATGTCTTTAAAAATATATGTAATTTCGGGAATCAAAAGCAAAACCTGTTACAAAAAGTGTGATTAACGTAAATTTTTTTTTAACTTGGCTAAAAAGCGTAGTAAGGGAAACTATTGCGTCAAGGTGTCTAGAAAAAATACTAAATGGGAAATTATTAGATTTATACCAAAATAAGAAGAAAAAATTATGCTTTTAAAATATTTCTTTTTTGTGCAATCTATGATGCTTTTGTCACAAGATAAAGTAAAGTATCTATAACTCATTCTAAATAGTATTGCTACTAATCGATGCATTAAAGGAATTTTATAAGAAGTTATTTTAATGGTACTTTAGAGCACCGTCGAGGCATAAACGATCAAACATGTAGCAACATTTAAGAAAAACTGCACGTTTCAAAGGAAAAGATTCCTCACTTAGGCGGATATATGTACACTTGCATGCATTACGCTACAATTAATTACAATAAAATAGCCTAACATTCAAATAATCATTATGGAATCTCGTAATCTTAAACAATTCAATCCCGTTGTTTTCCAGTTCTAGCAAAAAAAAGTTTAATTCTTACCTCATCCGTTGAATGAACTTCTCTACAACCACGATAATCGCGGCCGAATAACAGGTGGATTTTTAATTTCCATGCATAGATGCTCACAAGAATCATCCTATGTTTTCTGCCAAAGTTTGATCTGACAAATCATACTAAACTGCCAAACGCGGGAAGTTCTTAACAATTACAAACATCATTTTCGAAAATTGTTCTCAGACATAAATTATACACTATTGGGTTTAAAAATGTTTTCTGCTAGCTTAAAAAGGTAACAGATACTAATAATGCAGATGTTACAAGTTTAAAAATAGATAAATTTTTTTAGTACTTTCGGTATGCAATAATTAATTTTCTAAAGTAGACTCTAAAAAAAAGACAGCTGTTTCCTAATTTACGGAAATGTACTTTAATTACGAGCGAAAATATTCAATAACCTCATCCGAGTCAACTAAGATTCTGGAAATCATTTCTTTATCTTTAAAAACCTCACAAAAGAATTTTTACTTGAAATTTAAAGAAAAAATTATATTAAAATAAAGAATACTGCCCAGTTAAACTGATGTCATTGAGCTCACAGGCTACAAATACTAATTGTACATTAAAGCCTTATATTTTCAAGGGTTAATTCTGTTCGAAAAAAAATTTAAGAAGGGGAAACAGCTCTCCCCTATCCTCTTTTTTTATACTTAATCATTTAACCTCCTATACTATCAAAGACATGTTTTATCATATAAAAAATCTATACCCAAATTCAGAGCAAATGAGATAATTCTTAATAAAAACCCATTTAGAATTTACATAATTTAAAAGGAGTTATCCTCCTCTTTTATACTTAACCATTAAACTTCCAAAACTATTCAGATTTGAACGAAATCTGAAAATTCTGCTTGAAAAACCCATTTATATAAATTAAAGGGGGGGGGGGCATTAGAACCCCTGTTCCCCCTATTTATACTTATTCAATGAACACCTAATAACAGTCACGGAATCGCCTCACCAGAATGATCCTAATCTAAATTTTGAACGAAAACTTAATTCTACATGAAAATCCCATTTATATCAACTAAGGGGAGGGGCATCAGCCCCCCGTCCCCCCTCTTATACATATCGAATGAACTCCAAAAACTAATCAGGGAAGCGCCTTGTCAGGATATACCTACATACAAAATTTCAAGTGGATCGGATATTTTTATCATGAGTTATCGCGTTACGCACGAACATACGAACGTACATACAGAACGGACGGGCACATAAGCTCTCAGGCTATGATAGCCTGTAAGCTAAATAAAAAGAATATTGCCCAGTTAAACTGGTGGCATTGAGCTCACAGGCTACGCATACTAATTGTACATTACAGCCTTATATTTTCAAATTTTAATTCTGTTCGAAAAACAAATTAAGTAGGGGAAACAGCTCTCCCCTTTTTCCTTTTTTATACTTAATCATTGAACCTCCTAAACTATCAAGGACAAGCTTTATCACAAAAAAATCTATATCCAAAAATCAGAGCAAATCGGATAATTCTTAATAAAAACCAATTTAGCATTTATATAATTTAAGAGGAGTTATTCCCCCCTTTTATACTTTTCAGAGATACCTATTCAGAGATTTGAACGAAATCTGACAATTCTGCTTGAAAAATCCATTTATACAAGTTAAGGGGAGGGCATTAGAACCCCGTTTCCCCTATTTATACTTATTCAATGAACACCTAATAACAGCCACGGACTCGCCTCATCAGAATGATCTTATATCTAAATTTTGAACGAAAACTGTTAATTCTGCATGAAAATCCCGTTTATATCAATTAAGGGGAGGGGCATGAGCCCCCCCGTTCCCCCTGTTTATACTTATTCAATGAACACCTAATAACAGTCACGGAATCGCCTCATCAGAATGATCCTATATCTAAATTTTGAACGAAAACTGTTAATTGTGCATGAAAATCCCGTTTATATCAATTAAGGGGAGGGGCATGAGCCCCCCGTTCCCCCTCTTATACATATCGAATGAACTCCAAAAACTAATCAGGGAAGCACCTTATCAGGATATACCTATATACAAAATTTCAAGTGGATCCGATATTTTTATCATGAGTTATCGCGTTACACACGAACATACGAACGTACATACAGAACGGACGGGCACATAAGCTCTCAGGCTATGATAGCCTGTGAGCTAAAAAGTAGTTTCCTGTAGCTTTCATAAACGTTATTGAATAGCTTTCAAACTGCAATTCACCAGTTATCACTACCCAGAAAATCAATTTTTCCAAAGCTACGAGATCGTAAGTAGATATTTTCGTGTTCAGCAGACATGTTTAACTGAAAAAAATGTAGAATTAACTGCGTTAACATCAATTTTAAAATTCACGGTTTTTTTTTTTTTTTTTTTTTTTTTTTTTGTAACAGGTGCATACATATCATTTCAATTACGCAGCTGAAAGTGTTTAGTTTAATTCTGATAACATCCGAAAAAGTTATTTTCCGGGTAGAGAGAACTGGTGAATGCAATGTAAAAGCTACTGGAAAACGTTACCGAAAATTATGGGTAGCTAATAAAAATTTATTCTATAAACTCTTCTTTAAGTTTCGTAAATAAATTGATTTTTTGAGGTTTGTGAAGAAGAAAGAGCGTTTTTCGGAATATTAGTTGCCTTATAGAATCAGTGTTGATTTCAGGGGATGGACCAGGAGAAGGGATATTACTTCCGGAGCAATGAGATGTCTCCCCGGAAGATTTCAGATTTTGTGATTCCAATGGTAAAAAAAAAGTGCAATTTCATGTCCCATGCCTCTACGATTTCCCCCACCCCGGAACCACAGAAATCTCTCCCGGAAGAAAGTGTACACAACTGTATTCAACATTGTACAGAATAGCTTCATTCGTGATTATCGTAAATTTTCGTAATTCAAAAAAAACATCTGACATTTTTTACAATGTACAAGGAAATTCAAATGAAATGTATATTTTAAACTTGCAACATCTATTCACCTGCATTATTATTATCTGTAATTTTTCAGGTAACAAGAGTAATTTTTAGGTGCGTTCGTAATTATGTAAATACGTAGCACCTATTGTTGTCGCCCAGTCCGTCCGTCTGTCTGTCCACATGTAACAGAGCAAAAACTACCGACCCGAACCGTTCGAAATTTAAAATATGTAAATGTTACATAATTTTATCGAGTCATTTCAAATTTTATGAAAATCGGATGCATAGTTCAATTACAGGGACAATCAAAAGCATTCCATTACATTATGGTCAATGGGGGGGGGGGTTACAAATGCATTTTAATCGTTTGAAATTTGAAACACATAATTATTACATAATTTTGTCGACTTATTTCAAATTTTATGAAAATCGGATGCATTGATCAGTTACAGGGACAATCAAAAGTATTCCGATACATTACACTCAATGGGGAAAAATGTTTCAAATATATATTAATGGTGCTACACACATTCGAACATGATAAAATTGATATGAATCTATAGAGTACATGTTATAATATACATTTTGCATAATCTGTGGTGCAAAGAACATTTGTTATTGATTTACAAGGCCACACAAAAGTATTCCATTACATAAGGTTATAGGGGGGAACATTGTTTATTGTGTATTTTAATTGTAATTAACTATCGGCAATTTTATGAGATCGATACATGAGAGGGATATTTTAAAACTTCATTATCGTACGAACGCACCTTATTTGCTACGCTTCACGTGCAATTTCCAACTTGTTAAAGTTCGTATCGTGTTGTCTGTGATTCAACCAAGGTAGAAGATTGCATTTTGCAATAATTTTATAATTCTGATACGTTGCAGTGAATTTGTCAGTAGCGCAGAGCAAGCCGATTTTTTGGATACAAGAGATAATTCAACATATAACAAATAATAAATTCAGCTCATCAGTGTATACTAGATGTTAAATTTTTTAATTAAAATTCATGTACTACTTACAACTAAAGTAGAATTGATTTCCTACAGTTTCGAACAATAAAACTTGTTCATCATCAGGGAAACATTAGAAGATAAAAACTTCTAAATTTTCCTCCTCCAAAAGAAAGAAATTAAAAGGATTTTCTAAATTTGAATGAAACATCGGCAATCTGAAGTGAGAAATTAAAAGAATTATCTCTTATTTAATATAGGAGGACCAATTACACTGTTTGATAATATACCTTGATTCAACCAACTTCTACCTTGGTTGAATCACAGACAAATCGATACGAACTTTAACAAGTTGGAAATTGCACGTGAAGCGTAGCAAATGGGGTGCGTTTGTACGATAATGAAGTTTTAAAATATCACTCTCATGTATCAATCTCATAAAGATAAAGAGTTTTTATCTTCTAATGTTTCCCTGATGATGAACAAGTTTTATTGTTCGAAACTGTAGGAAATCAATTCTACTTTAGTTGTAAGTAGTACATGAATTTTAATTAAAAAATTTAACATCTAGTATACACTGATGAGCTGAATTTATTATTTGTTATATTATCAAACAGTGTAATTGGTCCTTCTATATTAAATAAGAGATAATTCTTTTAATTTCTCACTTCTGATTGCCGATGTTTCATTCAAATTAGAAAATCCTTTTAATTTCTTTCTTTTGGAGGGAGGTGGGGGAGATAACGATAACTACGTATATTTCGCATTTTTTTTGCCATCTCATAAAACAATATGTTTGCTTTTGTTTATATTAATAAAGTAATAAAAAATGCTTGGATAAGCATAAGAATAAGAGAAAGCGCTTCATATCTTTAAATTTCTCTGAGTTATTTCCATTACTGTGCAATAGTAACTAAAGTAAAAGCTAAAGTATTTTGGAAATATAGATGTCAGACATTACGTGTTCAAATTAGTCAACAAAAACTTATTAACAACTGATACATTTTTATTGGAAACAAGTACTTGTATGTCTGATATAAAAAAAAATATATATATATATATGTATATATATTAGAATGTATAATACATAATTATGTATGTCATTAATTGCGATATATTTTCTGCTTCACTTCTTCATAAAATACTATGAAATACCAACGCTACTAATTAACAATTGCATAAACTAAATATTTAATTGCATAAATCTAACTGTTATGCAATAATAATTTAAAAAACAAATTATGAAACCTTCAAACTTTTTAACCTATTTTTCTTTAACAATCAGAATATTTTCAACCGACAATGGTTTATCATATAAACTAACTCTTTTATTGTCTGTTAATCTAACCACTTCTGACTAACATAATAAAATTCGTGGAAATCTACCAGTTCAATTACCTCCACAGATACTCGAGGAGCGGTTTTTCTTCTGTTGCGGCACAACAGATCAGCGCGGCAAGAAAAATGGATCCATTATATTTTGCGCCCTGCGTAGCCCCCAAGGGCGGCGCCAGGAGCTTTTTTCTTTTTATCGTGGTGAATCAGCAGAAACATTTTCTGAGATCGGGACTTTTCTGTCAGCTCCAGTTCGATTGCGATTCATCTTCGAGTCCGGGATTTAACTGAATCACGACTTCATAATTTCCGGAATTGCTTTAGTGGTGGTGGTGGGGAGGTGAGCCCTCTTGGGGCGTAAAGAGTTGGTTAATGAGGTTTTGTCTCTCACTTCCTTTTCGGAGAAATTTCCCGGAGATTTGCACGACCCGTTCGATTAACATCTCCATTGGTGGCAGTTAACTGTTTATCAGCTCCAAATAGAAGAAGACAAGCATTAGTTAATTTTTTTTTCTACGACGTCTATTACAATGGACAAAGCTTTTCTTTTCATTTCTGTCAAAGCGTTAAGAGAAAAATTGTTTAAATGATTGTTCATTCTTTATTATAAAAATTTTAACTCGAAAATGTTTGAAAATAGCAGTTGAAAATGTAAACGCATGAAAACATTGAAGTGAAAATCTGGGAAGGCAAGAAAATTACAGAAAATAAATTTAGAAACAACGTGTTTAGTTAAAATAATAATAATAACAAATCAAGATTTTTTTTTTTTTTTTTTTTTTTTTTTTTTTGAAAAAGTTTAAACGGTTTATTGTGAAAATGTGCGACAATGAATATATAGCGTTAGAAAATGTCGAATTTCAAGAGAGCGAAAGCCTTTATTATGTCGATTTTTAAGAGTTGACTATTTTCAAGATTCTATTAGAAGTGACAGTTAAGAGCCCTTATTTTGAAAATCAGACAAAGTATGATAGTTGTATTTTTTGATTTGCTTGATTTATTTATATGTTGAAGTAAATCATATTTGATGAATAATCTGCAATTTTGAAGCCCTGAAAAAATTTCCTCTTTTCTATAGAAAATGTCAAAGTTCAAGGTTATGAAGGCCATTTTTCGTGAAAAGTGAAATGCTGGTATTTTTAGAGCACTATATCTCTCGCAAGCAATAACATCCCAAAATTCTTTCGGCATAAACTGTTAGTATAACCATACTAATTTATTAAAATTTATTTGTTTCAATGGGGCATTGTTACTTTACATTGTTATGTTGTCACAAAGTACAGTCAAAATGACGTTTTGTCCATTTTCCGCACTTAATATCTTATTTAAGCAATAGTACACCAAACTTTTTTCATATAGAATATGAAGGTTTACTACTAGGACAAGCAAAATAATATAGTATACTGTACCGAGATATTCTTGCTGTTAGCAGATATAACCTGTTAAATACTCGAAATTTTCAAAATCTGCAACGTTTAATGTTATTTCAAATAAGCGCAACAGTAAAATAAAACAAAATATGTCACATAGTAGGAGAATATATGTACAAAAACATGGAAAAGAAAAAAAAAGTGGGGCCTCGTGATATTTTTATTTAAAAAAATGACAAAATTTAGAAGCAATGTCCATTATCACATTTTTCCCCTAGGAGAAAATGAAACATCCTCATTCTCTTGCGGAAGGAGCAACAAAAAAGGGATATTTCATTTTATCATAGGGGAAAAAACACAGCAAGAGGAACGAGAAAAGGGATTTTTCATTTTCTGATAGGGAAGAAATATTATCATCGACAATGTTTATTTGAAAATTTTGCCATTTTTTAAATAAAAAATATCACGAGACCCCACTTTTTTTTTTCTTTTCCATGTTTTTGTACATATATTCACCTACTGTGTGACATATTTTGTTTTATTTACTGTTGCGCTTATTTGAAATAACATTACTTTAAATGTTGCAGATTTTGAAAATTTTGAGTATTTAACAATCTGCTAACAGCAACTATATCCCGGTACAACACTACATTATTTTGCTTGTCCTAGTATTACACTTTCATATTCCAGAAGAAAAAGTTTGGGTACTATTGCTTAAATAAGATATTAAGTGCGGAAAATGGGCAAAAACGTCCTTTTGACTGTACTTTGTGTCACCATAACAATGTAAATTAACAATGCCCCATGGAAACAAATAAATTTTAATAAGTAAGTATGGTTATACTAACAGTTTATGCCGAAAGAATTTTGGGATGTTGTTGCTTGCGAGAGATACAGTACTCTAAAAATACTAGCATTTCACTTTTCATGAAAAAAATGGCATTCACAACCTTGAACTTTGACATTTTTTATAGAAAAGAGGAAAGGGCTTCAGGGCTTCAGAATTACAGATTATTCATCAAATATGATCTGCTTCAACATGTAAAAAAAACCAAGCAAATCAAAAAATACAACTATCAAAACATCATTTCTTTGTCTGAATTTCAAAATAATGGCTCTTAAGTTAATCTTTTTCTTTTCATCATATCTATTACATTGGACAATTATTCAATTATTATTTATTTTGTCTTATCTTTTGCAGATTTATTTTCTACGAATATATTATTTTTCTCTTATCGAAGTTTTCATGTTTAAAAATCGTCTGCAACTGAAATGTGGGGCTAATATTTGATAAGTGTAAAAATGTATCATTTTAAATATGAAAATGTTTAGAATCGGAAACATATAGAATTGAAGCATGTGAGCTTTAGAATAAAACTTGGTTTGAAAATGCGATTTTACTTGAAAATTGGATGCATTTGAATCTGAAAAAGTGTTAATTTTTTCTACTACAATTGGTAAAATTCTAATTTTTCTTTCTGCAAACGATTTAGTAGATTCCAGACCGGGAGGTGGAAACACAGAGAATCACCTCGTTGAGTTCACGGCTGAAATTCTACAATTTGTTAAAACTGGATTCGCATATTAAAACGCAATTGGTCAGCGAAGTCCTATCTTGGTGAAAAACACCTGAAGACCCGATTTTAATGGCTGATTCGTAGATTTACAATTGCGTTTACCTATAACCAAAGATACGAAAACATGGATGACTGACAGCATCTTATAATATAATAGTATTAATATAAAGCAAAATAAGTATAGTATATAATAAATAATAGTAATAGTATAATAAGTAATCGTGTAACATAATAATACAATAGTATTAATATAATTATATAATAATCATAGTATAGAATATACAATAGTAAGAGTATAATATAGTAGTATATAATATTAAGAATATAAGAGTATAAGAATATTTTTCTAAAATTCAATCTTTTGTCCCTATATCTTGATACCTTTTAAAACTCAGATAAAATTATGCCAAAACATGACGCAATTTGCTTAATAACTGCCACTAAATCAATACAAAAAATAGTTGATAACTAAGATATAAATCTCAACCCTGAACGAAACAGCGGGGAACATATTGAATAAAAGATAATGCACAAGATAGCCTTATTGAGTTTCCTTACGTCAATTAATTAGCTTCTCAGAAAAATGGCCTTCGTAACTACTTTTGAAAGTTGGTAGACACATTAATGAGAGTCTTAATTTAATAAGCAACTTTTAATTGCACTATTTTTTTTTTATTTCATGACTTGTTTTGCTGAAGAAAAAGATCATATTATAAAGATGATGAATCAACTTACAACTTTTTTTTTTTTTTAATAAGAAACTTTAAAAAATGCTAGTTTTGAAGCAAATTTATTTAAACAACATTTACTTCAACTATTCAACTAAAGAGAATCACTAGGTTGAAATTAATTGAGTTATGATCAGTAGTGTTGTTATTAAAAAAAAACCATCAGGGGATAAACACTATATGGCAGAATGTAATACAACAGGGAGTATACGATATGCAGCGTAAAGGGTCATCCCATGGTAATTTACCAATTTAGACCAACTTTTAGACCAATTAACTGCAGTAATTTTAGTAATGCAGCACTAAAAAATATTGAAATGTAAAATTAACATGATTTGTCAATGAAACTTATCTAAGAGTCGATTTGGATGAAAATCACCTAAAAGAATGATAATGAAAATTACACTTTATATGATAACTTATATTTATATTCCTTTTTCAGTAATGGCAGTTACCATAGTAAATAAAACTACCTAAATTTTAGAAATAACATTAAAATTAGGTAATTTTCATCTAATTTGAGCTTCGAATAAGTTTAATTAGCTAACCATGTCGAATTTACATTTTGAAAGATTTTTTTTGTGTGTGTGTTATATTACAAAAATTACTGAAAATAGTTCAAAATGTAAATTACCATAAAATGGCCCTAAACTTTTTTTTTTTTTTTTTTTTTTTTTTTTTTTAAATGTTCCACTAGTTTGTTCGTTTCGAAGTTTCGATACATCTAACTATGTGAGATTTAAGAGGTTTCTCCAGTCAAGCGAAAAGAAAGACCCGTTCGTTAATGTTAATCCTACACTCTCAAAACGAAAGCGTGGATTTCGCTTCTCAGGAAAGAGCTGTAATTTACTGCATCGCGAATGATTTTTTTATTAAGCATTCTACTCATTTTGATTTAAATTGCTTTTTTAAATTACTCATCTTGATTTAAATTTCTTAAAAACAACTCGTTCTCGCGAGTTGTTTCAACTCTTTATGAGAAGCTGACTTTCAAATCGTGAAATGAGTGAATTTCGGC
The DNA here is from genome assembly GCA_964019185.1 of Maratus speculifer. Taxonomy (NCBI): domain Eukaryota; kingdom Metazoa; phylum Arthropoda; class Arachnida; order Araneae; family Salticidae; genus Maratus; species Maratus speculifer. Next base: position 339,831,425 of record OZ025296.1, on the reverse strand, counting down.
TCAATCTGAGTTACTATATGGCTGAGGTTTTAAGAGAGTATGGAAGGAATTTATAAAGATATCCCGGTTGCATTTCAACATTTTAAAATGATTTTTTTTTTGCATTTAATGGCTGAGACCGATATGTATAAAGGCCGTTTTTCACTTTTTCGATTTTGTTTACATGTATTTTTACTGTGGGCACTTTTATTTTCGGAACCGGTTTCGAAAATAAAAGTATGCTCTTGAAAAAAATCTCCAATCAAAATCGAAAAAATATAAAATGGCATTTATACAGATCGATCTTAGTTAACAATGCAGAAAAAAAAAATATTGAAATTCAACCGAGATATCTTTATAAATTCCTTCCATAGGATTAGCACAGTTACGAAAACATTATAAAATACAATAAGTCCTGAAAAATTTACCTGCAGTTTAAAACTGAAACTTTCAGTAACTATAATTATTATAAAAATGAAACGTGTATATAGCTAAACAGTAAAGCATCTCGTGAATTTTGTGTACATTCATTTTAAAATTAGCTCAAAATTTCTTCAACAATTGGTGACGCGCTTTCTAAAGTATAAGAATGTCCAAGTTAACCTACTAAAATGAAAATCATTTAGAATTTACTTTAGTACCTTTGTTGTTCAAACATGGAAAGAAGAAAGATTTACGTTTGAAGTTAATTTTATAATACAAATTTCGACAGAGCAGTATCAGCTGTTGACGAAAATTTGAGCAATTAAACAACAAATTCTGCATGCAAAACTTATGAGTGAACTGTTTAAGATATCACTTATTTCATGTTACTTTTGTTACAGCTAATGCATAAAAAAATGTGACATCAGGCATAACAGTTTTTTAAAAGGTTTGACTCATGATTAATTTTTCCGGAAAAATTCCAAGAAAACGGCATTTTATCCTCTAGAAAGATTGATATCAAATTTATGCGAAATTCCTAATTGAGTTATTCGTGTTATAAGAACAAAAAAGTGCGTAATTTTACTAATAAAATTATTGGTGTGCTTTTATCTAATCAAAATGAATAGGGTAGTTGTTTAATGAAATTGTAGGCGCGTTTTATTTTGTAGAAAGGCCTTTTCTCATATCTTTTAATGGCAAAATCTAATTTATGAACAAAATATTACTAAAAATAAGTTTTTTTTAATACAAAGGGGGGAAATATAGCTGCATTAATAATTACTTTAAGATCACGTTATGAGCTAGTGAAATTTCTTCTACATCATAAGAAGAATGACATCTATTAATATGCTTTAATATATGCAATTTTTTTTACTGAAACGGAAAAAGATTTTTTTTTAATTTATTATTATTCATTTACTCTATTTATCTTAAAACAATCTGAATAAAATATCTTAAAAGGCCATCTGTGTTGAAAAAGTGTCAATGTTTTCAAGCACTAAAAATAAATATCAATTCATATGTATTAAGATATGTATTAATAAAAAAGTACGTATACCTGGAATATTTCTTGTACTTTTTTTTTCTGTAGGAAAATTAAAAAAAAGTGCATGAAATGCGCACCTCAGTACGATAAAATTACAATAAAGTGCAATAATTAAAATATATTTTTTTAATTATACCTTTTTTATACTCAGAAAGTACTTGTCATAAAATTAACTTATTATTATTTCAAATTAAATAAAGAAATTTTATACTTTAAAATTATTTCATTTCAGTTCTCTTTCCGAATGAAATGAACATAAGGAAAAAAAAGTACTGTATAAAATATGAATTATTTATTATCATTATAATTATCAATGAATTACTTAGAATGTCCCATACTAGGGAAGTTGAATAAAAAAACGCCTCTAAGTAGAGAAATACATCGTTGATCGTGTACGAGCAGATGTGTTGGAAGGAAGTGGCGTAGTACGCGCCCTTGATATCCCTGCCTAAAGGTGTTACGAACACAATGCAGCCATTTGAGTACAGCTGTTGCTTGATAGAGCAAGCACTTTATAGATGTTTTAAAACATATGGTGAAGTATCGGATTCTGGCACATCCAGTAGAATTGTTTTTGAAATCGTGTGTGCACATATCCAGATGGATTGTGTATAAGGAAGGGGAGAAGATGGGGGGGGTCAGAGAACAATGATCAACATTTTTTTTCCTTTTTTTAATTAAATAAAGCAAGTTTTAATAGAAACGACACGCCATTCAGCTGACAGGTTCATTTTGGGATTTCTTGTCTGCAATATATTTGCTTTTAAATATTTTTATTTAACGTTTTGCTAAATATAGGTTTTGGGAAATATTTAATAGCAAACTTTAGCGGAAAAAAAGAAGAAATTGACAATTGAAAAGGGGGGGGGGAGGGAATGTGCCTCTGATAAGCTATGCAAGTATAGTCTTTTTTTTTTCTTCGTGTGAAAGAAATAATCCAATCTTGCAGAAAACCCTTTGACAATTGAATTTTGTCGTTAGATGCGTAATGACAATTATTTTCTCAATCGCATTTATATATACGTTAAAAAAAAAACACGAGTTACAATTTTTTCAACTGAGCTTAAAAGGGCAAAAGTAAAGATTCGAGTCCCCAAGACCTTCGATATGTTGGAATGAAATCTTTCAGTCAGATTTGTGCAGAATGGAATAGTTTTGGAAGAGCATTGGCAGCTAAAACTAAATGTCTGGGTTCGAATTTAGTCTTGAATTTTTTCACTCAATTTAAAAAAATTACAACTCGCACAAAATTAAAAACATAATATAGACTAGACTGGGCCAAAATCGTTTTATTTTCATTTGCATTATTTGTAGTTTTTCTTTCCATAAACATGAAACTAGGATTTCCATAAACGCAACTAAAATTCGGAAGTTCCAATATGCACATCTAGACAGTGAATAATTCTCTAAAGAATCAAAATTTTTTTTCTTTAAGCGAAAACAAATTCTTTTCAAAAGTTATTATCGAATGCAGTTCTCTTAAGCGGACTGATCTTAAGTGACCGATGCTTAATCGAGAACCTTTTAAATTTCAAGGAGTCTGCCCCAGGATTTTGTATTTGAAATTTTCTATTTAATATTTCGATCTCAGAACTCGTAGCTATTTTACTTATTAGTAGAATTTATAGTATTTTTCTGCGATTAAGAGAACATAGAACCATTAGCATTTAAAAAAATAGGTTTTCGGTTTCTGTTTTATTCTGAATTTCTTGTTTTCTGAACATTAGACAAAAAACCGCATTCAAATATTTGAGTTAAACTCTATTTATAATCGCTTATTGAAGGCGAGAATAACAAAGAGCCGTAGATATTGATATTTTAAAACGCGTTTTCTCATATTAGTAAATTTGGAGTTGACGCCCTCTGTTACTTTTTAACAAATAAGCCTTATCTTAAAAAAAAATACACAAATACTATTTTTTATAATAAACATGTTCGAAAAAAACCCACATATTTTAGTTATTTATTTGGCACATAAGAGACTCGAAAAACATTTTTCAATTTTTGAGTTTTTCTATATTTTGCGCCAAAATTATATTATTAGAAAACTTTTTCTGTATATTTTGGTTTTGATTTAGATGTAAGCATATTATGATTCTATTCTGTTAAAAAAAAATTCTATATGCATAATTTAGAGTTTTATCTTGAGCCTAGCACGTAACGATTTTAATTCATGCATTAGTGAGATGAATTTTTAAGTTTAAAATTTAAGTAATTGTTTGTTTATACATCATTTATTTTTCTGGATAATTCAGTTAATTATATGTAATTTAGTCAGAAATGGAAAAAAACAAAGTCCTAATTGCATATTATTTGTGCTTTGGTACTTTGAAAAGACGCTTTTTTCATAGTTTCGACAAACTCAGAAAGTCCTGTGTTCCTTTGATTAAAGCTAATTTTTTTCTTAAAAATTGAGGTAGAACAACATTTACCTTGTACTTTACTTATTACCCTGAGAAAAGGTTTGTAAACAACAGCGAATAGAAAAATAATTTTTTGTAAAAAGGACTTCAATCTCTTAAAATTTTCTACACAATGAAAAAAAATTGACGTTTTCCTTCATTATATATCTTAAAAAATAGCCATTATAAATAAATAAATAAATAAAATAAATAAATAAACACTGTAACAGACACAAGTTTCTTCTTTCATTTTATGTTTTTTTTTTCCGATCAGAATGGCGAAAATTAGTTTTTATATGATTTTCCAAAGTTGTCGAGCAGAAAATTAGTATCGCAAGTTGTGCGGATAGTTACAAATGAATATTTCAAAATGCAAAATAGTTTTTTTTTTTTTTTTTTTTTGTGCTATTTAGATATTTTTAAGAATTTTTTTTCTATTTTAATCATTTTTATATTTTAAAAACAAAAATTACATATCGCTTCTATGAAAGTTTCTATGAAAGTTTTAGCAGTACAACACGATAAGACTAGTTGGATGTGCCATTCTCAAAACTTTCTTCTATCTCATACGCACATTTTAATATTTAAAAAAATATTTACTCATTTTAATGCTTTAATAATTTTAATTCGATACCATACCAATTTTGATTTTCATCTTAAATTTCTGCGTCAATAAATTAATCGGAGTAAAAACGAATTTCCGTCTCTGCACTAGCCGGTGAACAATAGCTTGATAGGCAGATTCTTTTTTTAATTCAGGAGGACTTACTTGCCTTACCAAAAAATAATCATATACAAAAAATTTAGTTCAGTTCTAGAACTAACTTCATACACTTTTAAGTGGTGCAATATTGAAAATGGCATAAAATTCGCTATTGCAGCGCCCCCCTTTCGGCGGATTTTTTTTTCAGATTCAGGGCGATCCAACTAGCCATAGCCATACACTTACACAAAAAATTTCGTTCAATTCGATGCATACCTTCATGTACTTTTGGTAGATACAATATTGAAAATGGCACAAAAATCGCGATTGCAGCGCCCCCTTCTGACGGATTTTTTTCAAATTCAGGGAGGACCAACTAGCCATAGTCATACACTTACACAAAAAACTTGGTTCAATTCGATGCATAACTTCATATACTTTTGGTCAGTACAATATTGAAAAATCGCGATTGCAGTGCCCCCTTCTGGCGGAATACTTCAAAACTGAAGGTGAACCTGCTTGCCACTGCCAAAAACATTCACAAAAATTTGGTTCATTTCTATGCATAACTTCATACACTTTTTGATGATAGAATGGCGACATACACACAGACAGACAGACACACACACAGACAGGCACACACACGGACAGATAGATATTTTGTAAAAACAGGTTTTTTGGAATCTCTAACCCCTAAACGTGTAAATCCGTCGAAAACCGGAAATCGAAAAAAATTTCGATTACAATACTCGAACAATTTCGATTACAATATTCGATTACAATACTCGATGAAAATTCTATTGAAGATAGAAGAAAGTAAAAACTTATTTTTTTGCACGACAGACTGAGGAACAATTAGATTTACTTTGCAAAGGGTTTAACCCCTTGATTTAGCACTTGGATTCGAGCTTGCGCTCGTGGCTATTTTATTTTCCCGGCGATTAACCCTTTCAGGGACAAGGTATATCTGTTCCAAGAATGTTCAAATGATGAATTCATACCGCAATTTACGAACAAATTCATTTGAGAATAATCAAAAGCTCTTTTTCGAATTTGAATAGAGATCGATATTGTCCTAAAAACTTACTGGGGCCAGTTCGCAGCTGGGCATTAAAATGAACCGTTTGAAGGCTGCAAACGGTACTCATGAAAGAGTTATGAAACAATTGTCTTTTTTTTTTTAATGCGTACATTAGAAAAACTAGTCGTTGGGGGGGCCACCGTAATACTTACCCATCATATATATGCATATATAATATACGAAAATAATACATTTGAAAACTATTTATAAAATGGATTGCAATTCCAAAACAAAATTTGAAATTTATATTTTTATTGTGCATAGTAATGCTGTATTAATGAGTTGCTGATGAATCTCTTACGATAAATTATACAACACGCCTAACTACTCAAGTGGTACTGAATTGCGAAAAAGAAAAATCCTTATAACTCCAAAAATAATAATCTTATTAACTAACAGTCTATTGCGTCGGATTAAGTGTCTCATTTCCAATTAAAATATATCTTTGAATTGAAATTTGAATGAAATACAGGGTCATGAAAAATCGAAGAATGTGGAAAACAAGATTACAAATATCTCGGCAAGTAATAATCCGATCGACTCCGTTCTTTATGCAAAATTTGTGTTATTTTATTGCCTTTTACGATCACACCTTAAATTGAAAATTTTCGAAAATTTTTATGTACCTTTCATCAGAACGAATTTTTCGAGAGTCCGAAAAAAAATAGTTCCGGGTAATCGAGGTTACTGATATTAAATAGGCTTCTTCCCATTCTTACATACTAAGTACATACAAAATTTCAAGTCTGTATCTCAATTCATTCGGGAGATAGAGCGTTTACAGACAGACGGACGGCAATTTTTTTTTTTTTTTCTAAAAATATGTTTTTCGAAATCTCCAATGTCGAAAACGTGTAAATCCGCCAAAAAAAAATTTCCGATTTTCAAAACGATTGCAAAACTTACCCTATACTACATATGATGGGTAAGTAAAAATAATTACTTGACAGAATTATAGGTCAAAAACCAGTGCAGCCGTCTACAATCAATGCAAAAAGTAAACATGAAGTTGACACATTGCATCAATCTATAATAAATAAGCTGAGGGAAACGAATCATGCTCATGCCACTCCCTTCTCTTCATTAGCACACATTTCTGCTGTCCTTTTTTTTAAGTTCTTATTGTATTAAGAGCTCATTAGAAAAGGACTTAAAAAACAAATTCTTAAAAAACAAAAAAAAAAAAAAAAAATATCGTTCACGACAATAGGTTTTAAGCCATCGGATCATTAAGTGCCAAATATATAGAGAGCGAATGGAGTAAAACGTTTTGTAATACAAAAAGGGATCACATGACATCTCGAGGAAAGGCTGGAAGAATCTGGGCACATAATCCGATTAATAAGAACTGTTAGAATAGTTTGTCGAGGATTAGAATGTGTCTTATTTATATGACGAGTCTAAATAGGTTGCCGAGTTCAAAGTAAAAGAGAGTAAATATAAGGGGCACGACGTCTTTTGCAGTGCGACATCCCTTTCGTGACGCTTGTATTACATGTCTTAGGTCTTAGGGTTAATAACATATAAGAAGACTTTATAAAATGCTTCGAAGTGAGGCACCACTACTAAAAAAATATATAAAAGAAATGACTTGGCAAACGAATATCTCTTTGTATAAAAATGAAGCTGGTGTTATACACAATTGAAATGAAAAAAACTTCTTTAAACACCATAAAATAAGTTTACTGCGCAAGGCCTTTCGAAAGAACTAAGTCTTTCTTCGTCAGGCGCAAAAAAGTCAGGCGTCTAGTTTTGTTTATGCTCTTCCATGATTGGCTGTTCCTTCTGCTTGCTCCCTCTCCCTCCCGCATTCCCCTTCAGTCGTGCCGCTACATTCATTGTGGACGCACGTCTTTTTTGCGCCTGACGAAGAAAGACTTAGTTCTTTCGAAAGGCCTTGCGCAGTAAACTTATTTTATGGTGTTTAAAGAAGTTTTTTTCATTTCAATTGAATATCTCTTTGTTTATCAATCTAACATAACAATTTGCGCAATATTTATATAAATAATACATAGATCAGGAATCATCAATTGTATACTCATCGGCACTTCTTTCCCCCTCCTCGTCTTTTTAAGAGTTATAAGATTAATATTTTACAAAATGACTGAGATTCTGGCAATTCAGCTTCCAAAAGGTAATCTTCACTTGAATTAAAGTCTGAACCTTTGTAAAAGTGTCCAGTTAAATTTTATCTTGTATGCAAAAAAATTCACAATTACATTTCAATGTTTGAAAAAAAAATATATATACAGTCGAACCTCGATTTAACGAATTGATTGGGACCCACAAATCCGTTCGTTAAATCGAAGCAATTCGTTAAATCGAATATCTATTTTTGTAAAGAGTATGGTATAAAAATATCAATACAAAATACCCTTAGATATACAGATTTAAAGGAAGAATGATTATTGTTAGCTACGAATTTGAAAATTATAAGTTACGAGATCAATTTTTAAATTATCTAAATTCTTTAATGCTATTTACCTTTGAAACTTAATACATAATGCATACATATTTACTGGCACTTTGGAAAGAAATTCTTGATAGTGCTTTGTTTTGACTTTCCTAAGTTTTTTGTCGATATCTTCTAACTTCATAAGAACAACATCATTAACCTCGTGAGACAAAAAATATTTTTTAAAGTGTTCAAGCTGCAAATTGATTCTTGGAATGTCACCTTTTTTAATTGAATTTCCGTTTCTTCATCATCTTGACTACTTTCAGAATTTTCATCCTCTTTCTGTTCAATATCGCAGGCACTTAGCTTTGCATATTTGTTTATATCTTTGTCATGTTTCTAGTTCAAAAAGGGAAAAGACTGTCTTTTGAATCAACCAGAAATAAGAAAAAAATGTAACACTTGGATTGGGATGTCAAAGATTTAAAGTTTTATGTGCAAAAAATTCAAAGTTTAAATTTTATCTGCGAATGCGATTTTTTTTTTTCATCGATTGTTGTTCGTTAAATCAAAGCTAAAAATTCGTTAAATCACAGCATTTTAGCATCCTTTTTGTCGGGACAGAAAAAATATTCGTTAAATCGGAGAATTCGTTAAATCAAAGTACGTTAAATCGAGGTTCGACTGTATATATAAATTTCAGCTTTCTTTTTTCATGCGTCCAGTTGTAACACTTTTTAAGGGGCAACTGCGCCAGCGAGGCGTATGTTTTACATGCCGCTCGCTTTTTTTTTTTTCTTCATTAACCTTCCGTCTACCAGACAAAACACCCATTTATCTACGGCAACACCTAATTTTAATTCCAAACTTGCAAACGGCACCAGTAATATTTTAATATAATTTTGCTTTTACAATGAAAGCTTAAATTAAGGAATTCGTAATATCTAGACAAGTCCTTTATAAATTCCGGTGTCAATCGACAATTTCTCATTTTACCATTGACACCAGAAATATTGCTGTCGGGTCCAATGGACCCGTCTGGTAGACGGAAGGTTAAATATAGGTTATCAGGTCCTGTTTTAAAAAGCAGCAAATAACTTTACATTTTTAATACAGGCGCATCATGTAAATCTTACATAATAATGTATAGTTTACATGATGATAATTTTATAAATTATCATACTTTTTAGAGTTGATAACTCTGAAAGTTTATCAACTAAAGAGAGTTGTAAAGAAAATCTTTGCTATCAAGGTGTCTAAAAAAGCATCAAATATGAAATTATTGGATTTATTTATACAAAAATTTTTTTAGCAGACTCGTGCCGAGAGAGACCAGACTTGCATTGTTTTTCTACATGTTGAGCCAGTCGGAACTAGACTTATTCTGAAGATGTGTATAACAGACAATATTATTTGTAAAAATATTTAAGAACTTTTGTTAACATAATCTTTGGAAACATAGTTCTTGGTGGTTCTTATAGGTATTTCTTAAATTCACTACTAAAGACAGCGAAAGTTTAACATATTTTCTGATTAATATTTAATTGTAAAGGTATAAAATTGACAAGCTTGACTATTGAAGAGATTTGGAATCGAATAGAGTTTTCCGTTTTTGGTAAATAAGATACTTGTATATATTTGTTGAGATGTAAGAGATTCTTGTCACGTGGTTGCAGATTTTTCTCTCTCCCCATGCTGTCGCTTCTGAAAATTCGATTCGAAACGCTAACTTTGACAGTATTTACTTAAATTGCTTGTATCAAAAAATGGAGAATGGTATTCGATTACGTAGTTTATGACTAAAAATACCTACTAATCTTATTTTTTTCCGAAAAGAAATGAATTTAGAAATGTATCAGAAAGTATCTCCTTTGGATATGAGAAAATCTTTAAAAAATAATATTAGAAATATTTTAATAAATCTACTTATTATTATACAGCGGTAAAAGTCATGATATTTTAAGCTTTCTTTTTTTCTTTTATTCTAAACCATATTAATTTTTTTTAATGAATTAAATTATTAACTATTTGAATGTTTAAAGTCTAAGAATCTAAGTAATCATTAATTTTTCTATTGTGTATTGTTTATAAAACATACTGTTACATCATCCCAGATCCCATAGATATGTAAGGAGTAAGTCTTTAAAGAAAACTTAATTATATGATAAAAAAAAAGGATTTTTTTTTTTTTTTTTTTTTTTAAATAGTAGAAATAGTGTTGAGCTAGATCGAACCGTACTTGTTTTTACCGATTTCTGTACGGATCGGGACTAGAAATGTAAAAATATAAACGGGCCGGACTTGGCCCGCATCTGGAAATTCCGGCCCATGAAGATCTCTAGACGGAAGTCTAAATTAATTTATGCCTAAAAAATATGTTTTATTATTTTTTATATTACTATTATTTAACTCTATACGTTTTTATAGTTTAACCAAGCAGTTAATTCCCAATTTTAGTGAGATAAAACTGTTTTACGCAATTTCAGGTCTGTTTGGGAGATGTTGAATGATCATGCTAATATCCCAGAGAAAATATCACACGATGCTACAACCTGAATTGTAACACAAGTTGGGTGCGGCAATCATGGAGATGAAGATTTATTAGATTCACGATAACTAGAATAGTTAACCTGATCGGACTGATTGACGAGAATATGATAGCAAGAGGAGGCAGGCTTCCCGAGTTGTTAGCAAAAGATGAACGAGAAAACTATGATATGCGTTAAACGCAGTACTAAACTGACAATAATTTTAAAATTGGACTAAAAGTTTTAACCAAATTTTTAACACTTAAGGGGGCTCAGGGGTTGAAAACTTTTCAAAAAATCGATTTTTTTTTAGGATCTAGTTTGATTATTCAATTAATTCTTAACTGAACGCGAAAAACCGCATAAAAATATTAGCATTTTTAACGGAGTTAGAAGCATTTATGTATCAATACTTCCATATAATTTCAACTTTAAGTCGTGTTTTCTCAAAACTTGATTTTTGACGACTAACACCAAGATAAAAAAAAAAAAAAAAAAAAAAAAAAACTATTTGATAGAATGGCTTACATTTTTTTTTGCATTCATATAACATTATTATCTAGATTATGAATTAAGGATATAACTATCACTTTAAAAAACATTATTAAAAAATTTCTCAAAATTGAAAATTTAAAAAAAGAACTTTTTTTCCATTAAAAATACTCAAAATATTAAACTATCTAAAATATATTAATTCATAATCTAGATAATGATGTTATATGCATGCAAAAAAAAAAAAAAAAAAAAAAAAAAAAAAAAAAAAAATTAAGCCATTCCATCAAATAGTTTTTTTTTTTTTTAATCTTGGTGTTAGTCATCAAAAATCAAGTTTTGAGAAAACGCGACTTAAAGTTGAAATTATATGGATGCGGCTATGAAAGTGTTGATACATAAATGCTTATAACTCCGTTAAAAATGCAAATATTTTTATGCGGTTTTTTGCATTGAGTTAAGAATTCAATGAATAATCAAATTAGATCATTAAAAAAATTGAATTTTTGAAAAGTTTTCAACCCCAGAGCCCCCCTTAACTTTTACGATATCTTCTTGTCTTAAGCGTTATTTTTTTATGCGTTTTTTCATTTACATGTAAATTTAAATGCTTTTAACTTTAATGTTCCAAACATATCCCTTTTGTTCAATTTAAGAGATTATATGGTAAAACTGATAAACGTGTAAGCAATTACAGATTTATAAATATATATACATCATAATATACGCGTAATAAATACATAGTTTATAGTTATATCGATGGACGGATAAACGTACGAAATCATAGATAAACAGAAACACACACAAGGTAGGTTAACTGAATGAATGTACAAACAAAACCTATAAACATATTAGATTTACAGCAGAGGTTAGGCATTTTTTTTTTTTTTTAACCGTTGATAAAAATGCATGGCTCTAAAAATGTGTCTCAACTTCTAAGGAGAATCCATTACTGTTTTACGCATTAAGCTATAATACAGGGTGTTCAGCAAATAACACCCTGATTTCAAAATTAAATTTTTCAAAAACAAAGATCGATAGTAATATGCGGTAAACAGTTTTTTCATTAGGTAAGCTGTAAAAATCTTATACAGAAATTTCAAACAGTGACTATTTTGAAAAAAATTGCGTTCTGATTGCATAGAATGCTTTGATTTGACATTTTTCTTGTTTTAGATTGCCTGCAGAGAAATAATTTTTCAGATTACAGTGCAATATTTTAAAGATTTTTCAAAGTAAATTTTTAGAATTTGGAAATTTCAAAAATTTAATTTAAAAAAACTATGAAATAGGGCACTTTAAGCCGAAAAACACATTCTCTGGCAGTAATCTAAAGCAAGAAAAATGTCAAATCAAAGCATTCTTTGCAATCAGAACACAATCTTTTCAAAATATTTACCGTTCAAAACATTTGTACAAGACTTTTACAGCTTACCTGATAAACAAACCGTTTACTGCATAATTCTATTGATATTTGTTTTTGAGAAATTTAATTTTGAAATCAGGGTGTTATTTGCTGGACACCCTGTATATGATAATGTACTTTAAATGGCAGTAATATTACAAAATAACATATAAATCAAGTAAGATCAATTTAAAACTTTCAATTAAAAATTAAATGCATAAAAATTTCATCATTTTAATACTTATCAGCATGGTTAAGAAGAGTTTATGACTTCAGTTTGTCCATCTAGCCGCCCTCTAACTATTGTAAATATATACATAGATTGTTATGTATTCGATAAATCACATTAAGATTTAACTATTAGCATGATCACCACTGAATGCATTTACAGATCGCTAGCAGGGTACTCAAAACTATTTTGAAACTTTACAGCTAGTGTGAAAAACAGTTTGCAATGCATTTTGATAATGTTACATTACTTTAAAAAAAATATGAAATTCTTATAAGTTTCTAAAGAGCGCTAAAACACGCTTTCTGCAAAATTTGGAGTGCAAAGAATTTATCATGCATATACAGGACCACGCAAAAGAATTTCGCTATATAATTTTAAAATTATTTAATCATCATTTCATGTTAAAATCAATTGTTATTGATTTTAACAATTTACAAACAATTGTTAAAATCATCGTTATATAATTGAAAAAAATCATTTACACATTGCACATCTTAATGATGCTACAGTACTTAAACAAAATGAAATTGATATAGATTGCACAGAGAAGCATTACCAGATTCTTACTGTAAAATATGGTATGCAGAATATTTATGCTATAGATTATGCTACAGAGGTATACATTTTTTTTTAACCTGAACTAAAGGTTTGCTTGATACGAAACGAGGATAAAATATAAGAATGTAGATAATAAATAATTTGAAAAAAAAAAAAAAAAAAAAAAAAGCTTTTTAAAATAATTATTATTGGAGAAATCTTAACAGTGAATTTTTGAATACGTTATACATTTTCTAACTAAAATAAAATTGTAGCATACAATGCGGTATACATGCTATAATCTATAGATAATATACAAGACTAGAAAAAAAAGGCCATGAGAATTTTCATGCGTTATTTCCATGCGTCTATCGGCGAAAATTGTTAAAAGCAAATTTTAAATATTTTATACGTTTTCCAGATTAAATAACGGGTAGCATACTATGTGATATTATGCAAATCCTATAGGACATTAAACACAGCTGAACAGAATAATTCGAATACTTTTCTGACATTACAGTGCTTCCTGAAACTGGATTTTTTAATGTGTTCCATATTTTCTAAGCATGACTTACATCACGTCTTCATTTTAAGTCTTCTTTCACCTTATTTAACGGTGAAGTTTAGTTACAGTCACCTGGATATGTTGAAAAGAGCCTCATAATCTATGCTTAATAGCCCACACTAATCACTGAAAAAAACCAAGATAATATTAAGTCTATGGGAGCATTCTTTTCAAACAACTCGTTCCAATTTTAATATTTTCATTTAAATTATTTTGTATAGGATAGCTGAGGACGATCTACAATTGGTCTAATTTTTACCTTTTCGATTTAGGTTTCATATTTTTCTAAAAATAATTACTTTAAATTTCGAAACCGGTTCTGAAATTGAAACTATCATAATATTAAAAAATATATAACCAAAATCGAAAAGATAAAAATTAGGCCGGTTGTAAATAGTCCTTAGCTATCCTATGCAAAATAAATCATGTAAAAGTATTAAAATTTCAACGAGATACTTGAAAATAACACCCCCCATAGACATGACATTATCACCCGGGACTTTTTCAGCGACTCGAGTGTCATCTTAAGGCCCCTATCCTCGCTCGAGGAAACGCTCACGAGCTAATGCTATTCCTATTGGGAAGCATTTTTCTAATAACTCTTTCGCATTTTGACATTTTTGAATAATTTTTTTTTTTTTTTTTTTTTTGGCATTGGATAGCTGAAGTGCATGCTGACAGCGCACCTTTTTTACTTTTTCGATTGTGGTTGCAGATGTATTTTTTAAAAAGCACTTTCAGTTTCGAAACCGGTTTTGAAAGTTTTGAACTTTGTAAAAATATCTGCAACCAAAATCGAAAAAGTAAAAAAGGTGCGCTATCGGCATGCACCTCATCTATACAAAGCAAAAAAAAAAAAAAATAAATAAAAAATAAAAAATTATTCAAAAATATCAAATTGCGAAAGAGTTATCGAGTTATTAGAAAAATGCCTCCCCATAGGAATAGCATTAGCTCGCGAGCGTTTCCTCGAGCGAGGACAGGGGCCTTAACTTATGATTTTGCATTTTCGCTTAAATATATGGGTCAGAAAGAATACAAATTTTACTGACAAATTTTATTGAACGACTGATGATTTTGAACAAACTATCATTATATTGGAACTCCTTATAATAACCCTACTTTATATTGAATAACAATTTGAAAAACCCCAAGAAATTATTATTTTTTTCTTTGTTCCATTCTGTTCTGAAGCAAAGCCAGTGTACCTGCGTTCTACTATGAGATGGTTCTCCCAATTTCCCTTGACCTACATCAGCCATGAACAAGCTATCTATTTACTGATGATGCGTTTTACCCATTACAAAGGAAGTAGTTTTTTATCACAGATCAAGGAATGGAATAAGGCGTAACAAATCTAAACACGACACTCATTACTCATTTTTAGATTTTATTGTTTTATTGAATCAGACATCGAAATCAACAGGTTGAATTCCCTTTGCCATTCGAAGGTAAATCTGAAATGAAAATTTAGCTTTCTCAATACAAAAAAAAAAAAAAAAAAAAAAAAATCGTAATTTTTAAAAAGATTTCATTTTATTCTTTTTCGACTTACCTTTATTTTAGATTTCCACAATTAAAAAGACAGCAAAACCTAATAACATAAGTCGCATGATAATGATTAGACACTCGAGAAGCGATAAGAGGCTATACTTCTCGAACGTTATCAACATTTTGCGAATTTTTGATTCCGTCTCCCCTTTACGATATTATACATTATCATTCGTCGTACACCTCCCCCCCCCCTCAGGCTGGACGATAACATTATCAATGTTTATCTTTTTTTTTTTTCATTCGTTTTCTTTCTTTTTATATGTTTACAGTAATAGACACGTATGATACATTTGTTAGTAGCATAGTTTACGGAATCAAGAAGTCAATAAAATAGAAATACATGAAATAAATTTAAATGAAATAACATCTAAAAATGTTAGTTACAATCAAAAAGTACAATCGGCTCTCATTAATTCGAAATTGGATAAATTGAACCTTCGCTTAATTCGAACTAGTCATGAAGTCCCGAAATTTTCAATGGCAGAATAACGATAGAAATTTCCATTTACTCGAGCTCATTTTCTCTTGACTTTGTTTAATTTGAACTAACACGAATTCCGATTTTTCATTTTTTCCTACTTTCTTACGTCTTCAGATCCTTGAAATAACTTTTTGCTTTCATTTTTGCCAAAACTGTTCCCAACTAGTAAACGTATAAACCCATGCATTTGATATCAGCTTTCTTAGTACGGCGTCTGTCTATCCATGACACTTCAAACCATTCTTACATTGAACTTGTTCCTAATCTCTTAATTTATGTATTTATATCTTTTAATTTTATATTCTAATGATAACAGCCGAAATAAATTTGAAAATACTATAATGTGAATTCCCTTGTAATAATACACCCTTAAACATGTTAAACTTCCATACTTTCCATAATTCGAACACTGGATAATCCGAACATTTCTTGCGGTTCCGATGAGTTCGAGTTAACGAGAACCAACTGTATTTAATAGTAGCTTAAGGGTGTTCTTAAATGAAAAGGGGCAACTTTGTGACGCATGCATTAATTTATCTTTGTTCGGAAATGCATGAAAGTAGCGGATGTTATTATTCAGAAACTGTCTAATTGCACTTATTCTTTTGTTTTTTAAAAAACACAATAGATTTTTCATAACAAGCCTTCAAAGTTGACACTTTTGAGACGAAAGCAGAAAAACCGGTCGAAAAGGAGGAGAAAAACGGGTGATTGCGTCATCGAAATAGCTTATAACTCGATAAATAATTTAATTATCATAAAATGGAAAAATAAGTTCAATTCAAAATCGCTTTTATAGTCAGGCATTAAAATTTCATAACTTTCTGTTAAAAAATGAATTTGTAAATGTGTCAAAACATTTTTCGCTTGTTGATCGGATCAGTTGAGAACACCCTTAATGCATTCAACAAATGAATTAGTAATAAGGCTTAGTAAATAATGCAGCCAACAATAATACTGTCCTCCTGCAATTGCCCTCTGTCCAGAAAATTGTAAAAGCAGAACCTATCTGCAAAACACTGAATAAAATTATTTCTCTTTCTTTACTGGTAAACGCAAAATTATTTGTATTTCTGGCTTTGCTAAATGCGAATTAAAATGCACAGCGACAGAAGTTCTTCTGCCGTATATGATATTTACGAACCCTGATCTTATCAAAGCTATCTCAATAAAGTTAAGTTGTAGTAATGAAAAATGTAGGTTCTCTGGGGCATTCTTCTAGGACCCATCTCATAACAATGTCAAAAACAGCAAACAAATTTCTTCGTAAGGCAAGAATGTTTAAGGAAAATTTACAACTTCATAAGATGCCCCACACATACAGAGAACTTTCTTGCATCTTCAGATACCATTTCGAAAAGAGATGGGGGAGGTTGAATAATGCTTACAAGGAAGGTCTCCATTGGGGGCATACGCAGAATCTTTTGAAAAAAATACGAATTAAACTACTCATGTAGGTAATAAAAGATCAGTGAAAATTAGCGGCGGAATTACATTATTAAATATGTAAAAAAATAAAATAGTTTGGAATAATTGGCGTGAAAAGCTGAAAGCGACGCGGGATTTGGCGAGCAATGCATTTCCTCGCCAAAAGCAGACGATTTTAACGAATCTGAAAATTGATTTTAATTGACTTCACTTTTTAAAATCTGCAGCATTTACTGCAACGTCACTCCACTACTTTTATAGAATATCTCTCTTCTGACCAATGAGAATGCTCCATAGCACGGTCAATTGACCGCGTCATACACTGCTAAAAATCTGCTGCATTTTGTTGCAACGCACTCCACCGCTTGTATATAATATCTCTATTCCAACCAATGAGAAAGCTCCATTTCACGGCCAAGTAACCGTGCTGCAACAAAATGCAGCAGATTTTTAACAGTGTATTTTTCAATTTGGAACAATTTTAATCAATTTAAATTGTGTTTTAAATGATAAAATATATTAATTTCATTTTGTTAAAAGTACATATAAACGAATATGACAAAATTACACTTAAAGTAAAGTAAAAATGCAAAACTAAAATTACTTAAACTAAACTTATTTAAATAAATTGAACATAGAAAGTTTTTTCTTTAAAAAGTATTCGAAGCGTAAAAGCGTATTTTTCAAAATTTCGTTTTTTCGCCAACCGGAGATAAATCGCCAAATAAACGAAATTTTTATTATTTTTTTACGGATGTAATAAGGAAATTCCGCCGAAATTTTTTTTATAAACCTATATAACTGTATGAGAAGAACATTCTGTAATTTTTTCAGATTTTTCTGAGTATGCCCGTATGGAGACCTTCCTTGTTAGTTAGACAAGACTTGTAGCACCAAGCGTAAATTAAATAAAATAGTAAGTAAGTAAAAAAGTTTTTCTAGAACATTATCATAAAAATAAAGTTAAAACATCAGATGATAATAACAATAAAGTAAGAAGTGCTAACTGAATCCAGAACTGAACTCCTGCCAGATAGAGTCAGGCAATGTACACTGTTAAAAATCACCGGCTTTACCTTTATAATCACGTCATCGCTTTTATAGAATATCTGAATTTTGACTAATGAGAATACTCCATAGCATAGTCAAGTAGCTGTTTTCTATAAAAGCGATGGAGTGACTATGCAGCTAAAGCTGTAGCTTTTAAATAGTGTAGTATAAAAATAAATAATTAGTTAATATAAATTAAATTTATCTTAATAATTTAAAGATATTAAATTAAATAAAATCTCATCAGAAGTACTTTCAAATTCTAATAAAATAAATTAAAGAAAATTATTCGAGAAAGATCATTCAAAAAGCCCCAGAAAACAGCAGCTTTCTGAGATTAATAGAAACGTTTTATGAAAAAAATCTCGTAGCTTCATAGCTGTCCAAAAATTTCAGAAAAGAGGTTTCTGTTAATTTCGGAGATTTGTGATTGAGTTTCTTTTAAAGGTTTTTAGTGGTAAAAGAAAGGTTTTTAGTATATGACTAACACTGCACTTAATTTTGGAAAATGTTTCTTTTACTTAAGGAACAACCAATTCTACAACTCTCACAGTGAAACATTTTGTAAAGTACAATTTAAGAAAAATATTAAAATATTATTAAAAAAGTTAAATTGACATTTGACAAATAAAGAATTTTGTTTTTTCATCGCTTCATATTTTGAATTGTTAGGCTGCATTAACTTCAGAATTTCTTTTTAGAAGCAGTAATTGCATACTAAATTTGACTTCTTTCAAGTAACTTCTCCTTGAAACTACGAGAAAAGTTATAATAGCTCGTTTAAACCATTTTAAAACAAATAATAGTAAATATTATTATATCTATGCGTTTATACGTATTTATTCAACCTATTTCTGTCAGCATTATTATCAATAAAATGCTAAACCGATTTAAAACTAAATTTCCCGTTTTTCATCTTTTTTAACTTTCTTTCTGGTATTTTGAAAATGGAAAATTCAAGGATACAAACTATTATTGTGACCTTATCCCGTTTTGGAAAAGCAATCGGCAACAATTTAAGCGGAAAAACTGGAAATATCTCGACTTATAAAACTCTATCAGACAAATCCTATGTGTTAAATCAACCGCACACAAGATAGCTGGATGGATTTTAGATTCAACTCTCTGGTTGCGGTAAAAATTCAGTAATTGATACTTGCTTTTGTTAAAGAGTGAGACTGACTTTGATTCGAAACGGATTTTAAAGAGCTGGTTTTCTTAGAAATGCTTTCAATGAGACAATAGTAAATCGATAGTGCAGACAAAAACGAGCTGATCAAACAATAAATTTTGATAAATTTGTTATTTTTACTTTCTAAATAAAAAAAAAATTACAAAAAAGAACAGAGAAAGATACCTTTTTTTAATAATGTAACAAAATGTGTTTAAAATCACTGTTAATGACTTAATTATAGGTGCTGATTTATAGTCGCCACTCATAACGTGACGACAATTTTTTTTTTTTAACTTGGCAACTAATTTTCGGGTCTAAGTCATCCTTTGGCCTCCTTTGGTAGGTCATCCTTTGGCAAATTTTGCGTTTTTTCTCGGAGTCATTTGACGAAAACTGCGTTTTTCTGCAATCTTCTGACGAGAATCCTACGTTTTTTCGAAATCCCCTGACGAAAATCGCGTGTTTTTTAGCGATGCTCTAACGAAAATAGCGTTTTTTTTCGCGATCATTTGACGAAAATCACCCCTTTTTAGCGATTTTTTGACGAAAGTTGGAGCGTTTTTTGCGATCTTTTGATAAAATTAGCTTTTCTTTTGCGATCTTTTAACGAAATTTGCGTTGTTTTTCCATTGTTTCTTAATCTTTTTCAGAAAATAAGTCCTAGTGGCGACTGGAATGTTTAAGAGGAATAGGCTCCTTAAAAATTTTGGAAATATGTACCTATACATATAATTAAGATATATATACGCATAAAGACATGAGTTCGAAAACACGCCTTATCCAGAAAATCCTCTGACATCGTCCATTCGTTTTTATTGTAAACAAAAAATTTTGCAATGCCAGAAATACACTTTTTTTTTGTGCGTGTGTGTGTGCAAATTGTTGATGCAAATTCCCAAATAAAATAGATTGATAGACAAAACTTGATTTTTTAAATTTTTGATAAGGTGAGTTCTGAACTCACATTTTCATATGCATGTGTGTGGGTGTTAATATGAGTGGAAGAGTTACTGTTATAATAAAATATCTACGTAAAGAGAAAAAAACACAAAACAAAGAATTTACCTAGGACCTGATTAAAACATGGGCGAATTGGGCCTGCTTCCTTGCCCCTGATTTTTGGGGGCTAATAAATTTGTGAAATTTTCTGAAATCCGATAGTTTAAATCTATTGTAAAACTTTGCACAGATTACAATAAGTATTTTTTGTTTTTAGAATATGACAAAATTAAAAGAAAAAACTACATTTATTTAAATAGATATATACAGATTAATACTTGTATTTTAAGAGTGGTACTTTTATAATGCGAACTTATTTTTTCAGACACTATAGAAAGGGACCTCCGGAATACTAGCCCCTGGGCCTTTCTTCTATCGGTCTTGTTTAGGTTCAGAATCCAACACTATATATGCCTGACGCACGTTTATTTTTCACATTTCATTTTCAATATTCATCAAAACAGGAGAGACAACTCGATGAAAAGCTCATTCATAAAAATAATGGCTCCAACAAAACTCCGGAAATTGCGCGAAAGAGCCATTCGGAGCAGAAATCCAACACTTGTGAATGAAGATCATCTCCGAGCTCCCCAAAAACAATGCCTCTCTTTCAAAGAGCACGTGGTTCGGGGCTGTTGAATCCTCCGTTTGAATCTTCCGTCACACGGTGAATGAAACAGGACAGCTTATTTCCTCAATGAATTGCAGTAAGTTAATGCCGTAAATTGGATTACTAAATGGAAAAGTTAAGAACACAGATAATTATTTCATCTGCGTTTGAATTTTTTTAAGGCACTCCTAAAGAGATTGTCTCGCCTTCTTTTCATCATTGGCGGCTCTAACAGACTCGTAAACATATTTAATATAAGTAGGCTTAATATATGGCTGAAATTACTTCATGCGAGTTGAATATTTCCAACTGAGTGAAAAATTGCCCAGGTCGGGAATCGCACGCAGATGCTTGGTTTACAAGGCCAATGCTTTACCTATTAAGCTAACTGGGCGATAGCCGGCTGGGACTTTTTCGCTCAGATAACCTTATTGGTCATAACATCTGGTCTGTCATTTAGACAGCTCGGTAGAATAAACCGCAGGCGATGGAAATCCATACAACGATGGATACGTAGATATACTATAATATAATAATATAATATATACTTCATGCGTTTACTGAATTTTATGAAACACTGCAAACTTTCATGATGGCAAATAAGCATTCATGAGGATTAGTTCGCCTATTACAGGTGACTCTTATCACTGTTTGAAGTTATTCTACTCTTACTCTTAACATCAGAATTACATACAATAAACCTGTACAGTACGAGTATTACTCGCTTAGAGAGGGTTCCGTACAATAAATATATGAATTAGTAACTGGGCATAGCATTACACAAATTTATCATTAAAAATTGTCAGCTTGGTTTTAAAAGCCGATGGCGCACAGAATACGCTGTTGGTGTCTTTAAGGGTTAATATCTCGGCTTAATGATCGACCATTTTTTTTTTTTTTTTTTCGAAATTCATTATCAACAATTTTTTTATACTTTTACGACGATCGGTATCTTCAGCACTCTTCCAATCTTTTGCTAAACACACACAAACCTAAATTTGTGTGTAACGAGAAAATGTGATTTTCTCAAAAACTGTGTGACCTGGGGCTAATCACTATAGCTTTTACCTACAAGGTTTAAATTAACTTCTTTTATGCCTAATTTTTTTTTTTTATATATATATAACTTGAGCATCAGTAGATTGAGAAATAAAAAGGCAGGGATGTATTTTTCTTTCATTATATTTCGACAATATCTCTGAAAATACAATACCTAACTTAAAAGAAATGAATTTTTGAGTTTGGCATCACGAAAACTTTCACACGTACCCCTCACGATACTCCACACGTTCTACAAAAAATATTTTTTTTTTTAATAACTTAATTAACCTAGTACATCTTCCTAATTTATTTGTGAATCGTTAATGATGTATAAATATGTGGGTTAAGAGATTACATTACTTCATATTCATTGATATTTTTATGAATTTTCAATGTTCCATAGTTTACGATTAATGTGAGTAGATAGACACAACAGTGATCTTACAATGGTTCCGTTTTCCCTTTTTAAGTACGCAACCTTAAAAAATAACCTACAGTGTTCTTCCTTTCTGTCTATACAGGGTGTCCCAGAACTACGTGTACAAACTTTGAGGAGTAATAGAGAACATTCTTTGGAACCACAATTATATAGAAACGCATGGGCGGAAACGTCATCCTCACTTGTTAACTCTTTCACAGACAATGATATGTCTATGAAACTACAAAATTTTAATACAAAATGAGCATTGACACCAGAATTTTAATGTGATTTTTCCAATTATTATGTACTAGAAGATAGCCCGTCAAAATGACGTGTTTCGATTTTTAAAAGGATGATAAAATATTACATCAACTTTGGTCAATCATAGCCACTTTAGGCTTCAACAATTTTGAAAAATAGAAAGATTGAACACGAGGAAAAAATGTAAAAATTTAATAGAAATCTGCATTTAAAATTATAACAAAACTATCTGGTGGATGGGGAGGGATTGTAATGAACAAATGGTAAATGCATAAATTTTAAAAGAATAAAGTAAGGTAAAATATCAATTATAAAAGAATACATTGTGAAACTACAGCCAAAAAATATTTTAAAATACTGAGAGAAAATAAGAAAAATATCCAAAATGTATAAAAAATTTTCCCATTTTGGCCATTTCCAGACGAATATGAGAGGGTAGCCAAATTATTAATTGGATGGGTAAAATAATGGCATAGAATATGCAGCTAATGAATTTCACTCACAAAATTACAGTTATTTCACAAAAAACATGCAAATTAACATGCATTAATAATGCAAAACATGCATTAATAATGCTATTTTAAAACATTTGTGAATTAACTATTTTATACCATTAGCTAATACTTAAAAGAAAATACTTTATAAGATCGAAAACAAATGTCAACAATAAAGAGTATTGTTGTTGTTGTTGTTTAGATCCCTCATGGGCCCGGGGAGCAGCTTTATATTTCTTTATAGCTGTCTAAATCCACAAAAACAATAAAGAGTAAACAATCGTGATTCGTTATGTGACAATGAAGTCATTCACGGCTGTAAAAAATAAATAAATAAATAAATATAAAAAAAATAAATAAAGCAAGACGAATATAAAAATTCTAACAATATTGTATTTAAAAAGCACCTTCGCTTTTCTTAAATAAAAAATACTTGTGGCACTCGGGGACTGCCGCGGTAAAGCTATTGCATAGCATTTTTTATCAACTTATGCAATTATAATTATTTATTTATTTTTTATTTATACAGTTTTTTTGTCTTTGACATTAATTCAAGTTTTTTTCTTTTTCTTTGATATTAATTCAAGTTACATTTTTTGAGCATGATATCCGATAACAAAACAATTTTTTTTCTTTTATTGAATAAATGAGAAGTTAATATCGTTTAAGATATTTTTATTATCTTACAATACATGTAAGTTATTCAGGAATTTTTATCATTGAAACTATATGTTTATGGTAGCTGAAATAAGAAACATAAGTTTGAGACTTGATATCCTCTAAATATCTGAAAAATACCTCGTCAATGTCTGCCGAAGTCTACCGAAGGATACCGTGCCGAAGTCTGCCAAAGTGAAACGACGTTAGCCGGAGTGTTGGGTTTTTCTCGTTACGGAATTTCTAGATTCTTTCGCCGCGCTCAAAGCCCGCGATAAAAGCTATACAATAGCTTAATAAATTACCAAACAAAATTTGGCCGTGCTACGAAAATTAGATCGCGAGTTATAAGCATTTTTAATTTTTCGACCCTCACCGTGGGGTGGTCTCCTGTCACCAAAAATTAACACTGTCTCATAATAAATTACCAAACAAAATTTGGCCGCGCTACGAAAATTAGATCGCGAGTTATGAGAATTTTAAATTTTTCGACCCTCTCCGTGGGGGTTCTCCTGTCACCAAAAATTAACACTGTCTCATAATAAATTACCAAACAAAATTTGGCCGCGCTACTGAAATTAGATCGCGAGTTAAGCATTTTAAATTTTTCGATCCTCACCATGGGGCGGGTCTCCAATCACCAAAAGCTACATTATCCACCCTTGTTTTATCTTAAGACGATTCTTTCCTATACACATTCTACAAATTTGGAAAAAAATTATAATTATTTATGTATTTTTTATTTATGCAGATTTTTTTTTTTTTTTTTTTTTTTTGTCTTTGATATTAATTCAAGTTTTTTTCTTTTTCTTTGATATTAATTCAAGTTACACTTTTTGAGCGTGATGATCGATAAGAAAACAATTTTTTTCTTTTATTGAATAAATGAGAAGTTAATATCGTTTAAAATATTTTTACTATCTTACAATACATGTAGGTTAATCAGGAATTTTTATCATTGAAAATTGAAACTATAGATTTGTGGTAACTGAAATAAGAAACATAAGTTTGAGACTTGTTACCCTCTAAATACCTGAAAAATACCGCGTCAATGTCTGCCGAAGTCATTGACTTTCTAATATACGTAGACGACACATCCCATTGTTATCTCCGCATGATTTCGAATCCAATATCTTTGGCGAAAAGATGCTGTTTTTTGGCGGTGATCGCTTTATTGGCAACTTTCAGATTTCATTCTCGCAGTAAAATAAATGTAAACGTAGAAGCGAAACTACAAGCTGGCGGGAGAAAAACAGATTTGGCGCGCTAAATCTGCCCTCCGTCACGTGACGGAAGGCAGACATGTCGTCCTATGAAAAGGTTGCCATTGTGTAGTCTAAGTATCTTAGGTCATTGGCCGAAGTCTACCGAAGGATATCGTGCCGAAGTCTGCCGAACTGGAACGACGTTAGCCGAATGTTGGGTTGTTAGGCGTGTTAGGTTTGTTCTCGTTACGGAATTTCTACATTCGGTCGCCGCGCTCAAAGCCCGTATGCAATAGATTAAAAGTTTTAATTAAACACTGTTAAAAATTTGACCCATTTGATGCAGCGTCACTCCACAGCTTTTATAGAATCTCTCTTTTATGACCAATGAGAATGCTCCATATCACAGTAAAGTAACCGCTTTATATAAAAGCAGTGAAGTGATGCTGCAGCAAATGGGTCAAATTTTTAACAGTTGCTGCAGCATCACTCCAACGCTTTTATAGAAAACGGTTACTTTGTGTGTGTTACTTACAGTGTAATCTATAAAAGCTGGGGAATGATGATGCAGCAAAAGGATCAAATTTTTAATAGTGTACTGCTAAAAAATTGACCCATTTACTGCAGCGTCACTCCACAGCTTTTATAGAATGTCTCTTTTATGACCAATGAGAATGCTCCATAACACAGCAAAGTAATCGTTTTCTATAAAAGCGGTGGAGTGATGCTGCAGCAAATGAGTAAAATTTTTAACAGTGTGAATATTGTGTTTGAAATAGGGAAAAGATTTCAAAGCACAGTAAAATGTAGTGACGTCATTTACAGCTCAAACTGTAAATCTGACAAATGAGAACGTTCCGTTACGACTCTGAAACATTTGCATTGGACAAAAAATTGATAGCCTTTAAAATCGGAGATAACTTTTCACAATGGAATTTGTCATTGGTCACAATACGTGTTTTTTCTCGTGGTTGGGTTAATCCCGGAATCGTTATACACGGAGGGATTTTATATATATAATGTGAAATGTACTTTTTTTCTTCTATGCAAATGCATTTTTCCGCGATTTCTGATGTCATTCATATTTTTCCACATTTTACCAATTTCTAATAGCTACTAAGATACTTGATTTTAAAGAAACATAAATTTCATTTAAAATTAAATCATTTCTTGTACTTTTTCTGTGTAATAAAGCTTTCTACACTACTTTCCGCATTGTATCATAACTGTGTCTTTGTGTTTCTTTGAGCTTTTCACGGACAAAGAACTTCCATTGCTAAAATGCGGAAAAATATGAATGACATCATAAATTGCGGAAAAATGTATTTGCAAAGAAGGAAAACCAGACATTCAATATTCATTTTGTATTAAAACTTTTGTAGTTTCATATACAAATCACTGTCTCTGAAAGGGTTAACAAGACGTTTCCGCTCATGCTTTCCCATGCAATTGTGTTTCCAAACGATGCTCTCTACCACCCCTCAAAGTTTGTACACGAAGTTCTGGGACACCCTGTAATTAGCCTATTTTCAGATGTGCAATAATGAGACGTGATAATCTCTGATATATGAAATAATCATTATATGTTCTAATGCATATATAGTTGTCATAAACTTAATTAAAGTAAGATAAGATGTAGTTGATCAAGTGGGATAGTATCCTGTACAATATTATCTGGTTTCCTAAGAGTCGCAGAAAGATTCAGGATGTTGTCATGACAAGTTATCAAGAGCTGAAGTCAAACATAATGTAGAACTGATGTTTCGGCCAGCATAATTACGAACAATTAGTCATATCAACCATAAACTCCGCACTGAAGCTTGACTTCAATTCTATATAAATCTATCTCTCTCAAAGCCTAGCGGCCTAATTTAAAGTCAAGTAACAAAACTGTTACCGAAACATCGTTTATCGAAAAATAAATAAATAAATAAATAAAACAGAATCAACAGGTTATTTAAATTTCACAGCAAAAATAATATTATCTCCAACATACATAAGCCATTTACACGCCAAATTAATGTCGCAATGTTATATATGTATATATGTTGCGGCCAATACCCGGAGCTTGGCCAATTTTAGAACTGGCCAAGCTTCCTGGCTAAAACCCGAAATACATGAAATGAATAGCGTATTTCGGGTTTTGGCCGGCCAATTCGCGAACTGGCCGGGAAGCTTTGGCCAACATCCGAACTATGATGCATAGGTACCAATTTTTTTGTAATTAAGATAATGTAACATTAAAATGTACAGTAAAAGAGATTCCCATTGATTATATTAAAACGAAATATTTTTGTGTACCCAATTGAATTACCCAAAAATAGCACACAATTCCCTTTCAATATCAAAATTAATTGATAAACCAAATACGATGACAATTACAAGTTAACCGGAAAGTAGTAGTCTCCAGTTCGATTTCGGACCGGCTGACGTCTAGACTATTTGAATTCATAGACACTTTCAACTATGTTAGAAAGGATTAAGCCGAGTGCTTATATCTATTTCGTGAATTGACCAATCGCATCTGGCCAGTTCGCGAATTGGCCAATTGCATCTGGCCAGTTTGCGAATTGGCTGGCCAATTCGAGAATTCGCCAATTTCGGGTATTGGCTGCAACAACTAGAGTATTAGAGCTTCAAATGTTTTAGTTTATGCATACAAATTTCAAAAATAACAAAACAAAGTATTTCTGCAGTTTTTTTGTCTGTTTTCATTTTAGTTTTCGCATTTCGGAACATGATTATTGATTGACAACCTAATACAAATATAACAAATTATTTTCCGCTATATGCTATTGTATATTGTTCTTGAGTATTTTCTCGAATTCCAAAAATATTTAGATTCCTAGCAGTACAATGTAAGTAATATGGAAAAAACGATAAAAACAACTAATATATTTTTATGCAAATGGATGAATTTACATTTTCCTTATACCTGTGATAAATACTTAAACATAATTTTTTTTTCAAAAGTTGAAATCAACCTTATATTTTATAGGAAAAATAAGGACATCGTTATTATGTTGGGAAATATATGTTTTGTATTACAAATAATGCAATGTTCCCATTTGGGAACATTGGCGTTTAAACGATAATAACGAAGTCTTTAAATTTCACCCTTTAACTTTCATCAACTCCAATTACTCGCTTAACCATCGGTAAGCAATTAAATTTACCTGCATGAATTTGTAACCGGGACTTCCCATAGATATACCTTGTTAGTCGCACATCCAATCTGTCTCCCTGGGTTACTCTAGTCAAATGAAGTTCCATTCAAATCTGGGCGATTTTAAAACTCCACCCACGTGTCTATGTAATTTCACAACTTTCCCGCTGCAGCGCAATGCATATTAAATTGTCGAGCGGAATATATTAAACCGTATTTCTATTAACGACGAACAGAAATGCATACTAATGCCTTTCGTTATTGAAAACGTATGCATTATGTCATGCTCTGCTGTGAACTAAAGCTAAGTAATTGCGGGAAAGTCCAGTTTAATTGTGAAAGGAAATGTAGCCAAAAACAATCAGAGGTGTGATTCAACATGTAGATTTTGGTTCAGTGTCCCGTGAAAGAAAATTTTAGGCATTTTGAAACTAAACTGTCATGATTATAATTGAAAATAATGAGCTTTCGTTGTATTCAGAAATAATGTAGTTTAGTTCAAACAAATCCTTTATGCTACTTATATATCCAAAAATGTCTATGTTTAATTTCTATCAATAAATATCCATGTATATATAATTTAAAAAAATTAAAAAACCTACTCAAAACCAAGGAAAAAAAAATAAATATACTTGGTTTACACGAAATAAAATGTTCTCCCGCGCCACAAAAAACTTGGTTTTTTGACAATCTTGGATACTTACTGTTGTAGAGAAGTTCGAAAAATGTTTATTATTGTTGGTTTTCTTTAATGGAATAATAATCAAAGAATAATATGTTACAATATATGCTATATATTTCACATGAAACGGTCTATTCTCTACTGAAAATATGCCAAGGTGTTGGGTTTCAGATCGAGGCAATAAAAGATTTTGCAGAAAAATGAAGAATAGCTGAATTATATTCGACGAAAATGGATATGAAAATTGCGGTTTATAAGCGACTAATAAAATAAGCATAACCCTCAAAGTAGATAGCTAGTCATCTTTATAAAGAATCGGGGATGCGTATCGTTTGCAAAAGAAATGAATGCATGTATTGTTTTGTTTTTGTGTGAAGAAGTTCCATCGTCAAAATCACAATTCGAAAGATAAATGACTAGCTGATCCGCCCGGCGTTGCCCGGGACCATAGATGCTTTCAAACAAATTGCGAATATTTAAAATCTCCATTCATACTAAAATAGAAAAAAAATTAAAATTTTATCTGAAGAATATTTAAAATTTTAGACTATTTAAAATTTTATATGAATGAACACAGATATGTATTTCTGTTGCGAAAATCATGTTTTGGAAAGATGAAGAAATATAATAGTTGATTTTGGCTGTTTTGAACCACAAAGATATTGCAATAATCGATTTTTTTTTTTAATTTCCTTCTTCAGTGAGACGTACTCTATGCAAAATCTTCTGAGCAAGCACGCTGCACATCTGAACAAATCCTAGGCAAACATAAAAGGAGTAATTGTCTAATTTACTAATTTTTTTGGATGGTGCCATGAATAAATTTTGAAGCTCGATAGTAAATCAACTAGAACAAACAAAATCACCAAAAATGGAAAAATTAACAAATGCATGTGCAATTTGTTGTTCACCCGATTTTTCAAAAGAAGTCCTGAATATTTTTCAAATGAGAAAAAGTATATATATGAATATGAATGAGTGCATATATAGAGGTTGTACAAAATAATATCAACACCTTTTTCGAAATGTGTTGATATCGAATACCGCTATGCCACGTGTCGTTGCAGTCTACTACCTAGTGGTGGTGGTGGAAGGAGAGAGATCATTGAACTTTTACCGGCGTGAAAGTTGTATTGGAAAATTCTATTCCAAACAAAGCACTGTTTTGACCGACGTCCAGTGATCTATGATTATTGGAGCTCGCATCGCTGGAGCGTCCGTTTCTAAAATAACCATTCAAAACAGACAAACCTACTACCGTTTATCAGTACCAGCATTCTTTATTGTGGCGATGCGGTGTTTTTGATCTTTAATGACTTTTAAAGGAAGGGTACTGATGTTCTGTAAAACGGGAATCTTTCCGCCAAGTAGATCAGCTCCTTATCTTCTGAACCATTGTAGATCTCCCCTATTTCCATTGTGAATAAACCGTAGAAGGGTTCTATATAAAGGATTTCCTGGATTTGAATTGACTGAAAACAAACGTGTGTCTTAGCCTTACAGGTTTTTTCAACAACCACTGTGTCGATGTTTATGACAGCCAACACAAAAAAGGGAAAGGTGTCCACTGCGAAGCAGAAAGGTGGCTAAACGTCGAAGATAACTGGCCAAGATAGACATGCTTTGAAAAGGATAGTCGCCCGAAAACGTCGTACTAGATTACCACAGGTAACCTCGGATACCACCATACTATAACCTCTGATAACCATGGAAACTATGGATACCGGGTTCTGAAGATGGAGTTTATCCAACACCGATGCTATTACGTCTGTGTTGCGGAGTTAACGTCGATGTTGGTTTATCTAGGATGTTATCGGTGGCAATGTAGTCGTACGTTTTCGGGCGACTTTCCTCTTCAACACCAGTCCATCCCGGTGGGTCAACTTCGACTTTTGGTCACTGTTCTGCTTTGCAAAGGTCACCTTTCCCAGTTTTGTGTAGGCTGTCATAAACCTTGACATCCATAAGTTTGGTTGTTCTAAACACGAACACTCCAGGGAAGCGAACTCCAATAATAATGAATCTCTGGGAGTCGGACAGGTCGGACATAATGGCACTTTTCTGTCAATAAAATTTTTCCATAAAACTTTCACGACTTTAATTGCTCAACTGAAACCTCCGCTTCCGCCACCACTCGGTAGCAGACTGCAACGACAAGTATCAAAGCGGATATTGAACAGTCGAAGTATGACACACTTCGAAAAAGGTGTTCATATTATTTTGTTCAATCCCTGTATATGTTCATTTTTATACAAAAAAAATGATATTAAAGATATAATTGCTCAGTATTTTTTCATAATTTTATTAAAACGAGGATTAATTTTCTTTCACTTTGTATTTCCATTTTGAATATGCCGATTTCGTGTAGAATTTAAGCAAAAATTTCACGTTCGAATAGGATATACAACCTAATGATGCAAAACTCTAACCTAAATCATCTCTACTGCAAGTCCCTAAAGGCTCATACATGGAGATTTAATAATGTTTTAATACAGTCATATGATATTCTTTGATTCACATGAATATAAATATAGAATATAAAATATATTTACATCATTATTTTATACGTCTGATTGGAGAAAAGCACCATTAATCACCCTTAACAGATGAAAACAAATTTATGTCTTTTGAGGCTTCCTCCCATAAGCAGTTTGATTTATGATTAATAAAATTGAAAACTGATCCATGATATCTCTAGCCCAATATATAGAGTTCTCTGCTCTGCCTTTCGAAACAATAAACATCGGAATCGAAAAAAAGAAGTGAAGTGCAAATTTGTCATCCAAATGTTCCTCCAACGTAATATTTCTCTTTTACTAAGTTTGGACCAGGGTGGGACAAGATAATGTCCCATTGCTATCGGCTGCCTTGCTCGGTTGCCTTGGTGATAGAAAAGATCGCCTACCCTTTTGCACTAATGAAAATGGACAGCCAACTCCGGTTTCGATTGCAGAATACAACACAAATCGCGGCATAAGAATTCCCTCGGATTATATCACTTATAACTTTATTTTCGATATTGGCAACGAAATCAATTTACCTTATTTTTATCGTACTGATGAGAGCAACGAGTCTTTAATCATAGTTTTGTACACATGGATTCACGCACAAATAAAATCACTAAATGAAATATACAAAAGAGAGGAAAGTGAGCGACCACTCGGAAGTTTAACTGTAGAATTTAAAATTACTAAATAATTCATCTAAAGATTGATGAAAATTAACTTTGATAGCCATAAAACATAACACTTTTCAATAGGACCGTAGCTAGAAGTTAATAATAGGGGGACTCAAAGAAAATGTAGGGAGGACTCTTTTTTTTATCTCTATCTGTGACGCAGAAAGATAAATAAGTGCATATTCACACTGTAGTAACTATTTTTCTCATTAAACTGTTGTAATAACTTCATTTTATACTAAAAAAAGAATAGGATTGTAGAAAATTCGAGTGTATAGCTAGTGCAATATTAAAACATGTTAGCTTCGTATGCGAAAATAAGATAAGCAAGTGTTGAAACACTTTAGTTACAATTTAGTATTCTTGCAAAACTGTAAAAGATCCTCAAAACTAAATTAGATTTTTGAACAAAATTTCACTTGGATTTTTGGAACAAATTCATTTAATGACCTTGGAATCTGTTCCAAGGGAGGCTCAAAAATGTTTTATGGGGGAGAGGCTGAGCCTCAATAGAACCCACTTAGCTACGGCCCTGCTTTGCAACTAACTTTAAAAAAAAGGAGATTCTTAATTCCTCTGATATATATATATAGAAACACACATTAAACAAACAAGGGGGTCGCAGACCAGTAGTTATTCCATTTAGATGTATCATTGTAATTGCAAACTTATTTCAAATCTTGTTCTTCGCATCTTAGAAGACATTCAAGCCATGATAGTTCATTTTCAGGGTTTCGTACTAATAAAGTGAAAACGGAACCGTTATAAGATTATTTACGTGTCTGTCTGTCCGTCTGTCACAGCCATTTTATTTATAAACTATGAAACGTGGAAAGCTCAAATTGGGGAAAGTAAAGACTATTGACCCACATCTTTCCAGATTATTAACACTACCAAATATATATTTATTTGGGGGGGGGGGAGGAGAGCTAATTAAGTTACTTGAAGAAAAAATATTTTCTCTGTATATCGCGCGAGGTATCTTGTGAAAGATTTCGTTACGCTGAACTCAAAACTATATTTCTTTTAGGTAATTATTTTAGGTATTATATTTTCAGAGATATCATCGAAAATATCGGGCAAAAATGTGCTCCCCGCCATCTAATTCTAAATCTACTGAAATAAAAATTACGAAAAAATTAGGGTTTATAAACATTACTTTAAACCTTGCAGGAAAACTATAGCTCAATCGGATAGTTTTTGAGAAAAACACATTTTTTTTGTTACACGCAAATTTCGATTTCTGGGCATTGATAAAGATATCGAGGAGCGATGGAGATACCTATCGTAGCAGAGGTTTAAAAGCATTGTTGATAATGATTTTTGAAAAAAAAAATCGTCGGTAATTAGCCGAGATATTAACCCTTAAAGACAAGGACGGTTTGGACATAAATAATGACGAGGGCGCCGTAATCTGAATACCAAGGGCTTTTAAAACCGAGATAACAACTTTTAATATTATATTTGTATAATGCAATACCTAGTAGCAGTATAAAAGTAATAAAGTTCATACTATTGCAAATATACTAATTTTATTAGAGTAAATCACACAAATCAGGGTTCGTGCGCATGAAAAATTAAAATAAAAAATATGTACATCTATTTTTGTATCACGATTTCTTTTTAAAGAATTATTTGCCTTTTTTAATGCGAAAGGTTCCTTATTACGGATATTGCAATCACTACGTTACGAAATTTCTGGTATTAAAACAACTTTTTTTTTTCAATTCCTTATGCATGCGAATCCTTCTTAAATACTATGGGGTTCACGATTAGTTTGCATTTAGTGGGTCTCTCATTACGACTATTGTGTACTTAAAAGTTCATTAAAGAGCTATCTGGAAAAACGCGACACGGACCAAAGCAGCTTTGCAAATTTACAAGCTCTTTTAACACAATGCGGAGTTTAAACACTGAACAAGAATTTTGGGTCGGTTCTTTAGAAAAATAAAAAGTTATTATTACGCTAAATTTAGTTTTATGAAATGCTAAATGAAGCTTTAATATGCAATACATTTTATTCTCAGTACAGAGTTTAGTTCCGTATAACAGAATAAATAATAAAAAAAACTGTACAGAATAGCAATATTTGATACTATTTAGCCTTCATATGTCTTTGAACTTTTATAATATAACCATTCATACATTTCTAGTACATTCAGCTATAACCAACCCTACTTCGTATAGTTTTTTACAAAGTCTTATTAATCTTTCAGCAGCGATTTTCTTTTAATAATACAATTAACTCCTTCACGATGAGAGCAATTCACTTAATTTTTAATCTTTATCCACCGGTTTTACAAAAAAAGAAAAATTTCTGCACCTGAAAGGCCAAAATGCTCCAACTATATGAGGTAAATTTTACAATAAAAAAATAACTGGTGGGAATAATGAAGGATTCTGACAATTTTAAATTTCATTTATACCAATCGCTCGCCTCCAAGAGATTAATAATACACATGTTCATTTTATGAGCCCTCTGAACGCTAATAATACTCGCACTTGACCGTTTATTTAAAAATTTAAAAATTCTCTTTTTAATATGGATTTTATGTTTTATAAATTATATTTTAATAAAAAGAATACTGCCCAGTTAAACTGATGGCATTGAGCTCACAGGCTACGCATACTAATTGTACATTACAGCCTTTTATTTTCGTTAATTCTGTTCGAAAAAAAAAATTAAGAAGGGGAACAGCTCTCCCCTTTCTCCTTTTTTATACTTAATCATTGAACCTTCTAAACTATCAAGTACATGCTTTATCATATTAAAAATATCAATATCCAAAATTCAGAGCAAATCGGATAATTCTTAATAAAAACCCATTTAGAATTTATGTAATTTAAGGAGTTATTCCCCTCTTTTATACTTAACCATTAAACTTCCAAAACTATTCAGAGATTTGAACGAAATCTGACAATTCTGATTGAAAAATCCATTTATACAAGTTAAGGGGAGGGGCATTAGAACCCCCGTTCCCCCTGTTTATACTTATTCAATGAACACCTAATAACAGCCATGGACTCGCCTCATCAGAATGATCCTATATCTAAATTTTGAACGAAAACTGTTAATTCTGCATGAAAATCCGGTTTATATCAATTAAGGGGAGGGGCATGAGCCCCCGTTCCCCCTGTGTATACTTATTCAATCAACACCTAATAACAGCCACGGTATCGCCTCATCAGAATGATCCTATGTCTAAATTTTGAACGAAAACTTAATTCTGCATGAAAATCTCGTTTATATCAATTAAGGGGAGGGGCATGAGCCCTCCGTTCCCCCTCTTATACATATCGAATGAACTCCAAAAACTAATCAGGGAAGCGCCTTATCAGGATATACCTATATACATAATTCCAAGTGGATCCGATATTTTTATCATGAGTTATCGCGTTACGCACGCACGAACTTACGAACGTACATACAGAACGGAAGGGCCCATAAGCTCTCAGGCTATGATAGCCTGTGACCTAAAAAGTACTTTATATACTTAAAAAGAACATTTCGTTCTGTTTTGATTTTGATAATACGACCCGATTATACTCTGACATCATCTACTACGGGAACTCTTTTGAGGAAAAAACATATTCTAAAAATATAAATATTTTAGAATTTTTGTTTAGAACCCCCTGTTTATACTTATTCAATGAACACCTAATAACATCCACGGTATCGCCTCATCAGAATGATCCTATATCTAAATTTTGAACGAAAACTGTTAATTCTGCATGAAAATTCCGTTTATATCAATTAAGGGGGGGGGGCATGAGCCCCCCGTTCTCCTTGTTAATACTTATTCAATGAACACCTAATAACAGTCACGGAATCGCCTCATCAGAATGATCTTATATCTAAATTTTGAACGAAAACTGTTAATTCTGCATGAAAATCCTGTTTATATCAATTAAGAAGAGGGGCATGAGCCCCCCGTCCCCCCTGTTTATACTTATTCAATGAACGCCTAATAACAGCCACGGTATCGCCTCATCAGAATGATCCTATATCTAAATTTTGAACGAAAACTGTTAATTCTGCATGAAAATCCCGTTTATATCAATTAAGGGGGGGGGGGCATGAGCCCCTCGTTCCCCTTGTTTATACTTATTCAATGAACACCCAATAACAGTCACGGAATCGCCTCATCAGAATGATCTTATATCTAAATTTTGAACGAAAACTGTTAATTCTGCATGAAAATCTCGTTTATATCAATTAAGGGGAGGGACATGAGTACCCCGTTGCCCCTCTTATACATATCGAATGAACTCCAAAAACTAATCAGGGAAGCGCCTTATCTGGATATACCTATATACAAAATTTCAAGTGGATCCGATATTTTTATCATGAGTTATCGCGTTACGCACGTACGAACGTACATACAGAACGGACGGGCACATAAGCTTTCAGGCTATGATAGCCTGTGAGCTATAAAGTACTTTATATACTTAAAAGGGATATTTCGTTCTGTTTTGATTTTCATAATACGACCCGATTATACTCTGACATCATCTTCTACGGGGTCTCTTTTGAGGGAAAAACATATTCTAAAATATCTAAAAATATAAATAAATTTTCTTTGGGAGCACGTAAAAGTTGGGACACGCAGACTTCCACTACAAAACTTTCCATAGTTCGTTAAAAGAAAATTTCGAAAACACGTGATCAAGTTTAGAATGAAAAGTAATCCAGAATAAAACGGAAAAGTAATAATAATGAGATGAACATCTTTGCGTACTTTATTATGGGTTGTATATGTCTAAATCGATTAAAAAACCTTATGCAATAAATAAGCAAATAAAATAAATAATAATAATAATAAATAAATAAAAATGTTCCCGTGTAAAATGTATTTTAAGTAAATACTATTTCAAGATGGTTACTGATGGCCTTTGCTGAGTTTTAAGATACTTTTTATATGTAAAAAAAAATCTTTCAATAATAAAATACTTATAAATAAATATACATTCAGGTAAAATGGAAACTTCGAACGTAAGTTCACTTAATAATAATCCACATATTATTTGCAATGTAGAACTTTATTTTGGAGTTATTTGCCAGCAAGTTTGTTTGCTGTGAATTAGGAAGCGCCAAATAAGCAACATTGTACAAGTAGTAACAGAGAAGCAAAGTGAATGAAAATAACAAAGCATTACATGTTTGATGAATTGGCATACAAAAGTAACAAAACGCGCCAGTATTCAAGCAAAATTATATGGAGAAAAATGGGAAAATTTGGCCTAAATTAGAAAATATACAATAAAAATCATTGTAATATCATTAAAAGCACCACCTCAAAACCATAATATTAATAGAGTAAAATTTTAATAAAACCTTTCAACGGCCAACACAAGTATACATTATGACATTGTAAACAAATGAAGAAGCAAGTTAAATTACATTTTGATACATGAACTGGTTATTAAAGTAAATTATTTATGAAGTTATAAGCTGAATCTCTTTCATAAACAAATAGACATATTTAAAAAAAATACTCGCTGTAAAAATAATTAAATTGTAGTTAAACATACGAATTTACGCAAGGAAATAAAATAATTTCTTTTACACTAGGATCCAATGCGATTGATTTATTGTTATAAGATGAAGATGAAAGATGTAAATACAGTAGAACCCCGATCCATCGTTTTTCAAGGGGTGCGGAGAAAAAAACGATGAATGCGGGATAACGATGAATACGGGTTAGCATCAAAATAGGAAAAAACACAATATTTATGCCTTACTAATGCATGCAATGTATACAGTGTACTAATAAATATTAATTTGTTGCTTACTAAACTGTAAAATAAATCAATCGAAGTTACAGAAAATTTATATTTATTTTAAAAAATCAATATATATTTTTGGTTTTCTGTTAATTTTTTTTTAAGTCAAAAAATAAATTTTCAAGATATACAACTATTTTCTGTAATTTCATATGCGTATATAAAAGTTCATACAGTTTCAAAAGTCGTAATTGCATCAGACAGAGTTAGAACTATGATGGTTCAGCTTCATCGGCATGAGCGTTATCCTCTGCTTCTTCGCAATTATTTTGATTTTTTGCATTATCAAACATTTCTCCAAAGTTTGGACACCACATGTCGCAAAATCTTGATCAGTGGAAACAAAATCGCATCCTCTGCTATATACAACCACTCTTCATCCGCATTATTGTCGCCATTATCAACACAAACAACTCAAATGACTTATTTTAGGATTTAAAAAAAGTAATTCCAGTTTGTGTTCCATAGGAATTCGCATGACTTTCAATTTCATTTCAGTGAGGAGAAAAATTTTACAACGATGAATGCGGGAAAACGACTTTTTAAAGAACGATGAATGCGGGTTTCGTTAACATTATTTAAATAGGACTTGCGCAGGGACCATAAAATTAAAACGATCAATGCGGGAAAACGATCGATGCGGGAACGATAGATCGGGGTTTTACTGTATTAATAGTACAGCATAAAGTGAAAGATGAAAATTATTATAATATTATTACGCAATGACATATGAATAATTTAATGCATCCACAATTTTAATCAAAACCAAGGAAGCAATTAAGAGAGAATGATAAATTAATAATGAAAGCGTGATTTATGCTATAGGAATTAAGTATTTTTTCTGGTAATTCGAGAGGCTAAATAAATAATAAATAACTGATAACTAATATTAGATTAAATAAATAGCTAATAATCGATGTTTTTTAACCGTTTTGAGTCCTTTTTTTTAATTATTTCTAGAAAAAAGTTACTTTAATGTTAATAATATTAGTACAAGCTATCCAAAAAGATTAATTAGAGCTTAAGGAATATTTCATTGTTTAAAATGTAATGAATGT
Source organism: Maratus speculifer (assembly GCA_964019185.1). NCBI lineage: Eukaryota > Metazoa > Arthropoda > Arachnida > Araneae > Salticidae > Maratus > Maratus speculifer. The sequence goes on along the minus strand of OZ025296.1, from coordinate 339,792,389 downwards.
TGCTCTTTTGAGTACTATTCAAATCATATTCATATGACATTAGGCTAAGAAAGAATTTTTGAAGACGTTTTGGAAATATTATATTGCAACAAGATTAAACTAATATCATAACTTTCTAATACTTTTTGCACTTTATTACACATAATTATTTCAGAAAAATAACTTTTATTTTAGATTTAAAGAGTGAAATGTATATTTAAGATGAAAAAAATCTCTAATGGTGCGATTATAAAGAGAATTTTAAGCAAATATTTATTATCATTATTATTACCAAACGCCAAAACGTTAAAGAAGTTGCATAATAAATATACAGTTGAGTCTCTCTATAACGAAACTCTATACATCGAATTTCTCTATATAACGAATTTTTAGTAGGAACGGTCCCCTTTTCGTATGATTACATTAAAAACAGTCTCTATATAGCGAAATATCTATCTCCATATAACGAATTTTTTCATAAATGGGTCTTAATTTATTCAGTTTTAAAAAGGTTCGAAATCATATGGAATCAATTTTCCATTACCTATTTTTGATTTATCGTCAGTGCTGAGTTTTTTTATATATTACTTCTCTCCTTGTTCTTTAAACCCAACGAATTCATCCTACCTCCCACACACCTTTCCACATCCTTCTCAAATCAGCGTCAATTGGATTGATACACATGTAAGAGAGGAATTAATGAGAGGCACATAAGAGAGGCCTTCAAATGGAGGAAAATGTTAACTACAATTTTTCATTCCTTGCTAAAATTCGGGCTTTTTTTTGGGGGGGGGGGGGAGAGCGCAACAATTTTAAAATCAAAACAACTAAAAATTACAGATTTCTTAGTCTGAAATTAATGGAAGTCTTCCTTATTTGATTTTTATTAAGCTTTCATATAAATGTCTGTTCTCTTTTTTGAAACAGCTTAAATAATTAAGAAATAAAATGTTATGTTAATATTTACTTTTAAACATTCCAAATTCTTAATTCAAAAGATCAAAAATAATATTTGTTCAAATTTCACACATTAAATACGAACATCATTCTCTATACATCGAATTTCTCTATATAACGAATTTTTTACTGGAACGGTGGATTTTGTTATATAGAGACTCAACTGTATATAGACGCATTCTAAATTTACTACATGTAAAGAGCAACAAAAGTATTTGTTAAAACAAAATAATACTTCATTAAAAGACATGTGCTATTAATAGTACACAAGACGTGAACGATTAAAGTAAATAAGTTGAAAATATGTGACTTGATATCTCAGTTATATTTTCAGAATGCTTGTCAGAGTTTAATTTTCTTCCAAATGTAAAATGTCTTGCATTTTAGATTTACTTATTGGTGTGTGATAAGTATTAAATAATTAAATATAAGTCATCGGCGTATGAATATTATGTAGACTAAATATCATAAAACTATAAAAAAATAATAAAAATGAACTAGCTTGAGATCCGTTGTCTGTAATATGGTTTAACTCTATTAATATTAGGAGCAAAGGTCATCGCATTAAACATTAATCGCGATACTCGTGAATGCGATAAAAATATTAAACACATATACAAATTAATTTTAACTATGAATTGCTCTAATTATCCGAATTCTAAAATTAATTTAACGTTATAAACTTTCCCGGCCAACATTATAATAGCCATTTCAATTTTTGAGCGTATTTGACTACACGTATAGTTTTCGTGATAATTATACAATAACTAGTCGTTGGGGACCACCGTAATACTTACCCATCATAGATATGCATATATAATGTATGAAAATAAAACATGTGTAAACTATTTATAAAATGCATTGCAATTCCAAAACAAAACTTAAACGCATATTTAAATATTGTTAATATACATAGTAATGCTCTATTAAAGAGTTGCTGATGAATCTCTTTCGATAAGTTATACAACACGCCTAACTACTCAAGTAATACTGAATAGCGAAAAAGAAACATCCTTATAACTCCAAATATAATAATCTTATTAACTAACAGATTATTGCGTCGGATTAAGCGTCTCATTTTCAATTTAAATATATCTTTGAATTGAAATTTGAATGAAATACAGGGTCATAAAAAATCGAAGAATGTGGAAAACACGATTACAGATATCTCGGCAACTAATAATTCAGTCAACTTCGTTGTTTATGCAAATTTTTTGTTATTTTATTGCCTTTTACGATCACTCCTTAAAATAAAAAATTTCGAAAATTTTTATGTACCTTTCATCAGAACGAATTTTTCGAGAGTCCGAAAAAAATAGTTCCGGATAATCGAAGTTACTGATATTAAATAGGCTTCGCCCCATTCTTACATACTAAGTACATAACAAATTTCAAGTCTCCATCTCAATTTGTTCGAGAGATAGAGCGTTTACAGAAGGACAGACAGACAGACAGACGGACGGCAAAAAAAATTTTCTAAAAATATGTTTTTCAAAATTTTCAGTGTCTGAAACGTGTAAATCCGTCAAATTTTTTTTTTTCGATTTTCAAAACGATTGAAAGGCTTACCCTATTCGGGTAAGATGGGTAAGTAACGATGGGTAAGTAAAAAGGCAAGAAAAGATTGGTCAAAGTTCGAATTTAAACTAAAAACCCCAAAAATGTTTTATGCTATGCACTTTTTATGGTTTCTGTTAAAAATATTACTAAGTGGCGGTATTTGTGATTGTAACGTCTTATGTCTCTTATTTCTTTCATTCTTTCGAAAATTTAGAACATGCCTTTGAATTTTATTTGGGGGATGGAGGAAAGGAGATGTCCTTGAAAGTTGAAATATTCTGTCTGGTGAAACACATAAATTACAACATTTTGGCAGACAATTGCAATGTAGAAATAAAAAGAATGGTGTTCGATAAGAAAGACATTTCTATCCTCATTCTACACTATTTTTGACCGAAAATCAAATTTAAAGGAATATATATATATTACTTACCCATCACACGTAGTATAGGGTAAGTCTTGCAATCGTTTTGAAAATCGAATTTTTTTTTTTTGACGGATATACACGTTTTAGATAGTGGAGATTCCGAAAAACATATTTTTAGAAAAAAAAATTTGCCGTCCGTCTGTCTGTCTGTCTGTCTGTCTGTCTGTAAACGCTCTATCTCCCGAACAAATTGAGATAGAGACTTGAAATTTTGTATGTAGTTCGTATGTAAAAATGGAACGAAGCCTATTGAATATCAGTAACCTCGATTATCCGGAACTATTTTTTTCGGACTCTCGAAAAATTCGTTCTGATGAAGGGTACATAAAATTTTTCGAAATTTTTTATTTTAAAGAGTGATCGTAAAAGGCAATAAAATAACACAAATTTTGCATCAAGAACAAAGTTAATCGAATCATTAGTTGCCGAGATATCTGTAATCCTGTTTTCCACATTCTTTGATTTTTCATGACCCTGTATTTCATTCAAATTTCAATTCAAAGATATATTTTAATTGGTAATAAGACGCTTAATCCGACTTAATAAACTGTTAGTTAATAGGATTATTATTTTTGGAGTTATAAGGATGTTTCTTTTTCGCAATTCAGCACTACTTGAGTAGTTAGGCGTGTTGTATAATTTATCGAAAGATATTCATCAGCAAATCATTAATACAGCATTACTATGCACAATAAAAATATAAATAGACGTTTATATTTTGTTTTGGAATTGCAATCCATTTTATAATTAGTTTTCAAATGTATTATTTTCATATATTATGTATGCATATATATGATGGGTAAGTATTACGGTGGCCTCCAGCGACTAGTTTTTTCGTATGATCCTGCTTCTGTAACTTATCAGAAGAGTGAAAATGATTAATATGTTGAGTCTATGGGAATTTCGTGCATTCGTATATTCAAAATAGGATATGTCTCCTTTTTTTCCTGAAAATTTCTCTAAAAGCTATGCTTAATTTTATAGCAAGTGTTAAAATTTTACTCCCAGTTTGTCAGTTTTTAACACATAAAATATTAAATTACGCAAAGATTTTAGAAATATTTTGACAACTAAGAAAAAAAAAAAGACGGTAAAAAGTGGTTAAAAGCTTATGAACTGTGTTAAATCTCACGAACTGTGAGTAAGTTTTTCACACTTCATATAAACTTAAGCATATATTTCAAGAATATTTTGAGAATAGAACAAAATAGACATCCTTTAAGAAGAACACACATCCTTTTTTGGTTAACTGACTTCAAGATGAACGGTATCATACTGTATGTAATATTTCCAGAAAAAGTATTTTAAATAGACGAATGTACCAAACGTCCATAAATTTAAATTAGTGAGGAGAGTTCGAAAGCTGAGCGACTAAGAAACTTAAATAAGGTCGTCTGTCTATTTATGAAGAATTCGATGGAGTCAATATCGAAATTATGTAATATGTAGAAGCAAAATTTTGATCTTGGACTATCTTTGTAATTGAAATGCTTGGGAAAATTTCCATTAATGTCTCATCAATAATTTCTATACACATGGTTCTTTTTTTCTTTCTTTCCAACTAACCTATGATAACCTTAACTAAGCTGTTCTTGATTAAATTATAACATTGAAAGATCACTCTTGCATCTATCTAATAAAGTTACTTTTAAGGTACTTACGACGTACTAAAAGAAATAATTAAGATTTCTTACGACAAAAGACGTTGTCTCATTTTAGCTCGTCGCAGATTTACCAGCAGTTTTACGAGGACGTATAAAACAATGAAACTGTTTCCAGATGCAAAAAAGAAAGCGGAACTTCAGGGTAGATCCGTAGTAATGTATTGTTTGTTAAATCACAAGTAATGCTGTGGCATAGAATTTCACGAGTGGCTAAGATTTTCTCTCTTTTTATAATAAAAATAAAAGAAATTCAAAATAAAAATGTAAAAAATTAATATTAGTTTATACTGATTCCTGTTTAAATGATAAACTTGCTCGTTTTAACTGGGCTCGTAATATGAGATGAAATGTTGAAATTAACTGAATTAACAACTCCGTATATCTTTCTTTGTACTGTCACACTTAAGATTTATAATAAAGAATTATCAACAGTTTTCAGTCATAATATTTAACAGTGTGATTTATCTCATTTATTTATCAAGTATTTTTAAAATAATTAAAACAATTCAATCAATTTACACGAGGAAATATTAAATATTTAAGCCACATTAATCAATTTCCTCTAAGTTTCCCTTTCCGTTTTCAAAGTCCTTTCTGTTCTGTACCTCTTTCAGAGGCTAATTTTAGAAGTTTTATTAGACAATTACGGGAGATAATCGAAACCGAATCAATATCTTCTCCCGTGAACCTACAGTCAATTATTTCATTTGAGTATCTCTTTTTTTTTTTTTTTTTTTTTTTTTTTTTTTTGTAAAAAGTCACTGAATTGGCTTTTATTTCTCTAGTCAGTATTGTTCGTTTTAGATTTACAATAACCCATCTTCTTTGGCTACTTTTTTCTCCTTCCATTTGTTCGGATACTTTAATCATTCGTTCGCAGCTAATCTTTTTTTTTTCGATTATTTTTTTCACAGATAGAAGAAGTAATTTTGTAAAATTAAATTAGTGCAACACCGGCGCAATGACCATCGATTAATCAATTAAACGAGTCCGTTTGTTGATTTAGATTATAAAGACGATTTAATCGGTGTGTTTTTGAGTTTAACTGAAATTTACTTGGAGATTTTCAAAAACTACTTTTTATTTTTAAAACAGTTAGCTATAATTAAAATCGAAACGACTTTTCTAAACTGCAAATCAACTCTTTTCAATAAATAATTATGAATGTCTATAAAATATGGTTGCCAGTTGTATGCTTTTTTCTTGGGGGGGGGGGGGGGGGTACGATTTTTGTTTTTACAAATAATTTTTTTTTTTTTGGGGGGGGGGGTTGTTTATGATTTCAGTTTATTTGGTTATCTAACCATGCTCTAATTATCGAAAATATATTCACACTGCTATTTTTTTTAGGTTTACTATAGTACGATAACTATTGAAAATGAAGGGTTCAGAATTTATAATTTGTTACAGATAGAAAAAAAAGCAAAATTTTAATGTATAGGGAAAATTTCATAAAATGTATTTTAATGATACTATGATAATTCAGATGACATGAATTTGATATTACATGACTAATGTGCTCATGTATATATGTACATTACTAAACCCTCCCCCCAACTGCTGGCAAGTCGGAAGCCCAAATATGAGTTTCCGACTTTCTTGCAGTTTGAGGGGGGGGGGGGGGTGATTTTATGCATTTTACCTTTTTAACACTGAAGAAGCGAGTCCCCAGTACTCGCGAAACGTACACGTATGTCCAGAGTTTTTAATTATTGTGTGTTTAAACGTTGTATTTTAATGATTGTGTTTCCCACACTAGGTTTTTATTGGTTAACATAACGCTAAGTAAAATTAATATAATATGACTAGTTGTTCAATGATTCACAAGAATTGGTTTATAGAGACAAAACAGGTTTCTTAAGATTTATTATGATCTTATCAGGCTTTGTCGGCAAAGCATAAAGAATTCTAAATTTAGATATTTCATAACTCACATTTTTATAAATGATGTTCTAGAATCATTACCTGTAAAGTAACACAAAAGAATGATGGTTCAGTCTTACCTGAAAATAGAAGAAAAAAAACAAATAAAAAAATCACTTTAAATAAAGCATTTCATAATGCTCTAAAATGAATATGAAAATAAATAAATTATTTATATAATATGCTTATAATATAATAAAAATTTATAATGTGCATTCAAATTCAAGTTTTTTTTTTCTTCTCCCTCTCCCAATTTTCTTCTTTAAATATAGGTTTGAATGCTGCAATCTTAATAAACTGCACAAACATAGCAAATTAAATTATACATTTAAAAAGATAAACTTTTTGATTAACTGTAGACTAATTTTGGTAGCATTCAGCATACTTTTTTCTGATTATATTACAACAACTGTTTCAAAAGATACACTACATGACCATTGATGACCGTCCACTTGCGATTTTAGACATTTTGTTAAATATCTAGAAAAATGCATGAGGAATTATCCCGAAACTCTCAGTGTGTAAATATAATAGTACAAGTCATACATTTCCGTGAAGATTTTTTCCCGAAACTTCATAGGGGACCGTCAACAAATTAAAAAAGAATGAATATCTTTTGGATAACCCTGTCAAAACTAATGTAGCAAAAGCGCTGAAACTGTAGATTATGATTAAGTGGTTTATTGTAATAAACTGTGTTCATTTTTATGTAAAAAGAATGTATACTCGTAGAGAAATTAAGGTTTTTTTAAAAATGGTCCCTTATTTGCTTATAATGGCTCCCATTTTTGCTTATAATTTACAGAGTTCTTTATATAAAGTAACATAATTTTCTGAAAACATGACAAATAATATTGCGCACGATAGCCTGTAATAATAATTAAAAAATAATAAAATTTGTATGATAAATGATTAGGTTTACTAAATAATTTTTCACTGCGCATGCGTCAACTATATCAAAATTTCATTTGCATATTGTGTTAGCTAAATGTATAGAACAACTTTTGTGAAAGTCTCAAAATCATAGCTTGAAAGTTCTGAAAGTAATTGTCTATACAATAAGCATAAAATCCGTTGTTCCCAAAATGAAACAAAAAAGAGAGATTTTATCCAAATGTAGTAGTACGTCTCATATTGTGTGTTCTATATTGACACTAATCAATGAATGTATGGATACAAGCTCTCTTGTTTTTGCTTCATTTTGGGAATAACAGATTTTCAACTTATTCAATTGACGATTATTTTCAGAATTTTCAAGCTATGATTTTGTGACTTTCACAAAAGTTGCTCTATACATTTAGCTAGCATAATATACAAATGAAATTTTGATATCGTTGACGCATGCGCAGTGAAAAATTATCTAGTAAACCAACTCATTTTTCATACAATTTTTATTATTTTTAAATTCTGATTACAGGGTATTATGTGCAATGTTGTTTGTCACATTTTCAGACAGAATATTATTCTATATTAAGACCACTGCAAATTATAAGCAAAAATCTTGAAAAAATTTGGGACTATTTTTTATAAAAACCTTAATTTTTCTACGAGTATAAATGCTATCGACATAAAAATGAACATAGTTTATAGCAATAAGCCACATACATCATAATGTACAGTTTGAGTGTCTTTGCTTACATTAGTTTTGACAGGGTTATCCAAAAGATATTCATTCTTTTTTAATTTGTTGACGGTCCCCTATAAAGTTTCGTGAAAAACTCTTCTGGGAAATATATGACCTGTACTATCATGTTTATACACTGAGAGTTTCGGGATAATTCCTTATGTATTTTGCTAGATATTTAACAAAATGTCTAAAATCGCAAGTGGACGGTCATCTTTGGCCAGGTAGTGTATTACAACTTTCTAAGAAAGTAAAATGTCTTTTAAATTTAAAGAATGAAACGTATGTTTAAAATAAAAGAATCGCAAACAGTGCAAAGAGAATTAAGCAAATATTTATTAATAACATTATTACTAAATATTAATGAAGTCATATAGTAAATGCATACGACGTATACTAATATTATTACATGTAAAAAAATAACAAAAGTATTTTAAAAACAAATTAATACTTAATTAAAAGACATGTACTATTAATAGTACATCCGATCCGAAAGGGTTCAGTTGGTTTTTAGCTCATAGGCTATCAAAGCCTGAGAGCTAATGTGCCCGTCCGTTCGGCATGTGCGTATCGCGATAACTCATGATAAAAATATCAGATTAACTTGAAATTTTGGGTATATATACATTCTGATAAGGCGCTTCCCTGATTAGTTTTTGGAGTTCATTCGATATGCATAAGAGGGGGAACAGGGGCTAATGCCCCTCCCCTTAATTTCTATAAATGGGTTTTTTATGCAGAATTATCAGTTTTCGCTCAAAATTTAGATATAGGATCTTTCTAATTAGTATTAGGTTTCCATTGGATAAGTATAAAGAGGGGGAACGGGGGGCAACGCCCTTCCTCTTAGTTGGTATAAATAAGTTTTTCATGCAGATTTATCAGTTTTTTTATGATAAAGCATATCCGTGATTAGTTTAAGGTATTCAATGATTAAGTATAATACGGGGAAATGGAGGGAGCTGTTTCCCCCTCCCCTTAATTTGCTTTTCGAACGGAATTAACCCTTGAAAATATAAGGCTGTCATGAACAATTATTGTGTGTAGCCTGTGAGCTCAATGTCATCAGTTTAACTGGGCAATATTCTTTTTTATTCTTTTTTGTTTATAAAAAATGCCCCAGGTTTCGAAAGTGCTCTAATTTCAGAATGGTAAAATTACACACTTGTAAAACATTGTAAATGTTTCTTAGTAGTTAACTCAAGAAAGCATTTTGATGTTCAACAACCATGTTTTACAAATAAACAATCGTAAATTAACAGCATTAACATAATATTAAAATTAATAAATATTAATTTGTTATACAATTGTTTTGTTGCTATTGCATGGATAATGCTTACTTGAGAATGGATATCCTAATAGCCCTTACTCTAATTAGATGGATTACAGAATACAATATAAAAGTGACTATGACACGTTTCCGAAAATCGGTAGTAGCAAAAGAAATTTTGTTTATATAAATGATTATGTAATTCTCAAAATAGATTAGTTTCTGAGTTTTCTACAGACGAAGAATGCTTTTGGGAATCATAGGTAATTCAGAAGAGATTATTGTATGTTTGTGTTAATGGATTTTATTATATTTTCGTAGATTGTAAAACGTTTGTCTTTTTTTACAGAATAAATTCGTAATACCGCCTCACTGCTTTTTAATGCAATCGAAATTCTTAAAATATTCTGGTATAACCTGAAGGATGACATTTCGAAGGTAGTTATCTGATTTCTGTTGAATTTTCGACGGTGGTAGTAAGTTAACTGACAAATAAATGAAAAATGACCAGTCAATTTGAAAATTCGACTATTAAATAGATAGTAAAACCACCCCTATCCCTTTAAAAAGAAATCAGAAAATCAATGTAAATTGTTCATAATTTCGCCATTAAGGATAGCGGCGAAAAAAAATTCTAATCGTACTGAATAATTTACTTTCACATTTGTGAAAAGACATAAATAATAATAATAATAAAAACACAAAAATAACCTCCTAAAAAGAATAATTATATCGAATTTGCAATTAAACTATCTTAACTTACGGCTTCCCACGAAAAACAACTTTATTTTTAGACGCAGTTAAGAAACATTCGACTGAACAGCATAAATTTCATTCATTCGAGCACTAACTACAATAACCGAACGCAAATCGTATCGGAACATCAAATTTATGCATCCAAGTACAAAATTGGCCCTTGAATTACACAGTACCCATGACTCAATATAAAGAATCGTTCCGAAATAATGTCCTCATAACGGAATTGAATCGATACAGATACTCACAGTGCGTTTAATGATCCGGAACATTTTACATCGAGAGACAATTCCCGTTTTTTTTTCTAAACTGCATGATGGAGCGAGTAAGGGAACGGGAAACCGGGAGATCCGTTCATGGGCCGCTGGACGAAGATGATTTCAGATAGTTTCGCATAATTTAGCAAAACATGTTGCAATCAAAAGTAATAATAACGCACAACGAAACGAAAAAGGAAGCAAGGCAAAAGAAAAACAAAAGTAGTGCGTCACGGAATTTTCCGTGTGGGCTATGCAGATTTCCAAAGAGGCGATGGAGAAGTTCAGAGGGGTGTGAAGACCGAAAGCGAACAGAAGTTTCTAAAATTGTGATGACATATTTTGAAAATTAATACTTAATGTGTAATATGTGGAAATAATTTTTTTTCTAACACTTAAGAACAATAGAAGAAGAAGAAACTTTAATGCTCGTATTCACCATCTACCTCAACCCAGAACAGCTTGGTAGAAAGCTCAAATGAAATTCATGATAACATTTGATTGGTCATTATCAAGGAGACGTCCAATCAGGATGAAAGGTGAATATCGTTTGTGCGTTTGACCGAGGATTTCGGCTTAACTCGGGGTCGAAGTAGTTGGTGAATAAGAGCTTTGGTGTTTGGAACGTAATATTCCGTTCACTAAGCTCCATGCTTCACTGCAATATGAGCAATATTTAAGATAATATAATTCTATAGATTTAATGAATTTTCAAATTATTAATGCTCTCAAGGATTACATTCTTATTTATAATTTTTTTTATAATGTTGAAAAAAATCATATTTCTGAGCATTTAAAATGAAATGCAGAGAAAAAAAAAAACACTACAAATTTACATATTTGCAAGATTCTCAGAGATTTTTAATCAGAAAAATGTTTATTCGCAAATATTGTCTTAAAAGGAAAATGAGAAATTTTACCATGCTTATAAATGATTAGAGTGGTACCTATTCTTTCAAGATACGGTCAATATAAACATAGATCACTCATTGTTAAGCTATAATTTTAAGTTTGCTGTCGCTTTCAGTTGAGAATATCACAAAACACAAAAATTGCAGTCTGCAAAATGAAATAAATAATCCGGTAATAATCAGGTAAAGCACATTTTTCAAAGAAAAAAAAAAGAGATAATTTAGGAAAATATAGCTTTAAAAGAATACTTTCATCTACCATAGTACTGAAAAATGAAAGTTGAATACTTACCGTCATAGGGCGACTATAAATTTTCATCTAAAAATTGAATTTTTTTTTAATTGGTTAATAAAAGCCATTTTTATATAACTATTTTAGAAAAAGAAAAAAAAAAGGAGGTTCTTATATCCTAATTGAATTTAGTGAAAATTATTAAGTTCTAATCTATTTTATTAAAAGTAATGATAAAAAGACATTTTTGACAACTTTAAACGTTAATCGCTCAAAATAAATGTGCCTTACCTGGTTATTACTGGAAGCTACAGATATAATGCTCTTTTTTTTACATTCTAACAAAAAAATATTTTTAGAAGTATTTTCAAGAGGCATTACATTTCTAATAACACAAATAAAGCAATTAAAAGACTTAGAATTTCAGATTGTCATTTTTCTGACAAGTCACCTCGTGATGTGTGCAAAGTAAAGGGTACCTGCTATACTGTACAAATATATTTTTCTAGTTTTTTTTTAAATTTCTAATTGATATTTATACCTTATAAAACATATATATGAGGAAAGTAACAAGTTCTATAATTAATTTTCCATAATTAAAGTATTATCGCCGTTGAAAATGAATGTCATTTCACTAACCTGCTAGATATGGTGCCGCAGGGTAATTTTTGTTTTTGGCAAAGTTGAAGCCAAAAGTAGTAAAATAATAGCTACCTGCAAGATTTTTTTTAGATATTTTTTTTTAAATAATGTGTTTAAAGTCTCTGTAAAAATTGAGTAGATTTTTATTATGTCAGTTTCCTGGCTTCGATAAATTAACAAATAAAATTGAACATTGCAATGAATTTGAGCTACTGTATCGAAAACGTTTCCCTTTAAACAAAATTAAAATGTTATGTCTATTAATAACTTTAATAATAAAACAAGAATGTAAAAAAATGTTTTAGAATGAAAGTGTCATTATCCTGGCATACATAAGCCAAGAAATGACTTATAATTACATAATAATTGACTTGTTATTTATAAGCTCTTCAAAATTTAACAATTTTATATGGAAAATCTTTTATTCTCAATAGAAAATAAATTTATTTCTTGAAATTTTTAATCGTTTACAATGGATAATTTTAATATCTCAGATAATCAAAGTCCCTCATTTTGTGATATTAAACTATAGAAGTTTTGCAAAGGTTTGCCAATATTATGAATGTTAATATTAGGATTGCCAATTGAAAAGCATTAAAAATTTTTATATATGAAGAAGCAAACTGTAAATATATATTTTAAAATTAAAAAAGATTATTTATTAGTCTTAGCCTCTTTAGCAATAACAACCTAAAAAAAAATTATGAATGCTTGTTATCAAATCCAAATTAAAATTTAATATTTCTTTGTAAACTCATGGAATTACCATGTATTGTTATTCAACTAAATAGCATAAACTTCATTAATTCGAAAACTTAACTACAATAAACAAGCACAAACCACATCATAATTTGTAACATCAAATCAATGTCAACACAGGTCAAAGGTTAAAATCAAAGAAATGGTATTTTCCCACACTATATAAACAATGATTCTTAATCCAGAAAAATATAATATAACTAACATCCACAATTACAAGCTCTTCCGAGTGACCCAGGATTCCGAAAAGCGTGCTTTATCGTTATGAACCGTAGAATCTGATATATTTCCGAAATGTAAAAAAAAAAAAAAAAAAAAAAAAAAAAAAAAAAAAAAAAAGACTTTATAAAAGATTCTTTGATTACCACTGATTTTCGAAAACGTTTCCGGGTCGTTTTTATAGCGTATTAGACAATTTTTTCAACCCGAAATGCACTTTTTCGGATGCTACCCATTCTCATGTACAAACGCTTTCAACAAGCGCGTTTTATAGACAAACAGGATCGCTAAACGGCATTAACATTAATATTATTAATATTTTGTGAGTCTTGTCTGTATAATTTCAATGACGCAGCTGAAAATTTCGGTACTACTTAGTTATCCCGTCGACCAAAAAATTATCGCCAAATTATTATATTAAATGACAATAATGGATGATTTTGAATGTCATATTCAATGACATTAAACACGATACCCATGATTAGAACGTCATCAAGTGGTTTTTAATTATACTTTTTATCTGTATATTTATTCTTGCGCTATTAATTTATTAGTTCCTTCGTTATTTAAAATAAAAATTATGTCAACACATATACCTTGGCTATTACTTTGGCGATTTTTAAAATTTGGCGTAAATGGTCGACGGGATAACCAAATAGTACCAAAATGTCTAATTAAAAATGAACAGTATCAAAAAAACTGATATTTCGGTTTGAAAAAATGGATTAATACACGTCAAAATCGATTCAGAAATATTTTCGAAAATCAATTTTCGAAAAAAATTTCACTTTTATACATTTTTCTCTAAATCACTTCAATACTTTCCGAGATTTCTAAAAATGAAGAACGTTTTTCCGAATCGAGGGTTACACTTTGAAGAGATTGTTGTACAATTACGTTTTTGGTTATATAATATTTTCGTAAATAATAAAATAAATGTTTATTTTTTTACAGTGCATAACTTATTAGCTCATTGTAAAAATCTCTCAAATTAACAAGAAAAATGACAATTTTTTCCATTTGTGGGAAACCACTTAAATTACAAAGAAAAATCTGTTTATTAAAACCAGTGGTGTAGTCGTAAAAACAGAGGGCATACGATCTAAGCAGAGGGTATACGCTCAAAACAAAGGGTATACTCCAGAGTGTATATAATATGGCTTTCTTGAGAAACAGAGGGTATACGGTGTTCTTTAAAAAAATCCAGAGGGTATACGGCGTATACGCCCGATACATTCCTGATTAAAACAATTTTCTTCTATTTTCTTTCTTTTTTCTTTTTTTGACGGTAATTAAAATTTTTTAAAGCAATATAAGAAAAATTCAAATCAATGGCGTACTAATATTCATTTTATATCTTTATTATGAATATATTCTGTTTTTTCAATGAAAATTAGAGAAAATCTAAACCACCCAAAGTTCTATTGCCACAGAAGTTACCTGTGACCCAACAAACCACAAACAAATTATCGTTGATCCATCCCGAAGGGCTTTCTTTTTGCACCTAGAAACAATTCTATTTGTTTTACACGCCCGCGTAAAAGTGCAGGTAAATATGCGACCAGCCAATAAGGCAATGTCTTTTCTCGTAAGAAATCTTAATTAATTCTTTTAGTGCTTCGAAAGAATCTCCGTAGAAACTTTATTAGACAGGTGGAGGAGTGATCATTCACTGCTATAATTTAATCAAGAGCAGCTTAGTCAATATTAACAGGAGTAGTTGATTTTTATTAACTTATTAACTTATTTTTTCAGAGGAGTGCATAGAAATTATCGACGAGACTTTAATGAATTTTTCTGATTAATATGATGCATGATTAACATGACGCAAGCATTATAATCACAATAATAATTCTCAAGATCGATATTTAGCTTAAAATATAATGTACTGCAGACATTTACTCCATCGAATAAATCTTGTCGAGCTGGCTTAATATGAAGTGCTTCTGCGAGCACGGATAAAATACGGGCACAGTTAAAGAAAAGACTGGTTCAGCTCCGTTGATTCTTGTGTTAACGAAGTCCAAACAAAAATTGTTCAACTGTTCCGCTCAACAAGCGCAGAACGTTTTGACACCTTCACAGGTTCATTTTTTAACAGACAGATATAAAAATTGGAATTCCTGACTAATGGAAACGATTTCGAACCGAATTTATTTTTCCATTTTATGATCATTATATTACCTATCTAGTTCTAAGCTATTTCGATCCCATGATCACCCATTTTTCTCCTGCTTTTCGACCGGCTTTTCTGCTTTCGTCGGGAAATGTGCTCAAAAACGTCAACTTTGACTGCTTGTTATGAAAGATCTATTGTGTTTTTAAAAAAAAACAGAAAAATGAGTGCAATTAGACAATTTCTGAATTACAACCCCGGCTAGTTTCATGCATTTCCGAACAAAAATAAATTAAAGCATATATGTCACAAAGTTGCCATTTTTGGTTTAAGAACACCCTTCAGTTATTTCTAAAAAATTCCATTTTTTTTTTTTCCCGGACGTGCTGTGTGATTTTTGGAAGCTTTTCACGATTTTACTTACCAGTCTATGTACAAATAAAAAGAAAATATTTTGAACCTTTATTTACGCATAGCCTTCAAAGCTAGATTTTAAAGTAGAATTCTTTTAAACCTCCTTAAATCAGAGTAATTTTTATTTATTATTACTTATTTGTTTCTTATTTGTTTATGCAATACAACATTATAATTAAAATGCATACATTGTAATTACTTATGGGGTCAAAATGACCCCATCTTAGGCATTTAAGTAACATTTTGTAGTTGGATGTCCATGATTTATTTATTTTATTTTATTTTATTTTTTAAACCATTTTTCTCATCTGAATTGTTATAACTCAAGAACCATTAAAGATTAATTGTTTAAACTTAGAACATGTCTTTTTTAATTGCTTAGCTTTAATTTTGATTCAGCAAATTTGTAAAAAATATTTACTTTCGAATACACGATTTTTTTTTTAAAGTTACATTTCTTTTTTTAAGATTTTTACTTTAAATATTTTTAATTTTTATTTAAATAAATATTTTTTAAAATTCTGAATCAAAATTAAAATTCACATATTTCTGTGTATTTAAATGAAAAAAATTGAAATTCTACAAATAAAATTTCCAGTTATAACGATTTTAAATTACCCCCCCCCCCCCCAATTTTAAATTTTTTATAAAGAAACTCTAAGAAGTTTTATTATGTGATTTCTTTATAAATAATATGGTTTACCATCGCAACAAATTTTAAAATTTTAAATTAGTAAATAAAAGTCGTTTTAAAATGCCTCCCAGACCCCTTTAAGTGTTTAAATGTAAAATGAAGACTGTTTTACTATGAACATAGCATAAATGAATAAAGAAAAATGTCTGAATAATAGTTACGTGTCTGAAATAAAGACATTTAGAAATTGACACTTTAGTTGAAGTGAAAACTTTTTTAAAACGCCATACAATAAATTAATTGCGCAAGCCCTTTCGAAAGAACGTAGTCTTTCTTCGTCAGGCGCAAAAAGTTGTGCCGCTACATTCATAGTAGACGCACGACTTTTTGCGCCTGACGAAGAAAGACTACGTTCTTTCGAAAGGCCTTGCGCAATTAATTTATTGTATGGCGTTTTAAAGAAGTTTTTTCACTTCAATTGTGTATAACACCAGCTTCAATATTATATATTGACACTTTAGTGTCTTCATGCAATACAATTGTTTAAGATGTGTAATGAGTGTGTTTATTATTGTATTGCAATATGTATGCCAGCACCACCGCAGACATATATTCGAATACAGAGGAAACATCTACAGTGAGTAATTGATAGATATTACAAATGGTGTACAAATACTGACTGTAATTTTAGACTGATATCTTAGGAGAAAGAGCTCAAACTTAATGCAAAAAAAAAAAATTTAAGAATACCGGCATTTTTTCTTGACTATTTTAATGCTATTTCTAAATATATAAAAACTGGAAGAAAATATTGACTTTGTAAATACAACATAATTCGTGCAATTTTTAACATCAGAAAAATGGTAAAGGATCATTTTGAACTGTATCAAATGTATACATTTTGGTTCGAATCAGAAATTTTTTAGTATAAGTTTAAAAGATATAAAAAAGGAAAAAGAGGGTTAAATAAATTAATTAAAAAATTTTAAATAATAATTCTAAGTAAAATACTTTTATAAAATATTGATAAACTATCCCATTTTTCTAGAGTTAATTTCTTAACTAACATTTAGTTACTATTTCGGTAATATTGCACTGCTACCTGAGGCAAATAACAATAACTAAATAAATAAAGTATGTGAGACACAGGAGTGCAGAACAGCTAATGCTTATACCCTTTTTTTAGTTCCATTTATTTTAGTGTTTGTTGACTTCTTATAGCAACTGTGTCACAGTTAATTGATTTTTCAAATGTAATTTTCTTTTTCCGGAAAATTTTCGTAGAAACCCGAGTCGAGCGATCTGAAATTGGATTAGTCCATGAAGCTCTAAACGAACCTGACATATGTCAACGGCAATAAATCAGTTTTGACATTTGGTATATACTGATGAAATAGCGGATGCCTAAACAGCGATCGAAAATAAATAAATAAATAAATTTAAAATCGCTCTTCCGACTAGAGATTTACTCGAATAGATAAAAAGCAAAACTGACAAAAAACTAGCTAGAATGACCCGAATAATATAATACCCTTCTAGTAGCTTTAGTACATGTAAACTGTAAAGAAAGAGTTAGACACTGAAAATTAGCATTTTACAGTGACAATAAAAGGGTCACGTTTGTCCCATGTAGAAAGTGACCAAAATAAAAAATACTTTAAGAGCTCATACTAATCTCTCAAAAAGACAAGGATGATAATGTTAAATCCATGGAGGCGTTATTTTCAAATATCTCCTTCAAATTTTAATATACAGTCGACTTTCGTTAATTCGAAATCGGATAATTCGAATCTTCGCTTAATTCGAACTGAGCATGAATTCCCGAAATTTCCAATGGCAGAGTAACGTTAAAAATTTTCATTAATTCGAACTCATTTTTCTCTTGACTTCGTTTAATTCGAACTAACGATAATTCCGATTTTACATTTCCCTTTCCTTTCTCATGAATTTCAGATCATTTGAATAACTTTCTTTCTTTGATTTTTGTGAGAATTTTTCCGAACGAAGTATACATATAATTCCATGCATTTGATATCCACTTTCTTAGTATCCCGTATGTCCATCAGTGACGCTCCAAACTTTTCTTCCATTGTGCTTGTTTCTAATATTTTAATTAGTTAATGTATTTCTACATTCTAATTTAATATTAAGTCACATTCTAATGATAACAGACGAAAGAAACTTAAAAAACATTATGACAACAATTTCTTTGAAATAGTACCATAAGCATGTTTTCATTTCATACTTTCCATAATTCGAACATTTCTTGTGGACCCGACGAGTTCGAATTAATGAGAGTCAACTGTACTAAATTTTTTTTTTTTATTTATTTATTTTTTTTTTTTTTTTAAGGATAGCTGGGGTTGGTTGGTTGGTTGATTTTTGACGTCCGATTATCTGCGCTAGGGATATAGGACCAAGGGGGAGTGCCCTTCGTGGGGATCTTTCTAAGGGAACCTAACCCGTATTTACGCAAGGTTCGAAGAAAACCACGAAAACTCCGAACGGTTAGGCCGACAGCCGCGATTGGGTTCGAACCCAGCACCTGCCGTCTACCAGTTGAGAGGTCCGAACCTCTCGGCCACTGGTGGGGCAGGATAGCTGGGGACAATCTACAACTAGTTTTTTACTTTTTCGATTGTGGTTTCAGATTTTTCTTTAAAAAAATTACTTTAAATTTTGGATCTGGTTGGATCCAGTTCTGAAATTGAAACTATCACAATATTAGAAAAATACTAGTAACTTTAGTGCATGTAAAGTAAGAGTTAGTCACTTAAAATTAGCATTTCACAAGGGCCATAAAATGGTCACATTTCTAAGATTTAGAAAGTGACCAAAATATGGCTTAAAGCGCCACACTAGTCACTGGAAAAGATTCGGATGATAATGTTAAGCCCATGGGGGCGAAATTTTCAAATATCTCGCACAAATTTTAATATTTTTACATTTTTGTATAGGATAGCTGAGAACGATCTACAACCGGGCCAGTTTTTACTTTTTCGATTTTTGTTATGTATATTTTTTTTTATTAGGATAGTTTTAAATTCGGAACTGGTTCTGAAAGTTAAAATATTTTTTTCTAAAAAACTTGAAACCATAAAAAATTGCAAATAAAAAAATAATAAAAATTGCATTAAAATTAAATATAATAATAAAAAAAAATTACATCAATTTATACGACAACAACTGCTAATAAGGAAAAAAATTACATTAAATTTCAAAACCGGTTTAAACAGATTTTGAAATTTAAGGTAATTAAAAAAATATATATGAAACCAAAATTGAAAAAATAAAAACTAGGCCGGTTGTGGATCGTCCTCGGCTGTCCTAAAAAAAAACACGTCAAAATAAGTGTTGCGCCTTAATAGAATTAACATAAACCACCTTTGTTTAGTTGTTTCTTTAAATTTTCTATACCTTATATTTTATCGAACAAGACGTTTTCTTTACCTTAATTATTCATTAATTTCTTATCAGAATAAAACGCTCCACATTTAGCATAAAACTTTTTTTTAGTAAATTTTACTGTAACATGTTCAGTTTTCAGAATAATACTTTTCTGGAGTTATTTTATTTTTTTATGTTTATTTAATTTAAAACAAGAGTGATTATACTTCAATATCACCCATGTCATCTAATGCTTTTCGTCGTATTTAAGGGTGTATTTCGATTCAAACTGCCTACTTTCCGATTTATTTTTAAATCCATTTTCGCTCTCAAATGCACCAAACTTTCAAAATCCCTTATTGAGAAACTACACAATGTGCCGTAAGGGTCATTTTTTTTTTGGTAAACGTAGAAAATCTTGCAAAAAATGCTGCCAAAGTTGCCAATTTGAACAGAAATTTCCGAACCTGGAGATCTGGGGACGAAAAAATGATCGAACTGAAAAAACAATTGTTTATAAATCAAATTCTAATTAATTCAGCGAAAAATTACATCACACGGCATCTTATACATCACTTCAAACATCATCCCAGCAAGTTTCATATTTGTACTTTTAAAAATGAGTTTGGAATTGCATTGGAAAATTTCGAGCTGTTGAAGGTGGAAGAGCGTTTTTTCGAATACACCCTTAATTGTAGAATTCTGGAGCTAAATAAGATAAAAATTATTATATCAATGTACCGTCATAACTGCTAACAAATTTTACTTTTTCCCCCTCCCTCTCTGTCAGAAGATAAAATTTTGTCTTGTTTAATCAACCACAATTAAATGAGAACTTTCTTTTGAAAAATTGTGGTAGATAGAAAGAAAAAAGTGTAAAACTTGGCAACTATATTTTGTTATCAGTATAAAAAAAATATCCGAACATAATCTCTCCTGTTAAAATGAACAGTATAGCGCAGAGCAATAGTCTTCAGTTAAGGGTGTATTCGAAAAAACGCTTTTCCACCTTCAACAGCTCCAAATTTTCCGATACAATTTCAGACACATTTTTAAAAGTAGAAACATGAAACTTGCTGAGGGGATTCTTGAAGGGACGTACAAGGTGCCGTGTGAAGTAATTTTTCTCTGAATTCATTAGAATTTAATTTATAAGCAATTATTTTCTCAGCGTGCCCTTTTTTTCGTTCGCAGTTTTCCCGCTTCGGAAAATTTGGTCGAAAATGCCATTTTTGACAGCATTTTTTGCAATATTTTCTGCATTTATCAAAGAATCAACAATCATGGCACCTTGTGTACTTTCTAAACAAGATAATTTGTTAGTTTGATGCAAATGAGAGCAAAAATGAATTTAAAAATAAATCGGAAAATAAGCAGTTTGAATCGAAATACACCCTTAAGTCAACTAAAAAAGTATAAAATCAATCTAAAAAATATAAAAGTTAATCCATTTTCCTAATATCTAAAAAAAATTACTTTTTATATAGTATTTCTAAATGAACATGACATGTACAATTTTACAAGCGAATTATCAATTAGCCTTCATTTTTTTCTTACAACATTTTCGAAAAAAAAAAAAAAAAAAAAAAAAAAAAAAAAAAGTAAAGTAAAGTAAAAAAAGAATACATCATTCGTTTAACCTTCCGTCTACCAGACGGGTCCATTGGACCCGACAGCAATATTTCTGGTGTCAATGGTAAAATGAGAAATTGTCGATTGACACCGGAATTTATAAAGGACTTGTCTAGATATTACGAATTCCTTAATTTAAGCTTTCATTGTAAAAGCAAAATTATATTAAAATATTACTGGTGCCGTTTGCAAGTTTGGAATTAAAATTAGGTGTTGCCGTAGATAAATGGGTGTTTTGTCTGGTAGACGGAAGGTTAAGGTTGAAAAGAAGCAAAAATATCGATCAAAAGGTGGTGGGTAAAACCCGTCACAAGTTCTGTAGGTTAATGTGCCGATTACGCCTTCACGGTTATCATTGAGTGGTTCTCGATAAAGCGATATTAGAATTTGATTATTGATATGCAGGTTATTATTGAAAAGAAGTCGGGGAAGAAAATGAAACGTAGTTTATGTTTCTTTTCAGATGCAATCAGAGAGAGCAAAATACAGGTTTGGCTTAAGGGTGTTCTTAACTGCTCTGCTCAACCAGCGCAAAACGTTTTGACACATTTACAAACTCATTTTTTAACAGAAAGATATACAATTGGAATGCCTGACTATGGAAGCGATTTCGAATCGAACTTAGTTTTCCATTTTATGATATTTAAACTACCTATCCAGTTCTAAGCTATTTCGATGACGTGATCACCCTTTTTAGCTCACAGGCTATCATAGCCTGAGAGCTTATGTGCCCGTCCGTTCTGTATGTTCGTTCGTGCGTAACGCGATAAGTCATGATAAAAATATCGGATCCACTTGAAATTTTGTATATAGGTATATCCTGACAAGGCGCTTCCCTGATTAGTTTTTGGAGTTCATTCGATATGTATAAGAAAGGGAACGGGGGGCTCATGCCCCTCATCTTAGTTGATATAAATGGGATTTTCATGCAGAATTAAGTTTCCGTTCAAAATTTAGATATAGGATCATTCTAATGAGGCGATTCCATGACTGTTATTAGGTGTTCATTGAATAAGTATAAACAGGGGGAACAGGGGTTCTAATGCCCCCCCCCCACTTAATTTATATAAATGGGTTTTTCAAGCAGAATTTTCAGATTTCGTTCAAATCTCTGAATAGTTTTGGAAGTTTAATGGTTAAGTATAAAAGAGGGGGATAACTCCTTTTAAATTATATAAATGCTAAATGGGTTTTTATTAAGAATTATCTCATTTGGTTTCTAATTTTGGATATAGATTTTTATATGATAAAGCATGTCTTTGATAGTATAGGAGGTTCAATGATTAAGTATAAAAAAAGAGGAAAGGGAGAGCTGTTTACCCTTCCTAATTTTTTTTTCGAACGGAATTAACCCTTGAAAATATAAGGCTTTAATGTACAATTAGTATTTGTAGCCTGTGAGCTTAATGCCATCAGTTTAACTGGGCAGTATTCTTTATTTCTCCTACTTTTCGACCGGTTTTTCTCCTTTCGTCGGGAAATGTGTTCAAAAGTGTCAACTTTGAAGGCTTTTTATGAAAAATCTATTGAATTTTTAAAAAAACAGAAAATTGAGTGCAATTAGGCAGTTTCTGAATAACAACACCTGCTATTTTCATGCATTTCCGAACAGAAATAAATTAAAGCATGTGTCACAAAGTTGCACTTTTTCATTTAAGAACACCCTGTACGACCTCGTGGAAGGAGGGGGGGGGGGCTTCAAGGGAATAAAGCTTAATTTTCAAATATAATATAATGTGTGAGGAAGGAAGGAGAAACCGTGATTTTAGAGATGCTTCGGTGAAGCGTGGCCAATTAAATATTGGGAACCATTGGACTAACGTATTGAGAAAAATTGAGAAATATACAAATGCAAAATAAATAATAAAAGATAAAAAACGGGGGAAAAAATCCAGATTTCCCCTTATTTTGCTTGTTGAAGTTGCGCATGATAATGACGTCACAAAACTGACGTTGAGTTGAGCTTATATCTAAAAATAATCTGGTATATTCATTCCTATGACACAACCAGCAGGATTATGCTAAAAAATTAGAATTAATTTCTAGGGAAAAACTGGAACAACCCTATTTTATAGAGCTTCGCGTGATCCCAGCATCCCCTGTCTAATCTCCCCCTCCGTTCTAAATCCGAGTTTTTTTTTCCAAACTTAGGATGCTAATCATGGGCATAATTAGCGGAATTGTTTCGCCACTTGTTAATCCCCGAATCTCTTCCAATGTTCTACACACACGCGCTGGAAGATGATTTTTTTTTGTTCCACGGCACTCATTAGGAAAGTACGTGGTTCAGGTGATTAAGGCATCGCGTGACCGCATCCCACACTTACGCACACACATGCAGGTTAGAGAGACATGGGGGCGAGATCAGCCGAGTAGATAATCTATGGAATGGTTTTCGGAAGAGAAGAGGTCATTGGGAAACTGGTGTGTTCATCTTTCTGTCTGTGTGTGTGTTTTCATTTTGCGTTTCAGTTTCAGATAATGTAGGTCAGTGAGGTAAAGTTATTTTCGGTAGCCAGCAGGGGGGTTAAAAAAAATGCGTGGGAAGGGCATATCTGTGACAATGGGACAAAAAGAGAGAAAGCAAAGATTTTAGAAAATCTTTTATACTTAAAAATAATACAACTTTCTTAAACTGCGGATTTTACATGCGTGGAATGAGATGGAAAAATAAAATATCTTGCGAAATTGAGACTGAAACTTTTGATCTGAAAAATCACTAGTTTAAAGTTTGCATTGGGACATTTTACTATCCAAGACATTTAAACCATTTATTCAAATGCAGGATACTCTTTTAATATGGCACGTAGAAAAATGAGTACATCAATTAATATGACATGGATCATATGTCATATTTTAATAGTAAAATTGAAAAATTGCCTAAATACTATCTTCAGTAAAAGAAAGTATTGTAACTGAATGTTTTTCTGACATCGCCAGAGACCCCCAAAAATAAGTTTATAAAAAATATCTTTTATACAAAATGTCTGTCTGTCCGTCTGACCGTATGTCGCCCTTGTGCCATCAAAAAGTGTATGGAGTTATACACAGAATTGAATCAAATGTTTTGTATATGCATGTAATGTCTGTAGCAAGCTCTTTCAATTTAAACATATTCTTACGGAAAGGAACACTGTAATAGTTTTTTTTTTCATTATTATACCATCGAAAACTGCATAAAGTTATACATAGAACTGAACCAAATTTTTAATGTATGTGTTTGGCTAGGGCCAGTAGGTCTTCCTTGAATTTGAAAAAAAAAAAAAAAAAAATCCGCCGCAAGCGAGCGCTGCAACAGTGTTTTATGTGTCATTTTCAATATTGTACTTTAGAAAACAGCATGAGGTTATGCATAAAATTTAGCCTAATTTTTGCAGGTTTTCCCTAAATTTGAAAAAATTGTACCGGAAGGAGGTGCTGCAATAGCTATTTTTGTGCTATTTTCATTATTGTGATATCGAAAAGTGTATGAAGTTATGCAGAGAATTGAAATAACTTTTTTGCGTATGCATTTGGCTATGGCCAGCAGCTTATCCTGGAATTTAAAAATATTCTGCTGAAAAGGAGTTGCTGTAATAGTGATTTTTGTGCCATTATCTTTATTTTACCATCGAAAAGTGTATGAATTTTGAATAGAATTAAACCAAATTTTTTGTGTATGTTTTTCTCTATGGTCAGCAGATTCTCCTCGAATTCGAAAATATTCCGCCGGAAAGGGGCGCTGTGATAACGATTTTTGTATAATTTTCTCGATTTTTCGCGGTTTTGTTATCCATCGGTCATTTGTACAATGGCGGGAACTGGCGACCTGTTAAGCTGGATATTCAAAAGCAGCTCATGTTCAACCGAATAAGGATAATCTGTTGATTTTATTAAATATCATGATTAAAATTAACCCGTTTTTACTCCGATTAATTGACTGAAGCAGAAATTTAACCCCTCGTATCATTGTATTGCAAATCTTCAACATATCCAGAAGTCAATAACGCTTACACAGTTAGCTTTAAAGTACGATATTATTTTAGATTAATTTTTAAACACGATTATTCAATCGGTAAATCAATTATAACAGAGTAATTTATTCCATTTTTCAATATTGGGTGAAAAAAGTCCGGGCCAGGATTCGAACCAGGGATGTACTGGCTGAAGCCGCCAGTGCCCTACCAACTGAGCTATCCCGGACACGAACACTGGAGGACTATTTCATCCAATTAACCTCAACATTGGAAAATGGAATAATTTACTCTGTTATAATTGATTTACCGATTGAATAATCGTGTTTAAAAATTAATCTAATGTAATTTCGTATGCAGCGATTTTCTGCAGTTATATATACTGACCTTCAAATTATTCTGTTGTGCTGATCCAGTGTATCAGACCAGATAAAGTAATCGTTGAGGTTAATTGGGTGACATAGTCCTCCAGTGTTCGTGTCAGGGATAGCTCAGTTGGTAGAGCATTGGCGGCTTTAGCCAATACATCCCTGGTTTGAATCCTGGCCCGGACTTTTTTCACCCAATATTGAAAAATGGAATAAATTACTCTGTTATGATATTATTTGTTATTCCTGTTTCCCAGTTAATACAAATGGATCAGTGGAATTCTCAACGTACGATGATATGGAGTTAATATATCATACCAAAGTTTCGTTTATCATTTGAGAAGCTTCAGGTTGATATTGTAAAAATTAACTTAGTCAAGTTTGTCATATTAAAAAAGCTGCAAAACTCCGAAAGTAGATTTTTTTTTCTTAAACGTAATTTTGCATACTTCAAAATTTTGTATTAGAAAATGGACAATATTTATGAAAAGTATGTCAGTTTTTGTTTATTGTAGATGGAAAAGAAATACCTTTTAATCAATAATTATTTTAGTTATAAGGTTTAAATTCTAACTTCTGAGCCAATATGTTTCAAATCGAAGTTGAGCCAAAAAAGGTTAAGATGAAGATGAAATTCGATATAGTATTGAACTAGTACTCTAAAACTATTAAAATGTGTAACTACGTTTCGAAATATTACGATGTATGCACTATTTAAAAAACTGTAATCTTAGTATTCTAAATGTACCGAAATCTGTTATGCTTACAAAAATTTTATATATACACTGTACCAGAAAATGTTGTCAATTAACAAAACTTGTAAGCAAAACTAGAGACATCTGTAACTTTACAAAAGAATTTACTAAAATCTTGGCAATTTTACTAAAATTTTATGTGTAATCCTCATTACCTTTACTTAAAAAGTTTTGGGAATACAATTTTCTAAAAAAATTCTTAGTAACCTTAAAATTTTTATGATTCAAAGTGCAAATCTGTATCTGATACATGAATTTTTATCGTTGTAATTGCATAAAAAGTTCTTGGAATATAATTCTACTAGAATTTTTTTTGTAATTTTCCATTTCTTTTAATTAATTAATTAATTTTTTTTACAGTGTGAGGCAGAAAGTTTTAGAATTGGCACATCCAACTATATAGTTTCCTTCCGAGCTTAAGGGTGTATTCGAAAAAATGAATTTCCACCTTCAACAGCTCGAAATTTTCTCATACATTTTCAGACTCATTTTTAAGGGTAGAAACAGGAAACTTGCTGGGGTGGTTTTTGAAGTGATATAGAAGATGCCGTGTGAAGTAATTTTTCGCTGAATTAATTAGAATTTGATTTATAAACAATTATTTTCTCAGGATGCCCTTTTT
Organism: Maratus speculifer; assembly: GCA_964019185.1. Classification (NCBI taxonomy): domain Eukaryota; kingdom Metazoa; phylum Arthropoda; class Arachnida; order Araneae; family Salticidae; genus Maratus; species Maratus speculifer. The sequence continues at coordinate 339,765,328 of OZ025296.1, read as the reverse complement.
TTCGTTCGCAGACTTCCCACTTCGGAAAATTTTGTCCAAAACGCCGTTTTTGACAGCATTTTTTTGCAATATTTTCTACATTTATCAAAAAATCGACAATCACGGCACCTCGTGTAGTTTCTAAATAAGAGAATTTGTAAGTTTGGTGCATTTGAGAGAAAAAATTAATCTAAAAATAAATCGGAAAAAAGGCAATTTGGATCGAAATACACCCTTAAGAATCCTGTTCAAACATTATCCCACATCCTCTTCCAACAAATCAGTCATTAAGCTCATTAAAAACAAACAAGCGACAAAGATCGTTAGACCTATTGGGGATCACCTACCGTAACAGGCACGTTTTACATCAGAATCCTACAAATTCTGAACAATTACACCGTTGAGACTCAAAATACGTTATATCCGGGGGCGGAGGTGAAATGAATACAAGCATCGAACCAACCAAAGCCTTAAAAAAGCGTGCAACGGATAGTGTTCAATCAACCATGAATAATTGGAAACAATATCTTCGTGAAAAATAGCTTTAGTTTTTTTAATCAAAGCTATTTTAAAAGAGTTAGTTATCGAGTAATTGTTTATGTTGAAAAAAAAAAAAAAAAAAAAAAAAAAAAAAACAATATCTATTAATAGCCATTTCAGGGTAATTTTTTTTTTTCACACAGATTTAATAGGATAAAATAGGCGTATCAAAAATAAATAATTGATATTCGAAAAAAGAAAACCCTTTAATATTTTTTTCACATAATTTCATTTCATCTATCGCATGCTAAAAAGCACTGAATTTATTAAAGAATTATAATTCCTTGTCTTTTTTTAAACAAAATATGGCAACAGAAAAAAAATAAATAAATAGAAAACCTACGAGATCGGGTTGCAGGCACAAATACAAATCGAACTTAAATATTAATTTCACCAACAAAAAACTAGATCAAAATTATCGATAAACTCAGTAATTTTATCTCTGTTTTGGACCGAGTGCTTTTAATTTCATTTTTCTGTTAAAGATGATTTTATCATAATCATATTAATGGGATATTTTTTTCTTCAGCCACTATTTATTTTTCTGTTTCTTTTTTTCTGAAATCATGATGTAAGAGTTGATCTTATCAAAAACTTGTCAATATAAAAGTTGTAGATTTTATTAAGAATATTTATGATAAGTTTAAATGGATTTCATTCTTGTGAATTAACGAAGTTATGATTTTTTTTCCCACATATTTTTCTCTTCTCTCTTCTCTCACTCTCTCTCTCTTTTCTTCTTTGTAACAATTTGTCCCACCAGACACTTCTAAATATAAAAGTTAGCTATAAAATATTGTCAATATTATGTAAAAATTATATAAAATATTATCAACGCAAAATATTCTTCTTAATACTCGTCTTTTTTCCGGCTTCCATTAGTGCACTTCAGAGGTATAAATTTCAACGAGTTTGAGATTATTAATTATCATCGCAAACTATTTTTTCTCATAAGGCAGCCATATAATGTAACTCTTTTTAATATCCCTATAAAGGAACTGAAACTGCTACAAATTTAATTTTCAAGAGCGAAAATGCATGGGCAGTATCATTAATGTTATATTTTCATGGTGATCCGATTCTATTTGTGGAAGACAAAGTACGGACAGACAGACGGCGTACAGACAAACCGAAGTCAAACACTTTTCACCTATATAGAAAAATATTAAAAAGAATAGTGGTTCAAGGGTGTTCTTAAATCAAAAAGGGCAACTTTGTGACACATGCATTCATTTATTTTTGTTCGGAAATGCATGAAAATAGCAGGTGTTATTATTCGGAAAATGTCTAATTGCACTCATTCTTTTGTTTTTTAAAAAACACAATAGATTTTTTCATAACAAGCCTTCAAAGTTGACACTTTTGAGCATATTTCCCGACGAAAGCAGAAAAACCGGTCGAAAAGGAGGAGAAAAACGGGTGATTGCGTCATCGAAATAGCTTATAACTCGATAAGTAATTTAATTATCATAAAAGGGGAAAAAAAGTTCAATTCGAAATCGCTTCTATCGTCAGGCATTAAAATTTTATAACTTTCAGTTAAAAAATGAATTTGTAAATGTGTCAAAACGTTTTTCGCTTGTTGAGCGGATCAGTTAAGAACACCCGTCATACGCGGAACATGTATTTACCAATCATGATTTGCCCGTACCACGTACGGGTAAATGATTTCAAAATGTGTTTATAATTTATTATTCTCTATAAATTATTTCATAATTTATTACTCTCATTAGTAAATTTTTATTGTACATTTTTGTATTAATCCGAGCATTCATCTGATTCAATTAGGTAAAATTTTCTGTTTTGAAAATTTGGTGATTAAATATTAAAAATTCTGTAAAAGAAGCAAAAAATAGACATTATTCGAAAGTTTTTTTTTTTTCAAAAATATTGATCAGTTAACTGGTTAAACAATGTCAAACACTATTTTTCCCTATAGCTTCGCAGCAACTTTGCTACATAATTCTCCGTACGTTTCACTTTAATTCTACGGAATAAAATTGCTGCCTTAAAACTGCGCTACTTCACGCAATGTCTTTAGGAGCCTTTCTAAATTCTGACAGATTATATACCAAGTTTTGAAAACTTAGGAACTTTTTTTGTCACGTCAAGTTTACTTCCACCACCAAAGAGGTTCCGTGTTGTCTATGGCACGCAATAGCTCCAGATAAAAAAAAAAAAAAAAAAAAAAAAAAAAAAAAAATATATATATATATATATATATATATATATATATATATATATATATATATATATATATATATATATATATATATATATATATATATATATATATATATTAGTCGCATTTCATAAGATATTATTTCGGAACACCGGAATATATATGCTTGCTATATTTGCATACATAACTCGAGTATCATTTCCGTTTGTACTTTCTTAGCAAGAGTTATTGGAGGCACGAAAGGTTGTCAGACACTTCTGTTAAATTGTCATGGATTTTCCAACATTTGGAGCACTGCAAAAAATTTCAGATGTTTCTGAATATATAAAAATGTACTGTAATCAAAAACGAAAATATACAATGACCTCTTCTAACTCACCTAAGGTTTCGAAATCCGTTCCTTTACCTTTAAAAATCCCACAAAACTATTTGTTTTCGAAATTTGAAGAAGAATTTATAAAAATTAATTTTTATTAGCTGTACGTCCTTTTCGGAAACGTTTCTAAGTAGCTTTTACTGTACAATAATCACTTTTCTCAAATCAAAATATCACTTTTTCGGATGCTACCAATTTATACGAAAATATTTTCATATTCAGAGAACATGTTTAATAGACAAACATATAATATTAACAGTATTAACATTAATTTGAAAATTAACATTATTTTGCTACAATTGCATGCACAAAATCAGTTATGCAGCTGAAAATGTTTACTTAGAAATTGGTAGCATCCGAAAAAGTGATATTTTGATTTGAGAAAAGTGATTATTGTACTGTAAAAGCTACTTAGAAACGTTTCCGAAAAGGACGGGCAGCTAATAAAAATTAATTTTTATAAATTCTTCTTCAAATTTCGAAAACAATGATGTTTTCTGGGATTTTTAAAGGTAAAGGAACGGTTTTCTAAACCTTAGGTGAGTTAGAAGAGGTTACTGTACATTTTCGTTTTTGATTACAGTACATTTTTATATAATCAGAAAAATCTGACATTTTTTACAGTGAGCTTAATGTGACTGGAAACTTTCCAAGTGCAATACAACGTTGATTCATTGGAGTCTATATAAAAAATTTAACCGACACTAAGAACTGTGTAAATATAAAGTTATAAAAATTTGGAAATTTTGGACCTCATCTTCCCTTTATACGTTATCATACCTTGAACCCCGCGTCGGTAAAAATATCCTTATCAAAGTGCATTTTTTTTTTAAGAATTTATTTCGTTTATTTGGAGATGGATTTATAAACAAAACATACATTTGTTTATTCATATGTTATTAATTCAAATTAAGAGAAGTCGCTAAAATATCACCGTATATCAAATAACGCTTCAAAGAAACAGTTACTACTTAAAGATATTTTATAATAGCTTTTTGATACATAATGTGTTCATATTCAAAGTAATAAAGTCTTGTTGCATTAGCATTCGGGGGCAGACAGAAATTCTTACCAACAAAACAAATGGACATTCTTTCTCTTTCATTTATTAGTAAACTCAAAGCTTCATTTTGAATTTACTTCTTACATTGTTCCTCGCACCGAGATTATACACACATATGAAGATGAATAGGAAAGTATAACATTCGGGTAATTTCATATTTCAGAATTAAATACTTTTATAATAAGTTAGTGTTGAAATAATAATTTTGTATTTTCATAAAATAGATAACCGAATAAAAAAGCGATAACATACAATTTTGAACTAAAGAACATGTTTCAAATAAAAAGGGGAAATTTTGATTGAATGAAAAATGATATCGATATCAAAAGACAAATCCCCTTCCTAATAAAGATATCTTACAATATCATGTGTCAGACCCCTTCCCCACCCCCCTTAAATGATAACGTTATATATACACAGCCACCTATAACGATTAGATAAGTAAAAAAAAAAAAAAAAAAAAACCCTTAATTTAGCCCTTTACATCTATATGTCCAGTCTGATTGGGAGTTATCTTCCTTTGCAAAATTTGTTTTTGGCACCAGTAATAAAGGAAAATGAAATATGCCTTATTTAATTGTGTAACTGAAAATAACTACTTTTGAATTGATATTGCCGGACGAATGAAATTTGCGTAAGAGATACCGGATTTCAAAGGTTTAAACTTTTTATTTTCATAATATAAAATTTAATTAGTTCATGAGCGATACAGAATTATCTTCTTGTTATACGAATTTCATCTAATTAAAAATAATGTTAGGTATACATATCTCAATTTATCTGTCATAATGATTTCTGTAAAGGATCATCTCTTAGACTAAAACGTTCTCAAAGAATATTAAAAACACATCAGCGGTTTCAAACTAAAAGTTTTATATGACTATTTAAGTCTGCAATTTTCAATGAGCACGAAAAAAGCATCATCAAAGTTTAAGCATACATAGATTTATTGCTTCATCATTTTCACTCACGTCTTGAGTCAGTCATGACTGGTTCATTATTTATAGAGAAGTTCATAGCAATCAATAAAAAGAGACATTGTAGCCGATACAATCAACGAGTCAAGTTGAAAATTTCCGAAGGAAGAAACGAGATTTGTAATTCAGAGAGTATCGGTTTGGCCGAATTTTCAACAGCGTTCTCTGATTTTGGACGGAAAACGAAAATAAAACCAAACTTTTGGCCGATCTCAAATTTTCCAATTACTACGCTCAAATTTAACCCAGGATGCTTGTTAAAACTCTATTTTAGTGATAAACATCTTCGTGAAAATTCTGCAAAAACACGAAAATGATCCAGTAAATTCAGTAGCAGGTGACCGATTATTATCTGCGTTCACCTAGAATGGTAAACATCAGTATTAACATGCAGTGCAAAACCATTAGTTTCTCTTGAGATGCAGAATCATAGATTATCAACATCAAATCATTTGAAATGATGGTGTTTTAGCACGAAAATGACTGTTCTATAATGTTTAGAGTAAAAACATTGCTTCCGGTACTGTTGAAGCTTTTAACAACACAAAAACGTTCAGTTTTACTGGTTTTGAAAATATTTTTGAAATTAGATTCTTCGTAAAGAGATTATTGAAGATAAAAAAAAAAAAAAAAGAAAAAAAAAAAAAGAAATTTAATCTGAAATTATAAAAAGGAAAGCTTGAGAAATTCTCCCTTTCTATACATCTCTTTATTTGTTGTTTTTAACAGTAAATAGTGTTTACGTTATTTTTTATATGTAATTTTAAGGAAATTATCTTCTTGTAGTATATTTTTATATCGTGGCTTCCGTTAAAAACCAAGTAAGGCACAGTTTTAATTTTTTGAATAATTAATGTTTAAAGTTTTCAAATGTCTTTTTATCATTACTTTTATAAAACAGATTTTTCACTACATTAAATGAGGATATAAGAACCTCTTTTTTTGCCAAAATAGCTATATAAAAAAGGTTTTTATTAATTCAGAACCAATTAAAAATGGAAATTTATAGTCGCCCTATGGCGGGAAGTATTCGATTTCCATATTTCAATACTATGGCAGAAGAAAGCACTCTTTTAAAGTTACATTTTCCCAAATTTTTTCAATTTTTCAAAAATGTTCTCCACCTGGTTATTACCGGAAGCCAAAGATATATGAACTGGATCAAAACAAGAGAAAGAACATTTTTAGTTCGACCAACGTGTAGCTGAAATTTTCGTAACTCGAAGCTCACAGTAAAAGAAATAAATTTCGTTAAAATAATGTTTAAACTATAAAACCCCATATTAACCATTGATTTTCGATTTATCCATAAATCGATTGCAGATTTATCATTGAAAAGAAAAGTTATTTTACCCATTAACAAGAAAATAATATCAACACAATGAAACAATATCTAAATATATAAGGAATAGTGATTTTTTTTTGTTGTTGTTGTTGTTTATCTAAAGCTATGTAGGAGCGGATTGGAGATAAAGTTGCGTTGGCTAGTAAAAATGTTGAAAAAGGAAGAAAAACTGCCAATAAAATTTCAAGCCATTAAAATGATTAGTAAAAACTTAAGAAAATGATTCTTGAGTAGTGATATGTTTTTTTATGTTTAACTGTAAATAATTAAATGTGTTATAAAATTAAGTTGAAACAACGTGTAAATAATTAAACGTTATTTCAAAAATATTAAAATGTAAGCTTGAAATAAACTTAATAATTAAAACGTCCAATTTGGAAGTAGGAGATCTCTATAGAAGCGCCAAAAAAAAAAAAAAAAAAAAACGAAAAAAACCAGTATCGTAAAGCAAAAACATATCTGTAACTATAACCCTGACGTTATAGTGGAAACAGCCTTAGCAATAAATTATGCTTTTACGGAATTTTTTAAATTTTTAAATGTAGCACAATTTCAATTTTTACACGGTATTTTTTAAAGCACTTTAAAATTCAATCAGAATGACTTTTTATAGGTTTTAAAATAATTTTCAAGAATAAATATAAATAACTTTTATTATTTTTTTAAATAATTTATTTAATAATTTAAAATAATTTATCAATTTATTTAAAATAATTCTTTAAACTTTTTTTCTGTCATGCGCAGTCTGATTAAGAATGGTTGTCGTGCCTGTACCTAAACCGGTATAAATTGTTCAGTCCTTGGTCATAACGAGAAATACAGGGTGTATCTAAACTACTGGGCAAAACTTTAAGGGGTGATTGTACACATAAAGACAAATAATATTATATGGGAAACTAGGGGTCCCAAACGTCTTCCGAAGGAGATAGGAGCCATCAAAGTTTAAGGTCCAAAATTTGAAATGATCATAAAAAACGGAAAAATTGGTCGATTCGTTTGCGGTTTTCACGAAAACTATTCTTTATGTCAGTATTGTCTTGAAAATAAATTATAAAGATAAATTTCAAAAAAGGCCGATAGAGGGCGCTTTAGACTTTGGAGTAACGAACAACTATTTTTTACCTTTATTTTTTGCATCTCATTAAATTTATTTAGAAGTTTAGACATAAACTTAAATTTTGAGCTCAAAATATGTGGTTAAGTAGCGCAAACTGAACTGTGTTCAATGGGAGTGGGTAGGTTCAAATTTCAAATGATTATAAAAAACTGATTAATTGGTCAATTGATTTGCAGTTTTCACTAAAACTATTATTTATGTCAGTATTGTCTTGAAAATAAATCATAAACATAAATTTCAAAAAATGCCGATAGAGGGCGCTTTAGACTTTGGAGTAACGTACAACTATTTTTTACCGTTATTTTTTGCATCTCATTAAATTTTTTTGAAGCTTAGACATAAACTTAAATTTTGTGCTGAAAATCTGAATCGTTGAGAGTGGTTAAGTAGCGCTAACTGAACTGTGATCAATGGGGGTGGGAAGATTCAAAATTCAAATGATTATACAAAACGGAAAAATTGGTCGATTTGTTTGCGGTTTTTTCTGAAACCATTCTTTATGTCAGTATTTCCTTGAAAATAAATTTTAAAGATAAATTAAAAAATATATATCTGTTAGAGGGCGCCTTAAATTTTACAGTAACCAACAACAATTTCTAACTGTTATTTTTTGTATCTAATTAAATGCTTACAAAAGCTTAGATTTAAATTTTGAGCTCAAATTCTGAATCGTTGGGAGAGGTTAAGAAGCGAAACTGAACTGTGTTCAAGAATTGAAATGTTACCTTGCCCACCCTACGAACACAGTTCAATTTTCGCTACTTAATTACTCACAACGATTCAGATTTTGAGTTCAAAATTTAAGTGTAAGCTTTTAAAACATTTATTTAGATTTAAAAAAATAACGATTATCAATAGTTTTTGATTACTCTATACTTTAAGGCGCCCTCTAACGGATTTTTGTAATTTATCTTTAAAATTTATTTTCAAGGTAATACTGACATAAAGAATGATTTTAGAGAAAACCGCAAATGAATTGACCAATTTTTCCGTTTTTTATAATCATTTGAAATTTGAACCTCCCCACCCTCATTGAACACAGTTCAGTTTGCGCCACTTAACCACTCTCAACGATTCAGATTTTCAGCTCAAAATTTAAGTTTGTGCCTAAGCTTTCAAAAAAATTTAATGAGATGCAAAAAATAACGGTAAAAAATAATTGTACGTTACTTCAAAGTCTAAAGCGCCCTCTATCGGTATTTTTTTAAATTTACTTGTATAATTTATTTTCAAGACAATACTGACATAAAGAATAATTTTAGTGAAAATCGCAAATCAATTGACCAATATTTCTGTTTTTTATAATCATTTCAAATTTGAACCTACCCACTCTCATTGAACACAGTTCAGTTTGCGCTACTTAACCACAGATTTTGAGCTCAAAATTAAAGTTTATGTCTAAACTTCTAAAAAAATTTAATGAGATGCAAAAAATAACGGTAAAAAATAGTTGTTCGTTACTCCAAAGTCTAAAGCGCCCTCTATCGGCATTTTTTGAAATTTATCTTTATAATTTATTTTCAAGACAATACTGACATAAAGAATAGTTTTCGTGAAAACCGCAAACGAATCGACCAATTTTTCCGTTTTTTATAATCATTTCAAATTTTGGACCCTAAACTTTGATGGCGCCTATCTCCTTCGGAAGACGTTTGGGACCCCTAGTTTCCCATATAATATTATTTGTCTTGATGTGTACCATCACCCCTTAAAGATTTGCCCAGTAGTTTAGATACACCCTGTATATATTTATAAACATTCGTGTCATTTAATGTATTCAAACAGTCATTCAAACATTTCCTGTCATAAATATCATTAGGGATTAAAGTTTCATCAACAAATAATTATATAAAAGAAAACAATATAAATAAAGCACAAATTTAGTACTTAGTTATTCGAACTATTAGCTTAACACATTGAAACAGTCAATATAAAATATGCTGTTATAAGTATCGAAATGTTTGGCTACTTCGTTGTTTATTGATTCCTGACATGCAGCTAATACGAAAATATCACTTTTAATAAATTTCAAAGCTTTATTTGAATGCAAAATTGATACTCTTCGTGTAAAAAAAATTTTTAGTGGCAATCGGAGAAACACAACTTTTAAATGTATATACAGTCGAGTCTCTATATAACGAAGTCCACCGTTCCAGTAAAAAATTCGTTATATAGAGTAATTCGATGTATAGAGAATGATATTAAAATCGTATTTAATGTGTGAAATTTGAAAAAATATTATTTTTGATCTTTTGAATTAAGAATTTGAAATGTTTAAAAGTAAATATTAACCTAACATCTTATTTCTTAATTATTTAAGTTGTTTCAAAAAAGAGGACAGACATTTATTTGAAAGCTTAATGAAAATCAAATAAGGAAGCCTCGGATTAATTTCAGACGAAGAAATCTGTAATTTTTTATTGTTTTGATTTTAAATTTTTTACGCTCTCAAAAAAATGCTTAAATTTTACCAAGGAATGAAAAATTGTACTTAACATTTTTCTCCAATTGAAGGCCTCTCTTATGCGCCTCTAATTGATTCCTCTCTTACATGTGTATAAATCCAATTGACACTGTTTTGGGAAGGATGTGGAAAGATGTGTGGGAGGTAGTATGAATTCGTTGGATTTAAAGAACAAGGAGAGAATAAATAAATAAATAAATAAATAAATAAAAAACACCTCAGCACTGACGATAAATAAAAAATAAGTGATGGAAAATTGATTCCATATGATTTCGAAGCTTTTTAAAACTTTTTTTTTGACCAATTTATGAAAAAATTCGTTATATGGAGATAGATATTTCGCTATATAGAGACTGTTTTTAATGTAATCATGCGAAAAGGGGACCGCTCGTACTAAAAATTCGTTACATAGAGAAATTCGATGTATGGAGTTTCGTTATAGAGAGGTTCGACTGTATATAACTTAGTTTTCAGCTTAAAGAAGAAGAAGAAGAAGAAGAAGAAAAACGGTTTTACCTAAGTTTTGTAACTTTAAATCTCGAACTGAATTCCTTGTACCAAATGACAAAGTAATTTTTTTTTTTAATAGTTAAAAATTCCCCGCCTTCATTATAAAAATATAAGAAGGTTTCCTTTATTAAAATAACAATATGAACAACTCCACACTTAAAATATTTAAAGAATCAAAACTTAAAATATTTAAAAGAATCAAAAAGTTAAAATAAAAAAAAAATGCATAAAAAATTTCCTTATCAAATCTAGCAGATCAAATTAAAAAAAATAATAATAAAAAAAGATTTATTAACAAATCACTAATTGCCAAATCCAGTCCCTGCGAAGCTAATTATTTAAAGTGTCTTAAAATTCCAGTTTGATTTTAATGACAAATGCATGTTCCAAGATTTATTTTAAAACTTCTAAAACAAGTACTCTTCGAGGCATTTCCGAATACAGACGCCACGAAATTTTAACTTTCGCCATAATTACTCACAGGAAAAAACAAGGAAAAAATTGCCGCCCGATGTTTAATTAATCGCTATTTCCGGCACTGATTTATTTGTCATTGCAGACGGTTTTATCGATTTTATAACTGTTTGCGCTCGAGTCTTTAACGATAACAATTAACTACAATTTTATTAGCGCAATTAATATGAAAAATGTAGAAGTATTTGTGCACGTATAAAGTACTGGTCTGAAGTTTCATAATGATCTTAACTACTGCAACCGGCAGTGATGAATAAACATTTTCCATTTGAAAAGTTTTTTAAGGGGGTCGGGGACATATTTTAAAATAATTTTTATTTAAGGAGTTAAAATTTTGAAAATTGTTTTGATGGTTAATCATTTGTAAAAAAAGAAATCACGTGATAAATCTTCTCATATATTTTTTAATGTAACATAAAATTTATTAAAAGAATGGGGTAATTTAAAATCGTTATAACTCGATATAATATTTGTAGAATTTATTTCATTTTTATTTATTTTTTTATTTTTTTTTATTTATATATTATTTTTTTATTTATATAAACAGAAATAAATAAGCTTTAATTTTGATTCAGCATTTTTTTAAACATTGATTTAAATAAAAATTTAAAATATTTAATTCAAAAATTTGAAATTATGTATTTTTTTAAATAATATCTTAAGTTAAATGATATAATTAATATTTTAAGTTAAATTTTTTGTGGGGGTGGGGGCTGAATCAAAATTAAAATAAAATAATTGAAAAAAAAAACATGTTTCAAGTTTGAACCATTTATCTTTAACGGTTTTTGAGTTACAACAATTTGAATAGGAAAAATGGTTTAAATCCCCATTATGAAGAAAAACGCATTTTCACAAGAAGTCGTTTCGGTAACAGTCATACCTTTAAAGCTGAATTTTGAAAACAAACCAAAACATAGAAATTAATATTTACTATTGTGATTAAGGTATCCGCCTACGTTTGAAACAGCAATTTCGATGAAAATTCGGAATTTTTTTTTATTTGATTTTATTATAGAATGGGCATTTCTTTTTCTAAATCTGTTTTTACTTTTCCTGTAGGCCTATCAGAAATGAAATTAGAACTCTTTAAAAAAAGCAGACGACGTTGGAACGAACGTTATATGAAAACTTTAAATGCATTTTCTGAAAAATTAAATTTTCATCGGAAAAGGTGAACGACTATTGCTCTAACTCAAAATTTTATTATCTTATAACCATGAAATTTTTTGTGTAGCTTTTTGAGAATGTCTAGAGTGTAATGAACTAAAGAATTAGCTCTACGTGACTTATTTGTCGATATATAGCTATTTTAATGAAAAATTACACGTAAAATTATCGAAATTTTCTATGTAGTTGTATATAATCAGCTGTATCTCTTTTAGATTTCAGTATATTGATTAGTTTTTAGTTCATTACACTCAATAGTGTCTAATATGCTTATAATGAAAAAAAAATTGGGTTATATGCATTATTTTTTTTTTTTTAGAGCCGGAGCCGTTTTTATAAAAAAAAAATGCTAAAAAATGACCAAAAGTCTTCAAAATTTCAAGAAGTTGCATTGATATGATATATTTTTTTATAATTTTCTTTATTCTGTGTTTCATTACACTGAAAAATACCAAAAAATGTGTCTAAATTAGAGTTTAAAAAAAAAAAAAATGTCCGAACGTAGTCGGATACCTTAAGATAGAAATGTGATTTAAATTTCAGATTAAGTAGAGAAAAGCAAATTTGTAATGCAATAGACTTTTTTTTTTTTAGAAAATTTTAAGATTTTTGTATTCCGGACTCCCTTGAAAAGTGTATATTTATAATAAAAAAAAACTACAGTCGAGTCTCTCTATAACGGAACTCCATACATCGAATGTCTCTATATAACGAATTTTTACTAGAATTTTTACTGCCCCCTTTTCCCATGATTGCATTAAAAACAGTCTCTATATAGCGAAATATTTATCTCCATATAACGAATATTTTCATAAAATGTTCTTTTTTCAGTTGTAAAAAAGCTTCGAAATCACATGAAATCAATTTTCCACCACTTATTTCTAATTTATCGTTCAGTGCTGAGTTTTTTTTTTTTATAATTCTTCTCTGCTTGAATCTCCTTGTCCTTTATGTCCAACGAATTCACCCCCCCCCCCTTCTTCCACACACTTTTCAACATCCTTCGCAAAAACAGTGTGAATTGAATAGTTATACATATAAGAACGGGATCAATCGGGGTAATTGAAGAAAAAATAATTTACAATTGCTCCAAAAAGGCCGAATTTTGTATATTAGAGGTTAATGTGAATTCTGGGGACGGAGAAGATGCGACTTGTGCAGATTTTAAAAAGAGAAATGAGAATGAATTAAGGAATGCGGATATGTCAACAATATCTCTCTGATTTTTTCGGAAGTGGAGTACAATCTCACTATTGCACAGTACTGATACAGTACTTACTGATAGTGATATTTTAAGCCGAGTTATGAACAATTCCAAATTCTTAATTAAACACATAAAAAATAACAATTGTTCAAAATTTATATATTAAATAAGAATTTTAACGTTATTCTCTATACATCGAATTTCTCTATATAACGAATTTTTTACTCTAACGATGGATTTCGTTATATGGAGACTCGACTGTATATAATTTTTATTAACAATTAAGTTATCTACAAAAAGTTTAATTTTTAGTTCTTTCAAAAACTAAACGGTGTTAATAAATTCAGTTCGTCTGTAATTACTATAAGTATGCTCGGATTTGTAGCAGTTAATAATAAATAATAATGACGCTAACCACGGCATATCCGTTATTATAAAGTTTAAAAACTTCTTATAAAATTTTAAACCCTTTCCAACAAAGTTCAAAATTGTTTACGAATTTCGTTTGTTTAAACAATTTTTGTTTGTTGTTTGTTTGTTTTTGTTTGTTTTAACTTACCTTATCATAACTTAAAATATCATATTTGCCCATATTTAAAAAATAATAATAATAAAATTCCGTGCAATTTTACTCTTTAGGGAAAATTTTAACTTTACTTAATCATAATTTGAAATATCATATTTTCCCATATTTTCAAAGAAAACAGAATGTCATGTTATTTTACCTTTTAGAATAAAATTACAGTGGTGGAGCCACCCAATATCTTTCAAAAGTTTGCGTCACTAGACATGAGTGTGTAACATATAATATTCGATTTTTTCTCCTTAGAACAAAAATAAATAATGAAACTAGTTTCAATCGTTGTTAATAGATGTGCATAGCTTATTGAATTTACTAGACGAGAATTTTGTTTCTTTTAACTATACAAATTTTGCAATAAATAAATAAAGTTAAGTGGTGAAATCTAATGCGCAAACAGGCAATTCATTTATGTAAAAACATCTTGTAAACTGAAACGTTATTGGTAAACGTTGAAAATATGCAGGAATGGTAATGTGTCGCTTCTATGAAATATTTTCTATCGATCCATCATCGACAAAGCATGCATTTTTATTCACAAAATTTCAATACTTCCTTCGATAATGGTCATAAAATGACGTGTTTCGTCCTTTGGGGACCCTTTTATTTACGTTTAAATGGATATTTAATCGTCTCTGGTTCATAATTTTCTAGCAATCCAATCCATCATGGCCGGTTGACTTTTAATAAAACCTACATTTATAAAAATGTTTACGTAATACATTTTATAACTGCAGTTCCTTATAATTTGCGACTGCTTTCAACACTTTCATTTAAACTCTTTTATTTTATTTTATTTATTTTATTTATTTTTTCTTTGTCTGAACCAAATCTTATAACGGTTATTTTTCTTACTCATTCGTATACAATTAATTTATTTGTAATTTATTTTGTTGATTGACAAAAAATATAAAAAATTTTACAGCAGATTGCTGTATGTGTGAGAGAGAGAGTACACGTGTGTTAGTGTTTTACATTAGAAACTGATGAAGTATGTCATCATTTTCGACGATGATTGAAATATTTGTATAATATTTTGATATCATAACTCATGTAAAGTCGGCTCTCGTTATTCCGAAATCGGATGCATCGAATCTTCACTTAGTTTGAACTAAACAAAGTCCCGAAATTTTCAATGGCAGAATAACGTTAAAATTTTTTCATTTTTTCGAACCCATTTTCTCTTTCCTTGACTTCGTTTAATTCGAACTAACGAGAATTTCAATTTTTTTTTATTTTTCCTTACTTTCTCCCGGACTTCATATCCTTGAAATAACTTTCTTTCATTTTTGTCATCATTGTTCTGGACTAATATACATATAATTCCATGCATTTGATTAAGGCTTTCTTAGTGCCCCGACTGTCCATCAATGACACCTCCACCTCTTCTTCCATTGTGCTTGTTCCTAATTTCTTAATTAGTTTATGTATTTATATATTTCAATTTAATATTAAGTCATACTCTAATAACAGTCGAAACAAATTTAAAAAATACTATAACATTAATTACTTTGTAATGGTGTAACCCTTTAAACATGTTTTCGTCTCATACTTCCATAATTTGAACTCTGGATAATTCGAACATTTCTGGTGGTCCCGATGAGTTCGAACTAATGAGAACCGACTGTATATCACGATTACATAGTGTATTACATCATGGATTTTCAAAAGATCCACTTTTTTTTCTCAGAATAACAGTTCGAAATTTCTAGTATTTGTTATAACTCTTATTGCTTCATTTTTTCTATGAACGCACATTTTGCCCTTTTTCTATGTCCGATCTCAATGACATTATACTAAATTTATTGTACTATGGCTATAATTTAGTTTTATTACTCCACTATGATGCGATAAACGGCATCTCATCTATACGGAGTGTAGTCGCGATACTACTAGATATCCCATAAAAGCAATAACCTGTTCACCAATTTACATCACCACACTTAATGGTAAACGATTGTGCAGTAACTATAGGGTTGAAAAGGACAAAAATTTTAGATTCGTATTTCGCGTTTAAAAAAAATGTTTAAAAATACATAGTATAATGATGCATTCTCAAACATATTTATTTGAAATGAAAAATTTTGCAGATTTTATTCATCTTTTAAGTATTGGGAAAACAGATGATGATGCTCGAAAAGAGATAAACACCTACAGTAAAACTTTCTGAATTTTATTAAGAAGAAAGACAACTCAAACGCAAGATACACACATTATCAAACATTTTCCAAAATATAAAGAATATTGTAAACAAAACTTTCACTGCTTAAGAAGATTAAAGATGATATCTAAACCATTAATTTGGAAAATGCATTTGAAAGCACAATTTCAGAAATTTCCATTTATAATCGGAAAAGTAATCAAATTATTTTGAAAAGCCCTGTATGGGATCTAAAGTTGTACATAAACACTACATAATATGTTAAAAATTAGTTCAATTAAAAAATGTATAACACAGTTGAAAATTCTCATTCGGCAAATAAATAAAATGTTCTTGAAATATTTTGTAAAACCCAATGTACTATCTATAGAATTTATGTACTAAGTCATATGCAAAAATTTTAGTTAAAATTAGAAATTCTTACTATACACGCGAAAACGTATCTTCAGCAATTATCGCCCATGATAACCACATGCTTTTGTGTGCCCCTGTAAATTAAAAATTAATAATAAAAACTATGAGCATCCTTATTTTAGTAAGCATGTTGTTTTGCCAGGGCTGGGTTTCTTTCGGAAGAAACCTATTCCCTAACCCTTCCAGGACACTGGAAGAAGATGGAAGAAACTGGAAGAAATTGAAGAAACCACCAGAAACCAAAACAAATGCTCAAAGTTAAAGTATATATTAACTATGTAAATGAATTAAAGTATCATTACATGTAATCTAAATTAGTAATTTTAATCATTATTAAAAATATTATTTTTGCAAAGATAAGTTATTTTTAATAAACTTCAGGTTCAGCAGACATTTTTAGGGGATAGATTTTTACTACTCTAGAAGTAGAGGGATGAGTTCTTTTTATTAATTGCTCCATTTATAAAAAAGAAAAAGAAACTACCTACGAATTATTTACTTCATATAAAAGTATATTACTTTCATATAAAAGTACTGTGCAACATAGTAAATAAATAAATATGTAATTTTTTATATTTTTCATCTAACATGAATATCTCAATGCTGATTTTAAAAGATTAGTGTTCTAAAAACATCTATGGGTATGTCAAAATGCTTTTAAATTGTCCTGAAATGTAGGACTTGAAAAAAAAAATCTTCATTTTTTGCTTTCATATTTAAAATCTAATGCAGTTTAAACTAAAAATTTTCTATGAGATGATTGATAATTCATGACTGATAATTATAAACAATGAAGTTTATTGCGATACATTCGTTTGAGCTGATACAGTTCAAATCAATGACTAATGTTGAAAATTTCCGAAGGAAGAAACAAGATTTTTGGAATACTGAGTGTTTTGGTCTGGCAGTATTTTTGCCCACGCTTTTGGCAAAACTCGGACATTGGGTCGAAAACGAAACCATTTTTTTGGTTGATCTCTATTCAATACAGTAATTATTATACACTAGCGGCCTTCGCCCGCTACGCTGGTCGGTTTATCTAAAGAAATCTTGAAGAAGTAGTTAGATAAGGTTCAGACATACATTAAAAAAAAAAAAAAGCAAGTCGATCATTCAAAAAACGTTGGGAAATATCAAATATTTACTGTAATTTTTTAAGAAAAACAAAGTTTCGAAAAAAAAAATTAAATCGAAAAAAAATTACACTGACATATTAATGCAAGGAAATTTTCCCAGAGAGAAAATTCGCCTTGAATACAATATTTCAAATTCTTTTAATTGCTTATAGGCGTTAATGCCAACATAGTGAAAAAAAATTCCATGCTGGGAATCGAACCCGGGCCATCAGTATGGCGCACTGACGTTCTACCGACTAAACCACATGGAACGACAGCCAGCTTGAAACTTTCTCATACTTAAGTAGACTGGCGAAAACATAACGATAGCGCGTTTTAAAATCGCACAGTGACATCTATTGGATTTTATATGTACTAAAAAACGTTATGTACTAAAAAACGTGAGCAGCGCACCTAATAGTTTCTTTTGTTTCTTTTTGTTACTTTTTTGTCTGTTGTCCGATTTTGATGAAACAAAGCCTATACACTGCCCGGGAGTGTGCATTCTTCATTAGTGAAAACCGCATAAAAATCCATTCAGTAGTTACGAAGATAACCTCGAACAAACAGACAGACAGACAGACAGACACACAGACAGACAAAAAATTCAAAAATTTTTTTTTTGTGTTTCATTGGTTTTCTTTTATCGCCCTGACTCCATTTTTGTCAATTATCTTCAATGTACAGACACACCGGGTCCTACTGTTTTATTATATGTATAGATTACTTACATTAATAAAATTGATGTAACCTGCCAACCCTGTGTTGTGCTGTGTGCACACAATAGTATATTCAAATTCAGTCTGTATTATAGACTGCAACACCATTAAAATTCACTGTAAATAATTCTTCCGCTTAGACCATTATGTTACGAAATTCTTTTGATGTTCGTGCAAACGAAATATATTCTATATACATTTCATTTTCGATAATGAACATTCCACAGTGAATTACAATAACATATAGCAATTATACAGCAATCCGTGAATAATTATTTAAGTTAGAACACGGGCAGACGACAACTAGATAAACCGAACTCATGAAGACTTCATAACTACATTGAAAGGAGCCCAAAAATCAATCGGATAGATTCAAGTACCGCCACTTTAATCTAGTGTCATCGCGTGTTTTAATTTATTGCATTTCTAAAATTGTGAGTGCTTAAACTTATTTTGGTATTAACATAAATTTATTGAGTTCATTCAAGCTAAGCGAACTTTAAGGAATGTGTCTAACTAATACGTTTAGCGGGTGATTAATCGCGATTAAATTCAGCCATTTAAGGCTTAAATTGAAGTTCTGCTCATATTTTTAAGGAACACAATTATAAAGGTACTTTAAGATTCTAATTTACATTGAAGTTAAAAAGGTACGACAAAATAATCTTATTTCTTTCCTCAAAACTGAATAAAACCAGGGCTACACTCTCTAAAAGATGGTAAACTATGTAGATCTTATATAATGGATAACTACAGTCGAGTCTCTCTATAACGAAACTCCATACATCGAATTTCTCTATATAAAGAACTTTTAGTAGGAACGGTTCTTTTTTCGCATGATTACATTAAAAATAGTCTCTATATAGAGAAATATCGATCTCCATAACGAATTTTTTCATAAATTGGTCTTAATTTACTCAGTTTTAAAAGGCTTCGAAATCATATGGAATCAATTTTCCCATCACTTATTTTCGATTTATCGTCAGTGCTGAGTTTTTTTTTTTTTTTTTTTTTAATATTACTTCTCTCCTTGTTCTTAAAATCCAACAAATTCATCCCATCTCCCACATACCCTTCCTTCTCAAAACAGAGCCAATTGGATGAATGCACATGTGAGAGAGGAATCAATGAGAGGCACATAAGAGAGGCTTTCAAATGGAAGAAAATGTTAACTAGAATTTTTCATTCTTTGGTAAAATTTGAGCATTTTTTTAGAGCGTAACAATTTTAAAATCAAAACAACAAAAAATCACAGATTTCTTCGTCTGAAATTAATACAAATCTTCCTTATTTGATTTTCATTAAGCTTTCAAATAAATGTCTGTTCTCTTTTCTGAAACAGATTAAATAATTAAGAAATAAAATGTTAGGCTAATATTTACTTTTAAACATTTCAAATTATTAATTCAAAAGATATCAAAAATAATATTTGTTCAAATTTCACACATTAAATACGGTTTTTAACATCATTCTCTATACATCGAATTTCTCTATATAACGATTTTTTTACTGGAACTGTGGATTTCGTTATATAGAGACTCGACTGTATTTGCTATGATCAATGCAAATACAGTTTGTTTCGGCTTTATTTTTACCAAATATTATTGTTTTGTTCTGTGCACTTGCCTGTAGATTCGGTTTATTTTCACTAGTAAGCTTTCCTTTTATCTGAATCCCTTGCATGTGATTCAGAAAAACGATGTCATAATCAATCAGTAAAAAAATATTTTCACTTATGTTTTCAATTCAAGGCATTTTTATAGTTTATCAAATGTTCATTTTAAAATTTAGCCGTTTGTTAAAACTAGATGAAAATATTTTATCTTGGCATCATTTGGATTTTTCTATTTTGTTGCGAATATTGGTTGGTTTATAATTTGACTGTTGTCTTGTAATTTAATAGTCATATCAATTGAAAATGTCTTTTATATATATGTGTGTTTGTGCGTGTGTTTGGCCTGTTCATAAATATAAAATATTTTTGGTAAGTAACGATTTTTCCTCTTGTTCATAAATATGATTTTTTTTAGCAGCTTCTTTTCATCATCATAGGTATTGGATTTTTCGAACGGTGTTTTTGGGACTGACTTGCTATTAATTTTTCATTTTTTTCCATAAGCGGCATCCTTTTTTGTCATACTATTTGATTGAAATAATTTGAGCTTGATCGCTTGCCATATTCAAACAAAAATTATTTGCAATTTACTTATATTGTGCAACATTGCTCTTGATAAAGCCTTTCACAATATAACTTTCCATTTTATTTTTTATCATGTTATTTTCTGCATTCAGATTTTTTTTTCCCTGATTTTTCTTATATTTTATTTCTGTTGACTACATTTAACAATATTGCGTATATTTTTCATATCGAATTCTTATTATTTATTCATATATATATTTTTAAGTATCCTCTAATTTAACAGCTATTTTAATTGCAGAAGTTTTGTTACATATATAATATACCTTTGAATCAAACTTTATCATACAATTTCATGAAACAATATCAACCAAAATTGAAAATAAAGAAGACATGCAACGGTATTATGCATTAATTGTAACGCTAACACATATTGAAGTAAAGCTAATTGTCATATAGAACCTACTATGAAATCTCAAAATCTGACATTCCTAAGCATTCTAATATACAGGTGATACCACGTAAAATTGACATAAAAAAGTTATAATCACAAATGGAACAAAATGTAGTATAAAAATGTAATGAAAGGAAATAAAGATTCCAAGTACAGCAATATGTAGTATTTAATCGTCAGTTAACATAGTAATAGCTATATATATAATTTTTCGAATCGAAAATCTACTAAATTTACCCAAATTAAAGCATTGCTACGTGTTTATGTCGTTTTATGTCGTAATATAGCTCGTTGTTCCCATCGTAAAGAGGTCGAGAGCTTTCACATTTTTCTATAACATTTTTCATTATTTATTTTCATTTTTATCACAAAAATAACAACTCTTCGATTCTATACAAATTATTCAAATTGAAACATTGTTATACCTTGAATAACTTTTTCTTTCTTAGTGAGTTACAACCAGCCTCATTGTAAACAGAATACGCAAAGAACTGTCCTGACATCACCTGATTATTCAAATAAACTTACGCAATTGAAAATCACGTGGTTCTTAAGAGAAAAGGTTTAAGTTCGCGTGTCATGCTTCACAGTTGAGAAATTCAAAAAGAAAGAACCTCATAACCCGATGAAAATTTTCCCAACTTTATTACGAGGATGAATTGATTTTAAGATTTATTTTATTATTATTATTTTCATTATATTTTGCAGGATTCACGCTCCAGTATTTTATTGTTTCACGGGTTTTGGAGGGTATTAAGACCGATTTTCGAGCTCGACTTCGATGCACACTTTTTTCGACTCAGATGTTCGCTGAGATTTGAATTTGTCTGCAATGGAAAAAAAAAAAGAAAAATGAAGTTATTAGAAACGAAACATGACATATTTTATTTCAATCAGATTTTAGGGTTTTTCTTGTGCTGAAATAGTTTCAAATGTTGGAAAAATATACAAAGGTAATATTTTCCAACATTTTGTAGATGCTCGATGCTCTTTCTTCGATCGTGAATTTATCTGAGTCCCTACGTTCATTTCTTCTATTTTTCAGGTGCTTCCGAAATTGTATAAATACGCAGCACCTATAGTTCTCGTCTGATACATCCGTCTTTCTGCTGTCTATCCTCGTAGAACAGCGCAGAAATTACAAAGCAAATACTTTTAAATTTAACCTTTTGTGACTCAAAAGTACGATTTGAGAAATATAGACCTAGATGTTAGTATACATCATTTTAAGCACGTAAAAAATAATAAAAAAAGTTAGAACGTAAAACTAAAATAATTATTGACTAAAAAGTAATTTTTTAACATCTACAATGAACAGAAATTGTCATACTTCTCATAAATATCGTCCAATTTCTAATACAAAATTTTAAAGTATACAAAATTACCTTTAAAAAAATCTACTTCCAGATTTTTTCCAGTTTTTTTAATTTGACAAAATTTACTGAGTTATATTTTGCTATATCGACCTGAAGATTCTCAAATGATAACAAAATTTTGGTATGAGAAATGAACTCAAACACATCGTCTGTTGAGAACTTCAATAATCAATTTGTATTAACTGGTGTGCTAGGAAATAGGAACAGTAATACAGAAATAAAATCGTGTTTAAAACTTACTGTGTACATACTATTGACTTTTGGGTATGCTGCAGATCTACAACATACAAAGAGTTAATATAATGTGCCCTGGAGTAATAATACCAGTGTGAATAATTTTTTTCAAGTCCAAATATTTCACGTAATTATTAAAGAATCCGGGAGTTGGCCCTTGCAGGTTCTCTCAAAAGGGTTTTGAGTCATATGAGTGACAAAAACACTTAAAGTTAATTTGTTTTATTTCTAGACCTTATAGCTGGAAGATTCAAGCAAGAGTCAACGGCCAATCTAAAATTTGCTAGGTAAGTTCTGTGATCTGAAGATTGCGTATTTAATAGAGCTGTGTTTATTACAGAAATTTATAGTGTATTTCATACCTTTTCAAAATGCTGTAGAAGACTTCGGATATGTCCGCGAGGTTCTTTGTAGTTTAAAATGTATTTCAAAATAAGTATATTCGTGGTAATAACACCATCCATTGACATTATTACTCCTGTTGATTCTTTTCAGTGCTGGAACTACTTTTCAAAAGGGTTTATTTTTATTTTATGCACGAGAGGGCATTATTGTCATTGTCGAAAACCCAAGAAGGATAAAGAGAAATTTGTATGTCTTAAAAGCTGCTAATTTGTTGATGTCAGAAGAACAAAATACCAAATGATTATTATCGCATCCTGATACCACATTAAATGGCAAGAAAAAGCAATTTCTCAATTTTTTTGTTCTGTAGAGTATGTATCTTTAGAACTGGACAATTTACGTGCCATTATTCCATCATATTTTATAATTTTGTTTGCATGTCGACGTCGTCATTCCCTACATAGGTGGATAATAACGCCAAACAGCATTGGTCAAGAAATAACAATATATAATAATAATAAATAATTATTATTAAATGATAACACGAGAAATGATAAAATGAAATAATAATTTTGAGTTTGATTACTTTTATATATTCTGATGATTAGCCACTGGAGCGAATTCTCCAAATTATTTGCTTTTTTACCTATTTTTCGGAGAAAATTATTCCATTTCCTTGGTTAGTCTCTCTTTTGAAACAAAACTCCGTGTTATTATTCGCCGCCTTAGTGCAGAGACTTCAATCTGCTATACCTAATAGTCTAAGAGCCGACCGTACAAAACCCTAAGCCATCGAGCACAAGAAAAAATCCTTTATTTTATGGAAGAGTAGTAATAGGGGAATCTAATGATCCATGTCTGCCGGAAGTGAAGTAGTGCATTAGCCGAAAATTGATACCACTGGTGGTTGACTCGTAGGTTAAACATTGTGTTTGCCGTACAATCTAAAGTCTGAAAACATGAAAAACTGGGTGCAGGAAAATACAATGCTAAGTCTACGAGTC
Source organism: Maratus speculifer (assembly GCA_964019185.1). Taxonomy (NCBI): domain Eukaryota; kingdom Metazoa; phylum Arthropoda; class Arachnida; order Araneae; family Salticidae; genus Maratus; species Maratus speculifer. The sequence goes on along the minus strand of OZ025296.1, from coordinate 339,741,388 downwards.
AACCACTAGTGGTACCCATTTTTGGCTTATGCACCACTTCGCTTCCGGCAGACATGGATCATTAGATTCCCCTATGACTACTCTTCCATAAATTGAAAGTTTTTTTTTCTTTTGTGCTCGATGACTTAGGGTTTTGTGCGGTCGGCTCTTGGATTATAACGATCAACAACAAGTTTTAAAGAGATTCGAAAATACACACATAATACTGGAGGACACAAAACTCAGATTAAATGTCAATCTTTAAGTTCATTCTTAATGACATTACCTGAAAATTACATGATACAATCGTGGCATCAAGACATATTCTTTATTGTGATTCTCTAACGTGATTCGTGATTAACGTAATTCTGAAGTACAACAAGACTAAAAATATAGTCATTAACAATGGTCTACGGCATATTTTCATCAGTGAAAGATATATTTGAGCAATCGAAAGTCCGGAGCGACTAAGATAAGTTTTCAAAGAGAATTAAGATAGCAAATGAAGACTTTGTGAAAGAATATTAAAAGGCAGAAACTAATGCTTAAAAATACACAAATAATGCACAAAAAAGCAGAAAACAACTTCGCCCAGTCTTGCCTTTTCGTGCACGCTGTCCCTTGCTCTCTCTGCTGCACTGAAGAAGCTGGCTTGTGGATTCGAAACAACTGCTTGCTGCTTTTTTGTGCATTATTTGTACCTTTTTAAATGCTAGTTATCTGCGTTTTAATATTCCAGCAGAAGCTTGTATCGATGTCCGCTCAGGCACAACAAACTAATTTACAATCTCTTTCTTTGGCGGCAATGTTCTCTTGGCATCTGGATATGGATGGCCATCTTTCTAGTTGGCGACAATGTATCAGAACATATTATGTAACCTTCTTAATTGTTTACTAGGTTTATTTATTTGTATCGCTGTAAAAATTAATATTCATTAGAAACGAAAGCTCGAGCTTGTCTCACGTCCATCTGGACTTATACCTAACAGAATGTATTGCGGAGTGATGAAAATCTTCTGTTTGAATGTGCAAGCAATTTTTTTTTCAATCCTGCAATATGCTAATAAAAGAAACTTTTAAACAAGTACCCCTTATAACACACATTTGTTACACAATTTCCAAATATTGACACTTAGTACCGGCTGAGAAATTGACGTTTAATGCTAGTGTAAGAATTTTAAATCAAGGAATAACATTAATCTCCTTTTTTAATCTAGATAATGATTAAAAAGAAAAGTATCACCAATTTAAATTAGGTAAAAGGATAACCACCTTGAACAACTAAGTTTCCCACTTTATACAATAACTTTAGTATAAGCCCGAGGAGAAATACAAATTGCAGCTCAATTACATTTCGTTGTACATATTTTTTGCATTTAATTTGTAAAGTTATATATGAATTTGCTTGTGTCTCTTAAATTGTCGAAAGGCGAGGTTAATCATGTTTACTTGCGAACGCCTTAACTCCGCAATCAAAACTAGTCAACCATTCTACTCAGCTGGCGATCAATTATATATTTAGTGAAGACAATAGAAGACATACTCTGCGGCCAACGAACCTCTGGCTATTTATGTAAAATGCAGTTTTCCCGAGGAAAAATTCTCAGTTTATGGATTTCTGACTTTGTGGACAGATGCCATTTGGTCGTACGGAGCTCGAGTGAAGATCCGGCGAGCAATTTTCAATCAAAAACCGATAGCAATTTTCGATAAAGCAGCCGGTTAGAAGAGATTTTGAGAGATCTCACCCTCTTACGGCTTGAGTTATTTTCAATTTCACGCTGCAGTACGTAATCGACCGAGCGAAGCTGACAATTGCCAAGAGACACGAGTTTAGAAAAGACAGCAAATGTTAAAATGGGTGACTTTAACCATCAGGGGCGAGTCGCTTGTCAACGAGATTGATAAACAAGAAAATTGTCTAAAAATATTTAAGCGACATACCACATGTTTTAAAAATTTTCTTTTTCACAAAAAAAGGTTTGCGATTTCACAGTTCGATGGCTCGCTAGTACATATTCAGAATTTTTATTCAATCATACTATTAGACTTACCATACTATTACACACGAAGGTCGCCAGAAATTTCAAGTAACCAAAGTTATAAGCCTAATGTGGAAGAGGAAGAAATAGGTAAAATTTTAAAATATATTTATCTAAAAGTAAGAGTGTTAAGCGCACATAGCTCGAACATAGCACATAGCACAAACAAAACTTCTAAAACCCCTTCTTATCTCTCTAAATTTTCGATTCTTTGTCTTTACGCCAATTTCAAATTTAAGAAGATTTTTACTTTGTAAAAAAACTACAGATCAAATTCTTTATGGAAAAAAACTGGGCTTGCATATATTCTGCTTTAGAAAATTATTGTTTTAAAATTCTGCTCTGTGAAGTTTTCTATTTTTATATTTTCCTAAAAATTTGAAGATAATGTTCCAAAACGTATTAATAACGAGGAGTAAATTTATCTGTAATGATATTTGGTTTAAAAGATGGGAAAATTAAACATATTATTGTCGTTTCTATTGACTTTTACTTGTACGAAATTTTATAAAGTTTCCACGTGTTGAAGAAATGTTTACGAAAATTTAATGTAACTTCAAAATTACCCAAGCTTTTAAAAATATTTTTTTCTTATCTCATCTCCAAAAATCATTTACAGGAAATACCAATGAGGAATCTCGGAAAACCGAAGATGAAGGAAAAGTTTTTGTAATAATTTTACTGGGCATAAATTTAAAAAATGATGGTTTTATTCATAAGTCATCGGTAAATTAAGAGTGTTGGTCAGTGGTATCTCGAATTCCTCTAGCTAATTTTAAACAGTTGTAATGCATTCATATTTAAAAAAAATACCATTTCTGGAAATTAATATTTTAAATTTTTTTCTGTGTGCTGCTTTTAAAAGATATTTTTTTTTATTATTTAGTTGTAAAATTACATATTTAATTTTTGTGAAATGTGTCAGCTTTGCTAAAATTTTATAACATAAAATATTAAATTTAGATATATGTTTGAGAAATATTTTGGCAACAAAAAATGAGATATCCTGTATTTGAAAAAATATTTTTCCAACCTCATCAACTCGAAATTTTCTGACACAATTTCAAACTCATTTTTAAAAGTAGAAACATGAAATCTGCTGAGGGGGATTTTTGAAGATATATATATAAGAGGCCATGAGATTTCATTTTCCCCACATTTCGTTAGAACTTAACCCGTAAAGCATGGTGACGTCACTGCAACGTCGTTGTGAAGTCACATTGTGACTTTGTGACCATCGATTGTCTATGTGACGTCACGTGACGTCGATGTGAAGTCACAGTGACTAAAATGTTAAGTCGTTATGGCCGTTTTAGAGCTCTTTTGTGACGCGTCACAATGTGACAAATTTGTGAAAAATGTGTCATTTGTGACTAATTTGACATTAACATTGTGACAAAACTGTGACAAAAGTGACGTTATTTAAATTGCCAGAAACATGTTTTTTTAAAGTAAATAACATGTTTTGAAGGGTATTTATAAATTTCTAAAGATTTTTAAGAAAGTCACATCTCAGTCACAATGTGACGTCACTGAGTGGTGGCATTTTGGTCACAGATGTGATGTGACCAAAGTGACTCACAGTGACGTCACTGTGACCATGCATGCTATTAAGGAATTTACAAACAATTACTTTCTCAGTATGACCTTTTTTTTCGTTCTCAGATCTCTCGCTTCGAAAAATTTGGTTCAAAATGGCCATATCGACAACATTCTTTGCAATATTTTCTGCATGTATCAAATAATCGATAAGCACGCCACATTCTGTGTTTTCTAAATAAAAGAATTTGCCAATTTGATGCGTCTGAGAGTAACTATGAATTTAATAATAGATCAGAAAATGAGCAGTTTGGGTTGGAATACACCCTTAAGAACCACACAAAGAAAAATTAAGTAAGCAATGTTAATTTCCTGAGGAGATATTTTAATTAGACGAATGTCCATTGGTTAAACGATAACGGGGGGAAATTTAACTCCCAATGGCTAACATCCAATAAATCAATCACACTCAAATAAGAAAGTTATGAAACCATTTCCAACACTTCCAGAATTCTGCAAACGAACTTCGTGAGGTGACTTTCATTCACCACTAGTGTTGTCACGTGTCCCTCGTAAATGCTTTGGACACCACTAATACATTACAGCTTATTTCGTCATCTTTTATCACAGATTATTCGGCCATTCGATAAGGCGAAGAAAATTAGCTTAAAATACTGGTGTCCAAAACATTTGGAGTACCTATTTACGTGAAACCAGAACTACTGTTAGCGGTCTCAGAGACCGCTTAGTTTTTCAAGTTTCACAGTTAAACTCATAATTTTTAGTTTAACTATAGATACTGCTCAAATTTTGTTTATTTTGGAGCTTTACTGCTACTTTTAGAGACTTTTGAATAGCTAAATTTTATTTATAATAGTCTGATATATAAAGTTTAATACTTACATAGTATTCTGAGAGTTAAAGTAACATTTTATTCATCTTTAAATTAAGCGGTCTGATAGACCGCTCACAGTAGTTATGCGACAATTTTTGTCACAGCAGTTAAGGATATATTTGGATTCAAACTGCTTATTTTCCGATTTATTTTTGAATTCACTTTTGCTCTCAAACTCATCAAACTCGCAGATTCTGTTATTTAGAAACTACTCAAGGTGCCGTGACTGTCGATTCTTTGATAAAAGCAGAAAATATTGCAAAAAAAGCAATCCAAAACTGTGTTTTGAACCAATTTTTCCGAAGCGGGAGATTTGGGAACGAGAAAAAGGGTCATACTGAGAAGATAATTGCTCATAAATCAAATTCTAATGAGTGGAGCGTAAAATGACATCACACGGCACCTTGTATGTCTCTTCAAAAATCCTCTCATCAAGTTTCATGTTTCTACTTTTAAAAATGTGTCTGAAATTGTATCGGAAAATTTCGAGCTGTTGAAGATGAAAAAGCGTTTTTTCGAATACAGCCTTAAGGGTTAAAAAAAGAAAACATTTTAGAAAACTCATAACTCGTTTAAAAATATGATTTCAGCAACTATCACACATAGCCAGAAAAACAGTCCAGGCCCTTATTACTGCATGGGCAAATCAGGACTTTGCCCATGGGCCCCAGACCTTAAGGGGCCCCCAAATCCATACATTACGCTATAAAATATTTACTTTCTTATTCCAATTTTACCATAAATTGAAGTTATTAAATTCATTTTAAAGTAATACAACAAATCGCTAAAATTATATAAAAGAGTTTTGTTCTGTACTAAGGTGGAAAAGTGTGCTTTTATTAAGTTATTTAATTAGAATTGGAGAATTTTCTTCTACTTATATCCAAGGCGTGATAATATTTACTTATTATACTAATTAATAAACATTATACATACATAAATAAGTGGCCATCAGCTCTATTTGATTAACATTGCGATGATTCGAAAGGGGCCCCCTAATTTATCTTTGCCCAGGGCCCCAATTAGACATAATCGGGCCCTGAAACAGTCCAAGTAATAGTCCAGTAAATAATTATTTAGTGCAGCCCTGCACTTAATCTGTAGATTTCTATATAAGAACGTTAAAAGTTAGTTTGGTAATAAAATGCATAACAAGTTGAAAATTCACTTTCAGAAATTTTTACCACTATATGTAAACGTACTAAAGTTCTTTTGGACAGTTCCGGACATTACAGATTTTTATATGGGCCACCCATTAAGCTAAAATTTAATTCAGGTTAAAATGTGAAACTACAATTCCAAAAATTATCATCTTATAAACAGTTTTGGTTTTAGGGGGTGGCCTGGAAGGGACATTTCACCTCCCATTCCCCGGAGTAATAAGATGTACAGCCAGAAGATTTGAGATTTTGTGTTTTCAAAAGTAAAAAAGCGCAATTTCCCCCCTTGAACGTGTCAATGTCCAACCGGAACCACGGAAATCCTTCCCGGAGGAAAGTGTCTGAATTCTCTGCTGCTTATTCGTATTGAATTCAGAAATTTTTCTCCAGGAAGGATTTCTACGGCTCCGAGGGAGACATTATAAAGTTTCGAAGGAAAATTGCACTTTTTAGCTCACAGGCTATCATAGATAGCCTGTGAGCTTATGTGCCCGTCCGTTCTGTATGTATGTACGTAACGCGATAACTCATGATAAAAATATCCGATCCACTTGAAATTTTGTATGTAGGTATATCCTGACAAGGCGCTTCCCTGATTAGTTTTTGGAGTTCATTCGATATGTATAAGAGGGGGAACGGGGGGCTCATGCCCCCCGTTAGTTGATATAGATGGGATTTTCATGCAGAATTAAGTTTTCAAAATTTAGAATAGGATCATTCTGATGAGGCGATTCCGTGACTGTTATTAGGTGTTCATTGATTAAGTATAAATAGGGGGAACAGGGGTTCTAATGCCCCCCCCCGTTAGTTGATATAAATGGGATTTTCATGCAGAATTAAGTTTTCAAAATTTAGATTAGGATCATTCTGATGAGGCGATTCCGTGACTGTTATTAGGTGTTCATTGAATAAGTATAAATAGGGGGAACAGGGGTTCTAATGCCCCCCCCCCCCGTTAGTTGATATAAATGGGATTTTCATGCAGAATCAAGTTTTCGTTCAAAATTTAGATTAGGATCATTCTGATGAGGCGATTCAGTGACTGTTATTAGTTGTTCATTGAATAAGTATAAATAGGGGGAACAGGGGTTCTAATGCCCCCCCCCCCGTTAGTTGATATAAATGGGATTTTAATGCAGAATTAAGTTTTCGTTCAAAATTTAGATTAGGATCATTCTGATGAGGCGATTCCGTGACTGTTATTAGGTGTTCATTGAATAAGTATAAATAGGGGGAACAGGGGCTCTAATGCCCCCCCCCCGTTAGTTGATATAAATGGGATTTTCATGCAGAATTAATTTTCGTTTAAAATTTAGATTAGGATCATTCTGATGAGGCGATTCCATGACTCTTATTAGGTGTTCATTGAATAAGTATAAATAAGGGGAACAGGAGTTCTAATGTCCCCCCCCCCTTAATTTATATAAATGGGTTTTTCAAGCAGAATTTTCAGATTTCGTTCAAATCTCTGAATAGTTTTGGAAGTTTAATGGTTAAGTATAAAAGAGGGGGATAACTCTTTTTAAATTATATAAATGCTAAATGGGTTTTTATTAAGAATTATCTAATTTGCTCTGAATTTTGGATATAGATTTTTTATATGATAAAGCATGTCTTTGATAGTATAGGAGGTTCAATGATTAAGTATAAAAAAAGAGAAAAGGGGAGAGCTGTTTCCCCTTCTTAATTTTTTTTTTCGAACGGAATTAACCCTTGAAAATATAAAGCTTTAATGTGCAATTAGTATTTGTAGCCTGTGAGCTCAATGCCTTCAGTTTAACTGGGCAGTATTCTTTTTTATTTACTATTGAAAATACGAAATTTCAATCCTCCGGGGGAGGGGACAACTCATTGTCCCAGGGGAGGGGGATGTCCCCCCCCCCAGGCCTCTCAAGCTCCAACCTCTGTCATTCCCTTAATTCAAATCTGATCCTTATGTGGCCATGTGTCATATACCAATTGAGTATACTATTTATATGATTTTCTTTCTATTAAACACTATCTTAATATAGTACTAAATATAGTTCAATTTGAAAGTGCATAAATTAATTAAAAGCCGCCTTTAAGTCATCAAAAATGTATTAAACACGTAAAAAAAATATTAAAATCATATTAAAAATGTAAAACAAAGTAGCACAAACAAATAATTCAAAATCTAACAATCAGACAAGTAAGCCAGTATTTCTGGACTAAATGAACCAGATTTTGTTTATAATAATAGTAGTTACAAACATTTGTCAATTCTTTTCCATTCAAACCTATCTTAAGTATCACAATCTATTATGAAAATCTTAACATTTCTTTCTTAAACGAGATGCTAGTCTTAATTTTTATTATTATTATTATTATTATTTTGCGGCAAAGTTATCTACATAATTACGCACCGTGTAGATTGAATGAATTTTAGCGTAACCTAAATATTGAAAAAACTTTACATTTCATCTATTAAAATTTATTTCTCTTTCTTATCTGAGAAAATTTGCAGTCAGCGGAGGCTCAGAATTTGAGTAGAATGAAGAGTTGGGCAATCGCCAAGGGCGACAAAAACGAAACTACGAACGGAAAACACTTAGTTAAAAGTTTCTTTAAAAGTAATCATTTTTAGGGATACATTTTGCCCAAGGGAATCGCTACTATTCTCGAATTGTCTCTCTTTTTAGTTAATGCAGAACAACAGAAAGATATAAAATAAACCATAAGATAAGCTTTTTATTTTCAGAAGTTTCAAGTTTTGTTTTTACTTTTATTCGGATTTCGGTGATATGCATCATTGAATATAGTATATGTCTTGATATATATCGGGTATTTATTTTCAAAATTATATAAATTTAGTATTTTCATATATTTTTTATTTATTTTCAAAATATTTTAGTGATATATTTAATATTTTCTATCAAAAGAAATATAAATGATATCAATGTGAAATATAAAAACAGTAAGTCTTGATTACGTCCATTAATAACTACATCATAATAATAATGTATATATATTCGGCAACGAAAAAATAAGAACTTATATTATAAATAATTATTTTGCTTATAAGACGCCACTTTAACAATAATAAAATATTTAAAATATATTAAAAACTGATATGTTTCAACAACTCATTTTCATAGATTCATCTTCAGAATATAAATAGAAAATTACAAACACAATGAACTGGTAAAAATGGAATAAATAATTATTGAAATTAAATTAAAAATGAATTTAATGATTTAAATTTAACGATTTTTTAAGTAAATGATTTTTTTATCTGTTATTGACTGTACTACTAATGGATAAGAATTTATTTGAAATTGAATAGTTTTTCTGAAGAAATATTAAGTTAGAAATTAAAACATAAAACTTTATTTTTAAATTTTAGTTATGTAAGATGTTCTGGAACTCCGAGAACAAATTAAAGGAGGTATAGCACACTACAGTAAACTAATTTTATACGTATAAAATTAATGATCTACAGCAGTGAAAATTTTTCTACAAAATTATATATATGTATAAAAAAAAAAAAAAAAAAAAAAAAAAAAAAAAAAAAAAATGCTGCATTGTGATTTTATTATATTTATCAATGTATAAAAAGTGTGGAGTTTAGATGATTCTTACTGTCATGTTATACTGGAAATGTAACACTAAGGAAGAGTATTTGTTTCTTACCTGAAAAGAGAAAAGAATTTAAATGAGAAAACTGGAAATATTTAGAAAAAATATCGAAATGTTTAAGAACATGTAAATAAATAATATTACAATGTATTTTAAAAGTACATAATAAAATATAATATCAATGTAATAAAAAACATGAGTAAATACACACATTATGTGTATGTATATTTTTGAAATTAATATTATCAATTTAAAGTAGTTATTTTAAGCGTTTTATCATTAACCACTTCTTTGCTTCGTGATTTGATCCCTAACTAGTACTTTAACTACGCGTATCCATTCTCATCTTATAAAATAGAATTTGTTTATAGTACAATTTGTCTTAGCTAATCGTATTATTTGAATAAATCGAATCCCCAGACGATTGATTAAACATATTACTGCAGGAATTCTTGAAAATACCCTTTTCATAAATACATTAAAATTTTCTACATTATATTTTTTCATTCCACCTACTCTCATTTAATACTCTCCTGTATTTGTTATAATTTTGATTTTTCATCAATTTTTAAAATATATATATATATATCTCGAAATTTAAATGAATCTTAACACTTTCGAATTAGTTTTTTTAAAATGAGGGAAAAAAATCACTTTTACGTTAATAATGCTGACAGTAGCTGCCCAAACAGATTTAATGACGTGTAACAAATATGTCAATGTCGGAAATCTGACGAACGTAGTTATTTTGCTTGCTATCAACTCATTTTCACTTGAAAAAAAAAAAAAAAAAAAAAAAGGATTAAGAAGAGGTTTTGGAGGTGATAGGAAAATACCGCATTACAATAGGGCTTAGATCATTAATGTTAACAATTTTTTGCATTTTATCATACATTGTTCGTTCATAAAAGTAACCTTTAATTTAAGGATTGAAATATGCGTTTAATATAAAAGAATCGTCAAAAAAGCAAAGAGAAGTACTGTTTGTTTGTACTGTGTTTTATTATTACTTACCCATCATACGTAGTATAGGGTAAGTCTTGCAATCGTTTTGAAAATCGAAAAAAATTTTTTGACGGATTTACACGTTTTAGATAGTGGAGATTCCGAAAAACATATTTTTAGAAAAAAAATTTTGCCGTCCGTCTGTCTGTCTGTCTGTCTGTCTGTCTGTCTGTCTGTCTGTAAACGCTCTATCTCCCGAACGAATTGAGATAGAGACTTGAAATTTTGTATGTAGTTAGTATGTAAGAATGGGACGAACCCTATTTAATATCAACAACCTCGATTATCCGGAACTATTTTTTTCGGACTCTCGAAAAATTCGTTCTGATGAAAGGTATATAAAAATTTTCGAATTTTTTTGTTCTAAGGAATGGACGTAAAAGGCAATAAAATAACACACATTTTGCATATAAAATGAAGTCAATCAGATTATTAGTTGCCGAGATATTTGTAATCCTGTTTTCCACATTCTTCGAATTTTCATGACCCTGTATTTCATTCAAATTTCAATTCAAAGGTATATTTTAATTGGAAATGAGACGCTTAATCCAATGCAATTAATTGTTAGTTAATAGAGTTATTATTTTTGGAGTTATAAGGATGTTTCTTTTACGCAGTTCGGTACTACTTGAGTAGTTTGGCGTTTTATATAATTTGTCGATATCGGTACATCAGCAGTTCTTTAATAGAACATTACTACAGGTATATTAACAACATTTAAATTTTGTTTATGAATTGCAATGCATTGTATAAATAGTTTTCACATGTTTTATTTTCATATACATATCCATGATGGGTAAGTATTACGGTGGCCCACAACGACTAGTTTTCAGTATTACTGAATACAAAAACATTGGAGTCATAGTAAGAAATGCATAATCATCTATTACCAATACGTATATGTCGATAGTAACAAAAATAATTGTTAGGACAAAATAATACTCATTTAAAAAAAAACGTACTATTAATAGTACATTAGACCCAAAAAGGATAAAGCAATAACATATTTTAAAATATGAATTATCTAAAATTGTATATTATTAACACTAAATCTTTAAAAACGGAAAGGCCCCCTTTTTTAGTGCATAAAATCGCTGAATGGTCATAAAATTCAAATTTATGTACTGTTTAATTTTTAGCCAATTATTGTACATTTTATGATGCTGAAAATTTTAGATAAGTACAAAGGAAATTTGGTTTATATTGTACGAGGGAGGGTGGGTGGGTGTGGAGTAGGGGGGGTTACTCAAAGAATTAAAGGGACTTAATAGGATTTTATGTTGTAGGCCATTGATGATGACTACGCATCCGTAAATTCTTATGCTTACTGGTCCTTGGGACCAGTGTTTTTTTTTATGTCAGTTCTACCACTGTATATCCTCTTAAAGTTCCAATCAAAAGATTTTCTAATCTAGAGTAACATGGAGTGGCTGCACATTCAACTAACTTCGAAAACTCGCATTTAAAAAAAAGCTAATTCCTTCATTTATGATCTCAAGAATCCGAGGAACTCGAGCGTCGTCGTTCCCAATCACCCGATCGTCCCACGCCAGACCACCTTCGCACAAAGAAACAGAAAACAGAAAAACGAAACCAGCCCGCTCCCAAATAAAGATAACATCGAACACACGAATCGATTTTGACGGAGGAGGATGACTATCGAACAAATCATACAAAACTTGCCACCCAGTTCGCGAGGACGCGTCACCGGGTGTGACACTTTCTTGCCGGTTTGCTTGCTGCCACCGTAGGAGGGCGTGCAGGGGCGACACAAGACAAGGTCGTCGAATCTGACACCGTAACAACTTTCCTGGCACAAACGTCAACCCTTCATGAAGTGTTGATTCACTTTGATTAGGCATAATGAATTTTCATAACGATTCAAGATTTATACCGTGTTCCTTTGAAATTAAGAATCAGGTCTTTAACTAATTCTTGTACCATAAAATGCTATAAGGTTTGGTTTGGTTAGATTTATTTTGTGTTCGCCAATTATCTACTCGAGGGATATGTGCCCAGGGAGGGGGGGGAGTGCCCTTCGTGGGGGGTCTTTCTAAGGGAATCTAATCCGTATTTACGCAAGGTTCGAAGAAAACCACGAAAACTCCGAACGGTTAGGCCGAGGGCCTCGATAAAATACTATACGGTTCATATTAAAGGATTTTACCATTTTTATATAACAATTTACATGCATTCATTTATAATCATTTTTAATCATTCACAGATCCACGTAAAAAAAAAAAAAAGGAAAAAGAAAACACATTCATATCTACACTGTAAAGAAAAAAAAAACTAAAAGACAAAAACAAATTGGGGGTGTAAGATTGTTGGGTGCAATAGTGTTCCAACTTTGTAGCCCAAAATGGTTTTAAAAAACGGCAGATCGTTAATACCATTAAAACAATCAAAATATCTTACATAATATATTCATTATATTTAAGAAACTTTCATTGTTTTAATGATCAATTATCTGCTCTGTTAAAAACTATTCTGGGTTAACTACTTTGTGAACAATACTGTATCATTTTAGGAACACTACTATTAACCAGAAATCTTATCAATACACAATTTGGGTCTAAAATGAGTGTTAAAACTTTATTTTACTTTATTTTGTTTTAATTTTTTACATCTTACACATTCATTATTTAGAAGAAAAATAATTACTTATCAAAGCACTTTTCAAATATTAACTTTGTTCAAACTTCCTGTCAGTTTTTATGTATAAAAAAATAAATAGCAAGCATATTTTACAATTCAATCATCAAATAAAGTTCACTCATTACAGCTATGCGATGCAATGCTCGATTTGTTTTTTATCAAAGGTATTTGACATGTTATACTAAAAATAGCTTTTCGACATAACACCAAACTTTAAATTTTATCAAAATAAAATTAGCTACCTTGAGATGTGATGCTTATGTATCTAAAAATTCTTGAGAAATACTTCGGATAAAGACAGTATAAGTATTTGCATTCATTTTTTTTTCCGAAATTTCTCTGAAAAAAATATATCTATACAAACAGGCGAATGTTAAAATATTTCTTTTTTCAAAATAAGGTACTTGATTTTTTTTTTTTTTTTAATCGCATTAAATTTATTTTTATTTTCTGCTGCTCCATTTTTTATATTTAGAAAAGTGTTTGAAGAATTTTTATCATCGCTTGAGAATATATATGCTATATATATATCTTTTTCAGATGGAACTCGAAAGTATTTTCCAAACAGATTGATTTTATTAAGAGAAAAAAAATGGCACAGAATAATTATTTTAAAGTTTTACATGTAATGATATTGGACATTAAACTGAAATTTCGTCTACAAATATTCATTATTTAAATTATAATTTACTGACCTTTTAATTTTCACGAAAAATGAATTTAATTCATGCTACGCACGCAAAATTTTAAAATGTGTTGGTCAAAAACGATCAACATAAGTTTAAGGGGGCCCGGGACACATTTAAAATATTTTTTATTTATTGAGTTAAAATTTTGAAACTTTTTGTGGTAGTTAACCATATTATTTGTAAACAAAATCACATGATAAAACTTCTCAGATTTTTTTAATTTAAAATTTATTAAAAAAGTGGAGTAATTCAAAATTTTTATAACTCAAAATATTATCTATAAAATTGAATTTATCTTACATTTAGATAAACATATACAGTCAAACCCGGTTTATAATGAACTACCGGATATAACGGACGAAAATTTTGGTCCCGTCGTTTTCCTAATGTATTTTGTCGCATCGGATATAACGAACCACCGGATATAGCGAACAAAAACTTCGGTCCCTTGAAGTTCGTTATAACGGGGTTCGACTGTATATCTAAATTTTAATGTTGATTCAGCATTTGTTCTATTATATGCGGACAGACGTACGAACGGACTGAATGACGACTATAGGTGTCATGTATTTAGAGAATTGCAAACGCACCTAAAAACTGTTGAATACATCACCTTAAATTTTCTTGTGTTATGAGGAAACATACTATTCGAGAATAACAAGAAGTCATTTACACTTCGGCTTGAAAGAAATACAAAAAAATATTTTACTAAAAAAAACTTTGAAAATCCTAAAAATTTCCGCACCATATTTTTCATTATTTTAAAGAATTTTTCAATAGACCTAAAATGTTGGATATTCTTAAGAAGACAAGTTAGTTACACAATTTTGGAAAGTTTCAACTTTACTTAAAATAAAATTTTAGAATAGTGTACTAAAGCATAAAAAAACGCATCTGAAAAAAAAAAAAAAAAAAAAAAAAAAAAAAAAAAAAAAAAAGCAAAAAAATATATATACATACCAGCAGTGTTAAAAATATATTATTTTAAAATCTTATAACATCATAATATTTTTGGTCCATAATCATTTAGCACCATATCATTTTAGCACTGTTTTTTGGCCAGATAATTTAAAACTAAAAATTCTGAACCATTTTATGCTGTATGTGCCCTTAACCACTTAAATGATCAATATCTTAAAAAAAAAAATACTTTGAAATAGTTTTTTTTTTTTTTTTTTTTTGGTCAATATTATGTAAAAAAATTAAAATTCGGACGAGGCATGGCCCGTATATATTTTCGCAATTCATCGACGCTATCCGGATTAATTCATTTTCTACAAAAAATTATTTTTTCTTAACATATATATAAGCTTCTTTTAAAAAAATTTCGCACTTATGCGAAATTTTTTCAGCACATTTCAGACTATCTCCACAACCCATAGAATTTGGAATAGCAACATCAATGCCCTTAACCCTGAAAAATGAACGCGTATTGTAAATCATACATTTTTCAACATTTATCGAGCATCTATCTAAGTATGTGGGCACATAAACTGACACCTTCCAACTTTTATCTTTTATCGGTAACCGCTATTGAAAATGGCTCCATCGTAGATCTTTAAGGCGTTCTTCTACCGGTTCCGTAATACTAAAAGCAAGTTTTTAAATAAACACGAGAAAAAAAAAGAACGAAATACAAAGTAAAAGAGATATTTTTTAACAATCCTATGCGGGCGAACCCTCCAACAAAAGCAACAATATTCTCTCGACCTCCTGACCTATATAGTAAGCAGAGACTTCCGCTGGCGGGAAAAATATGAAAAATAAAAGTCAATGTCTCAATTAATAAAGATTACATTGTATACACGATCAATATAATACAGTCGCTGTTCAACGTGATTTATTTTATAAACTAAATCTGTGCTTTCGATAATTTGCTGATAAAGTAAAAAACTTTTACAAGGTTCTAGGCTTGTTATTGGATAATTTTTCAGAACATTACAGAAATAAATTTTTTGAGATGTTTCGGAGACACTCTTTTCACGTTTTAGGAAAATAACATATCGATAGTGTAACAATAAAAATATTACTTTAAGTGTTTCTCAAGTGCAAATGTACCGAGAGTGTGCCTAATATGTACAGAAAAGTTATTTAATATAATTTTTTTAACTTCTATCTTTGTATCTTTTTAAATCTCTAAAAAAATTATTTTTTACTTCATTGTTCAGATTTTTTAAAATTCTACTTCTAGTTTAATTATTTTATTCTAAAATCATTATGAATTGCAGATATTTAAATTTTAAAAGCTATCATGTGTCACAGAAATGTAATAAAATTGTAAAGTTCACGCTGATAACCACTTATATAAATTTCTGAATTAAACTGCACTTTAAATGGAGAATAGCAGTGACGCCAGCTTATGGATCCGTGGGGGGCGAACCCACCCAATAATCTGATCCCTGCACCTACACAATTTCCATTAAGGGTGTATTTCGATTCAAACTGCTTATTTTCCGATTTATTTTTAAATTCATTTTTGCTCTCAAACGCACCAAACTGGCAAATAGTCTTATTTAGAAAGTACACAAGGTGTCGTGATTGTCGATTCTTTGATAAATGCAGAAAATACTGCAAAAAAAAAGCAATTAAAAACGGTCTTTTGAACCAATTTTTCCGAAGCGGGAGATTCGGGAATGAAAAAAAAGGTCCTACTGAGAAGGTAATTGTTTATAAATCCAATTCTAATGAATGGAGCGCAAAATGACATCACACGGCAACTTATACGTCTCTCCAAAAATCCCCTCAGCAAGTTTCATGTTTCTACTTTTAAAAATGGGTCTGAAATTGTATCGGAAAACTTCGAGCTGTTGAAGATAGAAAAGCGTTTTTTCGAATACACCCTTAATTTATTTCGTTATTTATTTATTTATTTTTTTTTTTTTTTTTTTTTTTTTTTGTTTAATAGCAGAAATGAAATTGTATTTTATTGACGTTCGCAAAATAAGTTTGTTTAGAAAATAGTAAGGGTATCCATTAGGCTTACAGGAGAACTGAAAACATCTTTAGCGGATGGATGTGTAGTTAAAGCTTCTCTCAAAGACATATTTCCTGCATATTTTGCGTCAGATCTGCATTGTGTTTTACTTGCACTTTACATAATATGCAATATCCTGCAAATTAATACTATATAAGTTATAGCTATTTATTTAAAAGTAACAATTTTTATTCTATTTATAATGAATATTAATGTATTTATAAACAAGAATTTTTGTTTTTATAATTTAATTAACTTATAATTATTTTATATTTTACCTCGAAAAACAATTGTTAGACTTCGAATGATCCTTTTTTTTTTCATTCGCTCCCTCCCCATACTTCTCTATACGTACACATAGTAAGAAGAAAAAATTGCATGTTATTCTACTGAAAAAAATTTTAAGCCCATCCAATATTTTACAAAAGTTTACAATGCTGGTAAACAGAACCAATTAAAATGTTCCGGGAATAAATGTTGGTTGCTATTTTTCTTTATTTAAAAAGAACAACAAAAAAAAAAAAAAAAAAAAAAAAAAAAGTGCAATTTTTCCTTTCCAAATCCAAGAAAGTTTTTTTGAGGGATTCAAAAGACATTTCTACTCCATCCTATGAAGAAAAAATGTCTTGCTTGTGCATGGAATCAATTCCTATTCTTTATGTAAGTAAAGGTGAAGTACCCACTTGAGACTTCTTTCTTCCCCAATTTCCAGCCACTTTCTTTACAACTCAAGCATGCTACAGCGTACAGAAAGCGAACAATGCCTAATAGTTAAATTTAGTACGAACTTATGGTAAAATCTCGTTACATAACGTTAGGAATAAAAGAAGGGCAAGATCGTTGAAAAAAAATATATATATATGAGCTTTAAAATGAAACCGTATGATTCTTTTACAAGCCCTGGAGGGAATTTTTTTCTAGTTTTTTTATAGAGTGTCAGCTAGAGCTTTTTCTTTGATACGAGAAATGAGATACCACTCATCTCAAGAGGGTATCTTATTTGCTAAATAAATA
Organism: Maratus speculifer; assembly: GCA_964019185.1. Taxonomy (NCBI): domain Eukaryota; kingdom Metazoa; phylum Arthropoda; class Arachnida; order Araneae; family Salticidae; genus Maratus; species Maratus speculifer. Next base: position 339,723,836 of record OZ025296.1, on the reverse strand, counting down.
CTGGACAATACTTTCTCTTTACAAAGCAGATTTCTCCATTTCCAGGGGATTATCGATAGAGGAAGGCAAAAGAAATCTTTGATCAGAAATCGTTAAGTAAAAATCGATCCTACTCGCAAGAAAAAATACGCTGTTGTTTTATAGCATTTGATTTGGATTGATTTATCTGACCCAATAAATTAATTTGACGAGTCTTTTGATTCCAATACAGTTGTTAAAAATCAACGAGTAACTGTATTCTGAAATATAATGACGAACACCCCTTAGCATGCATGCCTTGTTGGAATAACAGGACAGTATCTTTTAGGGTTCCGATAATCAATGATTAATAGAAATAAAATAATAATACTTTTAGTAAAAAATTGAAAACTTTTTCCTAAAATAACATTTTTTTTTAATAAATAAAATCATAAGATGAAATGCAATATTCCTCTATCATTCAATCACAAAATATACAACATGAACTTAAAAAAATTATCACTTTTTTTTATTTAAAATTTCTTATTACTTTCGGCTTGCAATTCTCGCGCCCATCGTCAGAGATTATTTTTGCAATTAATTTCTGTTCCATTCATCGAAATACGTCACTTTGTTTGAAATGGAAGAATCTGTAATTATTAAAGTATCTGAAAGTAGAAGTAGCAATGCTTAGGATTGAACATGTGTAGAGAAGTTAACGACCGTTAAATATATTTTTCTCTACATAAGTTAAATCCAAGGCTCTGCTGCTTCTACTTTCACCTACCTTAATAATTATAGGTTCCCCTCATTTCAATCAAAGGAATAAATATGTATGAATTAATAGTAATTAATAATAAAAATTTTCTCTGACGATGGGCGTGGGAATTGCAGGTCGAAAGTACTAAGAAATTTTAAATAATATATATATATATATATATAACTTTTTTTACCTATTATTATTTTAGTCATCTTTTAAGTAAATCAGTTAACTTTAAAGTTTATATTGTGTATTTTGTGAATAAAAAATGTTTTTCTTTTTCTTTTATTTCATTACTATTTTAGCCTTGTTCTACAATTACTAAAATAACTACTACTTGATCGATCTGAATGAAATTTTTAGACATTACTCTATGTAAGTGACTATAATTAGAAACAACAGTGATTTCTGATATAAACTATTTTTTCTGTCCCTTAAAGATTCAAAAATATATATTAAATTTTGATGTTTCTTTTTTCAGATTAACACCCATAAATTAGTTAGTTCACTGTTCCGTTTCTGTAACTTTGGCGTATTTCAGTAAGTGTAATTTGACACATGTTGTTGTAAATCGCACTGTACAGCTGTGCCTCTACAGAACATTGGACAATATGTATCACATGTCGTTGGTTAATGGAAAATGCCTTAAAATTAATTTATTAATCAATAATCAAGTTCTAAAAATATGAAAATATTATATTATCTTCAAACACACACCTGTATACAGATTTTTTTTATAATTCTAACCTACAAAAAAAAAAAAAAAAAAAAAAAAAAAAAAAAAAGGACAAAAAATTTCATTACAAAATTTGATTTTTACTTATAAGAACCTTGTTAAGTTAAAAAAGCCGGAAATTGTCCATGAAACATGACAAATGAGGTGGTGCGTTCGTGCTATAATTAGTTTTATAAATATTCAAACCTTGGTGCAATAGCCATTGCACTCGTATGCAAAAACGCAAGAATACAAAATTTATTACGAATCTATAGATTCAATTCAGGCATAAGGAAATAACAAGACTCCGTTTTAAATAGGACGTGTTCTCCATGTCAACATCAGAATCGTTACCTATCGTTTGATACCATTTAATTCATGATATATGATAAGATTTAAAGGAACGAAGAAAACTTTTATTCATATCTCTTGAAGTTTTGATTTGATTTTCATAAAATTTAACTCGACAAAGTTCTGAAATTTTTTTATGTATTAAATTTCTAACCATTAGCTTGGACAGTTTTTGCGTTGAATATATACGGACAGACAGGCCCTATTTAGCGAATAGGCATGAAAAGCACGTGCTTCCCCTAAAAATTTTTGAAGGGGCCCGAAATTAAGAAAACAAGGTCCTCCAAATATTTTACTGAATAGATTATAATGTTACATTACGTTTATTTTGCATAACTGAATATGAATATTTTTTTAGTTTGATTTATATGCACAATGTTAAATATTAATAATTTAAACTATTGCTAGAATTAAAAGAATTGTTTCAAAATATTAATATTTTAACCATGCTAAAATCAAACTTTTTTTTATTCAACTTACATTTTTACACTAATTCTACACAAAATCATTTTTCCATATTTTTCTTGTATCTAACTATGGCGTATATACATATGGAAAGGGACATGAAAAAAGTTCTTTAATGAAATACATGTGAACTGAACTTATGTAGCACCGGTGAGTTTACTGGTATGTCGAACTTAGAAAACATTTCTCGAATGAAAGGGGGCCCCGAAATGACACCGCACTGTTAAAACTAATGGTGACACATTGCACCTTTTAGGGGTGAAAAGCTTGTCTCACTGATGACACCCCTAAAGGAGCCAGAATGACACCTTTAATTAGGGTGAAAAGATGGCACCCTTAATCCAGAGTGTCCAATAACAAAAAATTAAAAAATATACAAACTGACTTTTGGCCGTCGAAGGATTCGAACTCACAACGTCTGATTACAAGCTCAGCGTTCTAACAGCTCGGCCATCGAGCCCACCTTCATTCACTCATAGCCATAGATTTTACTTGCCGTCACAGAAAATAGAAAGACACACGTCACAGCGCATGCGCATGGTTCCAGTCACCCGATGAGGTGCCACATTGCTGCCAATACGAAGTGTATGGCAATTTATTTAGCTCCAATCACCCAGTAAGAGACCTGTCGGCACTGCAACCACGTATCCAAGCCCCTGTGGCACCCTAGGGTTCCAAATGCCCCGGGTTCCAATGGACCCTAGGGTCTTTTCACCTCTGGGTCCCAAATGGCACCGGTTTGTCACCTTCACTTTTAACAGAGCGTGCTTCCCATATCTTCAGAGGTTAATCGATACCCGAGGACAGACCAGACCAATGGCGCCTAATTTATATGTGCCCATGGAACCTGAGCCCACCCAATAATTTTAAATTTAATAATTTTCTATTTAATCATTTATTTCATTATTTTATTAATCATTTTTCTCCATAGAACAAAATTTATTTTGTCAATTTCCATGTGTTTAAAATCTCCAAGTGACATCCATCAATTCCAAATAACCGAAATCTCCATGTTTAACTTTCAGCTATTTCAGTTTGTAGTCATGTTCATGACGTGATGATATTACAATAAATATTAGTGTCCTTATAAGGAAAACCGCACGAGAATATAATTTAATAAAATTGCAACTTTATTAAAGCATGATGGCTTGACTTAAAATTCTCACCATCTGTTCACCCTTCAAAGAAGAACAAATGTAGTACAATTTTATCAAAATATCTTTGAGCCCACCTAATTTTTTTTTTTTTAAAGTTGGCGCCACTGGACCAGACGACAATAAATGCTACCTATTTATATAATTAAGAACGTACTTTATAAAAGAGTGCCATTAAGATAAACTCAAAAGTAGGGATTTAATTTTTACAATATAATTAGTTGCTTACAAATTCTACCAACCAAATTTGGAAACTGACAGATTCATTTAACATAAATATGCTTATCCCATTTGAAAATTGATAAAATTTTCTCTTTTGATTCGTAAATTAAATTAGGCTAATAATAAAGCCTACACATAGAAAAATACTGCTTATTACAAGAAAAAATCCTTTTTATTTATTTTTGAGAAAATTTCATTTTAAAGAATTAAATAAAACACGTGTTTTCTAGATTTTTTTTTTTATCATCCTAGCTTCTAGCGGAAAAATGCTTGTTAAATTTCTATTAATTCAAGTTTTTTTTTTTTTTTAATTCTCAATATTTTTCTTTCCAATTATGCTTCAGTTTTCCTCTCTTGACTTGTCTAAATAAGCGTATAGTTCTAAACTGGTTCGCTTCAAATGTCATCAAAATCATGCTTCTACCCAGTCTCACATCTGAACAGATGAACCAACTAACAAGGAAGGTCACCATTGGGGGCATACTCAGAATTTTTTGAAAAAAATACGAATTAAACTACTCATGTAGGTAATCACGGATCAGTGAAAATTAGCGGCGGAATTACATTATTAGATATGTAAAAAAATAAAATAGTTTGGAATAATTGGCGTGAAAAGCTGAAAGCGATGCGGGATTTGGCGAGTAGTGCATTTCCTCGCCAAAAGCAGACGATTTTAACGAATCTGAAAATTGATTTTAATTTACTTCACTGTTAAAAATCTGCAGCACTTACTGCAACGTCACTCCACTACTTTTATAGAATATCTCTCTTCTGATCAATGAGAATGCTCCATGGTGAATTGACCGTGTCATACACTGTTAAAAATCTGCTGCATTTTGTTGCAACGCACTCCTCCGCTTGTATATAATATCTCTATTCCAACCAATGAGAAAGCTCCATTTCACGGCCAAGTAACCGTTTTCTCTACAAGCGAGGGAGTGCGTTGCAACAAAATGCAGCACATTTTTAACAGTGTATTTTTCAATTTGGAACAATTTTAATCAATTTAAATGATAAAATATATTAATTTCATTTTGTTATAAGTACATATAAACGTATATGACAAAATTACATTAAAGTAAAGTAAAAATGCAAAATTAAAATTACTTAAACTTATTTAAATAAATTGAACATAGAAAGTGTTTTCTTTAAAAAGAATTCAAAGCTTAAAAGCGTATTTTTCAAAATTTCGTTTTTTCGCCAACCGGAGATAAATCGCCAAATAAACGAAATTTTTATTATTTTTTTACGGACGTTATAAGGAGGTTCCGCCGAAATTTTTCTTATAAACATATATAACTATATGAGAAGAACATTCTGTAATTTTTTCAGATTTTTCTGAGTATGCCCGTATGGAGACCTTCCTTGTAAGCCTGTAAAACACGTTTTGCCACAATAATTGACGCATGCAAGAAAGCAATGTCGTAATACAGTAAAACCTCCATAACGGACACTCCCAAATAGCGGACACCTCTATTTAACGGACAGTTTTCCAATTCCCACTCCCAAAACCTATATTTTTATGTGTTTAACCTCCGAATAACGGACATTCCGAATAGCGGACACTATTTTTGGCGATAAAGGATCAAAAAGTATTTTTTAACAAGACAAAAATGAAAAAATAAGTTAAAAAGCCTCTAAATTTATCAGGGTAATGTGTTCCAAATTTTGTAATCACAGATAAATGTGGAGGGTGAGCTGAAGAAATTTTTCCTTCAAGTTCAGTGTTGAATTCAGGATGTTGCCTGGGAGGGACATCTCAAAGAACATTCAAATGTCTATATCCCCTCGGAAGATTTTATGTTTTTATGTTTTTAATGACCAAAAAGTGCAATATCCATCCCCGCTCGGAACTCTATAATGACCAATAACGTGACATTTAAAATCAAATTACATGCAATCGCAAGCAAAATTTTTGTAACAGTTTTTTTAAAATAACAATGTTAATGAACAGCAGTGAAAGATATGTACAATTTTATTTAAGTTTTATTGTTTAAAAAATAATTTTAATTTCTCATTAACCATATGATAGATGTTTTAGGACATATAAATGTCAATTAATGAAATATTAAGCATTTCTTACCGATTTTTTCTATCTCTGAGGTTTTCCCAATAGCGGACACCTCCGAATAGCGGACAATTTCTGCGTTCCCGAGGTGTCCGTTATTTAGAGGTTTTACTGTATTATTAAAAAAACGGCTTTAGTAGAGGCGTTTTTTTTTTTTTTTTCCCGCTTAATCCTTTATCTACCGAATTATAAATTCATGAAATTTTTATTTCTCTGAAACATTTTATGTAAATTTTTTTAAATAAATTAAAACATTTACATAATCATTTTAATGCATTTTTGAAGGATTAAATAAATTTAAAGGAATTTTGTGCAATATTTACAACCCCCACACAAATCTTTTATTTTAAATTGCTTTCTTAGTATTTTGTAGAATTTTAAAATGTACAAATAGGATGCTCTTACGATTATAAGTATAGAAATATTTCTGCATTAAAAAATTCCCACTCTCCTCCCTCAGCGCTAAAAAAAGCTAAAATGATACAAAGGCAAAAAAAAAAAAAAAAAAAAAAAAAAAAAATCATTCTTTTAAAAATGTTTTTGTTTTGTGAAACCAATAATTCTTTTGGAACAAGATAAAGTTATGTATCTGTAACTCATCCTAAACAGTATTACAACTAATCAACGTATAAAACGAGTTTTATAATAAGTAATTTTAATGGTACTTATAAGCAGGGGTGCAGAATGTGTTCGATCCGGCGATCTAGGATCGGGGGGAATTTTAACCATCTGGGGAAATTTTGCAGAAAAAATACAATTGATTTCAATATTTTAACAACGAATTCCATAATTCCCTGAAATTAAAAAGAAAATTCACTACAAATGCACAGATTCGTAAAGCAAGCTTCACAAAATCGGTTTCAGAATAATATGCAACGAACATCAGGCGTGATTTTCCGATAATTTAAGGCATTTGGTGCCAAAAATTTAAAATCTGTCAAAAATCTGGAAATCGAGCCATGAATCTTGTTAAAAAAAATTATGGAAAAAGCATGAATTTCGTCAAAGATCGCAAAATAAACACAAATTTCTTCAAAAAATAGTGAAAGAACCGAAAGTTCCGTCAAAAGATCGCAAAATATACGCAAATTTTGTCAAATTGCGAAACGAACGCATATTTTATTACAGTTATTATTTGCACACACACACACAAAAAAAAAATACTCTACTCTATTGTAACTTTCAGAAAATTGTGAATTTTATATCCCCCCCCCTTCAGAATCATTCCAGCCATATATACTCGGGTATACATTAAGAAATATTGTACAAATAAATTTTCTATACCTACGGTAATGCAGCATTTATCTATAGCATACCGTAAAATTTGGGGGAAATTTTCATGAGGATTGGGGGAAATATTGGGAATAAAAACATTTTCTGCACCCCTGCTTATAAGTACCGTCGGTAGATAAAGGGTTAAAGAAGCAGAATTACTAACTTCACTCAAAAATGACTATTTTTGGGAAAAAGACCCATTCGGCCAATTGAAAAATTGGCTGGGAGAAAATGCTGTGTAACAAAAATAGAATTCGAAAAAAAAAAAAATGAAATAAAAAGTTTTGCTTACGTGGTTGGCTTATGACAGTCCATTATCAACACGTGGGATATGGGTTTTAAGAGAGTGGGATGCCCTCCTTGGGGTCTTTCTGAGAGAATCTAACTCCTATTTATGCAAGGAAATGCAAGGTTTGAAGAAAACCATGGAAAAAATACCTCTGTTTTTAAAGACTATATTTTCTGACAAATGAGAATGTTTCTCATTCGACAGAAAATAGATAGTCTTTAAAAACAGAGGTAATTTTTCGAGATATTTTTAACAGTGTAAATATATTGAACGAGCCGATGATATATTGTTAACATCGGTATAGAAATATTATATGAGGACCCCAGAAGCCAAGGTGTATAAGTGATAAAATTGAAAAAATTGAGTTAAGTGCACAGGGTATCTGGAAATATGCTTTTTTCTTTTCAGGTAAAGAAATATAGGTCATTTTCTGATTATTTGGGGAGTTATAGAGATAAACCACTTTTTTCGAAAAACAAACAATATTGATTAATTATACATTTAAAGAAAATTGTACTCTATTTTTTTTTAAAAACAGTTATTGAAATGAGAGTTCAAAGATTAGAATGCAACAAGCAGATGTTTCCTATTTCAATTTAGTAAATTGTTATTGATGTTCCAATTTAACATCAATTATCTCCAAATCTATATTTTGTCACTTGTACCCCTTGGCTTCTGGGATCCACATATGTCTTGCATGGTAATCGGCAATCCCAGTTACACCAAGTCGGAACCAGAGCTTCATTATTTCAAGCCGGGTCTGGCCACGATCAAGCTTACATTTTCTGTCTACATTGTGGGTCTACTTTAGGGTGGTGCGAAAAAACAAAAGTTTTTATTTCCGAATCGCTATAGTGCGGAAAAGTTGCGATTGGTAAATACAAGAATAACAAAAAAAGAATTTTTCAAATCGACTATATCTTCCGATTGCGCAAACCACCTAAAAATAAAGAAAAAATTGAAAATTTCCGATTTTTTCAGAATTTTTAAAAAAATATTACATATACATATATTTTATCAGTTTAGTGAAAATTATTTGCATATTGGACTGTTTAATAATAATAAAAAAATAAATTGCGTTTAGAGAATATCTTTCGATCGCGTAAGCTCATTAAAAATCGGGGGAAATTTCAATTTTCAGTGATTTTGATGTATATTAAGAAAATAATTTAAAACGTTCAGTTTGCGGTCTCATGTTAAAATTTAAATGTAAATTAATACTATGGAGCACATTATGCCATTTTTGAACAACCGAGATCTTACCATGACGAGATAGCTGCTGGGCGAAAAGGTTTAGTAGTTTGCGCAATTCCTATTAGCCACGTTGCGAAACAGCGCTGAATTCGCGCTACGCTTACATACCCATCGCTCCCCAACCTCGTCCACTTGCACAGTACGCCATTTCGCATCAGTGAGCCAGTAAGCGAATTTCGTTTATTTATTTGGCGTACTGTGTTATTTTAATTACATTAACAAGTGACATGGATACGGATATGCATGTGTCGTTGACCAAAAAAATTACTAGACAATCTTTTCATTGTCCTATATTTGGTCATTCAAGAGATTTTCTACCAAATATTCTCCCAACATACGAATATAGCGCCTGTATACCTAAGAACTGTATACCTAAGCCTGTATACCTAAGACACTAAAGAACACCCTTTAAATGAATTTAAATGCTTGTAGAATTGTTAAAAACACTTCTGGACTTTCAATAAATGCGTCCATATAATACGCATTGATATGTAGAATGATACATGTTTGAAGATTTTTATAGTAATCCTAAAGAGGTATATGTTGTCCCTCGTGATATTTGTCTCAGAACTGAGGATGATAAATAAAGTATCGTCCTTTCTTCCATCAAAATATATGCCATGTGGTTCTTCTGAATCCATTTGACTTTGACGTAATTTTTTTCTAGTGCGGCTGATTTCCATTCTAATTTTGTATCAATCAATAACTTGAGAAGCAACTGTTTTAGTTATTACAGCAATATCGTCTAGCACACTCAACGCTATAGCAGCACCTGCAGGGTCAAATACACCATTGCGATCGCAATGTAACAATGTAGATTGTAACTCCACATTCATCTGCCATGGCAATTTCTTCTACTTAAATCTGATAGGCTGTATTTTAGATTTTACATACACCTACATTAGCATTAAAACTCTCCTGTATTTCATCTAAATGTTCAAGATCTTTCATTTCCGCTTCAACAGCTTTGGAAGGTTACCTTTTCAATATGTAGTTTCGTCGTCCAAACCTTGTATTCAGTTTTTTTCCTCCTTTTGATTTATAGTACCAATTTTTCCCGTTCCGTACTTTCTTTGGAGGTAGATAAATCTATGCTCAATGGCTAGGATTTTATTGTGTTTTTCTGACGTACAATTAGTCTTAATCGGACACTTCCTCAGATCTGGAGACACTTTACAGGTGCAATTTTAATACATTACGTATTTCCAGGCTGTAATACCACACAGTTAAGCTCCTTGTTTTTTAATTCATCAACCTTTTATATAAAATCTGGCTTTTCCTTGTCTAGAATATAAGATTTCGTTAGTTTATAATACTTATCGTAGTAGGCATTATCTAAATGATTCTATACGCAGAAACTTTTGTGATTGACGCCTTCTAAAAGATATATTTTATTTTTTGTGCCACTGTATTGCTGACAGATGAGAAACTCAATTTAATGTTGTTGAGTTTACTTGCTAATAGAAACCTCTCCTCAAAGCAGCATCGAGGAACACCTTCATGTGTTGGAAAAATATTTGGCAGTAAATCTCTTGGATGGCCGAATATAGGACAATGAAAAGATTGTCTAGTAATTTTCTTGGTCATCGACATATGCATATACGTATCCATCTCATTTGTTAATGTATTTAAAATAACATAATACACCCAATTAACAAACGAAATTCGTTCACGGGCTCACTGATACGAAATGGCACTCTGTGCAAGAGGATGCGGCTGGGGAGAGATGGGTATCTTCTATGTACACGTATGGCGACTTCAGCGCTGTTTCGCAACGTGGCTAACAGGAGTTGCGCAAACTACTAAACCTTTTCGCCTTGCAGCGATCTCGACGTGGTAAGATCTCTGTTGTTCAAAAATGGCCTAACGTGCTCAATAGTTTTAATTTACATTTAAAATTTAACATGAGACCGCAAACTGAATTTATTTAATTATTTTCTTAATACATCAAAATCACTGAAAATTGAATTTTTCCCCGATTTTAAATGAGCTTGAGCGATCGGAACATATTCTCTAAATTCAATTTTTTTTAATTATTATTAAACAGTACAATATGCAAATATTTTTCACTATATAGTGATAAAATATACGTATATGTGATATTTTTTAAAAAATTCTGAAAAAATCGGAAATTTTCAATTTTTTTGAATTTTTAGGTGGTTTGCGCGATCAGAAGATATAGTCCGATTTGAAAAATTCTTTTTTTGTTTTTCTTGTATTTACCAATCGCAACTTTTCCGCACTATAGCGATTCGGAAATAAAAACTTTTTTTTTTCGCACCACCCTAGTCTACATGACACATTCAACAGCTTGCAAACAATAATCTAAAATATAAAGTAATCAATAATGTTAAATTTTCCCGTATGCGGAAGTGTAGAAAATTTTTATTTTTGCATGTAGAAAAATTGGCTTTTTCTGTGGAAGTTCAGTCTGGTGTGATTTTTTTTATATGGGCTGGGTCCAGGACCGTAGCTAGAAGTGAGTAATAGGCGAGGAGAAGGGGCTCAAGAAAATGTAGGGGGGGGGGGGTCATATTTTCTTTCTTTCTCTCCCTCACGCAGAAAGACAAATTAGTGCATATTCACACTGCAGTTACTATGTTTTTCATTAAACTATTCTAATAACTTCATTTTATGTCAAGGAAAGAATAGGAGGATGAAAAATTCCATTGTATAACGTGTGAAATATAAAACATGTTAACTTTCTATGTGCAAATAGGACGAGCGAATGTTGAAACACTTATTTTAGATACAATTTTAGTATTTCTACAAAGCTGTGAAAGAGATTTAAAACTGAATTAGATTTTTGAACAGGATTTCATTTGTATTTTTGGAACATAAATTCATTTTGTGACCTTGGGATCTTTTCCAGGGGAGGCTCAAAATGTTTAAGGGGAGGGGGGGAGCTGAGCCGCCCGTAGCGTTCCCTTAGCTACGGCCCTGGCTGGGTCAGCATATCTTTTTGTTGTTGTTCTGGAAATTCTGGCACGTGCAGGCATCTGCTCATTTTATAAAATATCACCTTTATCACCTCAACTCTTTAATTATGTTGAATAAACCACAGGAGAATCAAACGCACCTCTAAGATCCCAAACATTTTCATTCTAAACATCCATCCTTTGTATTACTTACCTGAAAAACTTCCGATATACAGTCGACTCTCGTTAATTCGAATTCGTCTGGACCACAAGTAATGTTCGAATTATCCGAAGTTCGAATTATAGAAAATATGGAATCAAAACATACTTAATATGGTACTATTACAAAGGAATTAATGTTATAGTGTTTTTTAAAATATATTTAGCCTGTTATCATTAGAATGTGACTTAATATTAAATTTGAATGTATAAATACATAAACAAATTAAATGATTAGAAACAAGCACAATGGAAAAGAATATTGAGGTGTCACTGATGGAAAGACAGGGCACTAAGAAAATGGATATCAAATGCATTGGATTATATGCATGCTCGTTCGGAACAATTTTCACAAAAATCAAAGAAAGAAAGTTATTCAAATTATCTGAAATCCGTGGAGAAAGAATAGAAGAATGAAAAATCTGAATTTTCGTTAGTTCGAATTAAACGAAGTCAAGAGAAAATGAGTTCGAATTAGCGAAAGTTTTTAACGTTATTCTGCCATTGAAAATTTCGGGACCTCATGTTTAGTTCGAATTAAGCGAAGATTCGAATTATTCGATTTCGAATTAACGAGAGTCAACTTATTTCCAACGGCGCTAATAAAAAATACATTTTAATTTACTCAATTTATGGGAAGCTTAATGCAGCTTATTATTACTCTCCAAAACAAAAGAAAGTTGATTACGCCGACATCCAGCTGATGTTATTGGAAATTGATTTCTGCAAATAGCTGCTCCATCCTATTTTTATCTCATTAAAATAAAAGCCGGTGACTTTTTTTTTTCCTTTATATATTTCTCTTCGGGACGTCTTATCCAGCTGTATCCTTAATCTAATAAAACTGCCATTTAACTCGGCTCAAAGATGATTTATGGGCGCCTGAAAGATTTGTCTGGGCTTGCGTCTGGCGAAATAGTTTTGGTCTTAATATCCGATTCAGTTATTTATTAATAATATCGGATAAATATAGCTTGTCATCGATGCAACACGTACCGAGACATAAATAAAAAACAAAATTTATTAACTAAGTAAATAATTTTTTTTTATTAATAAAGTAATGTAATTGTGGTTGCTCTATAATACAGAATATCTTAGTGAATCAGAGTCCACACTACTGATTGAAAAAAACCCGATGATAATTCAAGTCCACGGGAGCTTTCTCTTCAAATATCTCGCTCAAATTTTAAAATTTTTACGTGATTTTTTTTTCTGCATAGGATAGCTAAGGACGATCTACAACCGGCCTAGTTTCTACTTTTTCGATTTTGGTTATGTATTTTTTATATTATGATAGTTCCAATTTCTGAACCGGTTCTCACCGGTTTTGAAAATTAAATTTAAAAAAAAAAATCTGAAATCAAAATCGAAAAAGTAAAAACTGGGCTGATTGTAGATCGTCCTCAACAATCCTATGCAAAACAATCATGTAAAAATATTAAAATTTGAGCGAGATATTTGAAAAGAACGCTCCCCATAGACTTTACACCATCATCCGGGTCTTCTTCAATCAGTTGTGTGGCCTCTTAAGAGAGACCCGTAAGAAAAAACCCAAAATTTTTATTATTGATTTTAAAGTAATGAATTTTGTTGTACTATTTAAGAATCTTCTTGTAAGGAAAATTTAGCAAAAAAAATTCACTTTTTATTAAAAAGTATATTGTTTATGAAGATTTTTATGATTTTTTTTTTTTTTTTTTTTGTCGAAAAATACATTTTTTAAAATTACTACTCCTCCTTCAATTTTCAATATTTTGGTATTACTAAAATTTCTTAAATAGTGTTATAGTATATAGAAAAGAACTAAGGAGAGATATTTTTAATTTTCTATTTTAAACGGCTAAGAAAAAAATAAATAAAAATACGCATGGCAAATTTCCTTAAATTCGTTATCATTTTCATGTTTACCAATTTATGTAAAATTTTCAGAAATAGTTAAAAAAAAATATCTCTCCTTACTTTTGTTGCAAATTTTTTTAAGATTCTAAAAACATAAACACTTTGTTTCTAAATCATTTTACCACTGAGCCTTAGTACTTTGAACTTAGGCAAAATATGAAAAAAGTCATTTTCAGGAAAACACGTTTTAAATGGCCACTAGTCCTTTAAACTCTATAGTGAGTACAATTAAAAAAGCTCATTTTCTACCTGTTCCAAGTGTCCCCGAGTTCTGAAATTTTGCATGGATATTCGCAAATATGTATTTTATCGTTTTCTGAGGGGAAAAAAGAAAAAAAAAAAAAAAAAAAAAACTTTTGATGATTTTTGGCCGAAAATGGGCTACGGGTCTCCCTTAAGGGAACAGTTCCCTTTCATCCGGTCAAAGTTTCCATACTTTTTCAAAAACTAACGATTAAATCGAATTCAATGAAACTGAATACAGTACTACGTGTTGAATACAGTACTATTTGTTGAATACAGTACTACTTGTTCAAAAATTAAGATTGATGAAAACAATATTTAAATTAATTATTCAAACTTAATTAAATAACTCACTGGGTTTTATTTTCATTACACTGTAAAAAAAGGTAAATCTATGAAATTAATTTTTGTAAAATCTACAGAAATCTGTTATTAAACCTTAAGATTACAATAAGATGTTATTACCATTAATAACCAATAAGATATAAATAGATAGCACCTATATTCGCCGTTCAGTCTGTCTGTCAGCATATAACAACGCAAAAACTACCCAAACGAATCGTTTGAAATTTAAAATATATAATTATTACATAATTTTGTCGAGTCATTTCAAATTTGCATAGATCAATTACAGGGACAATAAAAACTATTCCGTTACATTACAGTCAATGGGAAAAAATGCTTCAAATGCATTTTAATGGTGTTACACTCATTCTAACATAATAAAATTGGTATACATCTATGAAATACATATTATAATGTACATTTTGCATAATCTATGGTGCAAGGAACATTTGTTATTGATTTACAAAGCCACACAAAAGTGTTCCATTACATAATGGTATAGGGAAAACATTGTTTGATGAGCATTTTAATTGTAATTAATTATTTAAAATTTTAGGAGATTGATATATGTTGCTGAGGAATATTACAAGTTATTTCCTGTATAAAAGAAAGCAGACAGTATTTACAGGGACACAGAAAAGATTTTGGCTACTATATTGTATCCGAAATACCGTGTACTATTACATCAAGATCTGAATAATTTTAAGTGCGTACGTAATTATATAAATTGCTAGCACCTATATTCGTAGTTCAGTCTGTCAGTCCGTCTGTATGTTCGTGCGCCTGTCTGTCTGCCCGCATATAACGAAGCAAAAACTAAATCGCACGATGTTTAAAATACACAATTTTAGCGTAATTTTGTCGATTCATTTTAAATTTTATGAAAATCGGATGTATAGTTTAATTAGAGGGACAATCAAAAGTACTCCATTACATTACGATTAATAGGAATAAATAGTTTTAAGTACATTTTCATGATGTTATACTCTTTCGAATATAACAGAATTGACATGAATCTATGAAGTATATATATATTAAAATATATATTCTGTACAATCTGTGGTGCAAAGAATATTTATTATTAAATTAAATTAAATTAAAAAAGGCTACACAAAAGTATTCCACTATATAAAGCTATACGGGAAAACACTGTTTGGTTCGTGTGTTAATTACATTAAACTATTTCACATTTTATAAATTTGATATACGTGGCTGAGGTATAATAAAAGTTTCTTCCTCTATACTTACAGGAACACAAAAAAGATTTCGACTACTTTCACTATACTATATCCAAAGTATTGTCTACTATAACAGTAAGATCTGAATATATTTAAAACTTCGTTATCGTACGAACGCACCTCATTTGCTACGCTTCACGTGCAATTTCCAACCTTTTTTGGTATGATGAGCGTCGAAAACCATGCTGTAAGTTAATTTTTGGTGGCCAGTATACAAAAACAATGTCTACATACTTGTTGTCAACTGTCATCATTCTGCAGACCATCATTTCAGATATATCTATAAAGATTTGTTCATTCTAAATTTAAAAAAAAAAAATCTTTATATTACTTTAAACTATTTATTTGTAAAAGTAGAATGAAACAACTGTTAAAATCTTTATCTTTTGTTTCAATTTTAGTTTTATCGAAAATTCTTCAGTCAGAAAAGGAAACGATAAAGTAAATACTAAAGTGTTTGATTTCAAATATTGATGCAAAATCGATTTCCTTTTCTCGTGAGACTTCGTCTATGTTTCGTTTTTTCTAAAAAGAGCTGAAAAGGGGTTCTGATTTCTATCCGTGTGAAAAAATACGTGTTTGAAAAAAATCTTTTACTTGAAACTGGATTTTCGTTCAAAAATACATAGCTTTTTCATACGTTTAACGTTTCAGACAATTTTGTTTAGACTTCTTAAGCTTTCTAATTTGGTAATTATTTATTTTGTAAAGTAAAAAAAAAAGTTTTCAAAAAAAAAAGTTTTCAAAAAAAAAAAAAGTTTGTAAAAAAAGTATATTATAAACACGAATTAAATATGCAAACTCTTCTGATGTATTCATGATTCGGGAGCACATTTCTCATCTTCAGAATATTGAAAAATATGTATTCGAGATTTTATTATTTTTTTTTTATCAAGTTTTTTTTTTTGTTGTTGTTGTTGTTGTTTTTGTTGTTATTATTATTTATTTTCGAAAACGTTTTGAACTCAATTTTAAGGTTCCTGATTTAAAATAAAAATAATATTGCCCAGTTAAACTGATGGCATTGAGCTCACAGGCTACGCATACTAATTGTACATTACAGCCTTGAATTTTCGTTAATTCCGTTCGAAAAAAAAATTAAGAAGGGGAAACAGCTCTCCCCTTTCTCCTTTTTTATACTTAATCATTGAACTTCCTAAATTATCAAGTACATGCTTTATCATATTAAAAAATCTATATCCAAAATTCAGAACAAATCGGATAATTCTTAATAAAAACCCATTTAGCATTTATATAATTTAAGAGGAGTTATTCCCCTCTTTTATACTTAACCATTAAACTTCCAAAATTATTCAGAGATTTGAACGAAATCTGAAAATTCTGCTTGAAAAACCCATTTATATAAATTAAGGGGGGGGGGCATTAGAACCCTCGTTCCCCCTGTTTATACTTATTCAATGAACACCTAAAACAGCCACGGACTCGCCTCATCAGAATGATCCTATATCTAAATTTTGAACGAAAACTGTTAATTCTGCATGAAAATCCCGTCTATATCAATTAAGGGGAGGGGCATGAGCCCCCCGTTCCCCCTGTTTATACTTATTCAATGAACACCTAATAACAGCCACAGTATCGCCTCATCAGAATGATCCTATATCTAAATTTTGAACGAAAACTGTTAATTCTGCATGAAAATCCCGTTTATATCAATTAAGGGGGGGGGGGCATGAGCCCCCCGTTCCCCCTGTTTATACTTATTCAATGAACACATAATAACAGTCACGGAATCGCCTCATCAGAATGATCCTATATCTAAATTTTGGACAAAAACTGTTAATTCTGCATGAAAAACCCATTTATATCCATCAAGGGGAGGGGCATGAGCCCCCCGTTCCCCCTCTTATACATATCGAATGAACTCCAAAAACTAATCAGGGAAGCGCCTTATCAGGATATACCTATATACAAAATTTCAAGTGGATCCGATATTTTTATCATGAGTTAACGCGTTACGCACGAACGCACGTACGAACGTACATACAGAACGGACGGGCACATAAGCTCTCAGGCTATGATAGCCTGTGAGCTAATAACTAATGTGTGTGTGTCTGACAGTCCGTCTATCACAGCCATTTTACTCGTAATCTATGGAACGTGGAATGTTCAAATTGACTGAACCAATCAAACTGAAAGTTTATTGACCCACGTACTTATAATTTATTAACCATTAACAAATAGATTTAGGAAGCATGTCGTTAGGCTCATTAAGTTACTTGAAAAAAATTCTATGTATATCGTGCGGGGTACCGTGTGAAATTTTCATAACGCCGAACTCAAAAATACTTTTGTATTAATTTTAGGCATTAATTTTCAGAGATATCGTCCAAATTGTAATTTAAAAAAAAAATACTTTCCTTTTTTTCCGAATCTACTGAAAGTAAACTTTAAGAAATTTAGAAGTAGTAGAAGTTAATTTAAACCTTGACGGAAAACTATAGTGAATATTAGATCACATAGTTTTTGAGAAAATCGCATTTTTTCGTTACATACAAATTTCGATTTGCAGGCATTCGGCAAAGGAGTTGAGGAGCGCTGGAGGTACCTATCATCGCAGAGGTATAAAAAGGAGTGATAATGAAGTTTTGAAAAAAAAAAAAAAAAAAAAAAAAAAAAAAAAATGTCGGTAATTATCGGAGATATTACCCCTGAAATACAGAGATGGTTTGGACATATAATAGTCGGCTCTCATTAATTCGAGCTCGTCGAGACCACAAGGAATGTTTGAATTATGGAAACTATGAGGGGAAAACATGCTTAAAATGGTATTATTATAAAAGGAATTAATGTTATAGTGCTTTTTAAATTTATTTCGTCTGTTATCGTTAGAATATGATTCAATATAAAATTAAATTATATAATTACATAAACTAATTAAGGGATTGGAAACGAGCACAGTGAAAGAAAAATTTGAGGTGTCACTGATGGTCCACTAAGAAAGTGGATATCAAATGTATTGGATTAAATATATACTGGTTCAGAACAATTCTCACAAAAATGAAAGAAAGAATGTTATTCAAAGGATCTGAAGTCCGTGAGAAAGAAAGGAAAAATGAAAAATCTGAATTCCCGTTAGTTCGAATTAAACGAAGTCAAGAGGAAATGAGTTCGAATAGATGAAAAATTTCAACATTATTCTGCCATTGAAAATTTAGGGACTCTTCATGTTCAGTTCGAATTAAGCGAAGATTCGATTTATCTGATTTCGAATTAACGAGATTCGACTGTGCATGAATGCACAGGGGGCGTGCTCTATCGCTGCCATAGAAACCCTCAAGGCCTGAAGGACAGGAGTCATGACATTATCACTAATGGATAGAGTTCTCATTAATGTTGGAAAACACACCGGCAGACTTTTATAAAACTAAAAACTTTCTGCGCACATAATATTTCGTCAAAAACTTTCTGCAAATTAATGTTTAACAAAATTACGGGTTATTATTTTGACATGGGCAAAATTCACGTTTTTTATGCAATTCAAGGACGAAATTCGTGTTTTTACGCGATTCATGGATGCGATTTGCGTTTTTAACGCAATTCATAAATGAAACTCACGTTTTTTATGCAATTCATAGACGAATTTTGTGTTTTTTGTGCTATTAATAAACGAAATTTTCGTTCATGAACAAAATTCACATTTTCGCGCGGTCTTTAGACGAAATTCGCACTTTTGCATAATCTTTTGTGGAAAATCGCATTTTTTCGTGCGATACTATATCGAATTTCGCATTTTTAGTGCGGTCCTTAATTTAAATTCGCATTTTTCTCGTGGTCCTTTGTTGAAATGCAAGTTTTGTACGCGAATCGTTCTTAAAATTCCTGATTTTTTCCGAGGTCTTTTGATGAAATTCGCACTTTTTTTGCGGAATTTTGACTTAATTCGTATTTTTCCCGTGGTAGTTTGACGAAAAGGAAGATTTTTTTTTTCTGCAAACGATTGACGAAATTGATTTTTTACGACAACCGTTTGTCAAAATTCGCAGTTTTTGGTTTCCGCAATTTCAGACTGATGATTTTTTAAAGTTTTCGGCATCAAATGCCTTAAATTTTCGGAAAATTTGAAAATTGGAACTGCTATTAACTGTGCGCTGACAATAAATAATTCGTACATAAAATTGGGGGAATAGTTTTAATTTTTTAATACTAAGAAAAAAAAAGTTTCAAAAATAAAAGTTGTTTCTTCCCTAAAATTTTCTGCAAAGTTCACAAAATTTTCTGCGCACGGCGTGCGCGCGTGCGTCTATATTATGCAACTCTGCACACCGGAAGATTTTGAATAGAAATTTTTTACTTTATTTGCGGAATTTCTATCATCATATAAAACAATAGTAACTATTTAAATTTACGGGTGAGAATTCGGATTCCTCTAAATAAAAATTCTTCAACCAAAAGCGGAATACCACAGTGTTGTCGCATCTGGCTGATTTTTTATTGAGGAATTTCAAAATTTTACCAGTAAGCTCAAAAAGTTATTATAGTTTTATAAGATCATAGATACTTCACAAACAAAATAAAAGAAAATTGCTATTCAAAATTTTCCGGTGTCAATTCCAATACTAGTGAATATTCGGTCCATTACTGATGACGTCACGGCTCCTTCTCTCAGGTCTTGAAGATTTCGACGGCAATGGCTCTATGAGCTTTTAAAGTGAGGCTCTTAAAAGCTCAGAATACAACTTTTAATGATACACTTTTGTAACTGGATTCCCAGTTACTAATTCATACATTTATTATATGGGGCCCTCAGTACGCTAGTAATACTCGTACTTAACCGGTTATTATGGTGTATTAATCAGTTTTCAAATCAAAATATCGATTTTAGAATAAAATTTATTCTCAAAGAAGCATTTTCAGCAGCTTAACTGAAATACAGATAAATAATTGAAAGAATAACACGCAAAAAATAAAACAGATTTTAAGAATAATACACACTAATTTTAATGATAATCTATTAATCTGTTTATTTTTCTCATCAGAATATCGGTTTACAATAATCGGTTTAGAATACAATTAATTCTCAATGAAGCATTTGCAGCAGCGTAACTGAAATACAGGTAAGAATAACACACACCGATATTAATTTAAATGTTCATGTGTTAATGTGTTCATTCTTCGCGTTTTTCTTTAAAATATGTTTGTTGAACATGAAGCTGTTAATTGTAAGCAAGCTTTTGATAAATATAAATGTTTTAAAGACATTAAGATATTGATTAGTAAAAGATTTGAAACTCTAAAGAAACAAAAGCATGCTTATAGTTGATTGTGCCCAAATTTTATTTAAAAGTTTTATTGTATCATAAATCAGAAGCCCGAAAGAACAACTATTTATAGTTAAAATCAATTTTATGAGCTAGACTATCTCAAATGTATAAGACTTTAAAAGACGGTGAAGCTTTAATTTATTTCGGAAAGCAACAGTTGAAGTATGGGTTAAGATTAATGAACTTTTTAAGAAAGATATTCAAGAGAACTTAATCTTGTTTGAAGATTTAAACCCGAGCTTAAATTTAAATGTTTTATGAAGGCGAAGTTTAATAAAATGCGGAAGTGAATCATGACTAAGCTCAACTTTTGAATAAACTCGGTGTACTTGTTGCCTGTAAACTTATACCGTAATTTCGGGTGTATAAGCCGCAGATCAAACAATTCTTTTTCGACCCAGAATTTTTTAAGAAACAAATATAACTAGTTAGATCACCGTAAATATTTGTCTTCAATCACTAAATAAGATTTCTGGGTCCAAAAAGAATTGTTTGATCCGCGGCTTATACACCCGAAATTACGGTAATTTTTAAAGTTTCATCATCATTGTTTTTTCAGTATGCATATCCATAATGGGTAAGTATCATGGAGGTCCCCAACGACTAGTTATCCTTTGAAAATGTAAAACTCTCGCGATTTTGATGAAACAAATAATCAGTTTAATTTGTTATTAATCTTAGTAAATAGTGATGGCTAAAGTTAGTAATTCCGAAGAGACAAGCTGTAGTTGTATATTATTTATGTATAATGTAATAAAAAACATGATTTTCAAGCACCCGTGGTTAAAGGGTTAGTCAAACGTCTGTCTTAATTTTAGACACATTTAAACAGATAGAAAAAACATGCTTTAAGCATAGATTATAAAGCACTTCCCAACACACTCAAAATACTGTAACAATACTTCAGCCATTAATAAGGTAAAATATGGTGTCTGAGTGTTTGGAAAACGCTTAATACCTTTGAAAATCGAATTTCACTTTTCATCATCAGTAATTGAAAAGATTTCAACTTCTTTGACTAAACTGTTCATATGATTTACTGATGTATATGGTATACTACAAAGCATTCTAAAATTAAGTTTAGGTAAAAAATCACAACACAGTTAATTTTCCTTCAGAAATTTCTGTTAATAAAAAGAAAGGTACTCTAATTCTTTTGAGTAGCCTTGTATAGGAAGTATAAAAATTATACACACAAAATAATATACTAAAAATTAGTTTAATTTAAAAACGCATATCACATTTACAAACACACTTGTAGCAATTATCACTCATAGAAGTATTATAACCAAATTCGTTTCTGTGTCCCCATAACTAAATGAAAAAATACTATGCATTGTTATACAGTAATCTTCTTACTGGGCATCCCAGTAATTTAAATCAATTTCGACACTGGTTGAAATAGCGTAACATCATTGAAATACATTGCAAGCGATTTCCGCTCATAGATCATAATGTAACGAAAATGGCTTCATTTTTCCTCCCCTTAAACGAACTACACACTTCACTTTCAATATCAAACATACCATAATAAACACGAATAACATATCAAATTACGTAACAATCTGAATATATTTATGCGAATTAGAGCACGGTAAACAGATACATAGACCAACTGTGAAATTACCGAAGTCATAAATACTTTTCAACTATGTTAAAAAGTGCTAAAAAAGGAAGAAAAGAAATAACTAATTGAATAATTAGATGCAATGCTTAATCTAGATCGACGTTTGTTAAACCTTTGGTTACCACGGCCTCTCTTTCAAGCTTTCGCGGACCCAATATTTGTAACTGAAATTACTGATGTTCTTCAACATACATAGGGTTTGCGTGGACCTTATTTTTTGAGCATCACTATCTCCAAATATTAATCTTCACCTTAATTATTCACAGGATTTCTTAAAAGTTTCAGCAATTAAATAAGATGAAAACTGTCATTTGAAAATAGAGGTGTTCAAAAGTAAAGAATGTTTGTACTATGAATATTAGATGCAGATACATGAACCAATCATACAGTGTATGAAATAACATATAATGTAAAAAATATTAAACAGTATTCCTATTTTTTTTCTTTTTTTTTTTAATTTAAAAAAAAAATTCTCTCATATTCTGTATAAATGAAAATTTTAATATTACGTACGAATTCTTCGAGAACTTTTATGATGACGTGCTACGATTTAAACCGGAAGGCGGCAGCAGAGAAAATCATCTCAATGAGTCCACTGATGAAAATCTAGGCTTAGTTAAATCTACGTTTCGCCTATTAAAACGCAATCGGTTTGTCAAGTCCTATCTTGATGGAAAACACTTAAAAAGACTATTTTAGCGGTTGATACGTAGTTTTGCCGTTGTGCTTTCGGGCCCCACCAGTGGCCGAGAGGTTCTGACCTCAAACTGGTAGACGGTAGGTGCTGGGTTTGAACCCAATCGCGACCGTCGGCCTAACCGTTCGAAGTTTTCCGTGGTTTTCTTCGAACCTTGCGTAAATACGGGTTAGGTTCCCTTAGAAAGACCCCCACGGAGGGCAACCCACCCCATAGGGCCTATATCCCATAGCGTAGATAATCAGCCGACAAAAATACACCAACACCACCAACGCCGTTGTGCTTTCCTCCACCCAAAAGTATGAAAACATGGAGGACAAAGCAGGAAAACACAATAGTAAACCTATGAATCAACCGGTAAAATCGGGTTTTTAAGTGTTTTCCACCAAAATAGGATTTGGCAGACCGATTGCGTTTTAATATGTGAATCGAGATTTAACTAATCCTAGATTTTTATTCGTAAACTCGATGAGATAATTGACTCTGCTGCCGCCTCCTAGTCTATATCTCTTCGGTCCGTGAACCACAATTTTAGAACCGCTTATATAGATGATAAACCTCTCAGGCATTTATTATAAGTTAAAATAATTAAATAAATAAAAAATAAAATAATACGGTATGAAAAGGAATCTCGAATTTATAATATTACATTTACCTGAAAACATTTAAGAGGAAAAAAAATCATGACGACACCAGTCAATTAAGAGCGTTTTGTGGTAAAAACGACCTACCAGCATGAGAAATCAGGACAGGTCATTTACCGCAATAAGTTATACGCTGCTACATTCCAAACAGAAACTTATTTATCATTTCCCTTTCAACACATTACCTACAGATTTTAAAATGGACCTTGTCCACCGTTTAAGTCATGATTATTCATTTATTTCTAAAACGCGATGAAATATTTTTGAAACTTCTCTATTTCCCCGTTCACAGTTCAAGGGTTTCCGCAAATAATTTCCGACTTGTTTTGGGAGGTTAATTCGTTTTGATCTCCTAAACCTGAAGATTGCTCATCCGTTGCCATTTTAAGGCTTCTGAATTCCCGAGAGAGGATTTGATGAGTTTCTTTCTCCCTTTATGGAAAAATGTGGAACAAAACAGGTGCGGAAATTTGAGAAATGTTTGACTTGAATGCTTTTTTTTTTTTTTTTTACAAAATGGTAAACGTCTACATGCACGTAGACGGTTGTCAGTTGTGGAAGATACAAATGTAGGAAACGAATAATATCCAGAAACTCATGTTCTAGGCATTTTGAAGACCTTTTTACGTTGCTTTTAGGAAAAACGTACCGTAAAATACCGACCTGCAGGTGTCACTGCAATAGAAGCATTATGCAAAATAATTCACTAGATATAATATAGTTTTAAAACATTAAGTAATGATTACCGGAGGATTATGTTTATATACGTAAATAGCTTTTTTATATAAAGTTGATTTTTTTAAGAATTATAAAACAAATTACACAGAAAACAACATTGCAACATTTGCCCTTTTGAACAGCGCTGGCAGTGTTAAAATGGCGTATTCTGCCATCTGGATTCATATTTTTCGAATCGAAATCATTGAGTTTCAAACAAATTTTTAAAAAATGTAACAAAAAATAAGCAAAAAAGAAAAAAAAATGCTTGCTATATTTCGGAATTTTCAGTTTGTTATCAAATAAATTATATATCAAACCTAAATCGATTTCGTTTTTTAATTAAAAAAAATCGTTTTCAGTAATTTTATTCTCATTTTTTGTCAAATACAATTTAATATATACATTTTTTATACTAAAAACTCTTAGTTAACCCTTTCAAAAACAATGCTCATATGATTTTTTTTTTTTTTTTTTTTTTTTTTTTACGATGTCCATTTTGACACATACGATTTCCATTTAGTTTTAATTCCAAAGCTGACAATTGGCACCCTGAATATTTCAATAAAATTTATCATTTTGGATGAAAATGTAAAAGAATTTTTATTCTCAACGAAAATAGTTTTCAAATTCTGGCGTCAATCAATAATTTCATCATTTTGAAAACAGAATTTTTCTACCCCTGAAAGAAAGATATTTAGAGAGCCTACAACGACCTGTTACATGTGAGATCATCACGTAATGCTAGATGATGTTATCTCTATGCAACGCAATTCTCAATCGAGGCAGATAGTCCCATTCCCATCCCGTTGCGTCGTTTCTGAAGAAAGTGAAGGTAAAACCTCAGATATTTCGTCGTATCAGTTAATATCCATTTATTGCGTTTCATTGAGATTATAAAAGTGTTATCGCCTTTTTTAATGTCTCATATACAGAACTTTAAGAATTTAAAAACGCTATTGTATTCAACCTCCGAAAAAACATTCACCTATTAAGAAATAAAGTCAAAATATAGAAAAATCAAACAATTTAGTTTTTATGTAAAAAAAAAAGTCCACATATGTGAATCCAGTTGGCGATGAGGATAAAAAGCAGAATAAAAGGTAAATTACAAAGTATCATATAAATTCAAACACCCATTTCTAAATTTACAAATTATATATTTCACTAATTTGTTGGTCGATTTTTTTTATCCGTACATATTTCTGATCGCCTTACTAAGAAAATTTGGCGGACCCCCTCCCCTTAAGTTATCTGGAATATTCAAGATATTTTGCAAATATCCCAGTCCTAAAACAATACTGATTTTATCTAGAAATTTTATTGCATTTGTTGCCATGCAAATATTTTTCTATTACAGTGATATTGGCATTTTGTTAATCATGCGATAATATTTACAAATAATGATTAGCCCATGGAAAGCTGATCAAACCAATATCAGAGCCTTTTTTAAAACAGTAGACTCCCTCAAATCCGCACAGCTTGGGACCAGAGGTTCTGCGGATTTTAGAATTTTGTGGATTTCTGGTCGTTGCTTTGTTTACATTTTTAAACAGTAATTTAGGTACAATTAATAGTGCAAAGGGAACTATAATGAATGCTTACAATTTAATAAAATATTAAAATAAGTAATAAAAATTTAGATAATTTTTAAAATGGTTAAAGTACTAGCAAAGGTCAAGTTAATAATCAATAGTGTATGGTTAAATATTCACTATAAAGATTAAATGTATTTTTCCAAAATTATTCAACAAAACTTGCCTCATAAAAGTTCATTACTAATTCACATCAAAATCATAAAATAAGGATTTTTTTTTTCAAGTTTAGCCTGGCTTAATAACAAAAAAAATCTTGATTAATGCATAAATATATTTGGTAAGAAGACTCTGATTACCAGTAATATCAGCAATATCTTGAATTTTTTCCAAAAAAATTTATTCTTTCTTCATGAAAAAAAAACATGAATAGAGTATTATTAAGAAAATTACAAATTAAAAAATATATGGAATTGATACAAAACTAAAAAAATCAATTTTTGTTCCAATATCTGAACTGAAAGTTTCATTGTTTACATCCATAAAATATGTGCGGATTTTAAAGAGTTGCGGATTTGAGGGAGTCTACTGTATTTAAAATTCAGTGTCTGCTTTAATTGGAAATATTTCCAAATGAATGCCAATATTGGTTAAGCATGGGCTTTAAATATTTCTAATTAGGCTCTAATATTGGTTTTATTTATTTTAAGTCGGTTAAATATTAGTAATCTGTTTGGTGCATATTTGGCAAAAAAGACAGACCTTCATAAATCTAACGATTTCTCGTATAGAGTTTGGAAATCACACAGGGCGCAAAATTTCTATCTATAAAATTCTCGAAATCATAATAGACAAGTAACAAATTTTGTATTGACCCAGTATTGCATTCTTTGGCATGGAATATTGTCACAATAGAGTAGTGTTGACATTTTGTTAATTTTGTGTGCCAATATTGTTAAGAAATATATAGCCAAAGTAAGATCCAGAAAATTAATATTGGCACTTAATTTCAAATAATTATAATATAAAACCGTTTAATTGGAAATTTTTTAAAGAGAAGGCAACATTGGGAAAATATTGTATTTTTCTTTTTTAATTGGCGGGAAAAGTGGGAGGGGGAGATATACTAGTCAACGTAGCTTTTTGATGTTACAGAATATACAACTTGAGGCGAAATGACACCAATTCAGTTGGAGAAATCCACACTAATGCCGGAGATATCGACCGAAATTAGACTTTCAAAATAAGAACAACCGTGTGAATCACGTTTTAGCGGCTTTTTTTTTTTTTTTTTTTTTTTTTTTAATTTCATTTTATTTTATTTTCTCTTTAACTGCCATCTGTCTCGGAGCATCGCAGTATTTCTACCACTTCGGGATTTCCACCCACACTATCGATTTTAGAATTAGATGTTTTCCCCACCTGCAGATACAAGAATAATTTTCGACTTTTTTTTCTGAAATGCATATCTCTCCCGATGCATTCTGTTCTTTTTTCTAACGGTTCATGAAATTTAGAAAAGGAGGGTTATTTGATTTATTCCCAGATTATTTGTCCTAATTATTCATTTGGCTGTTATGGTAAATCAAGTATTTGTTTCATCAACTTCCAGATGTGATTTATGGAGAAAAGTTTATTATTTATAGATCTTACACTTCTCAAACTGCCGTGCCGGCGCCGTTACAGTTAGACTATAATTTCTCTTAAACGTGTATTTACTAAACCCTTGAAGTAATAATGTGAACACGTGCAGATTGAATTACTTTTTATTATAAATTATCTTTTTAACAGATTTTAGCTGATTTTTTTCTTATCTGGAATTTTTTTAGCTTAGGACAACCGAAGAGAAACAAGATGCAAAGTTCTTCGGTCCTGGATTCTAGTCTCCCATTTGGGGACAACTATTCTTTTCCTTAAAAAATTTTTAAATCCCTGATTTTTTTACATTTTTACATCATTTCTTAATAGCTGAATGTTTTTTTACGTTCAAAGCAAACAAAAAAAGGCACCATCGAAACTCGCTCTTCATCGAAATTCATTCAGCATCAACAAAAATTCATGTAGCAAATACAGGTTTGCACAGTAAATAAAAAAAATCTGAAAGGTTACTGAGTTTTTTTTTTTTTTAATTATTTTTTTACGATATTGGTATTTCTAGAATTTTTTTAAGTATTTGCAACCCGGATGACATAAAATTTTAGTAAAATTACTGCAATTTTAGTATTTTTTTTATTTTTTATTATTATTTTATTTTTTATTATTATTTTATTTATTTATTTATTTATTTGTAAAACTATAGATATTTGTAGCTTTAGAAAAACTAGATTTGTATATTTACATCTTTTTTTTTTTGTACAGTGTACAGATAAAATTTAAACAAGCACACATATTACCGTGACTTTACATTTCTTTTTTTTTTTTTTTTTCTTTTACAGTGTAGTATAGCTATCTAGTGTTGACTCTAGAATAAAAGGTCCACCGAGCGGGAATTCGAAAAAGAGAGAACACTATTCTTGAAAAAAAAAAGGATACTTTTTTTTAAATCAAGTATGGAACACTATTCCAAAATAAGTAATATTTCTTACGAAATCTACCTAAAAAGAGGCACATTTTTTTTTTTTTTTTAAATGCACACTTATATTTTGCTCTAGTTTGTTTAGAGTAAAATAGAATTTGCGATATTTTCCTAAGATCAACTGAATTCCCACGGGGCGCATAGGAAGTATTGAAAAAAAAGCCACCGGCCGCGTCGAAATGGTTTAAAAGATCCGCCGAAGCATAAAATAAATAAAAAGAGACGCCGGTCGCTGCGCCCTGCTAAAATAGCTTAGAGTCAGCACTACTATGGTATATTTTATTTTCAATATTATATCATATTGTATGATATATTTACTTTAAAAACAAAATTTATTAATATTCCAATACACGTTGGGCTTCACTAACTGCTTTGTCAGAGCCCCATACGAAGTCCCTCAGACCCTACCGCCAATTTAGGGTAAATTCGGGTTACCCGGCTATCAGCATCATCTCTACATCAGCACAGGGCTGTAGCGACCGCCTCCCATACCCCCCATTTGGGGGGGGGGCGATGAAGCTAGGGGGACAGTTTATTTGTAGTGAAAATTTAAGAAAATACTTCTTTTAAATGATGTTTTTACTTTTTCAAATCCACATTTTCTTATCCAGGGGCATGCGGGGCAGTTACCTCTTTTTAAGGGGGCCCCCAATAATTAGGATTTCCATTAAACTGTGCCAAATGCTTAAAATGTGCCAAAAGTGGTCAAAATTCATAAGTTTTTAAATATTTAGAATGGGAGTGTGGTTCCCCTTTTCCTCTCTGTTTCCAGTATTCCCTCCACATACGCAGAAAACGAATTATATCATTAGAAAACAAATGATTAAAATTTTATTACAACCAGGGCCCAAGGGCCCGACTTAGATTGTGAGGGGCCCTGGGGTAAGCGTAATTCAGGGAGGCCCCCTTCCTACCTTTTCGATTTTTTTCTTGAATTAAAAGAAGTGTCTAAAACTAAACTTTATACTAATTGTCTGTATATGTAAATTTCGTACCAAGTACTATTCGCATTTGTATACAGAATAGCACAAAAGAGATAACTTTAAGAAACTATTGAATACATTTTTTCTTCAGTTATGGAAATATAAGGATAAATGTGAATCATTAAAATGTAAATACACTTGTGATGTAACTGTTACATTGAGGGGAGAAGGAGGGGCATGAGGTTCGAAATCAGAGGAGATATGAGAAACGAGCCCCATAAAGATTAAAATAAACAGATAAATAAAGAATTTTAGTGACTTTTGGCCTTTTTTATTAATTAGCCATAACAAAAATATTATTTTTGCCCTTGGGGAGGGGGCCCTCAATCGGGAGACCCAACGTCCGATGCAGTTGCCCTGCATGGGCCTTACTTAGTCAGGCCCTAATTATAACAACGTAAGTATCGTATAGCTTTTTAAAGAAATTTTTTATTAATGTTTCCTCCTAACGTGGTAAGTTAAAATCATAAATTATGACCAATTTTTAGCCTTCTTTTTTAGACATCTTGTAATGTACTATGTAAGCAAAGTAAAAATTTGCAAAGAAATATTTGTGTCAACCAATTTATATTTTTTTCTATAATTATCAAATTAATATTCTTAATTAAAGTTGTGACCAAATTTTTGGTATCTCTAATATATAGATGTGAGCCGTATCGAGTACCAAAATTTATGCCTGCATACAATATATTTTATTATTATTTATTTATTTATTTATTTATTTTGTACTTGCCACTTCTGCATTATTCACAAAAAAATTCTACAGATAGCTAGAGGGGGGGGGGAGGGGAGGGCTACAGAATGATGTTTACTCCGGGGCCCCCATATCCTTAACTGGGCCCTGTTTTTATCAAAAACCTTGTTTAGATTTCAAAAATGAAGAAACTGGAAATCCTTACTTTCTTACTCGATTTTTCCCCCTCTCTTTTTGGCCATGAGTTTTTGTGTATAGAGTTGCTAGGGACAAAAGGGTGTTTTCTTTTGAAACATCTGAATATTATGTTAGGAGATAGGTCATTCTTGATTCTTCACATTAACTACACAATACTAATCTGTCCAAAAAGTTATAAAAAAAAAGTGCGTGAACCGGAAAATGAGAAATTATTTTAAATAGCGCACGTATAGACAATTAAGGAGGTTACTTTATTCGCAACAAAATTGTCAGTATTTTTGTTTGAATCCTGTTTTATATTATTTACTTTTTATTTGGGAGTCAGATATGGTCAAAGTGAATCCATTTATGTAAATATTATAAGTAGTTATTAAATAAAAGTTTCTATTTTAAATTCATACTTCCGATGCAATTTTTTACACATCTAGTTGTCCAATTTAAATATTAACATATTTTCACTTAAAACATTAGTTATTCAAACATGGCAAATTAATGTTTCAATTTGTCACTCAGCTGCGAAAAAAAGTTGTTGAAAACATTACTATTGGAACAAATTTTCTGCGATTCTTTGACGAGATTTGCATTTTTTCTGCAATCGTTTAACGGAATTTGCATTTTTCCGCAATCTTTTGACGAAAATCACGTTTTAATTGCAATCCTTTTGATGAAAATTCGCATTTTTTTCGCGATCTTTTTTGAGGAAAATTGCATTCTTTTCGCGGTTTTTTAATGAAAATCGTGTTTTTATTGTTACCTTTTGACGAAAATTGCGGTTTTTCTCACGATCTTATGCGGAAAACCGCGGTTTTCTCGAGATCTTTTGACGAAAATCTCGTTTTTCTTCCAATCTTTTGACGAAAATCGTATTGTTATTGCGATTTTTTGACGAAAGTAGTGTTTTCTTTGCGGTCTTATGATGTAAATCACGTTTGTCTCGAGATTTTTTTAAATGAAAATAGTTTTTTTCTAGCGTTATTTTGACGAAAACCGCGTTTCTCTTGCGGTATTTTGATTAAAAAAAGCATTTTTTTCGCGACCTTTTGACGAAAATCGCATATTTATTGCGATCTTTTGACGAAAGTAGTGTTTTCCTCGCGGTCTTATGATGAAAATCGCGTTTTTCTCGAGATTTTTTTTATGATACTCGCGTTTTTCTGGCGTTATTTTGACGAAAACCGCGTTCCTCTCGCTGTTTTCGTATTTATTTCGTATTTCCTAAAATAGCATTTTCTCGCGACCTTTTGACGAAAATTGCATTTATTTCGGAATCTTTCGACGAAATTCGTTTTTTATTCCGCGATTTTTTTTTTATGAAGGTAGCATTTTTTTCTTGATCTTTTGGCGAAAAACGCGTTTTTCTCGCGATCTTTTGACGAAAAATGCGTTTTCCTCGGCAATTTTTAGCGGAAATCTCTTTTTTTTCGCTTTTTTTAGGCGGAAATCTTGTTTTTATTGCGATCTTTTGACGAAAATTTTGTTTTTCTTACGATCTTATGCCGAAAATCGTGTTTTTTCAAGATTTTTTGCACGAAAATCGCGTTAATTTGACAAAAATCGCGTTATTTTCGCTGTATTTTGACAAAAATAGCATTTTTTCGCTACCTTTAAACGATAATAACGTTTTCTTTGCTATATTTTGACAAAAATAGCGTTTTGGGGGGATTTTACGACGAAAATCGTTTTTTATTCCGCGATTTTTTTTAATGAAGATCACGCATTTTTCGCGATCTTTTGACGAATGTCGTGGTTTTTCTGCAATCCTTTGAAGATATGAAAAATAAGAAAAGCGGAAAATGACAAAAAATGCAGTAAAATCGCAAATCCGTGGAAGAATCCCATGCCTACATAGTATTCTATTCCATTCTTCCATGCATTAGCGAATGGGTCTTTTCGCGTAACTGAATTAGCCCTTTAAATAGCAAACTGCAGGAATTATGTGTTTATATAATCTATTTAATTCCTATACTTTGTAATAAAATCTCAGCATCATGTGCTTATTTGTAAAATTGTTTTAGACAAATTTTATTTTAACGGTCTTAATTGATCTTTAAGCAATGCATATGTATTTCATATTTTCGCAAAGTTATGAAAATTATAATAATTTTAATAATGATTTAAAATACTTATGCTAACTACTAAATTTTTTCATTACATTATTATAATTTGAAACTCATATAGAAACTTCAATATATAACTTTAAATATTTCTCAAAAAACTCAGTTTAAAGTGGGGGGGGGGGGGGCAAAATTTGTTTCTTGGTGGGGCCTCAAAACACCTTGCTACGGCCCTGCATCAGCATCACACTACGAGATAAAAAATAAAATAAATCTCGCGCGGATAACGTGAATAGGTGTCATTCCTTTTCCTAGTTATTACATAACTTATCCATTTCCATTCAACAAACTCGTGTTTAACGCGAGTGCAAACTTGTCGACAATTTTTCTCTTTCTGCATTTTTTTTCTGCTGATGTTACCCACTTAATTGGAAATTCGGGTCCTGAAAAATTTCTACTTTAGCACGTTTCGGACATTTGCCGTTTTTGCTCCACATTTTATTTTCTGCGATTCATCGATTTTCTTCGTTTACTTTTTTTTCTTGCTTTTAATTCGTTAAGCAAATAACTATAACCGGAATTAAAAAAAAAAATATCGAAATGTTGCGGTCGCAAGAGCGGTGTTTCACCTTGACAGAGAAAAACTCTGCAAAAAGGTCGAGTTGTTTTCTTTTAAAATGAAAAATTTCATTATCAGAATAACAAACAGAGTTTTGTACTGTTTCTGGTGACATCAAATGATACTATCAGAGCTAACCGCATTAAGCGCATGTGGCACATAAAATAGATTGAATTTTGAATTATTGGTTTTAAATTATGGTACAAAATTGTGGTGCTAAATGCAGTTCCTTTAAATGCAGTTAAATAAAGTTCCTTTTATTTTTATTTTCTTTAATTCAGCATAATCTATTAATTATTTTCCTAAAAAGAACAAGAATGTATTACTTTATCAATATCTTATTGCGAAATCTTAATTTCATTCCTCAAATCCATTTCCCTTTTTAGAATAAAAAACATTTATCGAAAACTTTAATTTTGTTTTATTTATTTAATAATCGTCTGCTGCTGTCTTGACTCATCCGCATTTAGGGACTGATTACTTTATATTCTTGCGCGAGATATGAAAGAATCCTTACATCTAGCCCCACCCCTGAACCAATGGAAAGGCTCGAAGTAAATTACAACTATATTCGAATACATTTTAGTGGGTTTTGAATAGCAATTCATCAGAGAAGGCGGGGCCAATTTATCTGAGAATTTTGAGAATGTCAGTTGGTTTTTAAGGAGCGATTAGAATTTATTGAGCTTTCAATTGTTAAGCACGTACGTTTTGCCGTAGTGGTGGTATTCTCCCGAAAATGGTTTTGCACCGAACCCCTTTTTTGTTCTTTTGTTATTTAACGAGACATTAGCTTGGAGAGCCGGGAAGTCTAATTTTGATGATGGAGTAACATTGCAATTGAACTACAATAAAGTGTGATATTCACTGATTTTTCGTAGAATTTTAATTATTTGAAGTGACCACACCATTCATCCAGTTCCATCTGTTAACTTGCTTCGGCCGCTAATGTATTGGAGGTGATGTGATTGATTATGACGTATCGACCGTCGACATTGTTCGTGCCATCATTTTCGCTTCGTCGGATCATTTTGTTGTTGCGGGAATACCCCTAAAACATTATCCCATATATATATATATATATTTTCGCCTTTTTATCAAGATATTTTTTATTAAGCTTTGGTACACTTTTCTAAAATTCGGTTTTAGGTAAACAATTAAAACCAAAATTGTGTGATTAACTTTTTATATAGAAAAAATATTTTACATTTAAAGTCCGAGTATAAAATAATGAAAAGTATGTTCTTAAAATTTTTAGGATTTTCGAAATTTTTTAAAGAAATCTTTTTAATTTTACTTCTTTTAAGCCAAAATGAATATGGCTTCATCCTATTCCCGAATGATATGTTTTCTGATATCATAACAAACTTTAACTTGATCTATTCAGTTTTTAGGAAAATGTACTAAACAAATATATAGTTTCAAAAAATATGTAAAAAGTTGACGAATTCTTAAATATTTATTGATGCATGAAATTAATTTCTTTTGATTTATATATAGGTCGTAATGTGTATATTTACTGAAAAAAAAAATATTTTTTTTTTTTATCTCTGTTTTTAAGGGTGCCGGTCATTCAGCTTTTGAATTCTCCTCCGTAATGTTAAATCTGTTTGCGTTTGATGCATTCTTAGTTTCAAAATATCTCAAAGAAATTAATATTTTTAACTTCTTTTTTCAATGGTCTCTTCCCCCACACCCTTCATTAAGCATGTCTATTTTTTTTTTTTTTTTTAGTTTTCAAAGCATCTGTAAAAGCTACGCTTAATTTTATGACATTTTTAAAGAAGAATACACACAGAAAAAAAAGTTAAAAATATAAATTTCTTGGGGTGATATTTTGAATATAATAGTACATCAGACGTCCGTAGACTTAACATTACGGAGGACAATTCGGAAGCTAAGTGACCAACACCCTTAGGCAAAATGCATGTTGTTAAGGCCCCACACTAGGCACAGAAAGAGACCCGGATGATAATGTAAAGTCTATGGGAACGTACTTTTTAAATATCTCTCTCAAATTTTATTTTATTTTATTTTATTTTATTTTATTTTATTTTTTTGCATAGGTAGCTGAAGACGATCTAGTTTTTACTTTTTTGCTTTTGCTTTTATATTTTTTATATTACGATAGTTTCAATTTCAGAATCGGTTAAAACCGGTTTTGAAAATTAAAGTAATTTTTTTCAAAATCTGAAACCAAAACTGAAAAAGTACAAACTAGGTTAGTTGTGGATCGTCCTCAGCTATCTTGTGCAAAAAAATCATGTAAAAATATTAACATTCGGGCAAAATATTTGAAAAGAACACCCCCATAGACTTTACATTGTCATCCGGGTCTTTTTCTGTGCCTACTGTTGCGCCTTAAATATTTCACAAAATCTGCTTCATTTTACTCGCCGAGATATATTACACGTACCCTTTAAAGTTTTATCTTAAATATACCTGATGTACTGATTGACGAGCAAAACATTAGATGGAAATAATCATCAACTTAAAACCTTTTTTATATTTTTTTACATGTAATATATGAGGGCCTGAGAACGTGAGTTTCAAAACTCGCTTTATCCAGAAAATCAAATTCTGGGATATCGCAAAAACTCTAATCACATCCACTGGTAATAACTAATATTTTACAATGGCAAAAATAATAAAGCTAGGGTTTTTTTTTTTTTTTTTTTTTTTTTTTTCAGATTGTAGTGTTTTTTGGTGCCGTTTTATCAATAGAACATGTTGATAGAGAAAATACAAAATTTTTTATGACAATCTATCTTTTTTTTCGGAAGGGGGGGGGGGGGGGTGAGGGTAAACAAAAAAAAAATGCAATTGTAAAATGCTATAAAAATAATAATTATTAACTATATTATTAATTACTAGTTGAAGCAGGTTTTAAGTACGCAGTTTTATTACATAGTTGTCAAAATTTTGTTTTATAAAGAAATCTGAAATTTTGTTTTGGTATATTAGCCACAAAGCCTGGTTTACCCGAGAAATATTGCAAATGCTAATAATGTGTTTATTAAAACATTAACTAGCCGAGCTTTGTTCACCTAAGCGCTTCCATAGTGTCAATTATTTTTATCAGTTTTTTTCAAATTTATGTGAAAAGCACAATTTTTACTCACCGTCCTAGGACAGTGTACTTATTACGCCAATACATTATTACAGTGTATTCTACACTAGTACTTATTAAAACGTCCAGCAACGTTACCATATCCATTTCTGGTAATTTCGTATTTATATTTTACATTTTTTCTGTGTTTATAAGCACGTATTTCGATAACATGCCTGTTAAATTCATGTTTCATTGAATTGTCTCGTACTGGAAAATTTTAATTTCGTTTCACAGTTTAGTTACAAAATATTATTTATCAAATAATTGCGGAACTGTTTACATTGTTATAAGCGGAAAAGAATTTTTTTATAAGAGGGCAATCGATTTTTTTCTCTTATTATTTATTTATTTTCTGAGAGAGTTGTGAAATTTAATGTTCCCATTTATCTGATGTAAAATGAATTTTTCAATTCTAGGGCTTCATCAAAGAGGTATACATTACAGGCTTCATCAAAGAAGTATACATATTTGAAAAGACTGCATATTCCTATTTATACAAGCTCATTCACTTAAAATGCTGTTTTCTCAAAACTGAATATTTCTTCCATTTCTACTTTTGAAATATTCCACGCGCATTCCTTTAACATAACAGATTTTTTTTTTTTTTTTTTTTTTTTTTACAAAGTTTATTTTCTGTACAATAATAAATAAATGTTAGCATGAAAAGTTACACTTCAGGAGCATTTTAGCGATAAAATTTGTCTGGGTATGAAAATGTATAACATCTTTTTTAGAAAAACCAAAACATATAATTTTTTTTTACTTAATTACTCAATGAACTTTTACAATTTATGCCAACTTCCATTGCAATGAATAAAGAGCCGGAAATTGTACGTTAAACACGCA
Organism: Maratus speculifer; assembly: GCA_964019185.1. NCBI lineage: Eukaryota > Metazoa > Arthropoda > Arachnida > Araneae > Salticidae > Maratus > Maratus speculifer. Next base: position 339,686,880 of record OZ025296.1, on the reverse strand, counting down.
AATGAGTAACGTATCGTACTGCAACTCATTTTATAAATGCTAATGCTATAGCTGTTGCGTTCTTATGCCAACATGCACGAATACAAAATTTATTAAGATCCTATAGTATGAATTCAGTCATACAGAAACAATAGGATTCCCTCATAAATTGAACATCATTACCATGACAACTTAGAATCATGGCTTGTCACGGGCTATCATTGAATCAATGACGTATGATAGAAATAATAGAATGAAGAAAACTTATGAATATGTTGTTAAGTTCAGATTCGATTTTCATAAAATTTGAAAGCATTCGGGACAATTCTACAACAATTTATACATTGCATTTTCAAACCATTCAGTTGTGTTTTTGTACTGTTATACGCGTACAGACAAATCCCGTAAGACATGGTGACGTCATTGCAACGTCGTTGTGAAGTCACATTGTGACTTTGTGACCATCGATTGTCGATGTGACGTCACGTGACGTCGATGTGAAGTCACAGTGACTAAAATGTGAAGTCGTTATGGCCGTTTTAGAGCTTTTTTGTGACGTCACATTGTGACCACTTTGCGACGTCACAATGTGACCAATTTGTGAAAAGTGTGTCATTTGTGACTACTTTGACATTAACATTGTGACGAACTGTGAATTTTTTTTTAGAAAGTCACATCTTAGTCACATTGTGACGTCACTGAATGGTGACATTTTCGTCACAGATGTGATGTGACCAAAGTGACTCAGTGACGTCATTGTGACGTCACTGTGAACATGCATGCTATGAGGGATAGGTCGGATGGATCAGACGACGTATATAGGCGCTATGTATTTCTATAATTACGAACATATCTAAAACAACCTCATGAATAAACACTGTCTTATTTTTTGCTAAAGAAATGTGCATGGGACATTTTAAAATAGAACAATTTTTCGCCATTTTGAAAATTTAAAAGTGAAATAATTTAAATTTTTTTCATTGACATCAAATTTTGAATTTAACAATGAGTTAGTCATTAACATGCCTTCCGATTTTCAAATGAATTCATTAAAAGTTAAATCCTTCAGCATTTGGCTTTTAATATTCAGATCCCCTTAAAAATTAAGAATTTCATTACGAAAATAACAAAGAAAGTTTTTTACCTATAAAAAAAAACCCTGATGATGCAACGAGTGTGATCAGGATTCAAAATGATACATTATACTGTACCGAACACAGACAAATTAAGTTTTAATCGAAAACGCCACTAGTTTTTTTTATTACTATTACATTTAGTATATCTTCTTAGACTGCTGACCAACAACACTAAAAGGCATGTCTGATACTTTCGTATCAGACTGCGTATCAGATGTTTGATACTTTCGTATTATCCTCATCCAGCTGTTCACTTTGTTTTATAACTACTTCTTTAAATCCCGTATATATATGTGTGTGTGTGCTTCTGGAGTTTTTAATGAAAAAGAACGCTTTTTGGTATCTTGGGTACTACCGAAAAAGTCATGTATTTTCATACGTGGTTATGTATTATACAAGATGCTTGGAATCTTGGCTTTTCTTCTTTTATTGAGACTCTCTAGCGGAAGCCAGGTTCCGACCCACGTCTCGAAATAACCGAGTCTCTAATGAAGCCCGTTTGGGGGGTAGGGAATCAAAAATTGAAACCGGACAAATTTAAAAAGAATATCGATTAAACTAGCTACCGCACGTCTGCAGCTGCGTCGAGCTTATTATTAAACAATTAGCTGACAATTTGCAATCGATAAACTCGAATTTGAATCGGGTAAACTTAAATCAGGTGAACTTTCATCATCTTAATCTCAATCTAACATGTTAAATTGATTAGAATTACATTTTCCAAATGGCTATTGTAACTTGTTAAATTGATTAGAATTTCATTTTCCAAATGGCTGTTCTAACTTGTTAAATTACGATTCTTTTATTATTATTATTTATAATATATGAACATTTTTTCATTTTTTCAGAAAATGCCTAAAAAAAGTGTATTACTTCTTTTTATGAAACAATTTCATACCTGTATTAAAAAATATCTATAACTAAAACAAAAATAAAAACATTAAATTAACAAGGGCATTGTTTCACCTTGTCAGAGAAAAAAAAACCCTATAGAAAAGGTCAAATTTTTTATTTTCATTACAAATTAAAAGTTTCATTACTAGAATGTTTGTTTATATTCTTTCATCCCATGCGGAATTTTTATTGTGTTACGATGGCGCACTTTTGTTTAAACGATTCCGCAAACACTTCGATGAAAAGAATGATATCGGATCGATGTTCGATTTTTTTGCTAATTGGGTTAATCATATACCACTCGTGTCTATTTGTTTTGAAATCGATGAAGATTTCTACACCGCAATGAACGCTTGAAATAATGAGTTGATTTGATTAATGAATAAAGCGTATAATTTCTTTTTGAAAAGGTTGATGATAATAATTGATTAATATTGACGTGCTTCTCAATCTTGTGTTGGGGTAAAATTATGCGGCTTCTTTTCGTAATTTGGAATGAATTAATTTTAAAATAATAAAACAATAAATATTGATAATTATATTTTATCGATTGCAACTCTTTTTTAATTTGATTGATTACTTAGCAATACATATTTATTTTAATTATACTGAAAATGTTTAATTTTTAAAGGTTATACTGTTTTAAGAAAAGTTTTCATTGATTTGATTAATGAAAAAAACATGCAGTCTTTGAAAAGTTAATGATTAATATTGACATTTACCTTAATATTGATCTAATTTTAATTAACCTGCTTCTTTTCAGAATTTTCTGTAAATTAATTTTAAATAATAAATATGGATAATTATATTTTATTGATCATAAACCTTTTTTTTTGGGGGGGGGGGGGGTCTTAGGCTGATTTTGTTAGCAGAACATTGTTTTATTTCAATTAATCTAAAAAGAGAAACTGAAGAATTTAGTTATTTATTTATTTTATTTTACTGCAAATTTGTTAAAATTTTATTCAATTTAAACTGTTGTTGCTTAAATTATTAGATAAATAAAAGTCATTTTTCAGTTCATGCTTCAACGTAGGAGCTTTGCAACACAGTATTCTGTAAAAATCTTATTTTACCCTTTGAACTCCGCATCATTTTGAGTATGGGCTACTATCAACTCCACATCATTTCATAAATTTTATTCGGTCGGCAATACTTTTGTAAAAGAAATTCCCTTTAAGTATACAATTTCAAAAAGGCTTTGATTAAATAAGTCAAATTTTATTTTCCTTTATTAACAAAAAGAATAAACAAGTTGATTTTTAGATCAATTTTTAACTAAAACTGATTCAATTAATCGGTAGTTAAAGTTTTTCTCTTTTAGTAAAATATTTACAAGAATAATGAGATTAATAAGCAAAAAATACTGACATGGAAAATTGTCAGTTCTTTCAAGAACTGTAAATATAGTAATTCTATCTGTAACTGAAAAAGTGTTTTGTTAGCTGTACATTTTCTGTAAAACGTTTTTAAGGTGGTCTGAGACACAAAAATCTCCAAATTTTCTAAAATTGTTTTCAAAATTTAAGCTTTCAGACAATGGTTGTCATAGAAATGACTTCTTGTGAAAATGCGTTTTTCTATATGATGGATATTTTTCACAATTTCTCAAATTTAAATTGTTATAACTCAAAAACCGTTAAAGTTAAATGCTTCAAACTTAGAACATGTTTGGAACATCCTTTTTTTATCGTTTTACTTTAATTTTGATTCAGAAAATTTGAAAAAAATATTTACTTTTGAAAATAGGATTCTTTTAAATAAAAGTTACACTTTTTTTCTTCAAATATTTACTTTAAATATTTTTAATTAAAAAAAATACTGAATTAGAATTAAAATAGATATTTATATTTATTTAAATGTAAAAAAAAAAAAAAAAAAAAAAAAAAAATTAAATTATACAAATAATAGTTTGAGTTATCACTATTTTAAATTACCCCACTTTTTTAATAAATTTTAAATTTAAAAAAAAAACTGAAAAGCTTTACATTTGATTTTGTTTACAAATGATACGGTTAACCATTTCATTCACCAAAAAAAAAAAAAATTCAAAATTTTAACTCAATAAATAATTTTTTTTTTTTTAAATGTGTCCCTTAACAGAAGAAAACCTGAATCCGCGTAAATGGTTGAGAAATTAACCACATTAAAAAATATTGAGCTTCGATTGTTTCGGTGTGCTGACTAAATTGCATCACGTAAAAAAAGTTTATATGAAAAGAAACCTATATTTTTATTTGAAGACAAATTAAATAAATTTCATATTGCATTTTTTTAATGGGACTTAAAAGTCCCGCCGCAGCATGAAGGATTAAATCCATACATTCGTAAATCCGGAAGTTTAAGATACAAATAAATATTCAAGGAATGAAAACAAAGAACTAAAAATAGCATGAATAAAACCTATAATAAACTTAGATAAAGAAATTACGCTTGCAAATTGTTGTCTTAAACTGCAATACATTCTTTAATGGGGAAAAAATAATCAAGATAAAAGTAATTTTCCTGCATAAGAATAGAGAAACACCCAACCAATAATGTAACACAATCTCGCCGCTCACAAATTAAGGATCCATTGTTCCGGACATAAGCCACAACTTATCAAACTCAGTCACGATTCCTGTGACAAATTGCGATGGTCAGTTGACGTGATCATGGACACTGCCCTCTTACCAGATCGTGTGACCAAGATGCCTGAGCCTTCTAATGACAGGTAACAGTCGAAAAACCGCTCTCGAACAATTCATAGTAATCCAGATCGTTCGATAAAGAGATTTCAATTTGTGGGCAGTCGATGAAAAATCTCACATAAATTATAGAGAACTCGGAACCAATCCTGCTATAGACTCGGGCGTACCAAATTGCGGTGCTTATAAGATATATTACATGCGACCAAGGATGAAGTGGGAGATACGATGATATGATCTTCTGATTTTGTCAAAGAATACCTTACACAAATCTTTTTTCGCAAATAAAGCTACAACTTTAGACTCTGTACGAGTTAACCTTTTAACCAAAGCATGTACCCTTTCTTAGATTACACCACTGCATGCAATAATAATTAGAATAAATAATGACAGACGTTCAACTCAAATACTTCAATATCAAAATAACTTTAAAATTTAATCTACTGATTTTTAATGCTTTTTTTTTTTAAACCGAAATGTGTGACGTCACATTTCTTCTTACCCCCTTCCACCCCCTTGTCATAACTGTCACAATTTTAAGAACCCCTCTTCAAATATGGCATCATTTATGGACGGTCCTTTAGTAACCTTTTTTTTAATATTTAGAATCTTAACTGAAATTTTATTTATTCTTATTTATTTATTTACATAGTTAGAAATAAATTTATTTAAAAAATAGTAACATAATAAATGATAACAGTAATTTTGAAATAGCAATCCGATTCGTAGATTTTTTTTTCTTTTCAAACTTTGGATAGGGAACAAACACTATTTAATAAAATTAACTATAACCATATTAAATAAAGTAAAAGCAAAAATCAAAATGCGATTTCTGAGTCATAATCAGACATGAATTTGATTAATTTTTTATTTATAAGTATTCATTTAAATGGTAGGTACTGCAATAATGAAAGACATCGAGAACTTCGTTTTAGAAATTTTGAATTGCAACATCTCAATTATAGAATTCAGCTTTATGAAGGATTATATTAATAACTTTTTTATATATTTTTTTTTCTGCTTGTATGTTTGACAGAGAATGTTTTAAAAACCTGGTTTAAAAACTTAAATTCAACAGAAAGAAAAAGTAGTTATTTGATTTTGTTTTCTTTTTAATAAAGAAAAAGTAAATTTTATTTATTTAATGATTGTTAAATGCACATTTTCACGTAACGTAGGTTCACCATTACTATTAAAGGCTATTGTTATAACACCTTTATAGATTTTCGTAAAAGTCGATTAATAGTATTATAAGTTACAGTATATCGATTATAAGTATTTAATTAATTTTAACATCTTTTTGGGGCCGATTCTATAGAAAAAATCATCAATTATTTGTGATAGAATATAAGATAGCACTGATAACATCAAGCATGAGTGACAAAGATGCAACGTTTCCGGTTTCAAAACAGGAGCCTCGCGTTTGAATTTGTCGTTGCGTCCATTGTGTTAGAAATTTTAAAAATAATTCCTCTTTTTCTCCTTTATCTTGATCATTTCATTTCATTTAATCGTATAACCAAACGCGCTGATGGAAGATACGAAAAGATATTTTGGAGTTAAAACCCTTCCCAGAGCATTCGAAAATTGTATAAAAAGTCCCTTATATTAAGATAAATGTATAATGTATAAAGAGTGACGTATAGAAAAGCATAAATAGCCTAAAACTTTTACAGGACAAATGTTTCAAAACCTCATAATAGGAACCTCTATATCAACACAAAATTATTAAAACAAATGGCTAGAAACAAATAGTATCAAAATAGTACGCATATAAATAAAAATATATGAGGAAACGCAATTTCCCACTTGTTTTTAACGCAAAATATATAGTATGAACTTTTAAATGCTCAGGTTTACTTAAAAGACGATTAAAATAATCAAATACAGATATTAATAGTTAGTTTTAATTAAAAACAAACATTTTAAAATTCCCTGAGGAAGAGCCTGGTGAAGGCTTGAAAGTACTAAGATGTTTTAAATAAAATTAACTATTAACAGTTCATATTATGTATTTTGTAATGTACGTATATTAATCATTTTCCCTCTCTATCTATTTATCCCTATCTATTTCCCTCTCTACGCTTTTTAATGAAACCTTTTAATACATAAATGACAAATTTATTATTATTGCTGTTTGTGCTTTTCATTATATCAGTTTTTATGTGTCATATGTACCTACTATAAACACTACTTTATGAGCACAAACACAACGAAATGGTTTGTTTTATGAGTAACAATGGTTCAAATCCCCTCCCGGATGAGAATTTTAGCTATACAGCTGCTATATTGAAGTCGTTAAAATTTCTTATTATATATACCTTATTACGTCAACCTTATTTGTGTCTGAGAAGTGAAAACCAGAAATCCAAAAGAGTGAAAAAATTATTCCAACTTATAAAGGGAAAACAAGTTTTATAATGGAGGTCGAACCTTATTAACAGCCAATTTGAATTCAGCACATATGAAAATTTCAAGCAGGCAAATTGACCAGTTTATACCATCGCACAATTCAACATTTTAAGAGATAAGTTACTTATCTCTTCTTACTTCTATATGGGTGATTCTCAAAATAGGAGACTTTTTAAAAGTGAAATCTTAAAAAAATTACTGTTAGCAAAATTTCTGAAAAAATAGGTGTTGTTAATATAGTATTAGGCATACTTTACATGTAGTCAGCAGAGCTAAATATTTAAAAATTAACTTTAAAAAAATAATTAGTATTTTTGAGCCATGCTAATGACAAAACAAATTGCATGGAATAAATATATTAAGAAATTTTTATTTTCTTCCTGTTTAAATATTTTTTAGCACTTTCCAACAAAGTTGAAAAGTGCTTATGCATTCGGTTTGTCTGGCCGTCTGTCCGTCTGGCCGTCTGTCCGTGCTCTAACTCACGTAAATATACTCGGATTGCTATGAAATTTTTATACGTTATTGAGGTTTACCCTAGCACGAACCCTACTGAAAATGAACTATCCACCATGATTAGTTTGTCTACAGAGATAATCAAAAGTTTCCCATTACATTACAGCATATGGGGGAAAATCGTTAATATACTCGGATTGCCATGAAATTTTAGGATGTTATTGACATTTACCCTAGCACAAGTCCTATTGAAAATGAAGTTTCTACCATGATTAGTTTATCTACAGGGCGAATCAAAAGTTTCCCATTACATTACGGCCTAAGGGGGAAAATCGTTAATATACTCGGATTGCCATGAAATTTTAAGACGTTATTGACGTTTACCCTAGCACGAATCCTATTGAAAATGAAGTTTATACCATGATTAGTTTATCTACAGGGCGAATCAAAAGTTTCCCATTACATTACGGCCTAAGGGGGAAAATCGTTAATATACTCGGATTGCCCTGAAATTTAGGACGTTATTGACGTTTACCCTAGCACAAGGCCTATCGAAAATGAAGTTTCTACCATGATTAGTTTATCTACAGGGCGAATCAAAAGTTTCCTATTACATTACGGCCTATGTGGGAAAATCGTTTCAAAGGAATTTTAAAGATGTTATACCCTGTCAAACATATTAAAATATGCATTCCTTAAAATATAAGGTGAAAATGTAGCTGTTATTCATTTACAGGGCCACACAAAAGAATTCCATTGGATAATGGTAAAAGGGGGAATTGTGTGTGACATATTTTAAATATATTAAGCTTTTTCATGTATAATAAAATTGATATATGTCACTGAAGCTTAATATAAATTATACGCTACTGTCTTGCATAATATGAAGCACATAGCATTTACAGGGCCACAGAAAAATTTCAAATAGTATATTCTTTCCGAAGTACCGTATATGTGTCCGATGATAGCTAATGGAAGGATGAAATGCATTTTAATTATCATATTCGCGTTTATATTTCGCTAAATATATGCACATTATATGGTGTGTATAAATGTTATAGTTGATATACAGAGCTACCCAAAAGAGCTCACCAACGTTACTGAATATGAGCGTAAATTATTTAAACTTGGTTCTTAAATAAGCTATGTATTTTTACGCTGAGCTGCATTCAATTTACTGAGAAATGTTTGCAGAATATAGATAAAGGGATATACAGGGCCACGCAAAGAATTCGGCACATGGACGCCTATGAATGATGATTTATGAGAATGTGATTTCAGTTGTTTTAAAAGTGTTTTAGTTTACAATAAATTTTAGCCTAATGCTGACGTGTAATAAAGGTACAATGTAAACTACAGGGCTGAACAAAAGTATTCCTGTATGTTTCCATCTAATAGTATGAGTTGGTGAAAAAGAAATTTCAAGCTACAGGGTATTTTCTTGCTAAGCTAAATTTTCCCATTATATGAGCTGACATATGAAATACAGGGCTGTTCTAATGTACTGGAATACATATTTGAGTATAATTGGCTATACACTATTATTTCCCTAAATAACAAAGTTTTGTTAAAGATTTCATTAAGTGTTGGAAAGTGCTTCATAATCTATGCTTAATGCATGATTTTTCTTACTTGTTTCTATATTTATTAGCCTTCCTTTTCAGAAAATGTTTTCCATTTTTACATATATACATATAAGGAGAATAAAAACATTATCAAAGAGCAAACTTTGTTTACATGAGCAACATTCTGACTAACAATTTAAGAAGCTGTCTTAATGATTTTCCTACAGATTTAATGCATATTTTAGGGAAATAAATGTAATACCTAAATTTATATGTAAAATTAAACTTTATAAAGGATACAATATAAGCACTGGCTACATTTATGCACATAGGAGTCTTTAGCATGGACAGAAAAACCATGCTAATGACACTGATATTTGTCCCTGCTAATGACAAATTTTAATTTAAATAAGATTATGAGCCATAATATAATCACAATGCAATAGTCCTTTCTGGGCTTTTTAAAACACAAAAGTTCTATGCAAATAAGTAAAATAAAAATTTTATCTACAAAATAAACATGAAAATTATTATCCATTCTAATGACATACAATTGACATACGCCCCTAATATTCAACTTCTATTCTTAAAATACAATACATGCTTCTATTTTCAGGCTGGGATAAAATGGCTACTTGTTGCCATGGAGAAACTTTATATTTTCAAACTATTGTCATATGTGAAAATGAAATTTTGATTAATAACCAGCTATTATAGAATGACCTTGTTTTGAAAATAGAATATGGAGGACAAACTTTAATTCTTTTTTTATATACTATAATTTTATTTTTAAAAATAAATTTATTGGATAAATCCTCTCCTTGATTAATTTAAAGAAAGAATAATATTTGTTTCATTTTATAAACATGATATTAACTCTTGAAAAATGCTTTTATATACAAGACACTGCTGCTGTGGACATCCATGCTAAAGACATTTTGAACCTTTATTTTGTTGTTTTAAGGTGTTTTTAACTAAAAAGTGAGTAATTCATGAGTGCAAATAATGAATAATATTAAGACAAACATATCTAAATATAAAAACATGACAGAAGACCTCTCAATTTTTTTTGTATGCCGAAAGACATAAATTGTCCCCTATTTTGAGAATCACCCATATAGTCTACTAATACAAAATACAAATGGAAATTTCATTCCTGCTGCTTGTAACTTGAGTTCTGCTGAATGGATAATATATATTGATACATCTCAGTTAAATAATTTTTTAGACAAGGTTTTAATGTATTTCATATGCTTCTACGTTCCTTAGTAACAGAATTATGAGAGAAAATTCTATAATCAGGTGATCTTGATTATGAATGATTAGCCTAAAAAATTCTACTGTACTAATTTTAATGAGATTTACATTATTGAATAGATGATTTTTCAGAGATTTTAGTTCATTCCATGTGGTTCTACTTTGCTTAGTTATAGAATCAGGTGAACAGGATTATTAGTGACTAGTCTTTTTAAAAAAAGTTCTACTAGACGAATTTTAATGAGACTTACATTTTTAGTTAGACAAATTTTCAGGGATAGTTTTAATGTATCATACATCGTTGTACAGTTGCTTAGTGACAGTATTTTGGGAAAAGTTCTATTATCAGGTGAACTGGTGTGAGAAAGATTAGCCTTTTCAAAAAGTTCTACTGAATAAATTTTGAGAAGACTTGCCTTAATAGTTGGTATATCATTTTTTCTGGGATAATTTCAATATATTGCATATTGTTCTGCTTTGTTTAGTTATAGGATAATGCGGGAAAGTTCTATAATCGATAGAACCTGTTTATAAAAGATAATCTTCTTAAAAAGTACTACTGAATGAATTTTGATGAGACCTTCATACCTAATTAGATATTTTTTCCGATTTTAATATATTGTAGCATCATTCTTTATTAAATCCTGGTATAAATAATTAAATAAGTTAAAGAGTTAGTTCTTAACAATTCAGATTTTGCCTAACACATTGGAAGATAAAATAGCACAATGGCGTTCATATCGTTTTCAGTAATATAAAAGGACATTCCAAGTAAGGCATGTATCAGGATCAAAATCCCTAACGACCAGTATAACGACCGAAACCTTCTAGTAAAGATTAATAATATTCAAATTCTAAGCATATTATTCAACTATACAAACTTACAAACGGGGATCTAAAGAATACTGTATAATCGTTTCTATATAAAAAATTTATGATGGGGCTCCAGTTTCAATGGTGGATGTCCAACCAACCGCGCCGTGCATTTCCAATCGCCAAGATCCGACAGATCGCTAGAGTCGTCTGCGATCAATTTTCGAAGGATTGTGAAAGCAGATGATATTGTCTGAATCTTCAAATAATATGAATCTCTGAATCTTTTGAGATCAAAAAGTTGAAAATCAACAAAGTACCAGACATTTGAAAAGAGGGTCTATTTGATGACCCATTTTTTCGCACTTGAGAATGGTTTAAAAGATGTTTATTTTTTATAAATGTCCGACAGGGCTCCAAGTAGCTCCAGTAAATTATATTACCTTCAATTTAAAATAAAAAGTTAGCAAAACTTGTTTAATAGCTTTTCCTTCTAATCTTGTCTAATTTGAAAAAAAAAAATCGTTTTGCTAAAAATGCTTTTATAGTGTTCCAAAACGGTTTAAGTCGACGGATGCGTTGCGTTAAACACTCAATAACTATGAAAGGACTTCGAACACGGCCAAATAACTTTTCAGGGGGCAATCTACAGATCATAAGGAATAGAAAAATGTAATAAATAAATCGATTTTTTTTTCAAAAAAAAAAAAAGAAAGAGAAAAGAAAAGAAAGAAAAAAAAACTAACAGTAATGCCTCATTAAGTTACAAGTGATTGTTGTTTCCTGGCAACAGTTTTTTTTTAATGTTCCTTGTAAATGGCTACATTTTTTCCCTTTTCTCTTTAATAGGGAATAGAAAAATGTAATAAATAAATCGATTTGTTTTTTTAAAAAAAAGAAAAAAAACTAAGAGTAATGCCTCATTAAGTTACAAGTGATTGTTGTTTCCTGGCAGCAGTTTTTTTAATGTTCCTTGTATATGGCTACTTTTTTCCCCTTTTCTCTTTTATCCGTAAATTCGGATCAAAACAGCAACTTGGACAGCATTTTCTGATTTTATCGATAAATGGAATAACACTTTCCTATTATATCATCAATACCGAAAAATTCAAAGTATCATAACTCGATTGTTTTTGGTGGAAGAAGAATAACCTTTTTATTGTTGTATTTGTCACAGCATAGAGAAAGTTGTCCTAAATATAATTTATAGAATCTAGAGATCATATAGAAATTTAAATGATGTAATTTTTTAAAGTAATTACAGGATTATATCTTCATTCCTATTACATTTTGAACACTTCTATAATTTATTTTTCCTATCGAACCTCCAGCGAGTAAAAAATGAAATCGAATTATATTATTTTGGGATACTCTTGCATAGCAATTTCTAAGTTTCCTGTTACTTTGCTTTGTTTTCATAATTTGTAAATTTCTTCTTAAATTTATCATCTCAATATTTTTTTTTATATTTATTAATTTTACATTTAATTTTAAGCAGTGAAATCACGCTTGAAACTCTTTAATATTTAATACGTGAAATTTCACATTGCTACTAAGCGTAGAACCAACTTAGTGAAAAGTGGCCTAGTCGGGGATCGAACCCGGAACCCTTGGAATAGCGTTCCAAGTGCTCTACTATTTAAGCTACGAGGATGATGCCCAGCTTCCCATTTTTCACCTGGTTCCGTGTTCGATCCCCATCTCGTGCTGCCTTACCAACATATGAAGTGAAAAATGCAAAAGTGGGCATAGTCCCTCGTAGCTTAAATGGTAAAGCACTTAGAACGATTCCAAGAGTTCCGGGTTCGATCACCGACTAGGCACTAAGTTGGTTCTACGCTTAATAGCAATGTGAAAATTCACGTATTAAATATTCCTTTTTTTTAACTAAATAATTATAAATCTCGAATAATGAATAATTTTTGCATATTTTCCTTGATAACTATAAAAAAAAAAAAAAAAAAAAAAAAAAAAATCAAATATTCAATGAATAAAATATTCTTGAAAATGATCAATTCAATACAAGGAAGCTTCAAATACCCTATTTGTTGACGATTTCTAATATTAACTACAATATTAAATATTTCCAATCTAATCTCGTCTTTATCTATCTCTTTCTAGATTCGATTTTTTACGTTTTATTTAATTTTCAGTTTTTAGCTATTTATTCTTTGGGTTTTTTCAATTGAACAAATAAAATATTGCAATCTAACTTAAAATTAAATTGGAAATCAAACGTATTAAAACACGGAATTTACAATATCGAAGTTAGATTTCGGAGCATTTGAAAGGGTTAATAATCAAATTTCATTGTTAGAGAGATCAATCAATGATATAAGGGAACTAGGAATTACTCGAACTGTTCAAACTTCCCTCTATGCCTTTAATATAGCGCAGTCACTTTTGAGCTTTAGTAAGATGAAAGCTTAACCCTGTGTCTCCCAAATTATGAATTCATAAAAGTTTCATCTTCTAAAGCATTTTTCGTGAAATTTTGAAACTACTTTGGAAGATTTACGCAATTATTCAATACATTTTAAAATAATTTTGCCAATTAAGATTAGCTGATTGAATATGAATTTATTGAGATTTTGTGCAATATTTATAACTCCACTCAGATATTTTACTGAACCACTTAACTTGTCAATATTTTTGAAAAAAAAAACCTTTTAAATATTGCCTAATTTTTTCATGTGTTTTTCATTTCATGTGTTCACAGAATTTTTAATATTTCATCATCGGTTTTTTAAAATAGAAATTTTTGCCTAGTTAAATAAATAAAAAAAAATAATAAAAACTCTGATTAAATAATGCAAAATTTACAATAAAATTTTTCTGATGAGAATAATAAATCATGATTGGAGTATGTATCACTCTTAAAACGAAAGAGCTGATTTGGCTTTTCATGAAAGAGCTGTAATTCTTTCGATCATAAAAAAGTTGTTTTTCAGACGATTAAATATTCTTGATCTAAATTGTTTATTTAAATAGCTCAACTTCATTTAAATGGGTTAAAACTCGAGTTATTTCAACTCTTTTTTGAGAAGCTGCCTTTGAACATTGAGATGAGTTGATTTCAGCTCAACTTGAGCTATTTTGTGGCTGACTTTTTAAGAGAGTATGCCGGTATAACGTACGGAAAAATCAGGGAAGCGGTTAAAATGTTTTTTTCTAGTATTCTGTAGGCTTAGGAAATGTACGAATGTATTTGTATAGTTTCACAATACAAATACAGATATATTTCGGAACTGAAATTCCCTTCCGAATCCAATATTTCAATTTCAAAAATGCTAAAAAGATGAAAAAAAGATAAATTAATCCTTTTTGATATATTTTTGTTTTGTGTAACCAATAAATGCTTTAGAAAAGGGTTAAAGTATCGATAACTCATTCTAAACGGTATTACTACTAATCGATGTGTTAAGTGTATTTTAAAGTACCATCGGGGTATAGAGAGTTAATTCCATCGAGTTCTATAACCAAAATTACATTTTTTAAGCATTCTAATATATATTATTCCATATATGTCAACACAAGGTTTTCAGTTATATAACTTTAAAGCTATCCTCGCATTCCAAAGTTCAGAATGCCTCTATGCAAGTGTGTCTTACGTATTAAAATTAGAAAACAATCCGTTTTAAAAAATTAATCAAACGTATTTCAACTCTTTGTACTTGAATTACAAGGCATCAAAGTACGCTTAATTCTTTATTCCCAAATTATGAATTTTTTTCATGCAGATTCAATTTTTGAATCTGCATTAGACACAATCATTTAATAAATTTTAGAAAGATTTTGTCAGTTAATCATAACTGGCAAAATCTTTCTGATTAAATTTAAATTTATGGGGATTTTATGCAATATTTAATATTTCACTCAAATTTTTCATTTAATTGTTTTGTTGTTGTTTTTGTATTTTGTAGAATTCGAAAATGTACAAATATAATGTTCTTACAATCGAAATATAGCAATATTTCTGAACTAAAATTTCCCTCACCCCTCATTGTTAATATCCAGAAATCTGAAATGATGCAAAGGCAAAAAAAATAATCCTTTATTTTATTTTCATTTATTTATTTATTTATTTGGCACAATCAATAAGGTTTTTGGAACAAGATATAGATTTTCAAAGTTTTTTAATGAAATATTTTTAATTTTATTTCTTTTAAGCCAAAATGAAAACTGCTTCTTATTATCTTCAAATAGTATGTTTTCTTATACCACAACAAATTTTTGAGGTATTTATTCAACCGTTTTTTAGAAAAATGCATTGAACAGACAGTGTTCAAAAATATGTAAAAAGTTAATGAGTTCTTGAAAACTAACTTATATGTAAAATTAATTTCTTTTAAATTCACCCTTTCATGAAAATCCCAAGACTGTTGTAGTATCACCTCCTCCATAGATCCACCCTTGTTTCCACATTCACCACAAGCAGGGTTCTCGCTTTCGCTCGCCATTGCGCCAAATTGCGACTAAATTCTTCATTTGACGAGTAAACAAACGATTAGATTCGCCAAATTGATAGTGCTCAATTTTTGCTTTTTCTTTTTCGTTTTTTATACGTATGCATGCAAACAAATTTTAATATATTTGTAGCGGATAGTTAAAATTAGATTAATAACAATCATTGTCGCAGTTGTAAAAAATTTAGATTATTCTAGAACATATTGAAAAAAAATACATGTGGCACTCGGGGACTGCCGCGGTAAAGCTTTGCATAGCATTTTTTATCAACTTATGCAATTATAATTATTTATTTTTATTTTATTTGTGCAGTTTTTTTTTTTTTTTTTTTTTTTTTTTTTTTTTATTAATTTAAGTTACACTTTTTGAGCGTGATGACCGATAGCAATTTTTTTTTTCTTTTATTGAATAAATGACAAGTTAATATCGTTTAAAATATTTTTATTATCTTACAATACATGTAGGTTAATCAGGAATTTTTATCATTGAAACTATACGTTTATGGTAGCTGAAATAAAAAACATAAGTTTGAGACTTGATATTCTCAAAATATCTGAAAAATATCGCGTCAATATCTGCCGAAGTCTACCGAAGACTGCCAAACTGAAGCGACGTAGCCGGAGTGTTAGGTTTTTTTCTCGTTACGGAATTTCTGGATTCTTTCGCCGCGCTCAAAGCCCGCGATAAAAGCTATGCAATACCTCAATAAATTACCAAACAAAATTTGGCCGCGCTACGAAAATTAGATCGCGAGTTATAAGCATTTTAATTTTTCCGAACCTCACCGTGGGGGATCTCCTGTCACCAACAATTAACACTGTCTCATAATAAATTACCAAAAAAATTTGGCCGCGCGACGAAAATTGATCGCGAGTTATAAACATTTTAAAATTTTCGACCGTCACCGTGGGGGGTCTCCTGTCACCAAAAATTAACACTATCTCATAATAAATTACCAAACAAAATTTGGCCACGATACGAAAATTAGATTGCGAGTTATAAGCATTTTAAATTTTTCGACCCTCACCGTGGGGGGTCTCCTGTCACCAAAAATTAACACTCTCTCATAATAAATTACCAACCAAAATTTGGCCACGATACGAAAATTAGATTGCGAGTTATAAGCATTTTAATTTTTTCGACCCTCACCATGGGGGATCTCCTGTCTCCAAAAGTAACACTGTCTCGTAATAAATTACCAAACAAAATTTGGCTGCGCTACGAAAATTAGATCGCGAGTTATGAGCATTTAAAATTTTTCGACCCTCACTGTGGGGGGTCTCCTGTCACCAAAAATTAACACTGTCTCATAAAAAATTACCAAACAAAATTTGGCCGCGCTACGAAAATTAGATCGCGAGTTATAAGCATTTTAATTTTTTCGACCCTCAGCATGGGGGATCTCCTGTCACCAAAAATTCACACTGTCTCATAAAAAATTACCAAACAAAATTTGGCCGCGCTACGAAAATTAGATCGCGAGTTATGAGCATTTAAAATTTTTCGACCCTCACTGTGGGGGGTCTCCTGTCACCAAAAGTAACACTGTCTCATAATAAATTACCAGACAAAATTTGGCCGCACTACGAAAATTAGATCGCGAGTTATAAGCATTTTAATTTTTTCCACCCTCATTATGGGGGATCTCCTGTCACCAAAAATTCACACTGTCTCATAAAAAATTACCAAACAAAATTTGGCCGCGCTACGAAAATTAGATCGCGAGTTATGAGCATTTAAAATTTTTCGACCCTCACTGTGGGGGGTCTCCTGTCACCAAAAGTAACACTGTCTCATAATAAATTACCAAACAAAATTTGGCCGCACTACGAAAATCAGATCGCGAGTTATAAGCACTAATTTTTTCGACCCTCCCCATGGGGAATCTCCTGTCACCAAAAATTAACACTGTCTCATAACAAATTACCAAACAAAATTTGGCCGCGCTACGAAAATTGATCGCGAGTTATAAGCATTTTAAATTTTTCGACCCTCACCATGGGGGGGGGGGGGTCTCCTGTCACCAAAAATTCACACTGTCTCATAAAAAATTACCAAACAAAATTTGGCCGCGCTACGAAAATTAGATCGCGAGTTATAAGCATTTTAATTTTTTCGACCCTCACCATGGGGGATCTCCTGTCACCAAAAATTAACACTCTCTCATAATAAATTACCAAACAAAATTTGGCCACGATACGAAAATTAGATTGCGAGTTATAAGCATTTTAAATTTTTCGACCCTCACCGTGGGGGGGTCTCCTGTCACCAAAAATTAACACTCTCTCATAATAAATTACCAACCAAAATTTGGCCACGATACGAAAATTAGATTGCGAGTTATAAGCATTTTGATTTTTTCGACCCTCACCATGGGGGGGGGGTCTCCTGTCACCAAAAATTAACACTGTCTCATAATAAATTACCAAACAAAATTTGGCCGTGCTACGAAAATTAGATCGCCAGTTATAAGCATTTTAAATTTTTCGACCCTCACCATGGGGGGGGGGGGTCTCCTGTCACCAAAAATTCACACTGTCTCATAAAAAATTACCAAACAAAATTTGGCCGCGCTACGAAAATTAGATCGCGAGTTATAAGCATTTTAATTTTTTCGACCCTCACCATGGGGGATCTCCTGTCTAAAAAAGTAACACTGTCTCTTAATAAATTACCAAACAAAATTTGGCTGCGCTACGAAAATTAGATCGCGAGTTATGAGCATTTAAAATTTTTCGACCCTCACTGTGGGGGTCTCCTGTCACCAAAAGTAACACTGTCTCATAATAAATTACCAAACAAAATTTGGCCGCACTACGAAAATCAGATCGCGAGTTATAAGCATTTTAATTTTTTCGACCCTCCCCATGGGGGATCTCCTGTCACCAAAAATTAACACTATCTCATAACAAATTACCAAACAAAATTTGGCCGCGCTACGAAAATTGATCGTGAGTTATAAGCATTTTAAATTTTTCGACCCTCAGCGTGGGGGGTCTCCTGTCACCAAAAATTAACACTTTCTCATAATAAATTACCAAACAAAATTTGGCCACGATACGAAAATTAGATTGCGAGTTATAAGCATTTTAAATTTTTCGACCCTCACCGTGGGGGGTCTCCTGTCACCAAAAATTAACACTCTCTCATAATAAATTATCAACCAAAATTTGGCCACGATACGAAAATTAGATTGCGAGTTATAAGCATTTTAATTTTTTCGACCCTCACCATGGGGGGGGGGGGTCTCCTGTCACCAAAAATTAACACTGTCTCATAATAAATTACCAAACAAAATTTGGCCGTGCTACGAAAATTAGATCGCCAGTTATAAGCATTTTAAATTTTTCGACCCTCACCATGGGAGGGGGGGGGTCTCCTGTCACCAAAAATTCACACTGTCTCATAAAAAATTACCAAACAAAATTTGGCCGCGCTACGAAAATTAGATCGCGAGTTATAAGCATTTTAATTTTTTCGACCCTCACCATGGGGGATCTCCTGTCTAAAAAAGTAACACTGTCTCGTAATAAATTACCAAACAAAATTTGGCTGCGCTACGAAAATTAGATCGCGAGTTATGAGCATTTAAAATTTTTCGACCCTCACTGTGGGGGTCTCCTGTCACCAAAAGTAACACTGTCTCATAATAAATTACCAAACAAAATTTGGCCGCACTACGAAAATCAGATCGCGAGTTATAAGCATTTTAATTTTTTCGACCCTCCCCATGGGGGATCTCCTGTCACCAAAAATTAACACTATCTCATAACAAATTACCAAACAAAATTTGGCCGCGCTACGAAAATTGATCGTGAGTTATAAGCATTTTAAATTTTTCGACCCTCACCGTGGGGGGTCTCCTGTCACCAAAAATTAACACTGTCTCATAATAAATTACCAAACTAAATTTGGCCGTGACACGAAAAGTAGATCGCGAGTTATAAGCATTTTTAATTTTTCGACCCTCACCGTGGGGGGGGGGTCTCCAGTCACCAAAAATTAACACTGTCTCATTATAAATTACCAAACAAAATTTGGCCGCGCTACGAAAATTAGACCGCGAGTTATAAGCATTTTAATTTTTTCGACCCTCAACGTGGGGGTCTTCTGTCACTAAAAATTAACACTGTTTTATAATAAATTACCAAACAAAATTTTGCCGCACTACGAAAATTAGATCGCGAGTTATAAGTATTTTAATTTTTTCGATCCTCACCATAAGACGGGTCTCCAATCACCAAAAGTTACATTAATTTACCTTATTTTATCTTAAGACGATTCTTTTCTATACACATTCTATCAGAAATTTTTATTATTGAAACTATAGATTTATAGTATCTGAAATAAGAAATATATATGTTTGAGACTTGATATCCTCTAAATATCTGAAAAATACCGCGTCATTGTCTGCCGAAGTCTACCGAAGGATACCATGCCGAAGTCTGCCGAAAAGAAACGACGTTAGCCGAGTGTTAGGTTTTTTCGTTACCGATGTGTTAGGATTTTTCGCGTTACGGAATTTTTGGATTCGGTCGCCGCGCTCAAAGCCCGTGATAAAAGCTATGCAATAGCTTAAAAAGGGGGTACATTAAAGGATTAAAGATAACTTTTTTAGTGCTACACGGCGAATTTATTTTACTAATACTTTTTTTCATTCGGCGAATGTTTGTTTTTTTTTATATTTTTTTAGCCAAATCACTAACGTTGCTTAAATGTCAGCGTGAACATTGACCACAAGTAACACCAGAAAAAACACAACTGATACTTTCCAAACAGTAATTTTTGAACTATTTATGACAGCCCAATATACCACGCAATTTTGTCATAGGAAAAATATTAAATTACATTTGAATGATTAAAGAATTTCGATCGCTTCGGTAACAAGAACAGGCAAGTGCATTTTCACTTCATTTGCATCGGTTTTATGCCGTCTGCATTTCCTGCAAATAAATAGTGTGTCGGACAAGGACAAACCTTGGGGTTTTTGCATGCACGCGAGTGGCAGAAAAGACTTCCTTTTGACAACCTTTATCGGAAACATCGTCCATCATCTGGCAAATGATTTTTCAAGGCTGAAAAAGTCTGTACAAACCATCTAAGACAAGTAGGGAAAAAAAGTGGAGTAAAAATACGACATTTGCATTTAAAAAAATTTCGATTTTTAGGTGCGTTCGTAATTATGAAAATACGTAGCACCTATTATTGTCGCTCAGTCTGTCCGTCTGTCCGTATATAACAACGAAAAAACTACCCAACCGAATCGTTTGAAATTTAAAATATATAATTATAACATAATTTCTTCGAGTCATTTCAAATTTTATGAAAATCGCATGGATAGATCAATTACAGGGACAATCAAAAGTATTCCGTTACATTACGGTCAATGGGGAAAAAAGTTTCAAATGCATTTTAATAGTTTGAAATTTAAAACATGCAATTATTGCGTAATTTTGTCGAGTCATTTCAAATGTTTTGAAAGTCGGATGCATAGATCAATTACAGAGACAATCAAAAGAATTCCGTTACATTACGGTCAATGCGGAAATTTTTTTAAAATGCATTTTAATCGTTTGAAATTTAAAACATATAATTATTACGTAATTTTATCGAGTCATTTCAAATGTTTTGAAAGTCGGATGCATAGATCATTTACAGGGACAATCAAAGGTATTTCTTTACATCACGGTCAATGGGAAAAAAGTTTCAAATGCATTTTTATGATGTTACTCTCATTCGAACATAATAGAATTGGCATGAATCTATGAAATATGTACTTAAATATGCATTCTGTACAATCTGTGATGCAAAGAATATTTCTTATTAAGTTACAGGGCCACACAAAAGTATTCCACTACATAATGCTATACGGGGAAACATTGTTTGGGGCGTGTATTAATTATATTCAACTATTTCAAATTTTATGAATAAGATGTACGTTGCTGAGGTGTAATAAAAATTACTTCCTGCATATTTACAGAAACGTAAAGATTTCGACTACTATACTGTATCCGGAGTACGCTCTACTATATCACCAAGATCTGAATATTTTTAAAACTTCGTTATCGTACGAACGCACCTCATTTGCTACGTTCACGTGCAATTTCCAACTTGTTTTTTTTTTGGGGGGGGGGTGTAAAAGTTTAAAATTAAAGGGTTTCATTTCTAAAAATACTTTGAAGAACAAATTTCTTACTTTTTGAATAAATTAAAAGCAAGAAATACTTAATCTTTTCAACGTACTTGCACGAATTCCGAAAATAACAGTCATAGCAGAATTAAACCCATTGACAAAGAAATAAAAAGGCTGGGATTTTATTTGTTTTAAATGTGTAAACCAGTGTTGAAATTAAAAAAAAAATTTTGAGGTTAGTTTTAGAAATTTATATGGATAGTTTTAAGAAAATTGTTTTATATGGGTATCTATTTAATTATTGGCATCAGTACTTTTATTCAATTTGCAAGATATCAGTATTATTACTTAAATTGTTTTGTATTATGCAATTGTATTAATTGCAAGGTAATCAAATTGAAATTATTGAACTTTGTAATTGGAAGTGAAGTGTGTGGTACTAATGCTATGTTGTATTGGTGTTATATTTGTGATTGCTATGCCATGACCCTACCAAGAATAAGCTACAAAAAAAAAAACTTTTTCAGGAGCAGAAAATTGTATTCGTAAAATAGTGAAATAATTGATCGACACCAAACTTTTCAAACGAATTTCTTAGAAAATAAAAACCTGCTGTTTTTCCACTACCATTATCAAAGCAAAATTTTATTAAAATATTCTTGGTGCCTTTGTCAGTTTTGGAATTGAAATTAGATAATCTTGCCGTATGACTACTGTGCTTGAAAAAGTTAATCTAATAGTCCAAGAGCCTACCGCACAAAACCCTAAATCATCGAGCACAAGAAAAACTCCTTTATATTATGGAAGAGTAGTCATTAGGGGAATCTAGTGAACCATGCCTGTCGGAAGCGAAGTGGTGCATAAGCCAGTGATTGACTCGCAGACTTAGCATTATGTTTTCCTGCAACCAGTTTTCCGTGTTTTCATACTTTTGATTGTGCGGCAAACGCAATGCTAAACCTACGAGTGATTCACTAATGTTAATAAAAACCGGATATTAGACATATTGTATGCGTTTTTAACTGACGTTAAAAAAAAAAAAAAAATGTCGATTCAAAAAGCCTAAAAGCGATCGCAAACATCGAATGATCACATAACTTTGTGTATGATCCATCTAGTACCACTTTTGGTACTACCTAAAAGAAATACCTCCTGTTTTCAGGAAAAGAAAAAGAAAAGTAATCTTGGAATTCATATATGTGAAGCTTCAGCTCATATACAGGGACTAGACATAAGATGGGCTCTGACCGAGTCCAAGGCCAGTTTTTTATATCGTGATTAAATTGAAAATTTTATGCATTCTCAAAGTGAAAAAAAAAAGAAGAAAAAAAATACCATTTAAGAGAAAAAAAGAAAAGATTTTAAATTCTTACAAATGTTAAAAATTTTCTATTGTGAACATCACTATCGGGCTCCGACTCTGATGACACTATTTTTTTCGGTCTCTAAAAAAGAAGCCTTAACTCATTTTTAATAAGAGCTACAGGACTTCAGCGCCTCCTATTCCGGCTTCACTTCCGGCAAACATAGATCATTAGATTCCGCTATGACTACTCTTCCATGATATATAAAGGATTTTTTCATAGGCTCGATGATTTAGGGTTTTGTGCGGTCGGCTCTTGGACTATATTGCCTAGAAAATTTATGTACGAAATCAAACAACAGTTTTTTTTCTGATTTTTTGCTTGAAGAAGAAATTTTTTTTTCATGTTTTATTTACAAAGCGTTATGAATAAAAATAACAATAAACTTAAAATGTGTAATGTTTATAAATACTGTTTATGTATCTACAATATTGAGTGCATAACCAGGGTTCGTATTTGTCCTGGAATTTCAAGATTAGAAAACTATTCGGTGCAAATTTTTTCGTTTGGAAAATTTCTTTTTAAATAATTTTTGAATAATTTCGGACAGTTGAACTAGATTACTCTTTTTTAATATAAAAAAATTACCGATATTTCATCTGGGAAACTAATGGTACCCGTATACGAACCCTGGTAACTAAACTTTTTTCAACTCTAGTATATTAACTCTTTCGCAGCAAGCGTCTTTTACAGATTTTTTTTTTTTTTTTTTTTTTTTTTTTTTTTTTTTTTATCGCCGGTTTTTCAAAACAGAAATTTTGCCTAATTGAATCGGTTGAAATGCTAGGATTGAATTATGAGAAAATTTAAATTTTCAGTGTGAAATTACGCTTGAAATTGTTGAATATTAATACGTGAATTATCACATGCTTTAGCGTAGAACCAACATAGTGAAAAATGTCCAAGCCGGGTATCGAACCCGGAACCCTTGGAATAGCGCTCCAAGTGCTCTACCATTTAAGCTACAAGAACGATGCCCAGCTTGGCATTTCTCACTACTATATGTTGGCAAGGCTGCACTGCAGCACAAGGTGGGAGTCTTCATGAGCACACAATCTTGAGGCATAACATGAGACACAAAATGGACATGCCTGTCAGCAATCTTCTCTTTCTTTTATTCACCACCTGCACAGGATGACCTGTCAATTCCCCTTTCCACAAAGAAGGAATGTCACCTTGGAAATTCTGGTACACAGCCATACAATACGAAATATTGAAATAGAGAAACAGCGGAAATTCCATTCCTTAGCAGAGGTGCTATCAGAATCTGACACCCGGGTTGGACATTTTTCACTATGTTGTTTCAACACTTAGTAAGCAAGTGATAATTCATGTATTAATATAAGACAAAATGTACAATTACAAATGACTGGAAGGAATAAAAAATTCTGAGCATTTTATGCATCACGTAGGAGTTACAGAAAAGAAGAGGAAACTTGTTTTAGTGGTATACTTCCTTTACGCACTAAGGACGGCTAAATATAACGAGTACACTTTAATTATTATTTTAAAAGATGTATTTTGCCACGCTGTTATGTTAATAAAAACAGTATAATAGACATATTGTATGCGTTTTTAACTGACGTTAAAAAAAAAAAAAAAAAAAAAAAAAAAAAAAAAAAAAAAAATGTCGATTTAAAGAGCCTAAAAGCGATCGCAAACATCGATAACACATAACTGTGTATGATCTATCTAGTACCACTTTTGGCACTACCTAAAAGAAATACCTTCTGTTTTCGGGAAAAGAAAAAGAAAAGTAATCTTGGAGTTCATATATGTGAAGCTTCAGCTCATATACAGGAACTAGACATAAGATGGGCTCTGAGCGAGTCCAAGGCCAGGTTTTTATATTGTGATTAAATTGAAAATTTTATGCATTCTCAAAGTGAAAAAAAGGAAGAAAAAAACTGCCATTTAAGAGAAAAAAAGAAAAGATTTTAAATTCTTACAAATGTTAAAAATTTTCTCTTGTGAACATCACTATCGGGCTCCGATTCTGATGACACTATTTTTTCGGTCTCTAAAAAAGAAGCCTTAACTCATTTTTAAGAGCTACAAGACTGCGGCGCCTGCTATTTTTACTTGACATTATTAATTACATTCAACACATTGAGTATTATTATTATTCATTCTTTGTGCTTGCTCAATGTATAACTCTTAAGCTTTATATTAGCACTCATCCTTTAATTAAAGAAAAATTCTGAACCTAAATTCTCTAAGATATCTTCCACAATAGCCCATAACCGTAACTTTGAGTTTCACAGTTCGAAGGTCACGGTAATTCTCAGATATAGAGGTAATCACCGTTAAACTGGTAAGTAGCTGCATTTCAGAAGGTATACAATCACAGAATAAGCAACAAAAGCCTTCTGAAGTTTTAAATGCTGTAACTCAATATCCATTTGAACTTTCCGAATTAATATTGGGCGGTATTGTGATGAAAAGTTTATTCGACACGGACAGTGAGCGCAGTTTCATTTCTTATTCAGCTTATAACAAGTTCTTTAGGTGTAATAAATTAAGATTATTCGAATTTTATGGTTCAGCCGGCTCAAAGTTCAGTATGCATAAAAAGATGAGTAAAATATTTATTTGCTGGAATTCGCACTATTAAAAATGCATTGCAATCCCAGATGACTGAAAGTCAATTACACGCACTGTCAGAAAAATTCGTCAATATATACTAAATTATCCTTATTTTTTCAGAAATACTTCCCGTAGTCCTATAGAAAATATTTTTTTATTCCTGAATTATCCCCTGAACGTCTAAAAAAGAAGAAGATATTCCGTTTATTCTTATGTGTACTATTCTATTAATAATTATTATTTTCTAAATGAAATACCGAAAATTCTATCAATTAAGACGTTTAATTTAGTTTAAGAAGACAAAAATATTTTCGAATTTAAAAATAAATAACAATTACTTTTCCCATCCATATTCAAATGTATTTACAATCCATTTTTCAATGTTAAATAAGTTGAATTTACAAAGTCGCTTATAAATCAATATTCGCATTTAAAATATACTTTAAATGAACACATTTAAAAGATATTTTAATTTATAAAAATGAAATGGAAAAAAATCGATATTACTCAAAAGGAAATTTTATCGGATAAAAATAAAACATCCAAATTTTACCTCTAGCAATCTACGTAAATGTATTTAAAATTCATAAAAATTAAAACGGATATACGTCAATTGAAAGAACTATAATGGCAGCATTCCGTGAAATGAAGAAAGCTTTTTTGAGAGTGTATTGTATAGTTAATGTCGACTTTGTTAGGATAGAGGTATAAGCCTTGATTTCTTTGCGAAAACTTATTTTTAATAGGGATAAGAATACCCGTTACGTCGAGTCATTATCCATTTATGTTAATTTAGACGAGATTGATGTTAATGAGGGTAAAAAAACAGGTTTCAAAATTTTAGAGCAATTAGGGAGAATTTTTATAGTTAATCCGGGGCTCACTTATGTCACTTTGCATGAAATCGATACAGGTGGGTGAGGCCGCGCCTATGGCTAGCAAATCGTACATATATGATTAAGTTACGTAAAACATCATATAAAAAAAACTGATAATCCCGAGGCTGGGATATTTACCATTTATTACCGCAAATTAAATGTTATTATCTTATATACCCAGAGCTCAATATCTGTAATAGGTACAATATTGGAAGAAGTATTACGAATACTAATTTTATGCTCACCGTCGATTCAATCTAATGGGTATTTTCAAAATCGGCTGGAACAAACTAACAAAAATGGTTAAATTGAATTTTATTAATTAAAATAGCTGCTTCACCTTTAAACAAATGACTTTAAAAAAAAATCTAGAGCCTCTTTTACATTTCAAAAGAACCACATATCACACCCTTAAACCTATGTTAGACAAGGTAGATTTTGTTCTATCGGGATGATATTTTATCTTCTTGGCGGCCATTTTCACTTTATTATATAATGCTGGTTCTAAAATTAGAGAAATTTGATAATATATAAAGAGTAAAATTAGAAAAATGTACAAAGAGTAAAAGTAGAGAAAAGTAGAAAAATAGAATGAAAGCAATTAATTTTTTAAGGCAGGTAACAAACTATTTGGGTGTCAATATCACTGATTACAGAATTAAAACAGATTCTGATAAATTTGAAGCTATCATTTTCATGTCCCACACCTCTAAAAATCCTAATCAAGTTAACATTCTTATGATTGGTGCAGAAAGAGATCAGAATCCTGCATTATTAATAATAACTTTCAGTAATTTTTAATTGAAAATTTCGCTTCATTTAAACAAAGCATGTCTATGATTAAGTAAGGATTTTTTTTAACCAATAATAAAATATTGCAAATTTCGTAAAGCATGCTCGCCGCAAAAGTGTGAAGCAACACAGGATGTATCATTACTATATACCTATTGATAATTAAGAAATTTGCTAATCTTGCAAAACATTTAGCTAGCCGATTATATATTAAACAACATATAAGATATATCATAATATAATTCGTAATGAAATTACATTAATAATTGGTAATTGGTTATAATAAGATGGTATATCAACTGGTATTAGATAGTGCACAACTCGACTGGATTTGTTATTTTCTGTGGGCCAATTTCTTTTCACTGATTTTAACCAGTTAAAATATATAAGTGATTATGAACAAAAGAGTGAAAAAAACCCCAAAGATATTTCTTTCTAAATTAAAATTCAAATCTTTCTTTCAGGTTATACTCGGTCCAAACCCGATAAAATTTTATCAACCCGAATCTAATACATAAACCAAGATCGAATTGAACTCGAAATGGTACAAAATCAATCTGTATTCTAATACAATTATGGAAAAATAGTCCACAACTATATCTCTAATGTTTAAACTGAAAAATGAATACATACATTTATATTAATTATGTTCAAATATAGGGGAGAGTGGGGTGGAATGATACAGTGGGAGAAATGGGACAGTAGATTTTTCCTCTTTATTTCTCATTCTAAAAATTTCTTTAACCGCACACAAGATGAATAAATGCTAGTCCAATCATCAGTTGAAAAAATTTTAGATTCGTATAAGCTTGCAAGTGTATAAAAGAAAAGATTATTTCAAGAATTAAAAGTAAATTTGCTTCATATACTTTTTATGTTTTTTGTATATTAAAAGTTTGTTTATGCGTAGATGTAATAGTTTCTTTTACTTATGGAACATTATATTGTAAACTATCCCTAATCTAAAATAAGCGTACAAACAACATTTTTGTTTATGCACGAAGTTTTACACAAAACAAGGAAGTGGGGAGTAATAGGATATGCCTGTAAAGAACTGTAAAGGGAAAAATAAGACATATCCAATTCCACTTTTTTTAATAAAATGAATGTAAATTGCTAACAGGAAAACATCTTTACAGGATAGTATATTAGTTAGATTAATTTTAAACACGATTATTAAATCGGTAAATTAATTATAACAGACGTAAATTTCCATTTTGGGTGAAAAAAGTCCGGGCCAGGATTCGAACCAGGGATGTATCGGCTGAAGCCGCCCATGCTCTTCCAACTGAGCCATCACGCACACGAACACTGGAGGACTATTTCACTTAATTATTATATATTACCTCTGACAATAAAGTTCGGTGAATGAATTCAGAACGACCGATTGGGCGATACTGGGGAAACGAAACGCTTCACCTGCATAGAGGCAAGTGTTGAACATCTTCCCCCACCGTTGTTAAGTTGAGTGTCGTTTATGTTCAGTATAAGACATGCTTTACTAAATGCTTGTTCAGTGTGTTAGTTCTTAACAGAAAACAGGAAAATGAACGAACAAACGATCAGTTTGAAGTTTGGTTTTAAGCATACCAAGACACCGGAAGAAATTCATGAGGGGTTGTGCATATTGAACATCCACCATACTCGCCAGATCTCATTCCTCCAGACTTCTTCCTATTTTCACGACTCAAACTCTTTGAGAGAGATTTGACCATATTGCTGACATCCAACGAAACATAACGAAGCTTTTGAACTCCATCTCAAAAGAAGACTTCTAGCAAATTTCCGAGGACATGTATAACAGATCTCAGCGCTGCATAGTTATAGGAGATGACTATTTCAAAGGATGGTATGGTAACTACTGTTAATATTTCATCTACATTAATGTTACAGGACTATTCACCGAACTTAATTGTCAAAGGTAGTATTCAGTCAATTGTTTATTAGTTGTAACATTGATAATATATTCATTTAGTTCAAAATGAAAAATTGATTTTTTAATGTCATCTATGACAGACAATCTTGAATTTTCATTCCAGTCATGAAAACACCGGAATTTTATATTGTGGCACATGCACATACATTATCAACCTACAATCTTTGTTTGGTTGTATAGCAGACACTAGACTATTTGTATTTTATAGCTTTGTTTTATTGCTGTTCTATACCTCCTTGTTAGAGTGGGGAGGTACGGGATACATTCTGAAACTTACAGTTTCTTTAAGTATAAAATAGCTTTCGCATGTTATGTTTCTAAAGTGGTCATGGAGATTAAAAAGTATTTCCCCTTGCACTCTATAAATTAACATTTTTGTTTTTGTGTCAAATAAAGTTGATTTTTGTATATTTGAAAAAAAAATGTCCCATACCACACCACTTTTCCCTACAAATATTTTTCTTTAAAAATATTTTAGGCTTTTATTATGGGGTATTTTAATTTTTTTTCCTGGTCAACTCGGATCGATTCCACAAAAAAAACTCGATGCAGGACTTTAGTCGAAAATCACATTAACTTTTCAATCGACAAAATATGCCATGCCGTGTGCATCTGAAAAAATATCATGAGACAATGACAAAGCAATAAAAACACAGATGAGATGGATGAAGAAACTTTCAGCATGATGGATGGGAAATAAATACCCGTATAATGGATTGTTTAGGAATGCACATACACGAAACTTGGGTCTACATTCAGCATATTTTTTCTTTTCTTTTTTCTTTCTTCTATCTTTACAAAAATAAAATATTGGATACGTGAAACATTTCGAATTCAGTTTTTCGAGTTTTAAGGGTCAGAGAACCCGAAAAAAGTGTTTTTACAAAATGTCTGTGTGTCTGAGACTCTATTCGTCTGTCTGTATGTGGCAAATTTTGGGGGCGCACTACCTCAAGAACTAAGTCACGGAATTTAATAAAAATTTATAATCATTTAGTCCCTGATATAAATCTGTGCGGATTAGGTTTTGGTGTAAATCGATCAACAAATGACGCTGCTATACTGCTTGTTGTTCGATTTCTTCAGTAGCTCTATCTCCAGGATTAATCCATGGATTTTCATCAAACTTCAAATTCGATTAGTCCTTGACATAAATTGATACAATTTATATATCGTTATAAATAGCTCCACAAATGGCACTGCTATACTGCATTTGTTACGATTTCTGTAACAGCTCTATCTCAAAAACAAAATAACGGTTTTCCATCAAATTTCAGATTCAGTTAATCGTTGACGTGGATTTTGTTTACATTTTTGTGTTACTCACCCTACAGGTAGCATTGCTATGCTGCATATAATAATGGATCCATTTGTACGTATGCATTTGAACGGAAATATACATATAATGGATTGTTTAGGAATGCACATACGCGAAACTTGGGCCTAGTTTCAACTTTTTTTAATTGTATTGAAAGTTTTTGACAAACACAATATATTCGTTTTTTTACCGTGTTGCGAATATTTTGGAACTTTCTTGCACATTTTTATTAAAGCTTTAAAATTTTTCCGAGAGACCGAGTTCGGGCTGACTTGATATTTCAAAAGAAAGTCCACAATACTGCCTTATGTAAAGAACTATATATTTGAACATTAACATTTAAAAAAAAGGTCCTGAATATTTCCTTATGTAAAGAACTAAGTATCTGAATATTAACATTTAAATAAAGAAATGAATATTTCTTTTTCTAAAAAACTATATTTGAATATTTAATTTACAATAAAAAGTCCTGACTATTTCTTTATGTAAAGAAATACATTAAGCTGAATCTATTTGAACATTAATGTTAGAAAAAATTTCCTGAATATTCCTTTATGTAAAGAATTGTATACTTGAATATTAATGAGGGTATTAATGTGTTCATTTTCATACAAAAATATAAAACTGATATTAGAAGTATAACTGTAGGCTATTTTTATATATGGAAGTAAAAAACTTCTTTAAAACACCATAAAATAAATTGCGCAAGGCCTTTCGAAAGAACTTAGTCTTTCTTCGTCAGGCGCAAAAAGACGTGCATCTACTACGAATGTAGGAGCACGACTGAATAGAGCTCATCAGTGGTGACGTCACAACTCCAGAAATTGAGTCAAAGCAAACCACAGAGTTCAGAAAATATAGAGATGAAATGTGTTGTTTTATCGTGAAGCTAAAAATTCAACCCTGAAACTGATTTAAATAAGTTACAATTCGGCCTAAACACCTGCGGATCGCTTTCAAAGCTTCACCCAGTCCAATGAATTCAGCCTTTGAACGGTATCTGATTTCATATTGAAAGCCTTTTTGATGGTACATAGTGCATCTCCAGCACACTCTAAACTCTCTCGGTTTGTATTCACCCATTTGCCATGGAAATGCGGGGCTGAGTTGTCTGTGACATCACACTGATGAGCTCTATTGAAAAGGAGGCTGAAAGAACGTGCTGAAGGAACAGCCAATAGGGAAGTAACAATAGGGAAGGCAACAGCCAATCACGGAAGAACATAATCAAAACGTACGAGAAATGCAATGAAGGAGGGGAAGAAAAAAAACAGTAACAAGGGGGGGGAGTAAAAAAATGGCAATATTAAGAAAAAGTGCAGATTAAAATAAATACACACACAACAAAATAGTAATAAATAGTAAGTAAAAAAAAAATACAGTTATAAACACACACACAACAAAATAGTAATAAATAGTAAGTAAAAAAAAAATACAGTTATAAACACACACACATATATATAAAAGATTTTATGCAAAAAACTAATTATAAAGAATGCTGAAAAGGTTTTTCCAGGCTATGGAAAGCGTTTTAGACTAGGATTTATCATTAACAATAATTTCACGATTAAGATAAATAGCTAATTTTCGAAAAAATCTAACCCAGAGGTGCTAGTGGCATTAAAGAGGCGCGCCTGACGAAGAAAGACTAAATTCTTTCAAAGGCCTTGCGCAATTAAATTATTTTATGGTGTTTTAAACAAGTTTTTCACTTCAATATTAATTTACACCAGTTTCAACTTATTATATTTATTTTTTCATAACTATATTGAAATGTGGATTAATCGTCTTTCACTTCGTGTGGGATCAGTTTCAGATTGAAGTGTGGTGACGAATTTTTTTTATCGGGTTCGGTTCGAGATTCGCATCGATTTTAAAAGAACAAAAGATCCCCGAATGAGGACCCAGGGACCTAAGAGGTTAAAAGTATGTAAACCTGTTCATACATTAAAATATTTATTCGGTACTAGTTAATTTAGTGCATCTCTATCGTATTAAATCGTAATCTAACGGAAGAGTGATTTGAAAGAAAAAAAAAAGAAAACATCTACAACCCTTGGCAAAAAGTTTCCGATCATTACATCAACACTACCATCTTTTGTAAGAAAAGATTATTTATTCTCACTGCATAAAAATGAAACGACTATTAGCGATAATACATTTGTGTTACATATAATGAACAACAATATGCAATAAAGAAAAATCACCATTCATCAATTTATAAACAGAAAAATTGTGATTGAAATTTAGGCACCAAAGAAAAAATCATCCGATCATGCTTTGATTTGGAAAAAAATAACCGATCACTGTAATTATATATTTCATAAATTCACCTTTATTTCGGATGACAGTCGAAATTGTTAGTGACTGAACTCATTAAGATTTTTACACTCATTGGGAGCAACTTCACCCCAGCATTCCCTTATAGCTTTACGTAAGTTCTATGGCATTTGTAATTCGTCGAAAATCGATTTTTCTTTTTAATATATTTCACATATTTTCGATGGGATTAAGATCCGGACTATTGGGCGGTCACGTCATGGTTTGAATTGGTATATTACCTACATTTTGTAGAAATTTCTTCATTGATTTGGTGCTTTGGGGAGCTAATTGTCATCTTGAAATAAGAAGTCATTTTGATTTCCGAACTATTGATCGATGCTGGGAATAAAAAAATCCACTAAAATGTCAATGTAAACTTCAAAGTTTACTGTACGTAACACAATACACAACTTGCCGACGCCTTGTGATGTAATACAACTCCAAATTGCAAATGCAGGTGAAAATTTAGTCTTCGTATTGATACACCTATCATTGAACTTATCACCAACTCTCCTCCAAATAAATGTTCCACATTCATCACTTTTACCGATAGATATGCGAAATTCATTGCTAAAAATAGCTTTATTTCATGTATCAAATGGCTAGTGCACATGTTTTTTACACCATTGCAGGCGCTCTTTTCTATGCTTCTTTATCATGTAAGATTTTGTTTTAATTTTACAAGATTTAAATCTTGCTAGATTTAGATGATTACGTATTGCGGTCACATGCCTTTACGTTATACTTAGACCATTCGGAATCAAGTTGTTTTGAGGTTGCTCGCCGCTTTCTTTTCGATATTTTCAGAAGTTTTCTTTTCCTTCCTAGGTATTGACATTCGTGGTCGTCCACTTCGAGGTAAATTTTCCACGCTATTAGTCAACTGATGTTTTTTCCTAATATCGCATACTGTACTTTTAGCACAATTTCATAAATCAGACACTTTCCATAGTGAATTTACTTCTTCTAATAATTAAATCGTGCGGAATTTTAAATCGCGAGACAGGTTTTTCACACGAGTCATTTTCCAGCACTTCAGAGCTGCTTTTGATCTCGCAACTGGAAGATTTCTTCTTTTAAATAGGATTCATATATCATACGCATGCATAGGCACTCTAATCTATCTTCAATATGCAAATTTCAAACTTGTTTCCTCAGTGATCGATTATTATTTTCCAATTTCCATCTTGATCGGATATTTTTTTCTCACGAGGAAACATTTTTGCCTGCATTATAATTATAAATTATATGATTGCAATATTGAATTCACTTTTTATTTATATTTTAACATTCTTTCTTTTATTTGGCATATTGCAAAACGTTTCTATGCTCTTGAACCGCGAAGTATACGCTTCGAAATACAAAACTCAAACTTGATAACAGTGATCGGAAACTTTTTGCCAAGGGTTGTAGTTATGCCAGTACTGACAGCTGTTATTAATGCACACTGAAATATATATAATTAAAAATTTATCGCTAATTTTAAAAATTGCAACGTATTTCAATACTTTAACTCAAACTAAAATTTCGAATTTCAAAGGTATTTTAAAAACACGGACAATGAAACAACTTCAAAAAAGCAATTCTGATGAATTTAAAGTGTGTAGCTCAAAATATCTCTTCAGTAAAAGTAGTAGCGTATTTTAATACTTTAACTCAAACTAAAACCACACTTTAAAAATCATATTCTTAATACCTTAAAACGGGTACGTAAAAAATATATATGTCTAATAAAAGTAATACAATATTTTAGCTCAAAACAAAATTCAGACATAAAATGCAGCTCATATAACTTTAAAATTAGACTAACTTTTCTTGACACATTTTTTCAAATTTTACCCGAAGCTGAAAGCTTATGCCATTATTTCAGATAAATTGTTTTAAAAAAAAAATTAACGTAATATATTAAACATTCAATTCTCTTCTTGTACAAATCATATTATCTCTACAACAGTAAGCAGTTTTATGAAATCCTGGAAAAAAGAGAAAACTAAGAGATAAAATCGTTAAAACATTACATTTGCACTCGAACTATTTGAAAAAAAAAAAAAAAGATGAATCAAAATTTTCTTCGAAAAAGATCCATAATTTATCTTTTCAGATATTTTCATCGGTTTTAGTTTGTGCCGTTTCGAATATTTTTTTTTTTCTTTTTAATCAAAGAAATCTCCCTGGAGATGAAGGGATATTTATAGCCAACACAAAGAGGTTGGATCCGCAAGAAAGAGGAGAAAAAATATTAAAATTTGAAATTTCGTAAGCCTCGTCTCCCTTCACAGACATTTATATCGATTAAATTTTTGATTGCGTCAAGATTCGAGTGCTTTTGGGAGTTATCCAAATTTTATGTACTAATTTATAAAACTTTAGGCAAAAGTCTGGTTGATGAAAGTTTCAAAACTTTTTGATGAAAAGAGAAAAAATTCAATCTACGAGGAGATATCACTTACAATAAATTTTATAGACTAAGAGACGGCAGCACAGACAATCATCTCATCGAGTTCACAGCTGGAATACCACTAATTAGTTAAAACTCGATTTGCATATTAAAACGCAATCGACCGGCCTGCCAAGTGATATTTTGGTGGAAAACACCCGAAAATCTGGCTTTAGCAGGTGATTCACAGATTTATCATTCTGTTTTCGTGTTCTAGTCTTCCGTATTTCCATACCTTTGAGTGCATGAAAACACAATGCTAAACTTATGAGTCAACCGCAAAAATCGGAATTTCAGATGTTTTCCTCCAAGATATGACTTGGCAGACCAATTGCGTTTTAATATGCAAATCGAGTTTTAAGTGACTTGTGGAATTAGTACTTTAAATCGAACTAAAACGCAATTTTGAATTTCAAATGTTTTTTAACACGGACAATGAAACAACTTTAAAGATGCAGTTCAGACGACTTTAAAAAGTGTAGCTCAAAATATCTCTCTAATAAAAGTAAGTAGCGTATTTCAATATTTTAATTCAAACTAAAACAACTTTAAAAGTCATTCTTAAAAACGGGTACTTAAAAAAGTATATGTAAAATAAATGTAATAATGTATTTCAATATTGAAACTCAAGCCAAAAAAAAAAACCATACATAAGTTGCAATTCAGATAACTTTAAAATTAGACTAACTTTTCTGGACTAACTTTTTTCTAATTTTACCCGAAGCTGAAAACTTATGCCATTATCTCAGATAAATCGTGTAAAAAAAAGTTTAATGCGATATATTAAACATTCAATTATCTTCTTTGTACAAATCATATCTCTAAAACAGTAAGCAGTTTTATGAAAACCTGTGGAAAAAAAAAAAGAAAACGGGACATAAAATCGTTAAAATATTTCAATTTTATTTTATAATTATTTTATTATATTTATTTATTATATTTATATTATTATATTTATTTATTATTTTTTTATATTTATTTTATTTTATAATAAATTCACATTTGCACTCGAACTATTTCAAACAAAGAGATGAATCAAAATTTTCTTCGAAAAAGGTCCATAATCTATCTTTTCAGATATTTACATCGGTTTTAGTTTGTGCCATTTCGGAAAAAAAATTTTTTTTTAATCAAAGAAATCTCCTTGGAGATGAAGAGATATTTATAGCCAACACAAAGAGGTTAGGTCCGCAAAAGAGAGAGGAAAATCTACTAAAATTTGAAATTTCGTAAGCTTCTCACAGACATTTATATCGATTAAAATTTTGATTGCGTCAAGATTCGGGTGCTTTTGGGAGGCATCCAAATTCAAATTTTAGGTACTCATTTATAAGGCTTTAGACAAAAGTTTGGTTGGTGAAAGCTTAAGAGGTGAAAGAAATTGCATATCTTTATTTAAAAACGAAAAAAAATATTTACCAGAATAGAAGGTGTAAATTAATAGAGTCTATTTAAACGTATTAATTTATTTATTTTAAAAGATAAAATGATATGATTTTGGCGAAATTATCCCATTACGAGTAAGTGTATCGTTTACTATAAACTTTATAAACCTGTAATAGGCAACACAAACTAGAGGTCTGCACGGGCCGGGCCTCGGAACGAAGCCCGAGCCCGGCCATTTGGACTCTGAGGGAGCATTCTAGTTAATTTGTTGTTTTTACAGGCAAGAGTTTGAAACAGGTATGACTGTTCATAATTTTAATGTTTTGTTTCAGGTAAGGGAGGAGGCTTACCAAATGCTGCATTCATTTTTAAAATAGTTATATATTATTTTTGAATGCAGGTTTGGTGGGCGTTCAGAAACCTGAAGCAATTCTATTTTTAAAGAGGGGGGTGGGGTTAAGTCTCGTCTGTCCTCCCTCTGAAGGAGGACAGACTGTCTTTTCTTGCCTGTATCTTGTTTATAGTTTTTTAATTGTTTATTGTTAATTGTTTACCTTTTTGACATACACTCTATCTTTGAGATTTTGAACTTTCATTTCATAATATGAAATATAATTTATAGCATTATATATGAGCTGCCTAAGCGCCAATGGTACTGCAATTTTTTATGTTGAATTGATACTATATATATATATATATATATATATATATATATATATATAAGGACCCCAGAAGCGAAAGAGTATAAGTGACAAAATTGAAATAATTAACTAAGTGCACAGAGAACCTAAAAATATGCTTTTGTCTTTTCAGGTAATGAAATATAATTAATGTTCTAATTATGTGCTGAGTTTTAGAAATCAACCAATTTTGCCAAATAATAATAAATATTGATTAATCATAAATTTAAAGAAAACTGTGCTTTATTTTTTTCACAGTTACTAAAATAAGAGTTCAAAGACCACAACGAAACAAACGGCAGTTTCTTATTTCAATTCAGCCAATTGTTATTGATGTTCAAATTTAGCGACAATTATCTCTGAACTTAATTTACTTCAAATCAAGTTTTTGTCACTTGTACCCCCTTGGCTTCTGAAATCCTCATATAGAATCGTTGCAGAATTTTGTCGAATCATTCCAAATTTTAATAAAGTCAAATCAATACTTAAAAGTATATAAATAAAAGTTCTCTAAAAATCTTGGACTTACGCTGTAAAAAATTTATTGATTAAAAGGAAACTTCAAAATTCATCTGAGTACAATATAAATAAAAACAGCATTAATCACGTTAAAAACATGTTTACACCTAACGTTCTGAGCTCCTTCGAATGAGTCATCTTCAGAGGAATTATATGACGTTAATGGAGAAAAACATACACTACAACATAATCATTCACAATATACTCAATACACAATACATTACACACAATAAATAGTTTGTTGTGAATGATTATGTTTGATGACCCCCTCCTCTCATATATCTAAATTTAACTGCAAACTAGCAGAGTTTTTATGTGGAGTTCTTGGAGACATCTTTTTATTAACAATACTGGAACATCACTATCTCCACACAACACAAAATCATTTAAATTAAGATTGATGCTAAAAAAATTAAACATGATTGAAACTAACTATTAATTGCACTAACAGCATCTCTATAACGCACGATAAACATACCAGCAGCGCTAAAATGAATGCATAAGAAAAGAACCAGCTCTGAGAAAACACAGCCTTCGATCTTCGGCAAAAAGCAAAGAAAGTCATGTATAAAATTTGCATAATTTCATCTAACTGTCAAAAAGCGGAGCTGCGAAAAATCTTTGAAAAACAATTTTACGATTGGCCGAACATCGATCACACAATGACGTCAAACCAATTTAGTGTACCGTTATATATTTTTATTGAAATTCATGCAATGACGTCAGATCGTGGTTTTACAAAAATTACTTTGATTTCTTGACTTAAAAATACAACTGTTGAAATGAAGTGAAACTGGAAAAAAAAACTAAAAATGTGAGATTCTGAAAAAGTTGCGAACTTATTAAAACATCTGGAATTTATTTTTGACATTTAACTTTTAAAGCCGACAATATTGCAGTGTATGTTTTTCTGTATTAAGGGGCGTGTTTAGTGTAACTTACCAAAGTAACCAATGTTCCCGACACGATTGTAGGGCAGTAACGAAAGCGAATTGTGGCACCAATGAAAACTATCCTGTTAATCGGTAAGTGACCGGTAAGTTGTGCTGGACACGCCTAAGGTTGTATAATTCTTCTGAAGATGACTCATTAGAAGGAGCTCGAAATGTTAGGTGTAGACATGTTTTTAATGTGATTAATGCTGTTTTTATACATATTGTACTCAGATGAGTTTGCTTTTAATGAGTAAAAGTTTTCCCCATTCTGTTAAATCCTATCATAGGTCATGAATTTAATGATATCCCATAAAAGACCGTGATTCTAGCCATGGCTCTGATGTTCTATTTAGGAAGGAGTCCTGTTATTTTCGCATGTCTCTATTAAATCTATATGATCGTAATAAATTGTATATTTTCCCATTAAGAGTGCAACAGCCATTGCCACCAAGATTTAAATATTTATTAATCTAGCCCTCCAAGCGTCTTGCAAATGGGTAAAATTGTAATGTTGTTTTCTCTGCATTTAGTTTTAAATGCTAATAAAATATGCTTCTTTCAATATTACACAAAAAATCTTATTTAGGAATATAAATGTAATCCTTGAGAGTCTTAATCATTCTTCAATGCTTTGAAAATTCATTAAATTTATAGAATTATGATATCTTAAACATTGCTTATATTGCAGTGAAACCTGGAGCTTAGTGTACGGAATTTTACGGGCCAAACGCTTAGAGGGCTAGTTATAGTATGAACGCACCTTATTTGCAACGTTTGATGTACAATTTCAGACTTCTGATTTCATAATAATTGTTGCTCCCGACTCCAGCATTATAATAACTTTGTACCATTTTATCGAAACACTTCTTTGCAGTCAATCATAAAACAATGGAACTCGATAAACGAAATAACAAGAGATTCATTCGGAGAACTATTTCATGACAACATTTACGCCCGCACTTTCACTGAATCCACGCAACATGACATTTTATCGAAATGAGATAAACGGCGATCCTTTTCAAGTACAATATAAGAGAAGAACATACTTAAAAAGATAAAAGTTATCGAAGTTGACAGACAACTTGAAATGATATTGTTGTATGCAAGAATACGCTATCTGAAGCATAGTTTAATAGAGAACCCAGGCCCGTAATACCGCATGAGCAAATCGGGACTTTGCCCATGGGTCCCGGATCTTAAAGAGGCCCCCAAATCCATGCATTAAAATATAAAATATTTACTTTCTTTTTCGAGTTCCAACTCTTCCATATGTTGAAGTTATTAAATTCATCTTAAAGTTATATAACAAATTGCTAAAATATATATATTATAGAGTTTTGTTCTGTACTAAAGAAGAAAAAAAAATAAAAAGAATATTGCCCAGTTAAACTGGTGGCATTGAGCTCACAGGCTACACATACTATTTGTACATTACAGCCTTATGTTTTCAATGGTTAATTCCGTTCGAAAAAAAAATTAAGTTGGGGAAACAGCTCCTCCCTTTCCCCTTTTTTATACTTAATCATTGGACCTCCTAAATTATCAAGGACATGCTTTATCATATAAAAAATCTATATCCAAAATTCAGAGCAAATCGGATAATTCTTAATAAAAACCCATTTAGCATTTATATAATTTAAGAGGAGTTATCCCCCTCTTTTATACTTAACCATTAAACTTCCAAAACTATTCAGAGATTATCTGACAATTCTGCTTGAAAAACCCATTTATATAAATTAAGGGGAGGGGCATTAGAACCCCCGTTCCCCCTGATTATACTTATTCAATGAACACCTAATAACAGTCACGAAATCGCCTCATCAGAATGATCCTATATCTAAATTTTGAACGAAAACTTAATTCTGCATGAAAAACCCATTTATATCAATTAAGGGGAGGGGCATGAGCCCCCCGTTCTCCCTCTTATACATATCCAATGAACTCCAAAAACTAATCAGGGAAGCGCCTTATCAGTATATACCTATATACAAAATTTCAAGTGGATCGGATATTTTTATCATGAGTTATCGTGTTACGCACGTACGAACGAGCATACATACAGAACGGGCAGGCACATAAGCTCTCAGGTTATGATACAGGCGACTAAACCCTGGCCGTCAGCATAACGCAAGTCTCTTCTGATTGGACCGTAAGATAGTCCATTTCTATCAAAAAATCTAATAATTGTAGCTCAATGAACATGAGCTGAAAAGAGTCTTTCTAGAATATAGAGTTGCAAACAACTATCACGTGTATTAGTTTGTTGTTATATTTTCCATAAATTTGTCCATTTGTCCTTCGATGTCAAACATGGAATATTAATTTCAATAAGCAAATACGTTCCAATGATCCAATGTTGCAAGAGAGCAAAGTTGTTTTGCTACAGCGCATGCTCATTCAACTAGAATTGCTTACATTTTTTTTTTATAGAAAAGGTCAGTTTTACGGGCCAATCAGAGAAGACTTGCGTTATGTGGACGGCCAGGGTCTAGTGGCCT
Source organism: Maratus speculifer (assembly GCA_964019185.1). Classification (NCBI taxonomy): domain Eukaryota; kingdom Metazoa; phylum Arthropoda; class Arachnida; order Araneae; family Salticidae; genus Maratus; species Maratus speculifer. Next base: position 339,645,430 of record OZ025296.1, on the reverse strand, counting down.
GTGGCTATGATAGCCTGTGAGCTAAAAAGGTGTACTTTTATTAATTAAGGTATTTAATTTAGAATTGGCGGAGATAAGAATTTTCTTTTACTTACGTACAAGGTGCGAAAATATGTTTTGGATTACACATACGAGTGACCACCTGATCTATTTAAATAACGTTGTAATGATTCGAAAGGGGCATCCTAATTTATCTTTGGCCCAGAACCCCAATTAATCATAATCGGAACCTGAGAAAACCAGAAAAATATTAGACAATAACGGAGCTTCGCCCGCTTCACTGGTTGGTTTACCGCAAGAATAATTCTAAATGAGAAAAATCCTCAATTTTTTATTTCAATCCGGATTAAATTCGAATTTTTAGAATCTTGCTCATATTGCTATAGAAAATTTGGATTTAGTAAGGAATAAAAAAGACATGTTTTATAAATGAAAAATTCTCGCTTTCAAGAAAAATACCGGTATTTTCCAACAGAAAAATTCACTTTATTTTATTGTGCAGTTAAATAATTGGAATTTCATTATAAGAAATTACTGGGTTTAACTCCGAATTTTTTTCAAAATCAGACGGCCACCCTAATTTTCAGTATTTTTTGTACTCTCTTAAGCAACAGGAGGTCAATTTCTGTATCAAAAATTTAATTTGCCTCTATAACTGCTAATTAATAACTGCTATATCCACCTGTTTGTAATGACTGTTAAATATTAAGTCCGTTACTTAATTTTATTTGATTGTCAGTTAAACTGAAATTTTAAAATCAAATTTTAACAGACTTCCTGTATTACTGAACGAATTTTTGGGAGTTCCGTGATGATACAAAATTATAAAAAAACAAATGAATAAAATAAATTTGCTCCCACCACCCAGCTAAGGGCAAAAGCATTAGTTCAATAAGGATACATAATTGTCATCATGTATAATCCCACTAACGTCAATTTTTTTTTTTTTTTTTTTTTTTTGGGGGGGGGGGGAGTATTGCATATTTTTAGTAACGGCCTCGGGCTCTGAGAGGTCATCCATAAATGATGTCTCGCATTTTTTCCATATTTTTGACTCCCCTCCCCTCCCCTCCTTTGTGACAAAGGAGGGGGGGACACACAACACTTTATCCCACCTCCTCTTGTAACATGTCACACTATGTTACGTAAAGATATATACTTGCAAATCAGAAACTTTAGGTCACATTTTAATTTTAATTTTAAACTTTTGCTATGTGTTTTAATGACATTTGTGAGCTGAACAATAAAAATGATTCGTATTTTGTATAAAATAAGGTTTAAAAAAATAAAAATAAAAATAATAATAATAATAATAATAATAATAATAATAATAATAATACTATAGAATGGTAATAAATTATTAATATGAAAGTGCAATTGAAAACAATAGTATTTTGGAATTTGAAATAGAATTTAACATATTTGGCTTTAAATCCTACTTTATGAACGCAAAATACTTTAATTTTAAGTAATTTCATACTTCATAATTTACTGAATTTTAATGCATTAAAAAAACCAAAATGTGCGACGTCACATTTCTTCTTAACCCCTCCCACCCCCTTGCCACAAACTATCACAATGTCATGAACCCCCCTCCCCTCCCATTCAAACGTGACATCATTTGTGGACGGCCCCTGATGGCACAAAATGTTTCGGGCTCGGGCGGACCCGGGGTCCGGAAAGTGAGCATGAACTCATCTCTACCGCCGAGTAATTCAACTGCTAAACCAAATCCATACACCGTTCACTTAAAAGTGCAAGTCAAGTCGTATTCTAAGATCATAATTGAACTCATAAAAAAATGCAACACTTATGTCCTTTATCATGTTTGCAGCAATAAAAAATATACACGCGTACGCTCTATTCAAAATGTTGTCATAAAATACATCAACTGTTTACAAGATAATGATATCTATCTATCTATATTATAAAGGCCAAACGTATCTGTGCGTAACGCATGCGTCATTTTGCGAATGGCAACAGTTTGAAATTTGAAATGAAATTTCGGTTTTGCAATTTTTTAAACTTCTAAATAATGCACATTTTCTATTTTTACACTTGTCGTATAGAGACAAAAGTGTACTTCTAAATGCAATTTGTTTGAAAGCTGTATCTCAATTTATTTTTAAGATATTATTATTTTTTTTTTTATAGTTTTTAGCACCAATTCTGTAATTGTGGCAACACAAATACTTCATTTTCTCTCAAAATTTAAAAAAAAAAGATAATTAAAATCCGCTTTGTGTCAAAAATATTGTCTGTTATGAAATCCGATGTTTTATTTCAAGTTTTAAATTTAAATGATTTTAAAATGATCAAATTAGAATACCATTTTTTTATAAGGTAAATACGGATATGAAAGATGCATATGCAAATTTTGAGGTGATGAAAATAATATCGGGTTTAGATTTCACGGTGGAAAATTTTATGATTAAGTCAAAATGGAATATTTTTTCCTGTTATTCATTTTAAAGTACTAAGCATAAAAAACCTTAATTGTTAACTTTGTTTGATAACAGATCTTTATTATATTTAACTGCTTACATTACGGCTAAAGTTTAATTTTAATAATTTCTAAAATTGAGTTTTACGGAAATAGTATTTTGTTAACTTTAGTTTAAATATTCTTTCTTTAAGAGTTAGATTTATCAATATAAAGTACATTTTTTATTGTCACTATTTTTATAGGATTATTATAAACCAATGAAACAGTTTTTTTAAACATTTTATATCTTCGAGATTCGACGGGTTCCACCTCGTATTAATAATATCTATTATGGAATAAAAATTTAAAGTGAGTGGTACTCATAAGTACCGTCATAAAAGGTTAATCCCTGCATGACACTTAACTTTTACAGACATCTTTAACTTATCAAAATTAATTATTTCATTTTTTATTTAGGTGCGTTCGTAATTATGTAAATACGTAGCACCTATAGAGGTCGTTCAGTCCGTCCGTCTGTCTATCTGTCCGTCCGTCTGTTCACCTATAACAACGCAAAAACTATCCAACCGAATCGTTTGAAATTTAAAATACATAATTATTACATAATTTTGTCGAGTCATTTCAAATTTTACGAAAATCGGATGCATAGGTTAATTACAGGGCCAATCAAAAGTATTCCATTACATTACGGTCAATGGGGGAAGAAAGTTTCAAATGCATTTTAATCGTTTGAAATTTAAAATACATAATTATTACATAATTTTGTCGAGTTATTTCACATTTTTTGATAATAGGATGCATAGATCAATTACAGGGACAATCAAAAATATTCTGTTACATTACGGTCAATGGGGAAAAATGTTTCAAATGCATTTTAATGGTGTTACACTTATTCGAACTTAATAAAATTTATACGCAACTGTAAAGTACATATTATAATATACATTTTACATAATTTGTGGTGCAAAGAACATTTGTTATTGATTTACAACGCCACACAAAAGTATTCCATTACATAATGGTATAGGGAGAACATTGTTTGATGATTATTTGATTTTAATTGTAATTTTATGAGACTGATATATGAAAGTAATATTTTTAAAACTTCGTTATCGTCCGAACGCACCTCATTTGCTACGCTTCACGTGCAACTTCCAACTTGTTTCTTTTAATTTAATCGGGTGAAAGCCCTCTTAAATATACATTTCTGTCTTCCATATTCATTGAAGATAAGTATCGCAATGTAAAGATCACTGAAAATTTGTTTTAAATAAATTATAAATACGTGTGAAAATCCTCTGAATTTTTTCGACAATCATACCTAAAATAAGTATACACATATTTATATCAAAAATAGATAAAACACGACTTCCTCATTCATGTGTTGGTTCAATGAAAGTAATTTTTAAAAATGCATTAAAATGCCTAAAAATAACCTGATTTAAATACATTAAAGTTCTTTTTATTCCTTCCGGCGACAGCTAGAGAAAAATTTTATTCAATACCCATCCCGTCGATGCATATATTCGTTTAAACTCGATTCAATATGCGAATACTTTTTGTCACTTTTTATCAAAAGTATTTATTCAAAATTCTTTGACAGTATGAAGTGAAAATGAGGTGTATTGAAATTGACATGCATGAAAGTAGCCTTTTCTTGCATTTTATCTCAATTTCAGATCATTTTTTTTTTCACATACTTTGCAACACAAATAGAAGCAAACGAACGAGGCAGTTTGTGCTGGTGTGACTTCGAAAATGTACTTAAATGCAAAACATTTCCCATTGAAAGTGGCGTTTCATTTTTTCACTTGATTTATTTTTATCGAGATTTTTGCAAGAAATAAGTTATGTTTTACTATATATTTCCATTAACATATTTGAGCGTACTGTATAATCTTATTTCTATACAGAAAAGTTTATAAAAAAAGTTTCTTTCGCTGAAACTAATTTTTGGAAATATTTCCTCCTAATGATTTTGATAAAAAAGTTTCTTTCCCTGAAACTAATTTTTGGAAATACTTACTAATGGTTTTTATAAAGTATTAATTAGTTTTTTCAAACCGCAATATCGATTTTTACGTTGCTATTAATTGTCAGCGTCACCTGTTGGACAATTTACACCAAAACTTAATCAGCACCAACCTATATCGGGACTAAATAAATTTGAAGTTTAATGAAAATCCATGCATGTTCTTGAGACAGAGCTTGTGCGGAAATCATGAAAAAAAGAAACATAATAGCACCATCTGTTTGGCGATTTATACCAAAACATAATCACCAAATGTATGTAAATGTTTATTAAATCCTATGCTTTAGTTCTTCAGATAAAACGCCCACAAAATTTGCGTCACTTACAAACAGACAGTTACGACTGACAGACTCGTATATTGTAAAAACATAATTATTGTTATTAATTTTTATTTTTATTGAATCTTTGGCATTTAAAACATCCCTACAAAAACCGGAAGTCGAAAATTTTCACGGATCCAATTCTTTCTTCTCGTAAAGACTGAAGAAAGTAAAAATGGTCATAATTCTTGTATCCCCTGTACTTTATCACTGGGTGCTTTTATCTATTTCTCTTTTCTTTCCTCCCCCTCTTATTCATTTCTAAAAAAAATCCAGGAACATTAAAATCTTTTAACACAAAAATTTAGTGAAAAAGTTTTAAAAATATCCCAAACACGAAGTTTTTACATAATTCGCAAGGGAGGAAATTAAAATTAAGACGCCATATCCTTATCGCATGTCAGATAATACAATACTTCTGAAAACAAACCGAAATTATTTCGAAATCCTGGAATATTTTTATTCATCTCAAATACTTAATTTTTGAAACTTCCCTCGAGGAGGATAGAATGAAGTCTCGGGAAATTAAAAGTTCAATTCAAACGCGTATTTAATGAAGTCTTTCTGTTTGATCGTTGCGTTTGAAAGCAAAGACACTCTAATATCATCATTTAAGTTTTGTCTGATGAAAGGAGACCTTTTTTTTTATATTATTATTATTATTAAATAGCCCTTCTTGTTGGGTATTGCGAATCGGGTGAATGAATTTTTATGATTTTAAATGTTCGAGTCGAATTATTTGAAACATCGAATTCTTTAAAATATTTAATTAAATTTACAGATAATAAACACTGCTTGTATACTTCAAGAAGCATTAAGGATTTCTAAGATCCAAAAGGGTAATTTTATGACACCAATTTATATTTATTTTAGGTCGAAAATGCATGAAACTAGCAAGTGTTTATTCAGAAACTATCTAATCAAACTATCCCCCCCCCCTTTTTTTTTCAAGAATTTCTGACCCATACAACGTGTAAATCCTTCGAAAACCGGAAATCGAAAATTTTCTTCGTAAATTCAATCTTTTTTTCTTGCGTAGGTTGAAGAAAGTAAAAATAATAGCCCGATATTATTCTTATATCCCCGATACTTTATTACTGGATGCTTTTATCTCTTTCTCTTTGCCCCCTCCCCTCCCCTATTGATTTCTTAAAAAAAATTCCAGAAGCCTTAAAATCTTTTAACACAAAAATCTAGTAAAAAAACTTAAAAATATCCCAAACAAGAAATTTCTTCATAATCCGCAAAACAGGAAATTAAAATTAAGACGCCATCTTAATCCCATGTTAGATAATACAATATGTCTGAAAACAAACTGAAATTATTTCGAAATCCTGGAATATTTTTACTCATCTCAAATACTTAATTTTTCAAACCTTCCCTCAAGGAGGATAGAGCGAAGTCTCGAAAAATTAAAAAGTTCAATTCAAATGGGTATTTAATGAAGTCTTTCTGTTTGATCGTTGTAACTAAGGATGTTCTCAGATCCAAAAGGCAATTTTATGACATAAATTTTAATTTGTTTTTCGTCGGAAATGCAAGAAACTAGAAGATGATGGTGTTGTTCAGAAACAATATAATCGAACTATTTTTTTTCTTTTTTGTTTATTTCCAAATGCAATAGGTCTTTCAGTACACGGTATCAAAGTGGTCGTTTTGAATGCAATTTCCACGCGAAAGAGAATAATCACTCTAGGAAGTGTGAAAAACGTCTTTCTCACATGATCAAAATCGCTTATAACTCACTACGTAATTTATTGATCAAAAACTGGACAACAGGTCGATTATTTCAAATCACTTCCATATCAGTGTCTTCCAATTTTATATTTTCTATTCAAAAATGAATTTGTAAATGGGTCAAAATGTTTTGCACATGGTAAGCAGAGCAGTTGAGAACAAATAACCTAAACGGATTTCATAAGGTTTCAAAATTTTTAGAAATCCATTATTTATTTATTTTTCCATCTAATAGTAAAATATACCTAGAATATTTTTTCTAAGTTTCAATTCAATCGAATTAAAAGTATAAGAAAGACAGTTTTTGAAAAATCTTTTGTATTATGTTAGACCGTCCGGAAGGGACGCAGGTACATCATTTTTTCTAAAAAACAAATTGTTGAAGTCAGTGGTCACGATTTTTCAAAAACTTATGCACCGATCTTATTGAAATTTTAGATATTTCTTCAAAATTCTCTTCTCTTTCGATTGTAATTAATTTTACAAGACTATACGCAGTGTAAATTGTACTGTTTTGCATACAACTCATCCAAAAATTCAATTTTTATTTAAATCCTCCATTCATTCACGAGCTATACTTATGTACTAACCGAAAATTTTTGGGTTTTTTTTTATTTCAGATAAAGAATACAATAATTACAATCAACGTTTAACACACAATACACAAACACACACCACATACGTATACGTTTCGCGAGCACCAGGGCTCGCTTCCTCAGTGTATAAAATTTAAAATGTTAAAAACAGAAAAAAACCCCCAACTGACAGCAAGTCAGAGACCCAAATGATCGCAAACACAATACCAAGACCAAGATACCCACAAGCCTCAGCAACCAATAAGATTAAACCGGAAATGAGGTGTCATGACAAAATAAATCTAACCAGAAAGTTGAGGTGTACGGTACACTTGAAAGATCATTAACCAAGGAGTTTTTTGCTTTATGTATATGGAGTGCTTCGAAAAAAATCTAAGTCTAGCGGAGTAGTGCATTTTTGAATAATAGTAGCAGAGGTAAAATTAAAATTATGGCCCTCCTCCCAACAATGAGAAGAAATAGAGGAATTCTTTAACTCTTTTCTTTTAACATAACCTATATGTTCAGCGATTCTTTTTCTGAGTTTACGTTTTGTTTGTCCAATATAGAACAAACCACACTGACATTGTATATTGTAAATACCCCAATGATCCAGAGGAGAAATTTGATTCTGAACTCACACTCAGATTAAAAGAATTCCATTACACTGATCACGAAATTAATCATATTGTTGATTTATTCAACATTTGTTTAAAACAAAATACTTTTAAATTTTCCAACCAATTCTATTCCATGTCTGATGGCTTAGCTATGGGTAATCCCCTTAGCCCTTTCCTAGCTGATCTTTATATGCATTACTTTGAAGTTAAAATGTTTAATCTCATCAGTTTCCCATTTTATTGCAGATACGTCGATGATTCTTTTGCACTCATGGACCCCTCTGTTTCTCCTGTTGATAATATTTCGACTATTTTAAATCAAATAGATCCAGTCATTCAATTCACTTATGAAGTCGAAAACGATAACAAATTGCCATTTCTTGACGTTTTAGTCACTCGTCATTTAACCTCTTTTGACACCCGTGTTTACCGTAAACCTTTTGCTGTCACACTGCCCCCCATTTTAATTCATGTCATCCCCCTTCTCAAAAAGCTTCTGCTTTTCTGTATTTAATTAATAGAGCTCATTTAATTTGTTCAGATAACAGTTCTCTTACTGATGAGTTAAACTACATAAGATCTGTAGCTATAGATCGTGGTTTCAATTTATCATATATCAATAAATTAATTTCTCATAGTTTTAATAAACATCCCGATGATCCAGATTCTTCTGTTACACCTGTTTCTTATTCTAGTTTAGTTATTTTACCGTTTCATCAAAGCATTACCTTTAAAGTTGCAAATATTTTGAAACATTATGATTTGAAAGTAGTATTTAAACCTGTTAATAAATTAACCTTTTCTCAATTAAAAGTTCAAATTTCTCCTCTGGATCATTGGGGTATTTACAATATACAATGTCAGTGTGGTTTGTCCTATATTGGACAAACAAAACGTAAACTCAGACAAAGAATCGCTGAACATATAGGTTATGTTAAAAGAAAAGAGTTAAAGAATTCCTCTATTGCTTCCCATTGTTGGGAGGAGGGCCATAATTTTAATTTTACCTCTGCTACTATTATTCAAAAATGCACTACTCCGCTAGACTTAGATTTTTTTCGAAGCACTCCATATACATAAAGCAAAAAACTCCTTGGTTAATGATCTTTCAAGTGTACCGTACATCTCAACTTTCTGGTTAGATTTATTTTGTCATGACACCTCATTTCCAGTTTAATCTTATTGGTTGCTGAGGCTTGTGGGTATCTTGGTATTGTGTTTGCGATCATTTGGGTCTCTGACTTGCTGTCAGTGGGGGGGGGGGGGGGTTCTGTTTTTAACATTTTAAATTTTATACACTGAGGAAGCGAGCCCTGGTGCTCGCGAAACGTATACGTATGTGGTGTGTGTTTGTGTATTGTGTGTTAAACGTTGATTGTAATTATTGTAATTTCCACACAAGGTTTTAGCTATTTTCAGATAAAGAAATAACGAATCATCCTGATTACTACGAGGACACCTTTTTAAAAAGATTCCGGAAATCTAGTCCCAATGGCTGAATTTTTCAGAAATTTGAGTGAATATTTCATAAAATATTGTCAAATTTTGCTGTTTTACATGCTTAAAATTTTGAATAAAATAGATTATTAAATATATATATATATAATAGATAAAAATGTATTTGATACCCTTTCAAATCTATGTAACTACTTATCAAATATATCTTATAACTCAAAAGAACCCCCCCCCCCTCCTTTTTTTTTCTTTTTAGTTGTGACACTTTTTATGCAACGAAATAATATATCAATAAACCCTGGTCTTACCTACCACTTACTTTATTTTATTAATGTATAAGTATCTTATAAAAATATGAAAATATTTATTTTTTTTCCATCGGAAACACACATATATGCATCATTTTTATAATTCTAGACCCACGGTCGGCAACTGGTGAACTGCGGTCCACATCCGGACCGCAGAAGGTCGAAGACAGGACCGTCAAAAAAGATATTGCAAATGAAGAACTTATATATTTTCCAAAAATTTCTTGAATATAAAAAGTCTACCGAAATACACACGGAAGTGTTCCAAAATTTTATGTCAGATTTTGTGAATGAATTTGAAGCAAGATTCTAAGAGTTTGCAGATATAGGTAAGTTGTCTTAATTCTTTAAATCGCTTTATGAAGCTACTTAGCTGCAGAATGCATTGAAGTAAAATAGATACGAATTTGTTCAGTATTGGAAAATCTTTACCTCAAGTGGAGAAAAAGATATTTGATCTTTAGGGAGATATTTCCTTGCAAATGTATAAAAAGTCCATCCCTTGAAGAATGTTGGGGTAAAAAATCTCAGAAAAGAAGGAAAAATGAAAATACTAAAATGTAACCGGGCTACTATGTTTTTTCTCTACATACGTAATGTGAAGAACTTTATCCAAAATGATTTATTTGAAGAAGAGATATCGTTCAAAATTAACGGATTCACGCTTTGAAGATACTCTTCACATTAGTTATTTATCACGTGAGTCAAACTGTAACCAAGTGTAATTTTTCGCGTTAATTTTTTAACGAATACCTGCAATTTCTGTAATGTTATGTGTATGTAAAAATTTCCAGAACGTGTACCTGTGTATTCAATCATTTTTCAAAACGAATACCTGGCTTTTCTGTTTTATATTGTATGTATGCGTATAAAAAAGGTAACAAAGTAATAAATACTTATGATTCTCGTGTGGGTTTTTTTTTTTTTTTTTTTTTTTTTTTTTTTTTTTTTTTCTCTGAACGTCGATAAAAATTTTAAAAAATATTCGGACCCAACTTAAAATTACATTTCGATCCCTCTTCTAAACTATCAAGAAGAAATAGAAATGCAGTAGAATCCAGCTATTTAAACGAGTTCAGAAAAAAATACTTTTTTTTTTTTTTTTTTTTTTTTTTGTTTGTTTTTTACTTAAAAACAGTAAAAATGTAAAAAAAAGTTCGTAAAAAATCATACATTTATTGTTATTACAAAAAACTTAAATAAAGACATATATAGAGACTAAGTTTGGAATCAGAGAAAACGCTTTAAATCAAATTTGAATGAAAACTTGTTTTTTACAGTATACATGTCGGCTCATACAATTTCGTAGAATCATTTTTAATCACTGCTAAATACAAGAAATAACTAATTTATACACACTTAAGAAGTAAAGTCAGTGGCAAGTATGTAATCGAGTGATGATGTGTAGTTTTTATTAAAATGCTGAACAAGTAACTCTTTTTTGACTCAGATTTATGTGTGGAGAAAAAGCGTATTTATTGCTATTACACTGCAGTTGTCGGTTATGTTTGAAGACTCTGTTACATATTAACAGTGAATTTTAAATTAAGTTATTAAAAATAACAGAACCTGTTCACCATGAGCCGATCAACGCTGTATAGAGCTGACACTAGCAGATGTCTCCGCACTTAATTTATGCCTTAACAAGTCAATACGTTGGATATTATTTATGAAATCCGCCTATTCCGAATTGCCGCTAAAACGAACAGTAATTGGTCCCAATTAGTTCGGAATAGCGGAACTCTACTGCATTGATTACAAAATTCTATCTTTACATACATCAGGCAAGTTAACTTCACAAAGATTTAAAACAAAATTAGCCGTAGAAAGGAAATATCCTTTTAAATCTCTCATATTTGTTGTATCTGAGGAATATACATATTTGCAAAGTAAACTTAAGATATCAAGCCATTCTTGTGTTTACCTACACCGCACATTACCTAAATTACCCGTCTCTTAGTGGCAGAAATTGTGAAGGGAAGATCAAAACAAAGAGATAGTCCGAGGCGTTGTGCAACGGGATATGAAAGGAGAATGATTAAACCAGCGGTGAACAGGGCTCCGTTCAGATTGCAATATTCTTCCTTTAAACTGAATTCTTGGAAAAAGTGGGGAAGTTTTTTGTACACGATCCATTTTCGGTTTCTTCATAACAGAAACGAGGAGAATTAACAAAAGAATCGGGAGATAAGCAATCCACTCTACTTGACGGAAAGATCTTTCTTTTGCCGGACAACCATTTCTTTCCTGCAAAACCCATTAAGATAAAAAAAAAAAAAAACACCGCGTCGCCATAACAAACGAGCCGACACCGAACTTCAAGAAGTGGTCAAATGTGTTTGGGCCTTAGAGGCAAAATAATCAACGAATTACTAATGACACGATTTCTACGTGAGACGCATGCCATAAGCATAATTAATATTTTCGGGAACGTTCTTCTGTCGCTTATAAGTACGGTTAAAATTTCATGCTCCAGTCACTCGTTCCTATTAATTAGCGGTTTTAAGGGTGTATAGTTTCAAAGCTTAACAAAAAAAGCTCTCTATCGTCTAATATGTACTATTTCATTAAAACAAATTTAGTGAAAACCACTTACAAAACGCCCATTAATATTGCCTTGTTGAGTATCAAAAATTGTTGCACACATGCAGAACTCAACTGTATAAACTTGCTGTTGCCAAACAAGGATGTCATCAGCACAAAAACAATTTAATTATTATCGATTGGACATCATTTTGAAGAGCTTTCTTTGTTTTAGGTTGGAACATGCGGTCAATAACTTTCGATGAAATATTTGAACAAGGATGTAAAATCAGGCATTTGGCACAGATTGTGAAATACTTTCAATCATTTAACTGGAAATTTAGATTTTTTTTTAATTAAAGGAGATATTTAAATAAGCAACTTAAAAAGTATATAACTCAGTAATAATCTATTTTCTGCAATTGCTGTCCATATTCGTTAATGTATGCGAGGGCTTCAGTGCAACCTTGTATTTGGTCTACACAAAATTTATACACATCACGTAATATACTTAAAATCATAGTTAAAAATTCATATCACAGAGAAAAACGTACTTCTAGCAATTATAGATCTTATTCAGTTTTATCAATCAACTTTAACTGAATTATTTTTTGTATCTCCGTAAATAAACGGTAATTCCTTTACACTCTGTTATCTATAGAAAACAGGAAGCTCACTCGAATGATTTTGTTATCTTAGAATCATCATACCACCAATAAATTACAAGATTCCACGACCCATAATGAACCGAATTTTTTGGGCTTTCCTGTAAATGAACTATCAATGCTACTTATCCTATATTTATGAGAAAACATCTTGTAGTCCATCTCAATGATGTACTATCTCATTATATTTGAAAATTCACAACATCAATACCATGTACCGAAAACTATTTCCCACCCATAAACCGTCATGTAACGGAATTCGTTCCTGTAAGCAAACTATGAATGCTACACTTCTCAAACCGAACGTTCTATAGTAGACTAAAAAGCATAACGATTTCATGGCAACCCAAGCATATTTACAAGAGTCGGACGGACAGACGGCAGACAGAACAAACACTTTTAAACTATGCTGCAAAATATTAAAAAATGTGGTTTATTCAAATAAGTGCAGTTTCCATAACTGTTTTGATGTTACCGCCTCGAACATTGTATCAAACTGTGCGCATTTAAGTTAAAATTGAAACTTTGAACACTTTCACTTTTAAAAAAATGTAGTTGTATGTTATTTTTTCTACAAAATATCGCAACATCAATACCATGTACTGAAAACTAATTCCCACCCATAAACCGTCATGTAACGGAAGTTCACTTAAGATATCCTAACACCTTTAACCCTTTAACGCGCAGTGTTGCCGGGTCGGCAACACCTAAAGTTCCCCCTGTTTAGAGACACCAAAAACTCCGTGAATATTTCAAAAACTACTCTAATGGCTACTTTAAATCTTTCTTATGAGTTCTAGATGGCAGCAGCACAGAGATCAAACTCTACTGTTTTTAAATAATAGGTAAAATGTTTTACAGTAATACGCGCTTCACAGCAATGCTCTTCTCACTGCGCTTATCAATGCTTTACTTATGGGAGGTTACCACTTCGGCAACAGCTGTATAATTAAAATGGTTAGTGCAATCTTTACAAAGCAATACCTGTGTACTCCTCTAGGCCTAAATAGATTGCCTAATTTTTGTTTTCTTTAAATTCTAACTTTAAAGAGCCGGAAAGGGTTAAAACAATTTTCAATCAAAATATCGATTTTTCTTTTATGCAATAATATTAAAACCGAATCTTTTATTTGTCGAATTCTGCTTAAATCGTGTCTGTATTCTTAATTATAACCAAAGTTAGAGCCGTTTAAAGTTACAGCTATTACAGCTTTTGAATTTTTTTTTTAAATTATTTTTAGCTTTTTCTTAAAATGAAGTTCTTCAGATTTTTACTACGCGCAAAACATCCTAAAACAAAAAATTATGCATGAAATGTCACGAAATTTTCTGTACTTCTTTTACAAATGTCTTTTGATGGAATAGACTCGCCCATGATAATATATTAAATGGTTTTTCTTTTTATAAATGAAAAATTTGAGACAAATTTTGCGAATTTTACATCACATTAGTATTTTAATTGCCATATCATCTGAAATAGAGATGCTATTATAATGTGTGTAGAGTAAATTTTAGAGAAAGTTATTCTCGTATAAAAACATTTCATATTTATTTACTTAGAACAGATGTCACAAATAAAAATTAAATTAAAAATTTGACATGTTTCGGTTCATTCATAAGAACCGTATTCATAACACATAAAATCAGTAGAAAACTAAATGACACTCTAAGTCAGAATAAGTGTCAAATAAGTGTCATTTAGTTTTCTACTGATTTTATGTGTTATGAATACGGTTCTTATGAATGAACCGAAACATGTCAACTTTTTAATTTAATTTTTATTTGTGACACCTGTTCTAAGTAAATAAATATGAAATGTTTTTATACGAGAATGAAAAAGGTGAAGTGATTTTGTTTTAGTTGTTTAGTTTTGGAAAAAACGAAAGCTAACAACAGTTTTAACATTGAAAGTTATTCTGTTTATTACGTAATAATTTACAAAATGTCTATATATATATATATAGAGAGAGAGCTATCCCGTTTTCCGGCAATGTCAAAAAACTACTTCCGAAGGCGTGCAGTTATCTTAAAATTAACCTGATGTAAAATGTTCACATTTAAAAACCATGTCACGTCCATTTTTTTTTTTTTTTTTTTTTTTTTTTTCATTAATTGTTTAGAATGTAGAAAAGTGGAATATATGAAGTATCTTTCTCCCTCAACTAGAGGTCTGCACACAGGGCCTTAGCTAGAACTGTACAATAGGGGGGGCTCAGGGGAATATGGGGGGGGGGGCTCAAGGGAATGTAGGGGGGGCTCATATTTTTTGTTCTTTCTCTAATGCAGAAAGATAAATTAGTGCATATTCACATTGTAGGTGCTATGTTTATCATTAAACTGTTGTAATAACTTCATTTTATGCTAAGAAAAGTATAGGATGATTAAAATTTTGAATGTATAACTGGTGCAAACTTAAACATCACATTAACTTCATATGTACCAATAGGATGAGGGAGTGTTGAAACACGTATTTTAGATACAATTTAGTAACTCTGCAAAACTATGAAAGGGTCTCAAAACTAAATTAGATTTTTGAACAGAATTTCATTTGAATTTTCGGAACATTTAGTGACCTTGGAACTTTTTCCAGGGGGGGCTCAAAATATTTTAGGGGGGGCTGAGCCGCCTATAGCACCCCCTTAGCTACGGCCCTGTCTGCACAGACTGACTGATTTAAATTTTTACCCAGTATACATATAAAATTTTCTGTATTGATGTTGTTAAATTAGCATCGACTCGTGGAACACGTTTATACCCTATTTTCTGCTCAGCAATGCTGATTGCAAGTTATTCATATTTTATCGACTTTGTCCGACTCTTTTAAACTTGTTATATAAGGACAATTAATCAGCTTATTATTACTATCGGCCCGGCGAGATTTCTTAAAAAAAAAACAGTCTTTATTCTGCCGGCCTGTCTCGTTTGAAAGTTTGCTTTCATTTTCGCCCCGGACCCTTCATTTCATATTTAATAATTGAGCACATTTACAGCACAAGACAAAATATCATTCGATCCTGATACAACAAATCAAAAGCTAATAGCGCTTTATCTCGATTTCATTCAATGGTAAATTAAAGTACTTTAAACTGCAAATAAAAGACGTAGAATCCTCAAAATATGGAAATTTCCAAAGTCATTGTCCATCCATTCTCAATTCTTCGAAATAACAAAAGAATATCGTAAATCAGATTCTCATGAATGGGTTCACTTGGGGCAGGTACAATCATCTTAAAATGACTTGATAAAATTTCACTCAAAGTGCATTTTAGTGTCTTTTGAACCGTTAATATTTTCGGTGCTTTATTTTATCAGCAAAGTTTGGTAATAAAATTTTATCTATTTGTTTTATTTCATTTTATACATACTAGATAAGACAGGCTAGCAAACAGAAAATTCTGAAAGTTTTCATTTGTTAAAATCATATTTGGTATTAAAATGTTGCTAATGAGTCACTTTTTAACACCTTCCAATAGTTGAAAAATATTTATGAGTTTGGCCTAGGCCTGTTTGTTCCTGGGTTGGGTTTCTTCCGGAAGAAACCTGTTTCTTCCAGGACAGTGGAAGAAACTGGAAAAAACCGGAAAAAATTGGAAGAAATGGAAAAAACTGGAAAAAATGTAAGAAACCACCAGAAACTAAAACTAACACTCGAAGTGTATTTACTATGTAAAAGAATTAAAGTATAATTACATGAAATCTAAACTGGAAAATTTAATTATTAAAAATATTATTTTTGCAAAGATAAGGTATATTTTTAATAACAAACTTTAGGTTCAGCAGACATTTTCGGGTGATGGACTTTTACTACTCTAGAGGTATAGGAATGCGTTTTTTCCTTAATTGCTCCATTTGTACAAAAAAGGACAAAAAAAAAAAAAAAAAAAAAAAAAAAAAAAAAAAAACTTAGATTGTTTATTTTTTTCATAAAAATATATTATTTTCATACAAAAGTGCATTATTTTAAACTGTGCAACACAGTAAAAAAAAAAAAAAAAAAACTTTTTTTATTAACATTTAGCTTGAACATCTCAATGCTGATTTTAAAAGATTAATGTTCTAAAAAATATCTATAGGCATGTCGAAATGCTTTTAAACTATCCTGAAGTGTAGGACTTGAAAAAAAAATCTTCATTTTTTGCTTTCATCCATTTAAGGGTGTATTAAAAAAAAACGCCTTTCCACCTCCAACAGCTCGAAATTTTCCGATACAATTTGACACATTTTTAAAAGTAGAAACATGAAACTTGCTGAGGGAATTCTTGAACGGACGGTTGAGGTGCCGTGTGATGTCTTTTTACGCTCCATTCATTAGAATTTGATTTATAAACAATTACCTTATCAGTATGACCTTTTTTTTCGTTCCCAGGTCTCCCGCTTGGGAAAAATCGGTTCGAAATGCCGTTTTTGATTGCTTTTTAGCTCACAGGCTATCATAGCCTGAGAGCTTATGTGCCCGTCCGTTCTGTATGTACGTGCGTTCGTGCGTAACGCGATAACTCATGATAAAAATATCGGATCCACTTGAAATTTTGTATATAAGTATATACTGATAAGGCGCTTCCCTGATTAGTTTTTGGAGTTCATTCGATAAGTATAAGAGGGGGAACGGGGGGTTCATGCCCCTCCTCTTAGTTGATATAAACGAGATTTTCATGCAGAATTAACAGTTTTCGTTCAAAATTTAGATATAGGATTATTCTGACGAGGCGATTCCGTGACTGTTATTAGGTGTTCATTGAATAAGTATAAACAGGGGGAACGGAGGGCTCATGCCCCCCTCCTTAATTGATATAAACGGGATTTCCATGCACAATTAACAGTTTTCGCTCAACATTAGGTATAGGATCATTCTGATGAGGCGAGTCCGTGGCTGTTATTAGGTGTTCATTGAATAAGTATAAACAGGGGGAACGGGGGTTCTAATGCCCCTCCACTTAACTTATATAAATGGATTTTTCAATCAGAATTGTCATATTTCGTTCAAATCTCTGAATAGTTTTGGAAGTTTAATGGTTAAGTATAAAAGAGGGGAATAACTCCTCTTAAATTATATAAATGCTAAATGGGTTTTTATTAAGAATTATCCGATTTGCTCTGAATTTTAGATATAGATTTTTTAATATGATAAAGCATGTACTTGATAGTTTAGGAGGTTCAATGATTAAGTATGAAAAAGGAGAAAGGGGAGAGCTGTTTCCCCTTCTTAATTTTTTTTTAGAACGGAATTAACGAAAATACAAGGCTGTAATGTACAATTAGTATGCGTAGCCTGTGAGCTCAATGCCATCAGTTTAACTGGGCAATATTCTTTTTATTTTACAATATTTTCTGTATTTATCAAAGAATCGACAATTACGGCACCTTGTGTACTTTCCAAATAAGAGATTTGGAAAGTTTGGTGTATTTGAGAGCAAAAATGAATTTAAAAATAAATTGGAAAATAAACCGTTTGAATCGAAATACACCCTTAAGTTGAGAAATTGATTGCAGCATCCTAGTGCCAAAAAACTTTTTTGTTAGACTATGATATATTGTACTGAGAAAATTAAGGATTTTATTATTATTAATTTTTTTTTTTATTACTGTGGATAGACTGGAACAGGTTTTTAAATTAGGCGACCTTCTTACTTTTTAGCCGAAAACGATAACATCCAAAAAAAATTAAGTAATTAAATTGCATGTTCTAAAGTAATTAATACATACATAAATATACATAATTGTAAATTAATTATATGCATAATACTCATTAATTATGTACAACTGTTAATTATCCAAAAACTTTATTTTCATATGCAATAATAGTAATTAATTCATCCATGACACAAAGATTTTCTAATTATATGAATTTCATTTAATTAAAAAATACTTTAGTTTTAGGCATACACACCTTTGGTTTTTCTTCTTTAATGATTTTTGTAAATGATCATTTGTTATTCTAGAACTTTCTCAAAGAACATTTGAAACACTAATGCAGTTTAAACTAAAAATTTTCTATGACATGATTGATAATTCATGACTGATAATTATAAACAATCAAGTTCATTCCAGTACATTCATTTGAGCTGATAGAGTTTAAATCAATGACTAATGTTGAAATTTTCTGAAGAAAGAAACAAGATTTTTGGAATACTGAGTGCTTCGGTCCGGCCAAATTTTCATCGACATTTCTGGCAAAACTCGGATTTTGGGCTGAAAACGAAACCGTATTTTTGGTCAATCTCTATTTAATACAGTTATTATTATACATTACTAACATTAATAAAATTGATGTAAATTAAAAGTTTTTATTTAATTAGGTTTCATTCTAGCATTAGTAAAGAATCTGTACTATTTACTACTAGTTTCAGAAATGTAATTAAAAAATATATTTAATTGAAATGGATAACATTTAATTGATTTTGTGTATTTTGGATAAAATTTCTTTTCATTTAGCCAATGGTTGAAGATCTCCAGATAGGTGTTATGTGTTATCTTGGCTAAAAAACTGATGTAATTATTAATTTAGCATATATACTTAATTAAATTTGTTTTGGTCCAGTGAAATTAATTTATGTAAGATTATAGGAAGAAGGTATTTATTACATCTTACGAAATTGAAGATATTTGGTAAATTCTGAAAGATTTGTTTGTTTGTTTGTTTGTATTTATGTCGGCCAATTATCTACACTATGGGATATAGGCCCTAAAGGGGTGGGATGCCCTCCGTGGGGGTCTTTCTAAGGGAACCTAACCCGTATTTACGCAAGAAATTCTCAAAGAAAAACAGTTTCTTCCATTTCTTCAACCTATTTCTTCCGGCCGGTTTTTTCCACTGCGGAAGAAACTTGCCAACCATGGATTGTACATCTTGTCCACCCGCGCTTTATCTCTGAATGTGATATGTCACTGATACAGGGAGAACGCAAGTGATAACGGTGGTATGCAAGAAAATATTTAAAAAAATACGTTAATCCTATGATTGAAGGCAATCAAGGATCCTCTACTATATGTTAAATTATTATTTGAAAAAGCCCAACACTCACAGATATTTTAATTAACAAAAGAGACATTTGACAAATAGATACTTGGAACTTTACAGCTCATTTTCACAAAATGAGAATTGTGTCACTTGCCACTTTTATCGTCTGAAGTCTTCATATGTAATTGAAGTTTACCACAGCAAATTCGTTAGAAAAAATTGAGTACGTAATATTTATAATGTGCCTACAATGGCAATAAAAAAATTCCATTACATCATGGTCTATGGGAGAAAAAATGTTTCCGGTATATTTTAGGTGTTCTATTTAAAACATATTGGAATTGATACACAACTGATATGCACCTACAGGAACTTACTATATATTATAATATGCATGAAATTTTATAGTTTATTTACAGGAGCACACAAAATATCTATTTTACATAGCAATTATCTTCAACAAATATTGATCCGAGGGTCTCAAGTTCCGATTGCAGGTCACATAAGTATACGGAGAAAATGTTTGAAATCTATATTTTTAAACTACTTTCTTAGCTGTTTTACTTACAAAATATTTTTTTCATTCCAGAAATTTTCTTCTGTAATCAGCTCATAAATATTTCGAGTTATCGAAAAGGATAAACATAATCCCTTATGAAATCTCAACAAGAGTTAATTACATCGATTAATTCTAAATGTTCTTTCTCTTCCTCCCTTAGATAATTTCGCAAGAAACAAGATTTCATAATCGAATTAAGTTAATTAGATTTCTAACAAATGAATTTCTGAATAAATATTTCAATTATTGTAAAATTTGTCTTATTGAACACGCATGACTAGTTGCTTTTTAATGTCGATCATTTCTAAAAAATCAATAGGTAAATTAATTAAATTGTCTCTTTAAACTGAAGACATCATGAAACAAATAAAAGGAGGAAAAGAAAAAAGAAATATTGCCCGTATTCCATAACGTTTTAAAACCCCAGAAGCCTAGGATTTTTTTTGCAGATGACTCACTTTTTGAATAAAAAGGTCATAACTTTTAGTATTTAATTAATAAGTTTTATAGCTGATGAAGTGAAATGAATTAATTCAAGATGAAATATCAGAAAAAACGAAATGTAATTAGCATTGTAAAAAATATTACATCTAATTGACCATAAATATTTTTTATTTATTTATTTACTTATTTTTATTTGTAACTCAAAATTTATGTTCTTTAACCACAATTATTGAATAAATATTTTAATGACAGTAAATATTTAATGTATATAAGTTACGGTTAATTTGATTATTATTAATAATAAGTTTTATAGCTGATGAAGTGAAATGAATTAATTCAAGATGAAATAGCAGAAAAAAAAAGAAATGTAATTAGCAGTGTAAAGAATATTACACCTAGTTGTGACAAATATTTTTTATTTATTTATTTATTCTTACTTTTATTTGTAACTCAGAATTTATGTTCTTTAACCACAGTTATTGAATAAATATTTTAATGACAGTAAATATTTAATGTATATATATGTTATGATCAATTTGATTAATCGGTTGTTACTGATAATAACCAAATAACCAAATGATATGATAAGTTTATGAGAATTTATCAAATTAACCAGTTATTAATAATTACCAATCAAGGTTGGTAAATATAATAAATTTCAACTCGTATAGCGAGAGATTTTTATTTTGTGTATTTATTTTTCTAAATATTCATTGCTAAAAGCATCAATTTCAAAGCTGTATAATATATTCTTCGAATATTTCAGTATTTGAAATTTTTATCTAATTCATTCAGTAATTATAAAAATAATTATTTTAAACTGTTTAGTTTTTAACATCTTATTAATAGAACACTTCTTTTGAATGAGTATTATTGTCTCTTAACAATTATTTTTGTTATTAGATTCAAACAGTTATTGATAGTACAAATTTTTGTAAAGTATGTAGTCGTTACTAAGTTTACCAAACGACGTGGTTATTAATAATTACGATATTTATAAAATTAAAAATAACATATATATGTATGTTTATATACTTGCGTCAACTATACGATATATTTTTTACAATGCTAATTAAATTTCTTTCTTTCTACTGTTTAAGTTGAATTAAATAATTTCATTTCATCTGCTGTAAAACTTGGCAATTAAACATTTACTAAGGTTTTTGTAGAAAATTTCACACGCTTTGAATTTAATAATTTTTAAATTTTAATTGCTTAAAAGATTTAGAGCCTCAATAAAATTTTACTGCTTAAAAAAGCGCAGAGCCAAGAGATTAAAAATAATAAACAGAATGTCTCTTATAAGGAAGGTCTCCAAACGGGTATACTCCGAAAAATCTGAAAAAATTACAGAATGCTCTTCTCATGAGGGTATGTACGTTTTTTAAAACAATTTCGGCGGAAAGTCTATATAACGTCCGTAAAAAAAAATAAAGAAATTTCGTTATTTGGCTATTTTTCATCAGCTGGCGATGAAATGCAAGTTCAAAAATACTTTTTTCATGCTGAATACACTTTAAGAAAAATAATTTTCATACTGAACTTTTTTAGATACATTTAATCTAAATAACTTTATATTTGACAGTTGTAGTTTGTTTTAAGATGATTTTGTTATAGCGATAATTATACGTATTTATATTCAAATTTAACCACCAGAATTTGCTATTTAAAACGAAATTCATAATTTAAATTAATTAAAATTATTTCAAGCTCAAGGTCCCGTTGAATACTGTCGATTCGACTTTTGTTTATGTGGAAATATATGGCTTTTATTTTTGAATACGCTTAAATTTATAAAAATAAATTTTCTCAATTTTTTTTTTTTTTTTTTTTTTTGTATGAAAACATATTTTTCAGTGATAAATTAAAAAACTGCAGCAACAAGCAAGATATGCATGTACTGTAACATTTATGTATACATATAATAGATTAAAAACACTCTTATCGTTTAGATTTAAATTCATTAAATACCATTTACACGCATTCTAAAAATCCAACAGTTTTCTGCTGCATTTAAATCGTTTGCTTTTGATGACGAAAAGAGCTCCTCGCCAAATCACGTGAGGTTTTCATCTTTTCACGCCAAATATTCGAAAGTATTTTTCTACAGACTTTCTGCTGCAATTCTGCTGCTCAATTTGACTGATCCTTTATTACATACATCAGTAGATTAATTAATTTTTTTCCCAAAAAAATTCTGAGTATACCCAGTAGGAATACTTTCCTTGTTAAGACACTTTTTCACTCTGTTGGCTTTGCACCTTTTAAGCCATTAAAATTCTAAAATTGAAATTTATTAAGACCCTAAAAAGAATACAGGCATTAATAAAAAAGAATATTGCCCAGTTAAACTGATGGCATTGAGCTCACAGGCTACGCATACTAATTCTATATTACACCCTTATGTTTTCAAGGGTTAATTCCGTTCGCAGAAAAATTAAGGACGAGGGAACAGCTCCTCCCTTTCCCCTTTTTATGCTTAATCATTGAACCCTCTAAACGGATCAGGACATGCTTTATCATAAAAAAAATCCATATCCAAAATTCAGAGCAAATCGGATAATTCTTAATAAAAACCCATTTATATAATTTAAGAGGAGTTATCCCCCTCTTTTATATACTTAACCATTAAACTTCCAAAACTATTCGGAGATTTGAACGAAATCTGACAATTCTGCATGAAAAACCCATTTATATAAATTAAGGGGAGGGGCATTAGCCCCCCCCCCATTTCCCCTGTTTATATTTATCCAATGAACACCTAATACCAATCACGGAAGTGCTTCATCAGAAAGATCCTATGTGTAAATTTTGAACAAAAACTATTATTTCTGCATGAAAAACCCATTTATATCAATTAAGGGGAGGGGCATGAGCCCCCCGTTCCCCCTCTTATACATATCGAATGAACTCCAAAAATTAATCAGGGAAGCGCCTTATCAGGATATACCTATATACAAAATTTCAATTGATATTTTTATCATGAGTTATCGCGTTACGCACGAACGTACGAACGAACATACATACAGAACGGACGGGCACATAAACTCTCAGGCTATGATAACCTGTGAGCTAAAAACTACAAATGATAATAATAAAGGTAATTAAGATAATATATTATCACGCTTGTAATTGTTTACGTATCTCCCCTTATTGCATATATATGTGTGTCACTGATGATCTAATTTTGCGGAAATATTGGCAATATTAATTACTTGCCCGCATGTCACTTATGTTTAATTCATATAAGCAAGAATTTTTTATTCGTATCTAAATTGTAAGCAGTCCTATATTGCTTCAACATTATACAAAACTAATGCTCCAGTATTTATTTCATACTTCGTGGTAGAGTATTTCGTTTATTGGCATAATTGTCACATTCATGTATTATTTTACTCTACAATACTGCAGTATATTTAGATATATTATTGCAAGATATTATACTGGAATACGAAATTAAATAATTAATTTGGGAATTCAATTCTTTCATTTTCAATTCAAAGATTAATTTGCATAAACTATCTTAAAAATTTAGAATTTTAAATTAAATACCGTTTCTCAAATTTTGACAATAACATAGTCCAGAAAATCTGAAATATATTGCAGTGAAGTTTTGTAATCATTCTATTTTTCGAATAGGAATCATTTTTCTAAATATTTGTCAGTTGTTTTCTCCCACCATCTTTAAAAACATTTATCTCAGTTTAAAGGATTTTTGTTGTTGTTTGTTTGTTTGTTTGTTTCTTTGCTTCCTTGTTTATTTCCTCGGGATTTTTTTTTTCCTTTAAACGTGCATGAAAATCGATTGAAACTTTTTTTTTTTCATATAAGATACCGAAAATGTTTCACTTTTTATTAGAAAAATGTTATTAATACGATTTCGCTTCGTTCAATTTATTTAAAGAGTAGTTGCTTTAGATTCATCCTTGCCCCCCCCCCCCCCCCTCTCCTAACCTCCAAATGAAATTAAAAATTACGTAGCATGCATGTATCCACAAGTGCAAAGACGGCTTATCTATGCCACGATTATCATACGTGGCCATAATGCAGATAATTTTTGGCACTGTATTGATTCAGGTTCTACATTGATATGTGGTATAATTTCACAAAATACATTAATTAATTTAGGTATAGTCTCTGTTTATCTGAATCCGTTTAGTTTGTTATCGTTATCATTGTCATACAGAATGTATAAACTGAAACATAACTTAAGGCGCAACACTAGGCACAGAAAAAGACCCGAATGATAATGTAAAGTCTAAGGGGATGTTCTTTTCAAATATTTCGCCCAAATTTTAATATTTGTACATGATTTTTTTTGCACAAGATAGCTGAGGATGATTCACACCCGGCTTAGTTTATACCTTCAGTTTCGATTTCAGATTTAAAAAAAAAATTACTTTAACTTTCAAAACCGGTTCTGAAATTGAAACTATCGTAATATAAAAAATATATAAGCAAAATCGAAAAGTTAAAGACTAGGCCGGTTGTAGATAGTCCTCAGCTATCCTATACAAAAAAAAAAAAAAAATCATGCAAAAATATTAAAATTTGAGCGAGATATTTGAAAAGAACTGTCCCATAGAATTTACATTATCATCCGGGTCTTTTTCTGTGCCTAGTGTAGGGCCTTAAAAGTGATTTTCATTCTGCCTCGGTATTCCCCTCGGTAGTATTAAGTCTATGGGCGTTTTATGCATTCTTATATTCAAAACATTTCCTTCAAGAATTAATATTTGTAAGTGTTTTTTTTTTTTTTTTTTTTTTTTTCAGTGTTCTCTTCTTAAAAAATGTTACATTTTTCTTAGTTGTCAAAATTTCTCTAAAATTTATGCTCAATTTAATATTTTACGTTTCAAAAACTAACGAACTGGAAAATAAAATTTTAACACTTCATATAAAATTATGCATAGATTTTAGAAATATTTTGCTTACATCATAACTTACATCAGAATTTATAAACAAATTTATTAGAAAATAATATAGTGTTTATTTTCAAGTACGTTATAATACGAAAATTTTAATCAAATTTTCTGAGTATCAGTAAAATAAAAATTAGGTGTCTTTTTTCAAAGCCAACAACCGCAATAGGGTTTTAAAAAAAAGATAAACGATTAGAGGAAGAAAATGGGATTCTCGGGACGCTTAAAATTTCTATTTTTTTTTTTTTTTTTTTTTTTTTTTTTTATTTATTTAAGATTTTAAACTCTTATTTTGCCTGAATACTTTTGGTATAATTGTTTTCTGAAAATTCCTATCACAACGGAAGTTATGGCTTTTAGAATTATACCCGCTTTATAAGTGAAGCGGTTTTTCCAAAGCTTTGAAGTCAATTTTCTACAAATTAAGTTTTAGGACATAACGCGCAATATCTCTCAAAAACTTCTGAATATTTTTTATGAAATTTTCAAAACATATGTTTCATGTTAGTCTGCATAAATTGAACCTTAATTTTTTTTTCTTTTATTGTTCAAAAAAATATTTTTTTTAAATAATTATACTGTTGAAATTCTCAAAATTTTATATTAACTAAATACAACTTTGTAATAAAAGTATAAAAAGCTTTAAATACCAATTTATTTAGGTTCAGGGTAATTTTTACTATCTGGGGTATTAGTAGATACCAAAAATTTCTATTCTAATTGCAACAATTTTTTGTAACGTTGAGCGTAAGCTGTCATACCAATGTTCTGCTCGTCAGTTGTCTGACAGTTTGGAACTTCTTGTAAATGCTAATTCAGTATCTTGCAACCTTTTTAAGAAGACGGGGACGTTAATTTTTGTTTTTGTTTTTTCATCACAGCAATATGTATTTTTGTGCGTACATACATTTCACCAAAAACATATAGAACATTTTCAAAAAAATTTCCAATCTTATTAAAATTTTATTTTTTTTATTTTAAATTTTTAAACGAAATTTTAAAATGCTTCCCATGTCTTAGTTTTTGAGATATTTTCTTGCTTTTGCATTTTTATCACTTAAAACTTTTATAATCAAATTTGTGTAAGATTTTTTTAATCTCTTGAATAGTTAATATTTTATAATTTTTTTCTGAATTCCATATCGGATTTTCCACAAAATTTTGTCTTTTAATAAGTAAAAAATCAAATTTGAGTATCTTAATGAAAACGAATTTTAAAAAGCTTACACAATTTCTTTCTAAACAATATCAGGATACTTCCTTATCAATTTCATAAATATTGATCAAAAATTACGTCGCAAAAAACATTTCAAAAATCTAAAAACGCTGAAATATTAGTTTCGAGAAAAACTGATTTAAAGCATATAAATACACTTATCTTTATTATTTACTTTTTAAAACCTTCATAAATGATATTTTAATAAGAAAAAACTGTTTTGGTACTATTATACCAGAAAAATAGAACTTTTTTCGACAATATTTCAATAAACGATTTTGCTCAAATAAAAGTCCACTGTCCCCTTAATATACGTGACATGAAAGAACATACATAAATCTTCCATCCAAATAAGAATTGCGTTTTAAAATCATATACACTATAAGATGTTAAAAGTTAAAAATGATCCATTACTTTTCAATTTTTAAAATTTTAAAAGACCTGGGACCCTATAAATGAGGATGCTTCCATTTCACCGAACGCATTTTCAAGTACTTACAGATCTTCTCTTGTGGAGCCAATTTGGCTTTTTCAATTTTATTTCTATTGGATCGATGGCAACATGCATAACACCAGAGTGATTCTTTAGAAGAAAAGTTTCGGCTCAATCCAGTTCCCCCTCTCTCAGGCAAAATCAATGAATTCATTTTTTTTCTATCTGTTTACCCATCCCCGTTTTGAATTTCGTAAAAGGGCTCAAATTAGGATAAATTTCCAAACAAAGAAGTATATTCTCCCGATCCCCAAAGCGGAAGTTCAAAAAAATAAATTTAACTTCGCCATTTTTGAATGTTTAAAATATTAATATATATCTACATTGCGTTAGAGCAAAAATATGTCCATGAATAACGCTGAATCCATATTCAAGGTGACCATAAATGACTTATGAATTTCGCTTTTCAGATTCGTCGGTAATTATATAAATACTTATCCCCGACGGTCATCGTCTGGACCGTCTGTCTGTCTGCATAAAATAGTGCAAGAGCTACCCATACGAATAATTTAATCTATAGGATCGCTACAGAATTGCGACGGGACATTTCAAATTTTATGAAAATCGAATTAAAATTAAAATCATGTTTAATAAAACTTTTTTCCGTTCTATTAAATCCTATCATACATCATACATCATGAATTCAATGATATTTCATGATAGGTCATGATTCTAGGTTTCCATGGTGATTGCATATTACTGAAGATGGAGTTCTATTAATTTCCATATTACTGAATTGAATCTATCGAATTATCATAAATTTTGTATTCATACATTTTTGCAAAAGAGTGCAGTTGTTATTGCACTAAGATATGGGTATTTATAAAATGAATTATACGAACGCACCTCACTGGCCACGTTTGACGCGCGATTTACGACTTGCATTATCTTTGAATATTGAAAGCGTTCTTTTATGAAATATATAAGGGGTCTGGGACACAAAAATCTTGAAATTTTATTTATTTATTTTAATTGCACTAAAAATCTGCTTAAAATGAAGTTTAAATCATGTTTCTATCTCAATTGGAACAGGAAATAATCAATTTTTTCGTTTTGGTTTATTTTCAAAAATTAGCTATCAAGCAATGGTTGTCATGGTAATGACTTCTTGTGAAAATGCTTTATTAATCGTGATGGGTTTTTTTTTTTACAATTTCTTCTATTTAAATTGTTATACATCAAGAACCGTTAGAGACAAATGGTTCACACTTAGAACATATCTTTTTCGATTGTTTTTCTATCATTTTGATTCAGCAAGTTACAAAAAATATATTAATTTTTAAAAATGCGATTGTTTTTTAAAAAGTTACATTAAAAAAATTTACATTAAATATTTTTAATTTTTATATAAATTATTATTATTATTTTTAATTGCTGAATCTAGATTAAAATTTGTCTATTTCTGTTTATTTCAATAAAAAAACATTGAAAATCTACTCTTTTAAAAAGTCAGCCACAAAATAGCTCAAGTTGAGCTGAAATCCACTCATCTCAATGTTGAAAGGCAGCTTCTCAAAAAAGAGTTGAAATAACTCGAGTTTTAACCAATTTAAATGAAGTTGAGCTATTTAAATAACAAATTTAGATCAAGAAGATTTAATCGTTTGAAAAACAACTCTTTTATGATCGAAAAAATTACAGCTAGTTCATGAGAAGCCAAATCAGCTCTTTCGTTTTAAGAGTGTACACATAATATATCGAGTTATAATGATTTTAAATTATCCCACTATAAATAAATTTAATTTTTTTTAAATTTTTTTTTCTTTTAAAAAGTTTTATTATGCGATTTTGTTTAGAAATAATATGGTTACCATACCAAAATTATTGAAAATTTTAACTCAATAAAGAAAAATTATTTTAAAATGTGTTCCGGAGCTTCTTCAACGTATAAAATCTAAATTTCTTAGAGTTGTTTTGGTTTTCATTACATCATGTTTTATGCGTTTCTTAAACATAATGAAATTGCTCGTTTTATGAGTAACAATTATTCAAAACCACTCCCAAGCGAGAATCCTGGTTGTTCTACATTTTTTTTTAAGTAATTTTTAAGAATTTTTTTTTCAAAAATTTTTTTTAAGTAAAAAGCTTTAAAATTTCTGTGCAATTTAAATATACCTCAACTTTCAAATTTCAGTTTTAAGAAGTTGTACACCAAAAATGGAAAATAAGGTACGTTGATCAGGGCTGGATTTTTGCCGGCAGAAACATGTGGTAGAAAGTGGTTTTAACCGGCAACAACTGGGAGAAACTGGCAATAACTGGCAGAAATTCATTTCAAGACATAATCTGAGACTTTTTAGTAGTATTCAATTGCTTATACATTTTATTTTATGATAAATAACAAATAATAATTTGGATTAAACATAAAATAAAAAACATGATTGTTCTACAGCAGCTGCTCATAAAATTTACTTAGCTTTATTTAATGATGGAAATATCATTTAAACTCATAAATGCAAGATTCAAATCACACTAGTGAAAAATGCTCCAAGGAGCAGTGCAAAAGCAGAATATGATTTTAATTGAGCATTAAAAAGTAATGGACAAGTGCTTCTGTTAATTACTGAGCATGAGGAAGGATAAGGGATCCCTTCTTGGCTACAACTCACTTCAATGCCAACTTTGAAAAAATCATATTTGCGCTTTTTCCATACAAAAGAAATTTGCGGTTCTTTAGTAGAATTTTCCACCGTGCTTTAGATGTTAACCAGGGGTGTAGTCATAAAAATAACATAAGATATATGCTCTAAGCAGAGGGATATTCTAGAATGTGTATACTATAAGCTTTCTTGAAAAACAGAGGGTATATGGTGTTCTATTAAAAAGTCCAGAAGGTGTACGGCGTATAGCCTGTACTACATCTCTGATGTTAACTGCACTGTTCACTCTGCACTATACTACAAATCAATTTTCTGTGAAATTATACACTTAGGGTATGCTTGGTGGCAGTGCATGAATGTGATACCTGCAGGAACTAGGTATCTGGCATTATGTCGCCTTCCTTTACATTTATGTCTAATTAAGCTGCATCTTTACTGGTTACGTCTTTACACTATACATTTTTATAGTAACTGCGACTGATTTGTTTTCACGGAAAAAGCGCAAATATGATTTTTTCAAAGTTGGCATTGAAGTGAGTTGTAGCCAAGAAGGGATCCCTTATCCTTCCTCATGCTCAGTAATTAACAGAAGCACTTGTCCATTACTTTTTAATGCTCAATTAAAATCATATTCTGCTTTTGCACTGCTCCTTGGAGCATTTTTCACTAGTCCTTCTATTTTTCCATATTCCATAGGGATACTGCACAACTTGTTTTGTATTTTATATATGGAAAACAAAATCTTATTTGTATTGAAATTAAAAAATGCTACATACTCTAATACTCTGGTATTACAAATTAAAAAAAAATTTTAAACAGGTTTTTCTATACCAAAATTCTACGGTGGTTTTCAAAAAAAAAAAAAAAAAAAAATCAGTTTTTTACTAAAGTGAATAAAATAATAAATCCTTTCAAAGAATAGATTTTTCATTCAAATATCCATTATTTTTGCCAAAAACAGGAACTTTTTTTATGCAAGAGTAAAGTTTGATACAAAAACCATGCTTCTTTTTTTTCTTAATCCGTATTTATTACGGACTTATTAAAAACGTACTCCACCGCTTTTATAGGAAACTATTGCTTTACTGTGTTATGGAGCATTCTCATTGGCCATAAAGAGACATTCTATAAAAGCTGTGGAGTGACTCTGCAACAAATGGGTCAAATTTTTAACAGTGCACTGTTAAAAATCTGCTGCATTTTGCTGCAACGCCCTCCACCACTTGTATATAATATCTCTATTCCAACCAATGAAAAAGCGCCATTTCACGGCCAAGTAACCATTTTCTATACAAGCAGGGGAGTGCGTTGCAGCAAAATGCAGCAGATTTTTAACAGTGTGCATATCCTTGGCGCTATAGTTTACAGGAGTGGTACATTGTTCAAAATTTGAAACTTTTGCTGCATCGCCACTCCATCGCTTTGATAGAATATCTCTATTTTGATCGATGAGAATCCTCGATAATGCATTTAAGTAATCGTTTTCTACTTATCTACTATATCGTTTCCGTATATTTATTTTTTCAATCAGCACCAAGGTGCGCACTTTATTAGAAGACGCGCTCTATTAGAGGGCGCTTTCTATTAGAATAAATACGGTATATACTTATAATAAATACACTTTTTTAAAGTACAGGGCCCCAATATTTGACAGGTATGCCAGGCATTTTTGCCATTGATGCCATTGTGCTAAAAACAAAATATAAATAAATGAAAAAAATGGATAAAATATAAATTTGGCATGGTGCAAAAAATTGCCTAATTTAAAATTAAAAATCAAATTTGACAGCCACCAGGGCTAGACACCGTGCATAATTATTCAGTAAATGCTTCATTAACACTAGAACGTCCGGAAATTCTACTCAAGTTTGAAAATAATATTTCTCACCAGAAATTTTATTCAAAATTATTTAATTGATTTATTTAACGTAAATTTGCGTGGATTAGATTTAAATTATTTCAAGAAAATTTTTCTGGTTCGAATTGAAATTTAGTTACATGATTGGAGTCGAATCGACTCCATCCGGGCGTTCTAGTGTTAAAAAATGACAAAAATCAGCATGTCAAAAATTTCAAAAAAATTCATAATTCGTTAAAAAATTAAGTTAAAAATAAAAGAAAAAAAAGCATTCTGTATTTTTTTATGCTTAATCGAATGGTGTAACTGGTTTTTCTCTCCGATGATCACAAGTACCTTAGATTGATGACTGCCATTCTTTTATTTCATCTTGTAAAAAAACTGTTTAACGTAAAGCTATGAATTTTTGCAGGATTAATTAGCATCGCAAAATCTTTAAAATAAACTTTACCGCAACATTCTATCTGCAATAGAACGTTAGATATACCCATTTATGACCAAGTTTGGAAAATACGCAATTTCAGAAAAACCGCCCAGCGAAATAACGTTTTCTCGATGACTACCTCGGGATAAAAAGTTTGTCTTTTGTTTAAAAAAAAAATTAAGTTTTTATCTTTAGTAGTTTTCGAGAAAAGTGCTAGGACACAAAATTTTTGTCATATTTTCAGAATACTCTACAGTACACCTACAGTATGCCATAAAAAAAAAATATTTTTTGTGCTATGTTGTGCGTCTTGGTCAGACGAACATTTAAAAAAAAAATCATCAAAATTGGATAAGTATTTAGTTAGTTATTGCAAAAAGAAAAATTGAAAAATCCGTGTGCACCATCGCTCAATCATATTATTGTAGCGCGCTGCCGCGCGCACAATGATTTAATGCAGTGTTAGCTTTTATGCTAGCTTATTTTTTTAAATAAATTATTTATATATTAAATACATGTGTGAATTGTGAATCATTGCAGGTTAAAGTTCTTATTAGTATTACTTCTTAGTTTCTGCCAGTTTTTGCCACTTACTGGCAGGAACTTGCCAGCTCTGACGTTCATACTATAACTAGTTTTATAAATATTCAGATGTGCGTGCAATAGTTGTTGCACTCTTATGCAAAAAGGCATGAATACATTTTTCTTTACAATTATCTAGATTAAAATTCAGTCATACGGAAATAATAGAACTCTCTCTTAAAGAGGATGTCATTACCCTGGCAACCTAGAATCACGATCTATCATGGGATATGATGGAATCAATGACGTATGATAGTATTTAATAGAATGAAGAAAATTTTTATGAATATCTCCAAGTTTTGGTTCAATTTTCATAAAATATGAAAGGACTGGACGAAATTCTGCCATGATTATATAATAATTTTCAAAATACTTGGTTGGTTAGTTTTTGTGCTATTATATGCCGACAGATGGACAGACGATCGGACCAAACGATGACGATTATAGGTGCTACGAATAAAATTGTGAATAAAAGATTAATTACGAATAAAAACTATTTGTAAGAATGACAAATAATAGCAACTACAGTCAACGTACGGGACTACAATACATTAGAGTCAAAACCTTCACGAATTTGCGTGCTTTTTACAAAACAACGCAATTAATGAAAAGTTCAACGAGTTACCTTGAAAAGTTTGATAGTGCAAGCAATACAATTTGCTCTTTTTTATTATGATTTAAAAATGAATATTTTTTAGCATAACGTAAAAATGAAACCCAATGACAAATAAAACAATGAAATATATTTTTTTTCTCTTTTGCAATAAATATAGCATAGCAAATTTAATTCATATAGCAAACATTATATCTTAAATTTACTTTTAAATTTGCGGGTTATAATTTAGAACAAATAAGATTTATGTATGTCAAAACCTTGAAGATTTTACGTGTCTGACGCTAAACATTCTAATTTTAAAATTTGTTTAAAAGTTCAAAGAGTTACCTTGAAAAGTTAGAAAACTTTTATACGATAGTGATCACTTTTCCAACTTTTCTTATTATTTAAAAAAGAATACTTCTCAGCATAACATAAAAAAGGTACGTTGACCTACAAAAGTACACTGAAATATTATACAAGGAATGTTAATACTGTAGCTATGTTTTCGAAATATTATTTTTACTAAAATATTTTTAAAGAAATATTTAAATAACTAAATCAGAAAATAAGATCCATAAAATATTATATCTATCGTTTTACTTACCCATCATACGTAGTATAGGGTAAGTCTTGCAATCGTTTTGAAAATGGAAAAAAAAATTTTGACGGATTTACACGTTTTAGAGAGTGGAGATTCCGAAAAACATATTTTTAGAAAAAAAAATTTGCCGTCCGTCTGTCTGTCTGTCTGTCTGTAAACGCTCTATCTCCCGAACAAATTGAGATAGAGACTTGAAATTTTGTATGTAGTTAGTATGTAAGAATGGGACGAACCCTATTTAATATCAGCAACCTCGATTAGCCGGAACTATTTTTTTCGGACTCTCGAAAAATTCGTTCTGATGAAAGGTATATAAAAATTTTCGAATTTTTTTGTTCTAAGAATTGGACATAAAAGGCAATAAAATAACACACATTTTGCATATAAAACGAAGTTGATCGGATTATTAGTTGCCGAGATATTTGTAATCTTGTTTTCCACATTCTTCGATTTTTCATGACCCTGTATTTCATTCAAATTTCAATTCAGAGGTATATTTTAATTGGAAATGAGACGCTTAATCCGACGCAGTTAATTGTTAGTTAATAGAATAATTATTTTTGGAGTTATAAGGATGTTTCTTTTACGCAGTTCGGTACTACTTGAGTAGTTTGGCGTTTTATATAATTTGTCGAAATTGGTACATCAGCAGTTCTTTAATATAGCATTACTATGTATATTAACAATATTTAAATTTTGTTTATGAATTGCAATGCATTGTATAAATAGTTTCACGTTTTATTTTCATATACATATGCATGGTGGGTAAGTATTACGGTGGCCCCCAACGACTAGTTTAATTCGTGGTAAAACAAATTCTAGATAAATATTTTGTTTTGTTTAATCTTGTCTCTATAGCAACTCGTGTGGGTGGCCTATGCAAGAAAGAATGATATCGAATTGACATTTTTCAGGAAGAATTTCGATTGATGTTTCATCTAAACATGAACTCTTTACTATAATTTACTATAATTTATGGAGAATATCACTCCATTTTTAATTACTTCCGGCGAAAACCACCCAAAATTGCAATTAGAAGAATACAGAGTTAATGCAGAGGACGTTTTTTTATTGCGATACTTGACTATTGTAATAAACCAATTTTAAATTGGTTTATTATACAGAGTTTCCTCCAGTTTTAAAAAGGGGCAGGGCGCTACTGTTCTGAAAAGAACACTTTTTACATTCTTCAGGGCACTTTTTTGATTTTTAAGGGCACTTTTATAGAGTTGAATCTAGAATCTAGTGGTTCAAAAAATCTTAGAAATACAGAAATTCCATCAAAGAATCCAAAAAAATTAAAAAAAAATTGAAAAAAATGGCAAATATTGTTAAAAGATCGTGAAAAAACGACCAATTTTGTTAAAAGATCGCAAAGAAGCAGGTTTTGTTAAAAGATCGCAAAGAAGCAGGTTTTGTTAAAAGATCGCAAAAACAACAGATTTTGTTAAAAGATTGTAAAAAAAAACGGCAATTTTGCTAAAAAATCGCGAAAAAACGGCATCTTTTGTTAAAAGATGAGAAAAAATGCTTCAAAAGATCTCGAAAAATCGCCAATTTTGTCACGTTTAATCACGAAAAAACGAGATTTCAAAAGAGGGGCGCGAAAAAAAAAAGCACACAGTTCGTAACAGGTGTGGAATCGCACCCTCTTTTCTCTAATTATGCCCCGGATACAACTTTCTTTTGCATGAAAATGATTGTAAATCAGGAAAGTCCGTTATAGTAGCAAGAAAAACACAATTTTGAAGCAGGAAAATTAGTTTATAGTACAGAAAAATTCACTTCTGGCATTAACTTTTTTTTTTTTTTGTGCTCCTTTGACAAAATGTGCTTTTTTGACGAAACCGTCGTTTTTTTAGGATATTTTGATGAAGTTTGCTTTTTTTCGCAAATTTTTGGCGAATTTTGCCTTTTTTGCGAATTTTTTGACAGAATTTTCCGTTTTATTGAGATTTTTGTACGAAATTTGCCGCTTTTCGTAAACTTTTGGCGAAAGTTTTCGTTTTTCACGAATAGTTTGACAAAATTTTCCGTTTTATCGCGTTTTTTGGACGAAATTTGCCATTTTTCACAATCTTTTGAGGAAATCTGCCGCTTTTTGGGGATTTTGTGACGAAATTAGCCATTTTTTCGCGAATCTTGCCAGAAATTAGTCATTATTTCGCAATTTTTTAACGAAAT
Source organism: Maratus speculifer (assembly GCA_964019185.1). NCBI lineage: Eukaryota > Metazoa > Arthropoda > Arachnida > Araneae > Salticidae > Maratus > Maratus speculifer. The sequence continues at coordinate 339,609,310 of OZ025296.1, read as the reverse complement.
TTGCCTTTTTTTCGCAATCCTTTGACAAAGTTACACGTCATGGGACTCGTAAAAGCTACTTTTTCGCGTAATTTACGCGCTACAGCACGTCCGCTTCATCACTGAAGGACTGCATTTTTTCAAATGTGGGGCAAAAAGGGCGTTATTTTTCTGAATGAGCGACAAGAGGGGCGCAAATTTTTGGATTAGGGGCTAGAGGGGCGCTATTTTTTAAACTAAAGGGCAGGAGGGGCGGAGCGCCCCCCTGAAACCCTCTGGGGGAAACTCTGATTATAAATAAACCATTATAAATTGCCATTATAAATTGAATTTATAATGGTTTATTATCATATTCTTCCAATCAGTGGCGTAGCTAAGGGGGGGGGGGCAAGGGGGGCGCCAAATTGAGAGAAATTGTTATATATCTATATTGGGGTGGGGGCGCAAAATTTCTTGCTGGCCCCGGGCGCCAAAAAACATAGCTACGCTACTGCTTCCAATTGCCGGCAAAATTATCTTAGAAAAAATAGGTTCTTATTGATTACATAATGTCAAAGAGTTTAGATAACATTTTTGGCGACAAAATCGATATCATTCTTTTTATCCGCAAAAGCACTGAGAAAAAAAATCAACAGCAATTAACTAACAATAATGAAAATTAAATTTTTTAATGTAGCATTAATTTTATTTTGAATGTTTCAGATAATGGTTTCCATGACATTTTTTTTTTCTGTCTAGAGTAAAAATTCATGTTTTCATAAATAGTTTTAAGATGGACTGATAGACAGACCACATTAGAGTAAGCTTAGCTATCGCGTTACAATTTTTTTTTATTTCAATAATATTCGATAAACTTACATTCTACTGATATACTCGCCCATTAAACATGGATTAAACATGATACATTTTGAAGAATTGTTATCTGAATTATTTTATAAAAGAAAAAAATCGTAATTTGTAAGAATATATTTTTTCAAATCTTATATTTATTTTATCTATTATACAGTCGACTCTCGTTAATTCAAACTCGTCGGGACCACAAGAAATGTGTTCGAATTATCCGAAGTTCGAATTATGGAAAGTATGAAATGAGAACATGCTTAATATGGTACTATTACAAAAGGAATTAATATTATAGTGTTTTTTTTTTAATTATTATGTATGTTATCATCAGAATATGACTTAATATTAAATTAGAATGGATAAATTCATAAACTAATTAAAGGATCATAATCAAGCACAATGGACGAAAAATTTGAAGCGAGACTGATGGACAGACGGGGCAGTTAGAAAGAGGATATCAAATGGATTGGATTATACGTACACTCGTTCGGAACAATTCTCACAAAAATCAAAAAAAGAAAGTTATTCAAATGATCTGAAATCCGTGAGATAGAAACGAAGAATGAAAAATCGGAATTCTCGTTAGTTCGAATTAAACGATGTCAAGAGAAAATGAGTTCGAATTAATGAAAAAGTTTAACGTTATTCTGCCATTGAAAATTTCGGGATTTCATGGTTAGTTCGAACTAAGCGAAGATTCGAATTATCCGATTTCGAATTAACGAGAGTCGACTGTATACATTTTTTCAACTTTCAATTATTATTCTATTTAAATTCCTAGATAATATAGAGAAATAAATTTTTCTACATTACAAGTTAATTGAAAAATGTTCAAAATTTGTATCAAAAAAGTCAATGAATAATAAAAGGGGATATAAGTCAAAAATTATAAATAATTATTTATATATTTATTATCATTATTATTACATTTTCTTTATGCAGAAAAAAGAGGAAAATTAAAAATATTACAGTATCAGTAGGTTCTTTTTTTTGTTGTTGTTGTTGTTTTGTTAGTGTAATTTACATAATTGTTTGAAGGAAATATTTATATATCAGCTTATTTTGCGTTAATTTTTACTAAAAACATATCGTGTTTTGTAATAAAGATATATTACTTTTTTCTGGTAACCTACACTAAAAGAAGATGCATAAAAATCAGTGTGGAATTCAGGGGACAAAGCGATGAGATGTCTCCTCCTCCTCTTCCCCGAAAGATTTGAGATTTTGTGTTTTCAATGGTCAAAAAGTGCAATCCTCCTAATGCCCTCTTCCCACACACAGACAGGGCCGTAGCTAAGGGAGCGCTATGAGCGGCTCAACCCCCCCCCCCCCTGGAAAAAATTCCAAGGTCACTCAATGAATTTCTGTTCCAAAAATTCAAATGAAATTCTGTTCAAAAATCAAATTTAGTTTTGAGAGCCTTTTATAGTTTTGCAGAATTACTGAAATGTATCTAAAATAAGTATTTCAACACTCCCTCATCCTATTTGTACATATAAAGCTAACATGATGTTTAATTTTGTATCAATTATACACTCAAAATATTCATCATGATATACTTTTCCAAGCATAAGATGAAATTATTGCAACAATTTAATAAGAAACATAGTACCTACAATGTGAATAGGCACTAATTTATCTTTCTGCGTCAGAGAAAGAGAGAAAAAAATTATGAGCCCCCCCCCCCCTATTGTTCACTTCTAGCTACGGCCCTTCACACAGAGCCACAGAAATCCCTCCGGATAAAAGTGTCTTACTTCAAAACTGATAATGTTTTCCTATTAATCTATATATTTCCAATAAAACGAGAATTCAAAAATTTTACGAACAAGTCAGACATAGAATAAATAAAAGTAGTACGAAAAGAAAACCTCATTCTATAGTGTTAAAGATTTGGTCCGAGGAGAAAGTCCCAAAAAAAGGACGTCCGCCTCCCCCCCCCCCCCTTTAAAATTTCAAACTTTTTGTGATATTAAAAAATAAATTACAATTCATGAAACATACAAGTAAAAAATTACATAAATACATATACAATAAAAAATGCAAATGTTTCGGGCTAAGCTCCCTCTCATCAGTGCAATAAAATTTAAATGACCGGAAAATTAAATATCATGTTTACATTTTAATTGTACATGTATTTATGTAATGTTTTACTTGTATGTCTGACGAATTGCAATATTTTTTTTTTTTTTAATTTTGTATATCAGATGTTTAACAATGTTTAGTTATTTCAATAATATTATTGGTTCGAAGAGAATTCCTCCCCCACATTCCCGGTTTCTAAGATCTAAATTCTACACTGTTCAAAAGCACTCTCATACCTCTAATTTTATAAATATTGAAAATCAGGATGCTTTTTCTCCATTACTAATGCAACAAATTCTCTACTTTTTTTACGTGTAATTTGTTATTTATTTTTATAAATAAAATGCAAGTCAAATAAAACATCTGCTTGTTCTAAAGCAATATTTTTTTCTTTTTTAAATATTGCCAGACTTTGAGACTTAAACCATCTTATTAAAATTAATACTATATTTTTATGTAGATTTTGATTACAATCATTAGTATATAAAACCAGCTATAACAACAGAAAGAGGGTGCTCCACTATGTTTGAATAAAACTTTTCGATTGACCGTGAAAATCTTTTCAAAACAATTTAGATTATTGTGTATTTTTTCAAGTAATAATCAAAAACAAACTAAAAGTCTATAAAAATTATTAACTAATCTAATGTTATTAATGATCATAAAATTGAGAGTAAACAAACTATCTTACCTCAAAAACATAAAAATATTTAATCCAATATCCAAGTTTTAGAAAATATAAATGTATTATATCCAAATTCAGATCCACTCGATACGGCAAAAAACACAATCACAAATAACTGTTTTGTTTTTTACTGTTTTTTTCAACTTTAGAAAAGTATATTCCAAAAAAGCGGTATCAGAAAAAAAAAATTCAAACTGGCCGCCGCATTCACAATTTCGTACTGTATTCTTTCCGAACATTACAACAGACTCCCGCGATCCTCCACATGAGGTTGGCAGGGTTGCAAGGCTGTAACTGAATGGGAAAATCGGAAATTTCGCCAACGACAGTCACGCTTGGCGATCGTTTCCAGAAGCAAATTCATCAACTTTCTAAACATGTTTTCAGTGTAAATTATTTTAAAAGAATCAGTCACGAAAATAACATATCAATTTAGTTTGTCAGACAAGTTTTTGTTTTGGCTTTCGATATGAAATTTGAGATCGCATAGCTGTATTTCTGAGTCGTTTGTTTGTTTGTTTGAGTCTATGACGGCCAATTACCTCCTCTTGGGATATAGGTCCTAAGGGGGAAGGATGCCCTCCGTGACGGTCTTTCTAAAGGAACCTAGCCCGTATTAACGCAAGGAATTCCAAGGTTCGAAGAAAACCACGGGAAAATCCGAACAGTTAGGCCGACGTCCACGATTGGGCTGTATTTCTGAGTTGAAATTATAATAAGTTAAATGCATATTGAAAAAAAATTCGTTCAGTTCTTCCGTAAAAAAATAAATAAAAGACTACCGTATATACGTATTTAAAACTTGAAACTTGTGACATTCATATTAATTTTGAAGTCAATCCCCAAACAAAAATAAATAAAAGACTACCGTATATACGTATTTAAAACTTGAAACTTGTGACATTCATATTAATTTTGAAGTCAATCCCCAAACAATTTTTACTAATGTTAGAGGGTCACTACAGCTTTTTTCAGCTTCCCTAAGTATATACAGTAGCATTCCGCTCAGTGTTGAATTCAGGAAGGGGAGGGGGTGCGCGGATATCCCCCCGTAACTATCAAATGTCTCCCCCCAACCGGAAAATTTTAAATTTTGTATTTTCAATGGTAGAAAAGTGTGATTTTCCCCAGGAACTATATTGTATCCTCCCGAAGCCACAGAAATCCCTCCCGAAGAAAAGTGTCTGAATTCAACACTGGTTCCGCTATTCTAAGAATACGAACAGAGTTCAGGAAAATGCCAATTTTTTTTAAAGTTAAAAACAGGAAAAATTAAAAAGACGGTGAAAATAAAAACGTACTTTTATTAAGGTTAAAAAAGAGGTTAAATAGAGACATACATAAAGCCTAAACTTGATGAAAACGCCTCAAACCAAATTGGAATGAGAGCTGATTATTTAAAGTAACGATCAGCTCTATTGATACAATCCAGTAGAATCGTTTTTAATCACTGCTAAACACAAATATACTTGTTATTTATTTATTTATTTTATTGAAATGCACACTACAGAATAACCCATTTACAGTGTTGCAAGAACATCAAGAGACACAAGACTACAGAAATATATACACATATATATAAAACACAAATAATTACAATAATATAATTACATGTAATAAAACATGAATAAAACAAAAATTAAGAGATTAAAAGTTCAGAACATTTATCTTTGAAGACATGAAATGACATATCAAAAATATCAAGATGCACAGAGAGTTCATTAAATATTTTGTAAAATTTATACAAAGAGAAATTACTAATGTAATTATATTTGAGAAATGGTGAGGGAAAGAATTGGTTGGACCTGAGGGATCTATTTGGTACATTGAACTTAATAGAATTAAGAATTTCACTACAGTCAATCATGTTATTTATAATCTTGTAAAAAAATAAAACACAAAAAAGATCCCGTCTAGATTTTAAACTTGGAATGCCAAAATTGAAGCGTAATTAGGAAGCAGAAAATCATAGGAAAAAGTAAGATCACTTTTGAACAATAAGTAACGAGTGAATTTAGACTGCACCTGCTCAAGAATTTTAATTTTATTAAAATAATAAGGATCCCAAATGAGACTGCAATATTCAAGCTTAGGACGTATCAGAGCAAAATATAAAACTTTTAATGCATGTTGATTGGTAAAATCTTTAGTTTTACGCTTTAAAAACCCTAGTTTTTTATATGCCTTAGAAACCATGTTATTAATATGAAGTGAAAAATCAAGTTTAGAATCAAAAGTAATACCCAAGTCTACAACAGTATTAGGACGAAATAAGGCAAGTTTATTAATTTCATAAGAGTAAATTAAAGTACCAGTTCTACGTGAATAACTTAAAACACTACATTTTTTAATATTAAGGAATAATTTATTATAAATGCACCAATTATATAAGCTATTTAGATCCTTCTGCAAAAGTGCAGCACCAATAACAGAACGTATTTGTTTATATAATTTTAAATCATCTGCAAATAAAAGATAATAAGAAAATTTCAAAATAGAGCACAGATCATTTATAAATAAAATAAAAAGCAATGGCCCTAAATTAGAGCCTTGTGGTACACCAGATGTATTGGTAAATTTATGAGACATAGCACCATTGAAATAAACGTAAAGCATTCTATTATTTAAGTAAGAAAAAAGCCAGCCAATAAGATTAATATGAAAACCCATACCCATCAACTTATTCAAAAGGATACCAAAATCAATAGAGTCAAAAGCCTTAGAAAAGTCAGTATAAATGACATCAAGCTGATAACCCTGTTCAAATGATGACATAATATCATTAGTTAAGCAAAATAAATTGGTAAGAGTGGACCGTTTTGGAATAAAACCATGTTGAGCTGACGAAATAAAATGTTTTACCTGTTGAAAAAATTTATTATGGATTATAATTTCAAATATTTTAGAAAAAGGACTCAAGATTGCTATGGGACGATAATTTTTACAATCATTAGGATCACCTTTTTTAAAAACTGGAATAATTTTAGTTTGCTTCCAAACATCAGGAAAAACGTTATTTTTTAAAGAAAGATTAAATAGAATAAGAAGGGGATAAATCAAGGCATCAGCACAACCTTTAACAATAAACGAAGGGACATTATCCACACCAACTGTCAAATTCGATTTTAACTTGTTAATCGCCAAAACCACATCCATACATGTAACCCTGTCAATTTTAATAATGTCACCAAAACAGTTGTCGAGTTTGCCAGTATTTTTATCATAGTTTGTGCTAGGATTGTAAACGGAACTAAAATAAGATGCAAAAGCATTCGCAATATTATCATCACCATCATAACAACTGTTATTGTAGAATACACTGTTTGGCAATGTGTTATGACTTTTAAAGTACGACCAAAACTTCTTAGGATTAGAAATCAGATCATTTTCGGTACTCTGCAAATAAGAAGCATAATCATTCCTGATACTGAGTTTAACAGAAGACCTTAAACACGAGAATTCTTCAAAGAAAAGTGGATTCCCACTGCGTAACGCCATCCTACGAACTTTACTTTTATGTTTAATGAGTTTAATAGTTTCATTGGAGTACCATAAGGGGAATTTATTATTAAAAGTCTTTACAGGAATAGTTTGGTTAAAAACATCATTTAAATAACTATAAAATTCACTAACTGCTAAATTAACATTGTCATAAGTATTCAGAAAATTCCAGTCAATTTCAGAAATCAAATACCACATAGTTAAAAAATCAGACCTTTTAAAATCATATTTCACAGATTTGGCATTGTGAAATTTGTTTTGTTATAATTGTATTTATTAATATACTACAGTTATAGTTTTGATAGTATTTTGTATATTAATAGAGAATTTTAAATTAAGTTAATAGAAATAACAGAGCCTGTTCACCACGAACTGATCAACGCTGTACGGAGTTAGAGATTTGTACGGACCGGGACTTGATCCAAAGCCCGAGCCCAACCGGGGCCGCGGGCCAGGTTCGGACCGATTTTCATTAACAGCTTTCGGGCCGAGTCCGGAAGCTTAATTTTTTCCCGAAGACTCGGATCGGGCCAGGTCTAACTTATTTTTTCCGAATGAAGCCAAGACTGATTTCATTCTTCCTACCAAAATAATCAGTACCGGCTGAATCATTCCGTATGGAAATCATTTTCTCGATGTGGTCAAGTCTGTTCAAAAATCAGTAAAATTAGGCTTGGTCCACAATTTTTTACAAAAAAGGCATATACTTTTGAAACGTCTTTATTATACAATTAAACATTAAAATTTACTCTTTTTTAAAGAATCGTAGATTTCTAGGCTTATTAACCCTCTCATGCATACGGGCCTCTTATGAGTACAGATAATTATTGCATTATTAAGCAAATAAATTTCGAGCATTTATTTGTGGAGATCTGATTTGTGGAAACATAATAGTTAGCATGCAGTACAATAATAAAATTATTTTAGAATGGGTCTTTCATTTATTATAAAAAAAAAAAAGATTTTTTGTGAATAATGAAAAGTAATGAAAAATAATTTATACATGAGAGGGTTAAAATAGAGTTAAACGCTTGAAAGAAGAACCTGCCAAAGACAGAATTTTCTTTTAAACTGAAAACTAGAAACTTCTTTTAAACATTTCATTTATGCAAAATGAATACAATAATATGCGAAAAAAAATATACACCTGCTATAAAGGAACTTATCTTTAACGTATTTTTTTTTCTTTCCATTGCGTTACCGTCTTAGAAGACTTTACTTTTACCATACACCATATTTTAGATTTTTATGTTTCCATTACGTAGAATATGGATTAATAATATTGATGATAACTGAAACATTTACATACAAGAAACAGAGGTTCGTTAAAAATATAAATATCGCAGCCTACAATATTTCTGCATAAATAAAGATTGTAAACATGAAAAAAAAACTAGCATAAGTTTTTTGGTCAAAACTCTTTTTAAGAGTAAAAATCAATGTTCTGTAGAAATTCACTCAGTTCGGGCCGAAATTTCTCTATTCCGGTCTCGGGCCGTGTCTTTAGCTATTATATCGAGCCGGGCCGGCCCGCTAACTTTTTATTTACGGTTCGTACATTTTAACTTTTATAACGGGCCGGGTCGGGCCAGTATTTTTTTCGTTTGTACAAGGCCGATTTTTTTTTATGGATCGGGCCTGGAAATTGCAGCCCATGCCGACCTCTAAGTATTGAGCTGACACTAGCACTTAACTTACACCTATACGCTGATTATTATTAATGTACTCCTCCTATTCTGATATTCCCGCTAAACCGAATAGTGTTCTGTCCCAATTAGTTCGGAATCTACTGCATAAATGAGTCAATAAATCGTATGTAAATTTCTCTTACCTTGGATGATCCATCATCAGTGGGGCCACCCATGCGGCCCGAGCCCATCCAATAATTTGCTCCTATCCCAGCTGATTTATATTATTCTATTTTAACAGGTATTTACTTTTCAATCGCTAAAACAGTAATTTTTACTTACCTATCATACGTAGTATAGGGTAAATCTTGCAATCGTTTTGAAATTCGAAAAAAAAATTTTGACGGATTTTCACGTTTCAGACATTGGCGATTCCGAAAAACATATTTTTAGAAAAAAAAAATTGCCGTCCGTCCGTCTGTCTGTCTGTAAACGCTCTAGCTCCCGAAAATATTAAGATAGAGACTTGAAATTTTGTATGTACTTAACATGTAAGAATGGGACGAAGCCTATTTAATATCAGTAACCTCGATTATCCGGAACTATTTTTTTCGGACTCTCGAAAAATTCGTTCTAATAAAAGGTATATAAAAATTTTCGATTTTTTTTTTTTTTTCTTAAGGAGTGAACGTAAAAGTCTATAAAATAACATGAATTTTCCATAAAGAATAAAGTCAATCGGATTATTAGTTGCCGAGATATGTGTAATCCTGTTTTCCACATTCTTCGATTTTTCATGGCCCTGTATTTCATTCAAATTTCAATTGAAGGATAGATTTTAATTGGGAATGAGACGCTTAACCCGACGCAGTAAATTGTTAGTCAATACAATTATTATTTTTGGAGTTATAAGATGTTTCATTTGCACAATCCGGTACTAACTGAGTATTTTGACGTTTTATAATTTGTCAATATTGGTTCATCAGCAATTCATTAATAGAGCATTACTATGGATATTAACACTATTTAAATATAAGTTTAAACTTTGTTTTGGAATCGCGATGCATTCTATAAGTAGTTTACACACGTTTTATTTTCATATGTTATATTATGCATATCCATGATGGGTAAGTATTATGGTGGCACCCCCCCCCCCCCCAACGAGTAGTTTAATTGAAAATTGTTTTGGTTAAAAACACAGTAAGGATGGAAGTAACAAGCATACAGGGCCCTTAACCCAAATAATCCAGTTAAAATATTACTGTGTTGTATCAAAATAATAAAGATGTTAATGAATGGCTGCAATGTATTAGATGTACTTCACAAAGACATTCTCTGTGAATACATGCAGACTCATACTTTTATGTGTTGTAGTCTAAATTAACAAATAAATGCATACAAAAGAGCTAATGAAGCTGTTTCCTAATAGAGATTGGCTATTTTCTGACCCATTTGCATTTTTTTTTTTTTTTTTTTTTTTTTTTTTTTTTTTTTTTTTAAACTAAATGTATAAAAATGTAGGTGTTCGGAAACCAAGAAATCAAATAGAGTTTTCAACTTTTTATTAAGATTAACTTACTGTCAAAGGCTTTTAAACTGATTTTTGACAAGTGCCATTTCTCTCTAACTTCAATGGATCTGATTGACGTTAAACGAAAACGTCCATTCAGAAATTTTGTGACCATTCGAGCGAATTTTCATAAATAATCCGAAATATTTAATTAAAATATATAATTAAGATAAAAATTTGATATAGCCAGTTAAATACCATTGTGTTCCACTCAAGTAACGCATAACTAATTTCTAACAAAAAACATTTTGTTTGTCTTTATATTAAATTAAAATTTTATTACTCTTATGACATTCTGATCATAAAAGTAATAACATTTTGATTTATTATATAGACAAGCATAATATATTTTGTTACTGTACGACTTCCAGTTGGTTAATCTGATTTTACTCGAATTAAATTAGCACTTTTAGGTAAATTTCGTATGAAATACTACCTAACCTATTGCGGTCGCTCCAATGTTGGAATTTCTGAAAAAATTTTGCAGATCTACGCCGATCGTAACCTCTAGACCCCAAAACTACCATTAGTAAAAAATTTTATATATATATATGTGTGTGTGTGTGTGACATTTTCAAGTTAGGTGCCAGAAACATCATCGCCGGGTTTCCTTTTTTCCGCACAGCAGTCATGGCCGGCGAGAAAAAATAAAATAAAATAAAATAAATAAATAAATGTAGAAGATCCAGTAAATCACTCCTTGGCTGCTGCAAGTTCATTTTATTAAACTGTAGTTATAATAGAGAGAAAAGTTTCTTTTGCAAACGATCTTTTACCGAAATATCAAAAAAAAAAAAAAAAAAAAAAAAAAAAAAAAAAAAAAAAAAAATACTCCATCATTTACTACAACCAGCCGTACTCATGGAAGAGAGAATCCAAGAATCCTTCTTACCAACTCTCGAGGCTTCCTCTTTTAAATCTAAAAAGAAAATTTTAGAACATTCTTTACTCTCAAACCATCATTCTTTTATGTAAACAAACCTCATGCCCAGAGCCGAGATTAATATTCGACAAACGACAATTTTATTTTTAAAAAAATATTATTTAACCAATTTATAATCGACTCAGAATTTTCAAATATCTTAGGCAGACGACTTTTTATAGACGATTAATTTTAAGAGAAAAAGAAAAGAAATGAATTCATTGATATGCACAATATCAAATGTTGAATGCGGGAAAATAAATAAATAGATAAAATAAAATAATGATATTTTTTGAAAGGTATGGTTTTGGAATAAATTTAACAAGACTTTCTTAAAAAGGGTTGATAAAAACATAGAAAAAATGAGTTTTATTTGGAATATTAAGAAATAAAATTTAATTAAGAATATTTTTAATTTAGAGCCATCTTTTTAAATTTACGCATACTGGAATAAATGTATTTTAAGGCGAATTAAGAATTTATATCGTTTCCATAAAGATTAATAGATTAGATCTAGAAACAAGATTTTAATTTAATAAGTTAAACTAAATACGGAATATTATTCTAAGGAAATTAATATAGTATAAAGGCGAATATAAATAGTATAATATAGTATATTGGCGAAAAAATTTACAATTTGTAATAGATATGTATATGTATCTACCTATTTATCTATCTATATATACAGAGTTTCCCCCAGAGGGTTTCAGGGGGGCGCTCCGCCCTCCCTGCCCTTTAATTTAAAAAATAGCGCCCTTCTTGCTCCTCATCCAAAAACTAGCGCCCCCCCCCCTTGTCACTCATTCAAAAAAAATAGCGCTCTTCTTGCCCCACATTGAAAAAACGCAGCCTTTCGTGATGATGCGGATATGCTGTAACGCGTAAATTACGTAAAAAAATCGCAACGGACGGCAAAAAATAACTCTTACTCATCCCACAAGACATTTAATTTCGTCAAAAAATTGCGAAAAAAAGTCAAATTTCAAAAGTCAAATTTGCCTTTTTTTCGCGATCTTTCACGAAATTTGTCGTTTTTTCGTAATTTTTTAGCAAAATCTGCAGCTTTTTTACGATCTTTTAACAAAATCGACCGTTTTTTCGGAATCTTTTAACAAATTTTATAGTTTATTTATTTTTATTTTTTTGTTAAATTTTTTGGCGAAATTTTTTTTTCCATTTTTTGACGATGTTTTTGACCCTTTGTTTTTTCACGATTTTTTGAACCGTTGGATTGTAGTACTCTACTCTAGTACTCTACTCTTCAACTCTATAATAGTGCCCTGAAGAATGTAAAAAGTGCCCTTTTCAGAGCAGTAGCGCCCTGCCCCTTTTTAAATCTGGGGGAAACTCTGATATATATAGGGGGTGGAAATAGGGAGGGGTTTTGTGAGAACCGAAAAAACGCCATAACTTCTTAATTAAAATAGATATCGAATCGGTTTAAAGTTTATATTACTTCTTAAAAATGGGCCAAAATTTTATGTATGACAGATTTTTGATAAATTTAGAAATGGGCTCAAGAGGTGAAAAAAACAGGGTTTTTGGGAGAAAAAAATTCAAAACTTCGTCAATTCTCAAAATATCAAATCGAACTAAATTTTATGTATATGCTCTCAACATTATCTAAAACTTTTGTATTTACAAGTTTTTGATAGGACTAGTTCTTACCGATAAAAAAAATTAAAAACGAACACTAAAAGGAGAGTGAAAAAAGACAAAAATCCATAACTTCGTCAATTCTTAAACTATCAAATCTATATAAATTTATTTTGAATCTACTCAATAATATCTACAACTTTTGTACTGACAAGTTTTTCATAGGACCAATTCGTATATCAAAAATAAATTAAACAAAAATAGGAGTATCAGAAAAAACCTCAAATCCAAACTGCTTATATTCGGACTCAATTTTAAATTCATTTTTGATTTTAAACGCACCCAAACTGCAGATCCTCTTATTTAAGAACTATGTAATGTGATGCATTGGTCAGTTTTTTTGATAAAGACAGAATATATTTGAAAAAAGCTTGTCAAAAAAGGTATTTTGAACAGAATTTCTCGAAGTGATCGAAAATTTGTGGACGTATTCAAATAAAAAATTGCGTTTTTTCTGACTCATTTTTAAATTAATTTTTGCTATCAAACGCATCTAATTTGCATTTCCTCTTACTTAGAAACTATATAATGTGACGCATTGGTCAGGTTTTTGATAAAGTCAGAATATATTTCAAAAAAGGCTTCCAAAAAAGAGTATTTTGAACAGAATTTCTAGAAATGGTCGTGATGACAAATTTGAGGAAGTATTCAAATAACAAATTGCTTTTTTCTGACTCATTTTTTAATTCAGTTTTGCTCCCAAACGCATCCAATTGACAGGTTCTCTTATTTAAGAGCTATATAATGTGCCGTATTGATTAATTTTTTGATAAAGGCTGAAAATATTTTTTTAAATGCTGTCAAATTGGGTACTTCCCACAAAATTTCCCGAAGTGATCATGATTAAGAATATACAGGTTGTATTCAAATAACAAATTGCGTTTTTTCTGACTCATTTTTAAATCCATTTTTGCTTTCAAACGCATTCATTTGACAGTTTTTTGTTATTTACGAACTATATAATGTACCATATTAGTCGATTTTTAATAAAGTCAGAATATATTTAAAAATATCCTGTTGTCAAAATGCGCATTTGAGCCGAAGTTAGCTTAAGAAGTTTCTTAATCAACAAGTACTTTGAGAAAAATGAAATTAAAATTTTTTCAAAAGAGGCCAAATAAAGTTGTTAAACTAGGCTTATCTGTAATGAAATTTTATTTTTTGTTGTTGAAATGAGCACTCTTCGAAACCTACCTCCGCCTATAGGCCAAGCCGACAGGGATTTTTTCTTCTTATTATGTGAATAATGGTCAAGTTTGGTTGAATTTATTTGCTTAAGGGTTAGGTAATACCTTCTTGATATTTTTTCTCGAATAAATGCTAAGTTGGGTCAATTTCAGGTTGGTTTTTGACTCTCGCGGATCGGATTATGTAACACAATCGTAAAAAAAAGAACTTTACTGTAATGTTTAAAATGAAAATCTAGTTTCGTATCTGGATTTGAATATAAAATTATTCATTTTTTTAGTTGAAAGATAAAAATCAATATTATCGATAATTAAAAAATATTTTTTCATAATTATATTAAAACATGGATTAATTTTTCCACAGATATCATTTTTCTTCAATATAATTTTCGGATTCTATCTGAACAGGAAAGTTTTTAAATCCTGCACATTAGATCTGTGCAGAACTCTAATGTTCATAACAATTAATGTGCATAACAGAGTTGCCACAAATTGTTTTTTACCACAACGAAAATAAGAAACAATCCCTTGAAGTCATTCTTATTTTATTTATTTTATCGTTCAGAATTATTTAATGTTATTGCTGTGTAATGACACAACATTTCTGAACTAATGTTGTACATCAAAATCCACTTATATCAGTATTGAATTCAAGAGATGGTCCAAGGGGGAAATTCCCCCCTCCCCCATCCTGAACAATGAGTTCCCCCCCGGAGGATTTGAAATTTTGTGTTTTCAATGGTCAAAAAGTGCAATACCCCCAGAACTCTATAATGTCCTTCATGGGGCCATAGAAATTCCCCCTGAACAATGAGTTCCCCCCCCCCGTAGGATTTGAAATTTTGTGGTTTCAATTGCCAGAAAGTGATACCTTCCCCAGAACTGTATAATGTCTTTTATGGAGCCATACAGTGTCTCACAAAAGTGATGGGACATTTGTGCTTTATAAAAAGAAACTGCAATAAAATAAATAAACAAACATGTGCAAAAATTTTTTGGGTGTGTTTCATATTTAAAGTTAGTAACAATTATTACATAACATACATTTTGTCAAAATATTAAAATATTAATTTAGTAAAAATACAATTGTTCAGAACGGAGCAAAAAATGGCTCACATAAGTGATGGGACACTTACTTTTCCATCAAATATTTATCCAAAAATTTTACTTTTTAAAAGGTTTTAATATTTTGTTGGATTTCCTTTTACTTTTAAAACATGATTTAATCTTTTTGGGATGGATTCGACTAATTTTTTTGTGATTTCTGGAGTAATTTTACCCTATTCTCTTGAAGCACCGATTTTAGTTGTTGTTTTGAAGAAATGGTGTGTTTGCGAATTCTTGATTCCAATTCTTGCCAAATATTCTCTATGGGATTTAAGTCTGGAGATGGTGATGTTTTTATTATTTCAGGGCAGTTATATACCAGCCAGAGTCTAACGTTCAGAGCAGTGTGCTTGGGGTCATTGTCCTGGTAGAATTTAAAATCGTTATGAAGGTTCAATTTTCGTGCTGAAGATTTCAAATTTTGCTTTAAAACATCAATATACTTGTACTGATCCATTATACTGTCAATAAAAACACGATTACCAACTCCAGCGGACGACATACACCCCCATACCATAACTCCTCCTCTACCATGTTTTACTGTTGGTACCAAGTTCTGTTTGCGAAATTCTTCCCTGGGTTTTCTCCACACCAAGATTCTACCGTCAGAACCAAATATATTAAGTCTACTCTCATCAGCAAATATAACTTTATTCCAGTAGTCAGAATTCTTATTTATGTTGGATTTTGCGAAAGCTAGTCTGAGTTTTCTATTCTTTTCACTTACGAAGAATTTTTTCCTGGCTACTCTACCGTGATATCCAGCAGATCGAATTACCCTTCTAATAGTCTCAGGATTAACAATTATTCCATATAATGCTTGTAAATCAGCAGCAACTTTTGAAGCACTATTTCTTGGATTTTTTTTTAATATTTCGAACGATAATTCACTTTATTCCATTGGAGAGCTTTGATGGTCGTCAAGGTCTTCTTTTATCCTGAATCATATGATTCTTTTTATATCGTTTAATGATATTGAAAACTGTTGAACGACTCAAGTTAACTGTTTCAGCAGTTTTTCTAATATATTTTCTACTTTCAATATGCAAATTAATAACTAATTTTCGAATTTCAGGCGAAGTTTCTTTTCGTTTAGCATTCATGGCTACACAGAACTAAAAAACACAAAAATTCCAAAACAAACTGGAGAGAAATACTGCAGACGATTTTATAAATTATTGCCAATTGCTTTTAAGTAAAAATAAAACCCCAAAAAATATTTTTATTGCTTATTTCAGACGATTTTTGTTGCATATATAATGGTGTCCCATCACTTATGTGAGCTATTTTTTGCTCCGTTCTAAACATTTGTATTTTTATTAAATTAATATTTTAATATTTTGACAAAATGTATGTTATGTAATAATCTTTACTAAATTTAAGTATGAAACACACCCACAAAAAAAGTGTACATGTTTTTTTAATTTATTTGATTAGTTTCCTTTTGTAAAGCACAAGTGTCCCATCACTTATGTGAGACACTGTAGATATCCCTCCCGGAGAAAAATGTCTGAATTTAACACTGCTTATATAGCCCTAAGGCCATCCGCAATCCCTATTATTATAGAGCAAACAAACAATTTTTAAGAATAGAACTCTCACTTTTCTGACTGAAATTAATTCAATATATGGCCGTGATAAATGATGGTTGACCTAGGCCCCTTGTGTACTGAAATGGCGATTTGTATTTCTCAACTTTAGAAACAGAGAATGGAAAATAAATAATATGACAATCCTTTGATTTGACCCAATTTTGGAAAAGCAAGAAAGTAAGATTCGAAAGTTTCTTTTTTTAAAAGGGATAAAGCGCCAATGATGGCATCCGAAATAAAAGTTGTAGCCAAGGTAACGGCAGATAAGTTGTTACCTGAACCACGCGTAGCGATCAGCTGGCATCTCTTTTCTAACATGAGAAGAATAAGTTGATTGTTGCTGTTCTACAGCAGATTGCCATCTCTCTTTTATCAAATTTTTATCTTTGTTATTTTTTTTTTTTCGTCTGCTTTTGATTGTAGAAAGTAAATGCAGTAGTCGGATAAATTGTCTTTTAAAAATGTATTAACCGGATTTTGTTTCTCTTTTAAATGCTTATCAAAAAATTAGTTAAATTTAAATGTGTCTTCTGTAGAATATATTAATTCCTTACATAATGTTACTTTGGATGGAAATATTTTATTAAGTAGTTTTGAAAGATTCAGAAAGAATTACAATTTATTTCAAACTTATTTTAGCCTCATAAAAAAAATAAGTGTGGCGTTTCTAGATTTTTAAAATAATAAAAATAATAATAATACAGTTAACAGTTTACGATTTTTATCGAACTCATAACCGATTATTGCCAATTGTAGTTAAAAATTCAAAATGCGTTCCATGCAGCAGTTTGATGACTATTCTATTTATTATTTACAAGAATACGTGACTATTGACTGCTGAAGCAATATTTATAGTTGTGGATTGCGAGAAATATATAAAAATAATGATTATGTAAAAGTAACACACTCAAATAATAACTGGTTTTATTGAAGGTTTTTCAACTAAGGTATGTAATTTATCTGGATATTATATATATTCTAGTATATAAAATAATCTTTATCTGCTATTTATAATTGCTGTCCGTGAAAATTAAATTCCTAAAAAAATCTACTGATTAAATCTTCTATTTCATAGTTTCATGACAAATTTCGAATGTAAATAAAAGAAAGAAAAATTCAATTATTAATGGCTTTAAAATTAGATTACCATAATATGGGTTATGTTTTATGTCAGTAGTTTTATTATTATTATTATTATATGTATTATTCTACTATATTAGAAATGCAGAGATGAAGAAATGCTCCACGGGAAAATAATTTCTATAAATTCAATAATTTGTGATTGCTGCTTCAGTCATCTAAATAATACCATCCTAAACAAATGAAGGGTTATATACAAATTCAATTTAGAACGCACTGCCTATTGCAAGAGAACATACAGATTAAAATAGTCAAACAGCCATATTAAAAAAATGCACAGATACATAAAGATGGTGAAATAATTTTATGTATCCTAGTTAGAGTATTTAGGCTGATTTGGAAATCTCCAAATAAAAGAATTTCTATAAAAATCCAAGTTATGTCAGCAAAATTTTTAGAAACTGGCTAGATCTTTCTTTCTTTCTTTTCTTATTTCTTTTTCTTTCTTTCTTACTAATTTTTAAGCTGGATCCAGACTTTGACGGAATTTCTTTTTAAACTGTTTGAAAAGATTTATTTTAGGAATATTTGCATTTCAAGTGTTTATACTATGATCGACAATTTTACAAAATGCACTGCTTTTATTGAATTTTTATAAGGAATTTCGAATGTATGAATACATTAAAAATTCTTGCATTCAATAAAGTTTGCAGATTTCCTGTGATACAATACATAAATTTTTCTAATACTTTTCGCAGATTTCGTATCTCTTCATCATTTAAAAATTTTAAAGTTATGATTTAGACGACTTATTATTAAGACACATACTTTATTTCATAACTAATAACTTCTATTTTTAGCTCACAGGCTATCATAGCCTGAGAGCTTATGTGCCCGTCCGTTCTGTATGTACGTTCGTACGTGCGTAACGCGATAACTCACGATAAAAATATGGGATCCACTTGAAATTTTGTATATAGGTATATCCTGATAAGGCGCTTCCCTGATTAGTTTTTGGAGTTCATTCGATATGTATTAGAGGGAGAACGGGGGGCTCATGCCCCTCCCCTTAATTGATATAAACGGGATTTTCATGCAGAATTAATAGTTTTTGTTCAAAATTTAGATATAGGATCATTTTGATGAGGCGATTCCGTGGCTGTTATTAGGTGTTCATTGAATAAGTATAAACAGGGGAACGGGTGTTCTAATGCCCTCCCCTTAATTTATATAAATGGGTTTTTCAAGCAGAATTGTCAGATTTCGTTGAAATCTCTGAATAGTTTTTTAAGTTTAATGGTTAAGTATGAAAGAGGGGTATAACTCCTCTTAAATTATATAAATGCTAAATGGGTTTTTATTAAGAATTATCCGATTTGCTCTGAATTTTGGATATAGATTTTTTATATGATAAATCATGTCCTTGATAGTTTAGGAGGTTCAATGATTAAGTATAAAATAGCAGAAAGGGGAGAGCTGTTTCCCCTTCTTAATTTTTTTTCGAACGGAATTAACCCTTGAAAATACAAGGCTGTAATGTACAATTAGTATGCGTAGTCTGTGAGCTCAATGCCATCAGTTTAACTGGGCAATATTCTTTTTATTTTTTATTATTAAATTGATTTTTTTAATTATGTAAGGCAATGGTTATTAGCACATAATTATTCCAGACATTCTGAGAGATTGGTCAAATACCCATAACTCTTTCGAATCTGGTGTACTATTAATAGTACATGTCCTTTAATGGAGTGTTATTTTATTTTAAGAAATACTTTTGATATCATTTACATGTACTAATGTTATTATATGTCTATGCATTTACTATATGATTTCATTTATGTCTATGCATTTACTAATAATAATAATTATTATTAATTGCTTAATACTCTTTGTGTCGTTTACGATTCTTTTATTTCAAGCATATATTTCACTTATTAAATTTAAAATAAATGTTACTTTCCTGATAGAATTGTGTGTAATAAAGCGCAAGAAGTATTAGAAAATTGTAATATAAGTTAAATCTTATTATAATGCAATGTTTTCTAAACATCTCCAAAAATTCTTCCTTAGCCTATTGTCATATGAATGTTAATTGAATAGTAAGCAAAACGATAATATTCGTTATCATTCAGACAATGAAATATTCGTTAAACTGTGATTAATCTATATGGATAGCTAGTGTTAATATTATTAACATAAAAGTAACTTTTTTCTGAAAACTGAAAAAAAATTCGGACCCAAAAGGGTTAAAACTATTTATTTTTATTTATTTTTTATTATTCTATTAATTCAGTTTTTTATTGATTTTCGTAGCGAACTATTAAAATGATGGGTACTAGCTTGGTTTTCCCGTCGACCAAATTACTGTCGCCAAATTCAAAGATTAAATGCCAATAATGGTTGATCGCATATCACATTTAGTTGACATTAAACATGATACACGTGTTTGTTACGTCATCAAATGATTTTTAATTTAACATTTAATTTGTGTTTTTATTAATGTTCTACTAAAATATTTTTTATTTTTCGTTATTTAAAAGATAACTGCGTCAATTTTTATAATTTGGCTATAAGTTTGGCGATTTGTATAATTTGGCGAAATTGGTGTTGGTGGACGGGATAACCAAATAATATTGCAACTGTTTCATGGATTACACTACTACAGCACCCTTTAAGTTGACTTTTCGGTAAGCCGTGTATTGTAGAGGAAAAATCTAATTGACAGTCAAAGAATGGAACGAATAAGCCTTTGCATTTTCAATAATGATTGATTATATAAATAACATAAAATTAACGCAAATATCCGATTTGATGCGAGTTATAGTGTCGTTCAGAAAATGTTGGTAGCTCGGATGAAATGAAAGGGGGAAATTAAACAATCACAGGGTTCATACTCATCAGAGGATTATGGGATTTCTGGGAAAATCAGGGGATAAAATATGGAATGTAAAAATCAGAGGAAACTCAGGGAATAATTCAAAAAATTCCACAAACGTGGGAAAACTTGAAAATACGAGTGGTTACTCTGGAAAACTGAAAACAATTGCTGTTATTTGCGTGCTTTATGATATCGCATTTGACAACATATACCTTCTAACACTGTGAAATTTGACACAATCCAAGAAGAACTTAAGACTCCACATTAGGCACAGAAAAAGAACCGGATGATAATGTAAAGTCTATGAGAGCGTACTTTTAAAATATATCGCTCAAATTTTAATAATTTTACTTTTTTTTTTTTTTTTTTTTTTTTTTTTTTTTTGCATAGATAGCTGAGGACGAAAATTACTTTAAAATTCAAAACTGGTTTAAACTGGTTCTGAAACTGAAATTATTATAATATAAAATATATATAAGCAAAATTGAAAAAAGCAAAAACTAGGCCGGTTGTAGATCGTCCTCAGCTATCCTATGCAAAAAAAATCAGGTAAAACTATTAAAATTTGAGCGAGATATTTTGAAAGAACGCCCACATAAACTTTACATTATCATCCGGGTCTTTTTCTGTGCCTAGTGTGGGGCCTTAAGAAAGATAAAGGGAGTTTTTAAATCGCTGTATTAAAAAATTACTGCACTGTAATAAATATATGCAACGTAACTTCATAAAACTGGTGGCAGCTGCTGCCTCCAATTTATGGAATAATTTCTTTTACCTTTATGTAATTTACCTTGGTGTAATTTAAACATTTAATACTGGTGTAACATTACACCGATTATATCGGTTAAAGTATTCCATGAAATTGGAGGCAACAATACTACCACCAATTTTATGGAGTAGCATTGCGCAAATGTTTTATAGTTTGGCAATTGTAGTCTTATATTATTTATAATGCTTTACAAAGAGGTAATACAATCATAAAGTAGAAATTAAATTCTTTCTGCATTTTTTTTAAGGTCAGTCCCCACAAGGCATACAGATTTCATCTCTGTTTTACACAAATTGTTTTTCCTTCAAAGTTCTGAAAATATTGTTATAGGTGATATACCGGGTGTCCCAAAAATGACTGATGGATTTTAAAATTCAATAACTTGCAAACGATGACAGCTATTTAAAAAAATTTTGCAGGAGGATTATGTATAATGTCAGGAGTTTTTTTACCGTAACTTTTTATTTTAGTTCGATTTTCAAACAATAGGTGGCGCTGACGGCGATTGAAGGCCAGGTCGACGCTTCACTCAGCATTGATCATCTGGCCTTCAATCGCCGTCAGCGCCCCCTATTGTTTAAAATTCGTACTAAAATCATAAGTTAAAAAAGCAAAAAAAAAAAAAAAAAAAACTCCTGACCTTATACATAACCCTCCTGCAAAAATTTTTTAAATAGCTGTCACTGTTTGCAAGTTATTGAATTTTAAAATCAATCAGTCATTTTTGGGACACCCGGTATAAACTTTATTTTCCATATTGCCCTATTTTTATTTTATTTTGGAGAAGTGGAATTGTGTCATAAAAAATTTCCTTTATTGCAGACATGGAAAAACAGCACATCCTAGAAAATACATCAAGGGATTCTCAGGGGATATATTTTTCTTAGAAAATGAGTATGAACCCTGTATCAATGTATTCGGAAACATTACTTTCTCAGATGTTTCTAATAAATGAAAGACAAAAATATCGTGTTTCCCGAAAACTCGATTTTAGGTACAATATGTCTGACTGTGCCAAAATAGTTAAAAATAATTGGTATATAAGTAAATGTTGATATATTTTCTATTCTGAAGTACTATCATACACTAAAACATTCTATATTATGTTCGTATTTTAAAACATTCTAAATAGTTTGATCATTTCTTGAAAATGTAGACGAGGAAGTGCTATACGCACCCAATTTTATAGGAAACACTTATAACATACCTAAGTTGCATGTATAATAATTTTCAATATGTTTAAAATAGTGTAATATCATTAAAATACACAAACGATTTTCCCCACAAGCCGCAATAAAATAATATTATTTGGAGTTTCCTTTTAAATGAACCGTAAATGCTGCACGTTTTATTTTCAATGCCGAACGTACAATAGTATAAAATTTGAGGACATGGAAAAAAGATTAAAAAAAAAAAAAAAAAAAACGCAAACAGTAATTTCAAAAGTTAACCTTTATACAAAAAAGAACCATTTTATATTTGATATTATTAAACATTTTATGCATGTTTAAATATTTTAAATTTATTATTATTATTTAGGCTAATAAAATTTATGTGAGGAAAATTTAAACAAATCATTTTTGCTATTTACTATTAATATTATTTTACGCAATTCACATTTTGGACACAAAGATAATGTCATTTCATGTACATATATATTATAAATGTGATATCACAGCAAGTACATTTGCTGTGTTTCAAATATTTGTAAAGGCAACTGAATGGTAATACTGAAATGCTTAGAAAAATCATGGAAAATTACTTCTTATCTATAACTTCTATAGTGAAAATTTTTAAGAGGGCAAAACAAAAAAAGGGGGGCGGAGAAGGGGGGGAATTATCATTTGAGACCGCTTTCATGCTAAAAAAAAAAAAAAAAAAAAAAAAAAAAAAAAAAACCCACCAAGTGTTAATTTTTATGAAAATAAATTACAAAGGCACGATTGGGAAAAAAAATGTTTGTTTATTTATTTATTATTGTTATTATTATTTTTATCCAAACGATGTTAAAAATAACACTGTTTAGATAAAACCCTAGCTCTTACAGAAAACGAAATTAAAAACTTGTGAAAAGCGGTCAGATAAAATTGTTAAAATAAATTCGTCTCTAATCCTGATTTTTTTTTTTCTTCTTTTGTGAAATTAATACTTACTTTTAACTTTGAAATCTACCTGTGTCTGAGCCAGTAGAGATTATTTCAATTTTGAATGCTGGCTTAAATATTATTTACAAGTTTACATCTGAGGTATTGGGCTGAATGCCAGAAATTATCAAGAATTAGAAAAAAAAAAAAAAAAAAAAAAAAAAAAAACACGACAATGTTATTGCATCATCCAATGTATAGTATTAAGGTTACATTTACCACTTTTAAAGAATATTATAAAAATTCATTCTTCTATCATACAAGATTGTTTTTGTGAATGAAAAAAACATCATCTGTCATAATTATACTTCAAACAATAAAATTTCATAGATGATACAGTATATGATAAACCATATGGATCTTATATGGCCTCAAAAAAAGTTATTTATTACATTAACCGTTTGCAACAATGAATTTTTTATGCCTCTGCAATTCAATCCGATTTCATCACGATCTTAAAATTTTCGCCAAAGTTAGAACACTAAAAAACCTGTCAGGTGCTTGCACAGAATTAAAAAAAAAAAAAAAAAAAAAAATATTTAAAAAATCTGAGAACTTTGATAATTTGAGGCTAAAAGAATAACAGCCATAAATAATATATCAGCGCCCTTCTAGGGCTTAAATAGACTGGAAAACAAGCTGAGAAACCGAAGTCGTTAAACGGGTCGTGTAAAAATGTGTCAAAAAAGTTTCAAAATACTCGAAAAGTATCAAGTTTTATCGTAAAAACTACCCCTTTCAATACAATCACCTGAAACAAAGATGTGTTTTTCCACCGTAAAAAAAGCGTTACCGGAAAAATTCAAACGCAAAAAGCCACGTGATACCTCTCATGACAAGCAGGTGGTATCCATGACGACACAAGTTTAATCCATATCGCCGCTCGGAAATGCATGATTGAGGAGGGAAGAGGAGGGGTAGGCCAGCTGCTTAGCTCGTTATAAAAAAATAAAAATAAAAATCGTAATAATTGGGGAGGGGGGTTAAATGTAGCTAGATAATGCAGCTCGCGTTTAGCTGACAGCAGCTGTTTGAAGATTTTATAGAGTCGAAAGGGTATTCTTGTTAAAACGCAACGCGGACTGCAAAAATAAGTATGTACAGAATCGTTTGACGAAATATAAATATCAGCCTTGCCAGAACAACAACAACAAAAAAAACAATTAAACATTTTAAGAATAACAAAAAAAAAAAAAAAAAAAAAAAAAAAAAAAAAAAAAATCAAAATTTTTTTTTCAACTATGCTTTTGTAATTTATTTTCATAAAAATTAACATTTGGTGTTCCATACAAAATTTATTTTTTTAAATTTAACTTGAAAGGGGTCTCGAATTAAATTAAATTTAAATTTCTTGCAGATTTTAGCTATTTTTTCCAAGTTTCCAGTTCCGAATTGTTCAATTTCAGTATGATATTGTTTATCTAGCTGCATTAGGGCTCCTGTAACTCAGGCTGAATCGTCAAGCATCTTGTTTCCCAGTTACCGTTTGTTTCCCATTGATTTCTATGGGGCGAGAAACGTTTGAATGACTTTAAGGCTACAAAATCGTTAAAAATGGACGATTGTTTAGCAGAAAATTATTCTGACCTGTTCAGGAATGGGTTTAGAGTATTTAACTTCCATATAAATGAAAAAAAAAGAGGAGTAATTTCAGTATAAATACTTAAAAGAATAGATCTGGATTGGAGAACTTCGCCAAATATCGCGCCAACCTAATCGCTTGTATACAACAAACCAGTTTTTCGAAGCTGATGTCGTGTTTTATACCAGACAGGTGAGAAAAGAAAAGAAAAGACAAGAATTCCCCGTTCCCTCATTTATGCAACTTTCGCCTTATTCGTTTATTTATTTATTTATTTTTAGAGTGTGAGGTATTGATTTAAATGGTTGGATTCATTTAATATTTAAGAAGTAAAGAATAGAGATATTTTAAATCGAAATTGAAATAGATATTATATTTTGCGGCGTAAGAAAAGGAGGGGGGGGGGACATAGTTAAAGAAAAAGCCAAAAGTTCAGAGGGAGGTTGGATTTTATAATTATAAATTTATTGTTAAAAAAAATAACATAAATATTAGAAAAAAATCGTGAGTTTTAAAGATTTTAAATTTTGTAAGATAAAAATGAAGGATGTGTCATATTTTATTATTTATTTATTATTATTATTATTATTTATTATTATTTATTTATTAGTTTTATTTATTTATTTATTCTTTTAGCGTGGGGTTGGGGTGTTTGACTTAACAATTTATTATTTATCAACAATTACAATATAATTCCAAATAGAATAGAAAAATAAAAATGAAAAAGTATTGTTTAATTGTTTTATATTTTGAATTCTCAGTTTGGGGGAAGGGGTAATTAAGCGGTAATTTCAAAAGGTGGAGATTTAAATAATTAATTATTTATTGTTGCAATAAAGTAATAAAGAATAGAGATATTTTTAATCGAAAGTGAAAAAGATATTATATTTTTGCGGAGGAAAAAGAGGGGGGGGGGGGAGAGAGTTAAAAAAGGAAAAAGTCGAAAATTCAGAGTGGTGGGATTTTATGATTATTAATTTATTGTTTAGAAAAATATGAAAAATATCAAAGATTTATAATTTTTAAGCTAAAAATGGAGGAGGTGACATGTTTTATTATTAGTATTATTTTATTTTATTTATTTATTTGGCGTAAGGGAGGGGCATTTGATTTAACAATATTATTTATCTACAATTACTATAAAATTCCAAATACAACAGAAAAAAATGAAACAGTATTGTTTAATTATTTTACATTTTGAGTGCTTTGTTTTGGGGGGGGGGGGGAGCGAAATCGGTAATTTCGAAAGGTGGAGATTTAAATAATTGATTATTTGTTGTTGCAATAAAGTAATAAAAGGGCAAGATAGTAAATAAAAAAAGTTTTACAAATCTTAAGCATTTGATTGAATCTTTTAGGGATTAAGGGGGAAGGTGGGTGAGTTAAGATGAAATTAAAAGAAACCGGAAACACGGAAGGATTTCATTCTTCCTTTTTAAATTATTTCATTTTTTAAATTTTTAATTAGAAATTATTTTACGTACGACTAATTCGTTAAAACTGTGTCCTTAATTTACTAACTTATAGCAAAGAATATTAGCATTTGGAGCTTTTTTATTAAAAAAATATTAATCATAATTTCACTGAGAAAATAAAAAAAGAATAAAATCAGTCTAATGTATGTGAATATATATTTATACTCACATTAAATCAAATTTAGAATTAGTTCCATTTATATTTTCTTTCTTAAATAAGCATGTAAAACATATCAATAAAAATAAATTGATGGAAATAATTTTTTAATTCTAATATAGCATTATACAAAAGCATACCTGTACGTTATTATTTTACCCAATTTTAAATGCCTTATATTTTCCCGTGAGAGAGATTGAGAAACTAAAATTACTCGCCTCGCCATGTACGCGATAAGACGCCAAATCAGGCAACCATTTTGGAAACTTAATGGAGGCGTGATTCAGCCCGAGTATATAGGAGCCTTAGCTGCATATAACGTCCAACCGACAACAAAATGGCATAAACTGGACTAACGTTGATAACAGGAACATAAAACCACTCATAACGCACAAATTATGAAATACTGTTCAACATCAATACTATCACATTATTGTAACAAAACACTTATTAATTTATTTTATTCTATTTATTTATTTATTTTATTTTATTTATTTATTTTATTTATTTATTTATTTTTTTTTTTTTACAGTAAGAAAATATCTAAAACACACTTTACAAAACGCATAACACAATCAAAAGCTTTTTTTTTAGCTATTACTCTTTGTTTTCATAGGCATTATTATCTAATGTATGCCAATTCTTTTGTGCATCGCTGTACATAATACATATGTAGATTTTATGCATACTGCATAGCAAATGACACTATAGATTTATTGCTTTTTGAAGTTATAAGGACTTTTCTAGAAAGACTTTTTCTGTATTTTCTTATGTCCAAAAGTAACGATCGAAACAGAGCTGTTATTTTTACGCAAAACACGTTAAAAAATACTTTAATCTCTTTTATCTATCTTTAAAATCATTTTTGTTTAATTTGAAAGAATCTATATGTATTTTCGTAAATTTATTTTGCAATAAATGCACTTTTCTCAAATAAGAAGTTGGAATGTCCAAATTGTGTAACGCTCTAAACGCCGATTTTTTTTCTCGTAAATTTATTTTTAAAGATTATGTTATGTCTTGAAACGTATAATGAGATATTTATTATAATGTTTTATCATAAATAATTATGTGTTTTGTGTAAATAATAATTTGTTTTGTGTATTTAGTATCTGCAATAATATAATTTTTCTTAGAAGCACACTCAACTTTCACTTGTAGATTGATTAATTAAATGCTTTAATAATTAATTTTCCAGAATAATTGCTGTCTTTTAATGTTTGTATATAAGTTTATAGACTTATATACTGTATTGTGAAAAAAAAAAAAAAAAAAAAAAAAAAAAAAAAAAAAAAAAAAAGGCCTTAAATTTGAAATTTTAAAAAATCATTAATAATTAACGTTTAATGATCCCACGTTTTGATAATTGACCATATATTTTAAATTTCAAACGATTCGGCTAGGTAGTTTTTGTTCTGTTATATATGGACAGACAGACGGACTGAAAGACGACTATAGGAGTTACGTATTTACATAATTACGAACGCACCTAAAAAGGACAAGTAGAAAATGCACGTCAAACGTGGGATATGAGGTGCGTTAATAACATAACTCCTTTTATCTTCTCGTTCAGATCTTAGTGCCATAACACCCACCAGTTACCGAGAAGTTCTGCTCTCGAAGCTGGTAGACGGGAGGTGCTGGGTTCAATCCCAATCGCGCACACCGGCCTGATCCTTGAGAGTATTCCGTGGTCTTCATCGAACTTTGGATTTCCTTGCGTAAATACGGGTTAGGCAGCCTTAGAAAGACCCACACATAGGGCGTACCCCTCCCCCCCAGAGCCTATATCACTCGTGTTGATAATTGGCCGTTATAAACACAAAGAATCCTTGCGCAAAAATGCATAAATATATAAAATTTATTAAGATTCTATTTATTAAATTCTACATGGAAATAATAAGATTCCATATTCGATTGGACGTCATTACCCTGAAAACCTAGAATCATGATCTATCATGGGATATCGCAAAATTCATCTCGTATAACAGGATTTAATAGAATGAAGAAAGCTTTTGTCTTGATATCCTTTTATGTTTTGAATCGATTTTCTTAAAATTTGAAATAGCAGAATTTTAAATTGCAGACAAAATTTTTCAATATATTCTATTCATTAAATTTTCAAACCATTCGGTTGAGTAGCTTTTGCGCTGTTATAAATATGGACAAACATACAAACGGATGGACAAGACGGTGCTTATAGGTGATACTATTTATTTATATACAAATAAGAAGGCGCTCAGATCTGCTCTTCAGTCTATTCTTCAGACTGTTCTTTGTTTTAGCAAATTTAATAGCACGGAGAAGGGATGCAGTGGAGGGTATACGGGGGTATACGCCGTATACCCTCTAGATTTTTTAAAGTTCCGTATATTCTCTGTTTTTTACATAAATCATTAGCGTATACCCGATCTATGATCATTCATGATGTCAGCGTATACCCTCTACATATATCGTATACTCTCTGCTTTTTATTACGATTACAAGACTGTCACGGAGTTCGTTCGGATGTTTCTGTATATAGAGGTATAGTCGTAAAAATAGCAGAGGGTGTACGGTGTTCCTTTAAAAAATCCAGAAGGTATCCGGCGTATACCTCCATATATCCTCCACTACATCCTTATATATAATGAAAATAAAGGAGACACATTTCGTTTTACACTTTTAGTGAAAGTACTTTTTATATTGTTCTGCTATTTAAAAATGACCACTATCCGAGACTTCTGAACTATGTTAAATATTTTTCTTTCTTGTTTTAAGTATTGATGACAATGGTGTGGAGTGGCATGATTTATGATTACTTTAAATATTTGAAACAAATTAATAAAACTGATAAAAGCAACATTCAACATTACAACTTTTATGGTGCTGCCATCTACTGATATTTTAAGATACTAACTTTTATTTCGAACCTTTTTAAAAATAACGAGTTGAATCCCGTCGAATTCGACGAATGAAATGTTTAAAGACCCAATCGATTTGGTTTAAAAAAAAAACAAAAGTAATTGCATTATTGAATAAATATATAATAAATATATTTCCAAACTTAATGTCAAGTTTGCCGGTTACAATTTTGCATGCAAATATTCGCACATCTTCAATTAAAATTGTAATCTGAGTGCCGGCGAAATCCAGAAATTTTATTTTATATGCACTCACAGAAAATAGTTTTATTGAAAAAAAAAAAAAAAAACCTAATTTTATTTTTATTATGACATTATTTTCACTAACTGAAGTCATCTGAAAGGAAAATCTCAATCTGTGTCCATAATGAAAAGAAATATTGAAAGGTAATATCGTTATGAGTAAAAATGCGATGTTTTAAGTAGTGACGTCATTTTCTCTTCAAATGTTTTTTAAAAATTACTGTTATTAGTAATATGAAAAAGGCATCCGTAATAATATTGTAATTCCCATTTATCTGGTTGCTGAATGACATCATTTTCATCATTTGCAATTTTTCTTATTTTGCTTTAGACATTAATTTTTATCATAAATTATTTTCTGTTATTTTATTTACATTATTAATATTATTTCTCAGTAAATATATTTTCTTTACCTCAATTTGTGCATAATTATACGCAATCATTTTATTGTGGTTAAATTTTACGAAAACAATTAACTTTTTTCTTTTAAATGCGAGGACATGTTCACTGATGAAATAAAGCTTCTGACTGGTGGAAAGTGGTAATGGAAAATAAATTTTTATTATCCAGAGAAAAGCTAAACTGAGTTGCCACCATTTTGAAGAAACATCGTAAAAAGCATTTAAAATTAAAAATAAAATATAAAAATGGAAATAAATTAAAAAATAGCTAAAATGGGCACAACTACAAATAAATAGCTTTCATTTAAAAAAATAATTATCAAAATCGGTTGAGTAGAAAATTCAGGGCTGATGACTAAAAAAAACAGCCAGGTCTTTTAAATATATAGATTCTCTCGAATTTTTTTCAAGGCTTCAATCCAAAAATCAATTTTATAATATAGTCAAAAAAAAAAAAAAAAAAAAAAAACGGAGAATATACATACGTTGCAAGAAAAAAAGTATTCGAGAGAGTATACACTATAACGTTATTTAAAAAGTTTTTTTTTTAATTTTATTATTAATTATATTAAAATTTTTTATTTAAAAAATTATTTAAAATTCAAGCTACTGTCATCTGTAATTTTTTTTTTTTTTTTTTTAGGTAAAGTAGATCAAATTTTAAATGACAAATTATATACTCTAAAATAAATTTAATTAAACTGACTCAAACAGAAATAATTAATAAGCACTTTGGTTCGAGCATTCAATGCAAAATTTTTGAATTTTGAGTACCGGTTGCAAAAATACTGCGATTTGGTAATAGTGGTACTCGAAAATGATTGCAAACTCCAGACGTCAAGGGAACCTTTACATATAAACGTGTAAATTTTTCTTTCTTTCTTTCTTTTTTTTTTTTTTTTTTTTTTTTTCTTTTGAAAATTTTTTTTTTGTTGGATCTTAGTTGTCAAATAATATATATCAGATTTATGCCCAATTAATTTTGCAAGCTAAACTGAAATTACTTAATAAGAATAAAAGTGGCCAGTAAATCTGGTGACATTTAGCTCATAGGTTATTCACACTGTATACCAAGTATTAATTCATATAATTCATATCGTCGTACAGTTCCTAAAATCGCAAATTGAATAATTCTGCATTAAGAACCTGTTTATCTAATTCAAGGTCAAGGAGGGATTAGAATCCCTCCTCTTCTTTAATATTAATC
Organism: Maratus speculifer; assembly: GCA_964019185.1. Taxonomy (NCBI): domain Eukaryota; kingdom Metazoa; phylum Arthropoda; class Arachnida; order Araneae; family Salticidae; genus Maratus; species Maratus speculifer. The sequence goes on along the minus strand of OZ025296.1, from coordinate 339,577,716 downwards.
AACGAACCTCATGTATAATAGTTGGGGAAGTGCCCTGTCAGAGGAAATCAGTGTACCAAATCCGAAGCAAATAGGATAATTCAACACGAAAAACCATTTATCTAAATTAAGTGGGGGGAGGGGAAGGTCAGCCTCCATTCTCTCCTTTTTAAACTTGGCTAATGGATTCTCAAAACTAATCAGGAAATCACCTTATCAAAATGAACCTATGTGCAAAATTTAAAGCAAATCGGATATTTCTATAAAGAGTTATCGCATTACATACTTACATATATACGTACATACAGTATCTGTGACACATTAGCTCTCAGGCTTTAATAGCCAGTGAGTTAAAAAGCTTGAATTTTTTATATTGCATATGTACAAAGATTATGATTTGCAGTCAGGGGCTGTGCATAAATAACATTATCATTTTAGGGGGGAGGGGGGTCTGGCACATGATATCGCGAGGTATCTCTAGGGGGAGGGGGTGTTTGTCTTTTGATATCGATTTCATTTTTGATTCAATCAAAATTTTCTCTTTTTATTTGTAACATGGTCTTTGATTCAAAATAGTATATAAACTTATTTTAGTCGGTTATCTATTTTTCGGAAAATACAAAGTTAGTATTAAAATCGCTAAATTTTTATAAAATTATTTAATTCTAAAATATGGAATACCCAGTGTTTGACATTCCTATTCTTCTTCATCTGTGTATGCATATATAATCACGGTTCGAGGAGCCATATGTGCAATATATTTGAAATGAAGCTCGTGTTTATTAATAAATAAAAACGGAAGAATGTTGTCCACTTGTTTTGTTGATAAGAATTTCTATCTACTCCGCATCCCTCTTCTGTTCGATGCAAGTGCAAGAAAACATTACTCCCCTGTTGAATGCTTTATGTAACAAAAAGCTATTATAAAATACTTTTAAATAGTAACTAATATTTTAAATTTATTTGATATAGCGATTTTTAGGTGAGTTCGTAATTATGTAAATACGTAGCACCTACTGTTGTCGCTCAGTCCGTCCGTCTGTCTGTCCATCCGTCTGTCTGTCTGTCCGTCCGCATATAACAACGCAAAAACTATTCAACCGAATCGTTTGAAATTTAAAACATATAATTATTACATAATTTTGTCGAGTCATTTCAAATTTTATGAAAATCGGATGGATAGATCAATTACAGGGACAATCAAAAGGATTCCGTTACATTACGTCAATGGGGAAAAAAAGTTTCAAATGCATTTTAATCATTTGAAATTTAAAACGTATATTTATTACATAATTTTGTTGAGTCATTTCAAATGTTATGAAAATCGGATGCATAGATCAGTTACAGGGACAATCAAAAGTATTCCGTTACATTATAATCAATGGGAAAAAAAGTTTCAAATGCATTTTAATCGTTTGAAATTTAAAACATTTAATTATTACATAATTTTGTCGAGTCATTTCAAATGTTATGAAAATCGGATGCATAGATCAATTACAGGGACAATCAAAAGTATTCCGTTACATTACGATCAATGGGAAAAAACGTTTCAAATGCATTTTAATGGTGTTACACTCATTTGAACATAATATAATTGACATGAATCTATGATGTATGTACTAAAATATACATTCTGTACAATCTGGGATGCAGAGAATATTTATTATTAAATTACAGGGCCACACAAATGTATTCCACTAAATAATGTTATACGGGGAAACATTATTTGGGGCGTGTTTTAATTATATTAACCTACTTCACATTTTATGAATAAGATATACGTTAATGAAGTATAATAAAAATTACTCCCTGCATATTTACAGGAACACAAAGATTTCGACCACTATACTGTATCCAAAGTACGCTCTACTATATCAGCAAGATCTGAATATTTTAAAACTTATAGTACGAACGCACCTCATTTGCTATTTCCAAATTTTTTCTTTTTCTCTTCATCTGAATCAATTAAGTATGCAAAAAATAAATGGAGCCAGTTTTGTATATCACTTCAAACAAAAGAAATAAATTCTGAAAAACATTTTTTTCCTTTTTGATAACGATATCAGTACTATGAGTTGGAGGGGGGGGGGGGGGTCGAGGAATGATATCGAAAGGAGGAAAGGGGGTTCAAAACTACTAAAAAGTTGATAATGTTATATTTGCACAGCCCCTCAAATATGTAGAAAATGCAATTGACAAAATTTTAAACGCCACCTTCCTTTTACATATTCGGAATTTAATTCAGAGTTACCATAATATTAAAATTGATACTTTTGCTGATCTTTAGTTTTTGATAATCTACAATTTTTCTCTTTACCTCCTAATCTTTCAAGCCAATCAAATTTAAGAGATTCAGTTAATCAAAATCTGTGTATTTTGTATTAGTTCATTGTATTTTGATCTAGAACCTCAATCTATGAGTGCCGAACGAAAGCATTGTTTTCGGTTGACATCGCTACTTTATTATGCTCGTACCGAAGTGGTATACCTTTTAATCCACCGGCAGTACTTATAAGTACCATTAAAATTACTTATTATAAAATTCTTTTAATACGTCGATTAGTTGTAATACTGTTTAGAATGAGTTACAGATACATAACTTTATTTTGTTCCAAAAGCACTATTGGTTATACAAAACAAAAAGGGGAATTTCCTTTGCCTTTGTATCTTTTCAGCTTTCTTGGCGCTGAGGGAGGGGGGGGGGAGATTTTTCAATTCGGAAATATTTGTAGGGGGAACTGGGTCACATTGATACTTGGGGCACATTGATACACCCTTTGTACAGTACACAGGGTCAGTACAGGAAGTTTTACAACAGCTCCAAAAGGTGATACTAGTGAAATTAACAACATACAGAAAGTTTTGGAATGATTCAATAGTTTGATAAAATGGAATGGGTGATTAATTGTTTTTGTACGTCAAAAGTAAATTTGAGTTGTACAATTGAAATGATATTATACAACTGTTGCAGTAATTTCAACCGAAAAGAATACCCTCCCTGGCAAGTAAAGCTACTCTTTATCAGTTTCTCATTCTTTATTGTTAGATAAATTACGAAGTGTTGTATTTGCGACTCATTTTATTCAAAATGGCTGTATGGGGCACATTAATACAGTCTTTGTCGGGGCACATTGATACAACCTAAATTCTTTTCTAGTTCATTTTTTCATTACCTTTTATTTTTTTCTTTACCATACACTCCTTAATTCAACCATTTTTTGTCAAAAATTCCACTATTAGTTTTTATTGAAGTGAAATAGCTCTAATTTCTTTATATTAGAACATTTTACAGTATTTTTGCAAACAGAAGACGTACAAACTAACACAATATTTAGTGCTAGTAGAATTAACAAAAGAAATGGACTGCATCCTGGCAAATCTCAAATTTATATCGATTCTCCAGAGAAAAATGTATTATCGACACGAGAAATGTTAAGTAAGAGAAACAAGCTGCAGAACAGTACAGGATATTATAAACATAATTTTTAATATAATTATCCTTTATTTTCTGTTTGTTCACCGATTTATAAACAGAAAACCTGGTAATTATTTCCCCTTTCCTTTGAAAAAAGATAATTCTGGGGTTAAAGTGCCAGATATGACAAAGTTACCACAGCCAACACACAGACAAGGAACAGAAAAGGAACAGCCAGAACATCAGGTCATTATGTATTTCACTTTTTATTGCTTTAATATCGCTTGCAAAGAAATTGTGTGCGATTTTAATGTCTATATATATATATATATATATATATATATATAATGGTTTACTAACTATTTTTCTATGAAAAATATGCATTGGTGTTATTTTGTCTCTATTTTTCCGAGCCGTGTCAAAGTGTATCAATCTGCCCCGGAGATGGGGCACATTGATACAAATTACTTTTTTTGATTTTTTTTTAAAATTACATACAAAAATAAAATATAAAACAATGATTGTACATTTTTATAACACACTACACAGGTTTTGCTGACATCACATAGAAAAATAACTTTAAATTTCTGCTTTCTAGAAACCAAAAATTTTTTTTGAAAAAAGCTGTATCAATGTCCCCCAGTTCCCCCTATATTTATATTGCAAGAACATCCTATTTGTACATTTTATAATTCTACAAAATACCAAGAAAGCAATTTAAAATAAAAGATTTGAGTGGGGGTTATAAATATTGTACGAAATCCCTGTAAATTTAAATTTAATTAATCCTTCTAAATCTTTCAATTCTTTTAAAAGCTTTAAAAAATTTATTACACGATTATGTAAATCTTTTAATTTAGTTTAAACAATTTACATAAAACGCTTAACCCATTTTAGGCCAAGCACAGAAATTTTATAAAATGTAGCAATATTTTTATTGAAATATGCTTAAATTACATACATTAAGACACAAAAAAAAGATTCGTGCATGAAAAATAATATTTTATATAAGAAATAATATTTTATATAATAATATAAAATATTATTTCTTATAATGAATAATATGAATATGAATAATATTTTTATGACTTTTGTTTTATTCTTATTTCATATACAGAATTTGCAACTTTAATCTATTTTAAAAACATATAATTCATTTCAATTGGAATAATAATATTTTTTTAAAAAGTCGAATTTGTCAAAGGCGTTTCAAATTAAAACTCTAGCGTATTTTGAAAATTTTTTAAGAGAAAGTGTTTACTCCAGTTGAATTACTAATATTTTATGGATGCCTTCAAAGGCCTTAAAAAATAGAAGAAAAATAAAATTCTTGAAAAAAATGTGTCAGAGTGTTAAAAAAAAATATTTATCGAAATGTTTCGTATACGAACCTTTGGCCGAAAATGGGTTAATGTAAATTTTCATGAATTTATGATTCGGTAGATAAAGGATTAGTTGGCAACTTCGCCCATAAGAAAAATCCACTCGCTGATGTTAATATATGAGAGATATATTTTAAAATATCTAGTTTGCAGTTCAATGTTTTTATTTTATTATTACTTATTTAATTATTTATTTTTGTATTAAATAATTAGGTCTATATGCAAAGGGCGTTTTTTACTTAATGATTACATAATTTTATTCATGACCTATCATTGAATTAATGTGGTATGATAGGATTTAATAGCATGAAGAAAATTTTTATGAATATTTTTTTTTAAGCTTTGATTCGATTTTCGTGTGATTTAAGGGTGTATTTCGATTCAAACTGCTTATTTTCCGATTTATTTTTGAATCCACTTTTGCTCTCAAATTCATGAAACTCGCAGATTCTATTATTTAGAAACTACACAAGATGCCGTGACTGTCGATTCTTTGATAAATGCAGAAAATATTGCAAAAAAAGCAATCAAAAACGGCAATTTGAACAGATTTTTTCGAAGAGGGAGATTTGGGGACGAAAAAAAGTGTCATACTGAGTAACTGAGTAGATAATTGTTCATAAATCAAATTCTAATGAATGGAGCGTAAAATGACATCACACGGCACCTTGTACGTCTCTTCAAAAATCCCCTCAGCAAGTTTCATGTTTCTACTTTTAAAAGTGTGTCTGTCTGAAACTGTATCGGAAAATTTCGAGCTCTTGAAGGTGAAAAAGAATTTTTTCGAATACACCTTTAAAATGACTCTATCAAATTCTGCAACGAGTCCATGGGTTAAATTTCAAACCATTCCGCTTGATAATTTTTGCGCTGTTTTATGCGGACAGATAGACAGCCAAAAGGACCAGAGGTCGTCGACGTCTATAGATGCAATATATATATTTATATAATTGCAAACGCATCTAAAAGTCCTGTAAAACATCAAAAAATGCAAAAAAAAAAAGTCTTTATTGGGATGGATCTCAGTTATCCAATGTGATGAACTTTTATTACATTCATTCACTTATTACAGAGGTCTGCACGGGCCGGAATTCCAGGACCCGCGCCTGGCCCGAACGAAAGTTATCGTGGCTCGGCCCGGCCCGTTGTAAAAATTAAAAGTTCAGCCCGGCCCAGTTAAATAAGACCTCACTTTATTTCTACAAAATAAAAAAAAAGAAGAAAAAAAGAGATTTTTTTAATAAACAATTAACATTCTTTTAAAGAATACTACATATGTAATTATGGGATAATTTTTCAGTATATTTTTAAAATACGATGCGTTGTTCGCAAGGCAGTGTAATAACTTTGCCTCTTATAGATTAAAGCTAAGTGGTTGGTAGCGTAAGTGCCGCTCGGCAAATAATCCAGGCAATTTAATGGAGAATCAATTATTTATTTGTAACAATAAAAAAGGTTCTCTGTATTAAATTTTATATACAGCATAAATCATTTTAGAACTCGTAGGATCTTAATCCACCAGCTCCAAGTCCAAAGTTCTATTTCAGTCCACAGAATGTTCAGTTTATAAATCACGTAAAGTTTCTACAATTCAGCAACACGGCGTTCTCTAAACACCGAAGATGAGACTTGTCACCGGCACTCTCCTAGCGAGAGTCCTCTTCCTCCGGCTCACTTGGGTGACGTCACCCTCTGCAGCTCCCGATCCGAGCTGATCCACTTTTCTCAGAGAACAAATCCGAGCTCCGAGCTCTGTTCTCTCCTCTTCTCACTCCGAGATCAAAATCCCCCCTGCAAAACCTTTGCTTCCTCTTTTTCTTCTCAGCCAAGACCTCCCCTAAAGGTCACGAACCAATCATCAACCTTAATGATCTTTTCTCATTAAAAGATTCGTAACATCGTCTTATCATTCGTACCTGAAAATACACGCCTATGGCGACAATATGTCTGGTCTCTGATCCTCTGTGCTTTCATTTTTGCGTCGGCGTACTATCAAAGGTGCGACTCGTGTGGTCCCCTATTCACGTTAGTGTCGCCCGCCTGTCTTTTCAGCTGATCGATGATGATTTAGCGATCCTTTTAAATCGCCGATCTTTTCATCTTGAGAATGAAAGCCATTTTGTGTTTTCAGTTCCATAGTGAAATCTCTTTTCAGAAAAAATGTCTTTAAAAGCCTGTGATAAATCTAAATTATCACAGCAGAAACTACGCAATAGCAACAATAATGATTACTTAGGGCTATCCAGCCTTTCAATAAGCTGGGGCGCACCTCATCTCTTCGAGTTCAATGAAGGGTGCCATTATTTACGTAGCTGAAAGCATGTTGCAATGTTATTGCACAGTATTAGTACACACGCACGCACGTCTTAACATTATGCAGATGAGCCTGACAGCAATAGACCAATGTCCCCTACAATTCTGGAATTGCGTGTTATAAATTTAAAATTGCTTTTAGGATATGAAAATAAGTTTCGACTTATTTCTAAAGCGTGAATTTAGTATTAAAAAAATTACAAAAGCAACGACAAATAGTGACCAATCCATATGGAATGATCCAGTGAGATAGTCTGGGAGTGCTTTCTTAGATGGAAATCATTCTGCACTGTTTTATTAATTTTTTAATATATATATATATATGTCGCATTTTCATGGGGCCCGTATCCACATTGAGGGGCGATTTATTAAAAAAGTAATAAATAGGTCTGATTTTTTGTATTTTCTTACAATTTCCCCCCCTTCCAGACAAGTCTCCGGGGATGGGCCGGCTTCTATCCATGATACTCACCTGAAAAGGGTAAACAATTTTTACATTAAGTGAGCTAATGGGGGATGAGTTATTTCTTTCGTATACTTAACAAATAATAGAATAACAATAATAAAAAATGTACAAACATCATATCTAAAAACAACACTGTTATAAAATGTACCATTATACGTCATTGAACATGATGAAAACAATTGTATTAATAAATGCAAAACACTCAGTAAATATTATACATAGAATAAGATAATCAAAATAAGAAATATGTTGCAGATGGATTCTGAAAAGTCCAATGTTATTTACATTTTCAAATTTGTATGGAACTGTCCTGACATAGTTCAAGAAATAGTACTTTTTCACATAACACTATGTTCACAATAATGCAAAAAATTTTAAAATTCAAATATTCATAATAAATCAAAATGGTAATTAAAATTCCAAGTATTCATTATAATTCAAAACGAGATCAGATATAATATAATATCAGTTCATATGATACCAACTATTTCAGTTTGTTGGTGTAAGTAGTTTAAATTGATTATTAGGAAAAAAGTATCTTAGTTTGGAAGCATGTATTATTTCATAATCTTTTTTTGTAAGCCAGTTAGGCTTATTTATTTTGAAACTTACATTGGATAATTTTTCCATAATTTGATATGGACCAGAAAAAGGCGGACTTAACTTCCGAGTATTCGGATAGTGAAATTCTTCCACTATGACAATGTCACCAGGTTTAAAAGGCGCTTCCACAAACTTTAAATCATACCTGACTTTATTTTTCAAGTGATGTTCACTTGTTCTTTGGAAAGCCTCTTTTCTGGCTTCCTCTACAGGGGGGTAATAATTTTCATTGCCTAATAGAGATGGATAAGGTAATTGGCCGAACATTAAGTATGCAGGAGGGTACTTGGTTACCGAATGAGGTGTGTTATTGTACTCATTAATTACTTCCTGCAGAATTTTGGGCCAATGGGACGTTTGAAGGGGTAGAATTTACTTTAAGTCTTAGTCGGGTGCAAATTGACTGGTTCACACGCTCATTTTTCCCATTACACTGTGGTCTACGAGAAGAAGTAAGTAATTTTTTTACATTCTGTTTATGTACCCATTTACGAAGTTTAGACGCTGTAAACGCAGGATTTCTATCCGTTAAAATTTTCTTGGGAAGTTGAATATTAAAAATCTGTTTTAGAATATTAATGTAGACTTCAGTTGTAACATTTTTAAAAGCAAAACCCCAAACATAACGAGTAGCGTGATTAATAGCTATGTGCATATACCTTTTAGATGAATTATAATAGTTAAAACCTCCTACTGAATCTAATGAAATTATATCGAAGGGTAATTCTGCAGGTGGTAATGCCTCCAGAAGACCAAATTTTGGTTGGTGTGATTTTTTGTTTAGTTGGCAGACCTCACAATGCTTGACAAATTGTGTAATATCGTGGGTCATGCTGCTCCAATAGTATTGTGGGGAAATTAAATTTAACATTTTTTGGATTCCGGGATGGCCAAATTCTGTATGGGTTTTTATTAATAATTTCTCCCTCAAGGAGAATGGTACTACAATTTTTTGAAAACCCTTTTTGTGAATTATTACAATGTCATTAAATTTTTGAAATTTAGGCCCTGTTATATTATCTAATTGTTGGTGTTCTTTAATTTCATCTGATGTTAATAAATGAATATGGGGATTTACAGAAAAAGTGGGATTTCTTGAAAGCATGTCTGCTTCAAAATTGGTGGATCCTTTGTTATATTTTACAGTATAATCATACATACTTAATTTTAGTGACCATCTGAATAACCTACCTGTTAAATGCTTCACCTTCTTAAGCCATACTAAGGAGGCATGGTCAGTATGTATTGTAAAAGGTTTTCCGTGAAGGTAATAATGGAATTTGTCAAGGGCATCGATTATTGCTAGACATTCCAGTTCTGTGATAGCGTAATTTTGCTCGTAGGGCCTTAATTGTCTCGAGTGGAACGCAATGGGATGCAAGTTCCCTTTTTCATCCATTTGTTTTAAGACAGCACCTACGGCTTCCTTTGAGGCATCAGTATAGACATGGCATGGAAGGTTAGGATTGAATAATTTTAAAATAGGCCTAGAAATTAATGTGTTTTTAAGCAATTCAAATGATTGTTGACAGTCATCTGACCATTCCCAAGGAGCATCTTTCTTTAACAATTTATTTAGAGGGGCTCTAATTTTAGCATACTTGTCTATGAATTTGTGGTATACGTTTACAGAACCAAGGAACCTTTGCAATTCTTTAACGTTTTTTGGAGGAATTAATTTTTTAATAGTTTCGGTGTTAGCATTGTCTGGTTTTATTTGGCCGTTACTAATTTCATAACCGAGGAAGTCAATTTGAGATTTAGCAAAGTTACATTTGGAAAATTTTAATTTTAGATTTTCTTGACGGCAAATGTTAAATATAGTTTTAAGGTGATCCATATGCTCGGCATAGGAATCGGAATAAACTATAAAATCATCAAAATAATTGGTAGCAAAATTAACTTTATGTTTATCTAGGATTCTTCGAAGAGCTCTTGCAAATTGAGCTGGGGCATTTTTATAGTCAAAAGGAAGAACCAACCACTCATAAAGACCTTGATTGGTTGCAAAGGCCAACTTCTCTGTGTCTGAAGGATGAAGTGGGATATGCCAGTAGCCAGAGGCTAAATCTAGCGTGGAAAAATATTTGGCATTGACAAGTCTGTCCAAAAGTCAATCTATACGGGGCAATGGTTCCGAGTCAGTCTTACAAATGGCATTGATTTTTCTGTAATCAATACAGAGACGCGTTTTACCTTCTCCTTTTTTATATGCCAGTGACGGGAGAGGAATAAGGACTGCAGGACTCTTTAATAAGTTTAGCTTCCAGTAATTCTTGTATTTGTTTTTGAATTTCTTCATTGTCCCTAGGAGATGCACGGTAAGGTCGAAGCGAGATAGGAAGTTCCGAGGTGAGAGTTACCCGCTGACGTTCCCATCTGACTCTACCTACGTCATATCTATTGCGCGCAAAAATATCCTTGAAGTCGCTTAGAAGCCCTTCCAACTGTGAGTTCTCTTCAGTAGTACAATGACTAAAACTTTTGTCATCATAATCCGTGAGAATTTGAGTATCAAGATAACATTGTCCTTGTTGCGACAAAATTTCTTGATTTGATTTGGAAGGAGAACGAAGCGGCTTCTTGCAATTCATATCACTCGTTAAAGTTAATGTATGATTGAATGAGTTTCCCTGAGAAATTTTATTGGAAATGTTTTGATCATACTTAAGAATGACTCCATCCTGAGTCAGAATATTCGAGTAAAAGTCCATCGATATATGGAATTTTTGTAATTCTGGAGTTCCCGGTATCGCATATGGCAAGAATGACCTAACTAGGTATAAGGTGCTATTTTGCCTGATAATTCCTATTTTGAGGGGTACGTGAAGTTTTTCAGAAATCTGAACTTGTCCTTGGGTTTGATTAACATTAAGAGGATGACAGCTTTGAATAGACGTCATATCCAAAGCTGCAACTACGTTTTCTGGAATAAGGGAAAGGGTATTTCCGCTATCCAATAAAAATGATATTTGAACCTCATGACAAGTTTCTGAATGCGTATGATTATCGTAATTCCCGTATCTGAGGTACCCCGGGACTATAAACCGTCATAAAACATTATGGGGTATTCCTTGATCAGGGGAATGCCCAAGGGCATTTTGTGATTGAAATTGATTGCTGTGGGTTGCCAAGTTGGGGTTCATTGTTGTCCCTGTATTGCCCTGGACATCATATTTATGAAGTAAAGTATGATGTCTTCGATGGCAATTTTTACAGTTCATCTTGGAGGGACATTTATTTGAAAAGTGGCCACCACGCAAACAATTGATACATAATTTGTTTAGTTGGACAGTTCTCCAACGGTTATCTATGGGCATATTCGTTAATTTTCTACAGGCATGGGTGGCATGCGACTCAAGGCAAACACCGCATTTAGTATTTTCTCGACTTTTGGGGAATTTATATCTATCGGAAGAATTTCGGGAATAATTTACATTTCTTAAATCTATTTTAGTTGGATTCTCCAATGCTAGTATACTTTTGGCATGAGTCTCTAAAAATTTTAAAAATTCCGTGAGACTAGGCATATCATTATGAGTAAGAGAGAGCTCCCATCGTTCTTTTAGATTATCATTTAGTTTTTGAATTATAGTATAAATTATCATGTTATCCACCAAAGCATTTTGAGTCAAATTCAAAGACTCTAGAATTCGAAGTGACTCATTACAAGTATCTATTATGTCAAAAATAGCTTTAGAGGAAGAGGGGCAATTTTTCATGTTTTTTAAATTGTATAACTTACTTATTTGTGCTATGGCTAAATCCCTAGTTTTATCATAGCGATCGCAGAGAGTGTCCCATGCATTTTTATAATTGGCTTCCGAGAGAGAAAATCCAGAAATTAATTTATGAGCAGGACCCTTTACGCTAGCCAGTAGATATTGCAATTTTGAGACGCCCCCCAACTCCAAATTTTGATCTATAGTTGTAAGAAAAATCTCCTTAAAAGAAAGCCATTGATCAGCTTCTCCGTGAAAAGGTTTTAATTCAAATTTTGGAAGATTAACAGTTTTTACACTAACATTACCTGTAGTTTTATTTAGACTTTCTGAACCACCCTCATGAATGTTTAAACTTTTAGTTAACTTATTACGTGATGTATTTATTGCTATGGTTAAATTATCTAATTTAAGTGCAATCTCATTATATTCATCAATTATAGGATCAGTTTCCGATGCATCGCTCTGAAGAATGGCATTTTCAATGAGTTTATTTAATTCGGTTTCAATATACTGAACCTGTTTACCATATAAATCTAACTCTTCAAGAGTTACAGTTTCATTATCAATTTTGGGATTTATAATATTTTTTATGCGAGTGATTTTTCCCTTAAGAACAGTTTTTTGTTTTTTAATAGCTTCCATTTTAAATTAATTTTATGACAACTTCCTAAAAATCTAAATATAAACGAATTCTAAATGACCTTAAAAAAAATAATAATAATATCAACATAATACAATCATCTGCATAGAATTGTGAAATGAAATAAATAAAAAGAATTAATTATATAAAAGAATTAGACGTAAATATGGATATCCATTTTTTCTTTCAATTTAAAATATAATTACACTTAAAACCATGGTTTGTAGAAATAATAAAACTAAACACAATATCACTACAAATAGCACTTACCTTTAATTACTTATATTAATAAACATCATAAAAACAATAAGAATAATAATATCATATATAAATAATAACAACCCCAGGGTATACACATACACTCAACCAAAAAAAAAAAAAAAAAAAAGCAATTTTAGAGTGCGCACATGAAGAAATACGCGTTTTCTTTCTTTTCTTTTCGATAAATAATGAAGCAATTACAGGAGCACTTTTTGAAGATTATTGATAACTCACTACGAAGCAAACACCACTGTTGAATTCAGATGCTCATTATCACCATTGAAGAATAAACACATAGGGCACCACACTTCGATGAAACCAGATGAACACAAACAAAATTGCGGAGCACCGGCCTGATTCATGGCACGACAGACGGGAGGAGGGGGTAACGATAGTTGAAGTCCCGCTCAAGAAGAAATCCAGTGTCCAGGATGCGACAAAGCCTGACCGAGTGGTAGAAATTAGCATCTAAGTATTCCAATATGGAATACGTTTGCTGGATGATAACTCATGACGAGACGTTAACTCCTTTTCAGGACCTCTTTCGATGTTTCGAGTCAGAATGACCACTCTCTTTGCTTTCCTTTGTGGGTCCGGTATTTTTAATAATGTTCATATTTCGTAGATTATTTTCCCGCACTAGGTATCATACTGCCGACTCTGAAATACCTGCGCATTTTCATGAAACGACAGACTTCAAGGGGATGAGTTTTAATTATGATTTATTTAAATATTTTAAAACCTAGCAAAATCTTTTCGCAGGTCTTCACATCATCGGTTCTGGAGAGCAAGTGCGTAGATGTATATTTTGAAATTCCTCATCTCCCGAGAGGTTACCAGTTAAAAAGGCCATGTGTTTTACTTAAATTAATACGATAAACTTAGGTTTCTTGTTGCCCTGTAAAACCCGTTGTTAGGAAATCACGCGATCAGCAATGAACAGTGTAGAAAAAAGAGAAAAAGAGAAAAGAAACATTGAGTTGAATTGACATTTTAATACTTTGTTTTATTTGCACGCTCGTATGCGATTGTCTCATGTAAAAAGAAATTGTGAAAAACAAAATTTTGATGTATTTTGTGGCAACAGCCTGTTTTTTCTAATTTCGAAGATAGATAAAATTAAAAATGTTGTTGGTCTTTTTCCATATAAGTTTTATTGCTTTAGACTTAGTGTTTTTACTCACCGTAGGTGCTGTGATTCATCGCAGCAATACGAGTTACTAAAGGTACTAAATGTGAGTAACATTTTCCATTAAAAATTTAAAGTTTATCGAAAGATATTAAATAGTAAAAATTAGAGTCGTAGAGGTAACAATTACTATCGTGTTACGATTAGTATATTGTCCATACATAAAATTATTGGCGTCCGCGACAGGATCGAGTTTAAACAAATATATTTATCAGATTCATTTTAAAAGTATTAATAAAGTTTAAATGAAATAAAGACTTCCAAAATGTTTAAATCGGTTAAAGGTTTTAAAAGAGAAGATTTAATCTTTTTGGCTGAGCAATTAGGTGAGAAAGTATCGTCAACGACTACTCTTTCAACGCTAAAGGATCAAATTTTGAATTCTAAAGAATACAAAACCGATCCAGAATTTGTACAAAACGTTTTAGAAAATGCCATTTCCGAAAGAAAGGAAAAAGAAAAACTCGAAGTACAAGCAAAGAAAGAAGCTGAAGCTGCAGAATTACAAGCAAGGAAAGAAGCTGCAGAATTACAAGCAAAGAAAGAAGCTGCAGAATTACAAGCAAAGATTGAATGCGAAAAGTTAAAATTGGCACATGAATTAGAGTTGGCGAAACTTCAATTGCCAGTAAACAGACAAGGTGAAGTTCTTAATCCAGTTATCGATACTTATGGAATGAGAAGAAAGTTTACATTACCAAAATTAGAGTTCAGAAAGTTTGGCGGTGAAATCATAGACTGGTTACCGTTTTGGTGTCAATTTAGACAAATTGATGAAGATACAGAAATTGCGCCAGAAGACAAATTTCAGTATCTCGTGCAAGCAACAATTGCCGGCTCCCGTGCAAGAGAAGTGGTAGAGAGCTTTCCGCCAAGTGGTGTAAACTACGCCAAAGCAATTGAGAGTTTGAAAACCCGCTTTGGTAGAGAAGATATATTAGTAGAAGTATATGTGAGAGAATTACTCAAATTGATAATATCAGTACAAACGAAGGGAAAGTTCTCGTTGACATCCTTATATGATAAGTTGGAATCATATTTACGGGCTTTAGATACCTTAGGTGTTACAACTGACAAGTGCGCATCGATCTTATATCCACTAGTAGAATCCTGTTTTCCAGCAGAATTTCTAAAGGCATGGAATCGTTCGAACATATCAACGGAGAAAACGGAGGCGCAGGACAGATTAAATAGTCTTATGCAGTTTTTGAAAACTAAAGTAGAAGGTGAAGAGAGAGTGTCACTTGCAGTAGCTGGTTTTGGTTTAGGTAAGAATGAAGATCGTAAATATGTCGCCAAAAAGAATCACATTAATTTTGAACATAAAACTAATAAAACTTCGACAGCGGCAGGTCTGTTGACTACCTCTTCCGTAACAGAGAAAAAATTAGCCTGCATTTTTTGTCAGGGAAAACATGCAAGTTCGGAATGCTTTTCTGCTAGAAAATTAAGCCTGACAGAAATACAAAAAATCGCCAAAGAGAAGAGATGCTGTTTCGTATGCTTAGTACCAGAACATACCGCTAAAAGATGCCGCGCGATGATAAAATGCATTATTTGCAATAAGCGCCATGTGCCATTACTGTCCGATCAACGTAAATCGTCCGGTAAAGAAACTCAAGAAGGAGCTGAAGAGAAATTTAAAAAAGATGAATTGAATTTGACAAATGTTAGTAAGAAAAGCGCCAAGGTGTTCTTGCAGACTTTGAAGGTGAAGCTAGTTTCAGAAAGTAAACAAAAAATTGTTCGTATATTACTAGATTCAGCATCACAAAAATCGTACATACTAAAAAGTGTAGCAGAAGAAATGAATTACAAGCCTATTCGGCAAGAAAAGATAATCCATTCTTTGTTTGGCGGTATTACTACTCAAGAATGCCAACACAACTGTTACAAAATAAGAATGAGAAATTTAAGCGAAAACTTCCGGTGCAATTTTGAAGTACGAGATCAAGTTAGCATATGCGGAGACATTCAACCTGTTACACAGGGGCCATGGTTAGAAGAATTAAAGGAAAGTGGCATCATGTTAAGCGATGTGAGTCAATGTTGTGGTGCCATAGAAGTTTTAATCGGAGATGATGTTATGGGGAAAATGTTAACTGGACAAAGAAAAATATTGTCATCTGGTTTAGTTGCAGTGGAAACGTATCTTGGATGGACATTAATGGGAAAAGTACCATGTGAAGAGGAATGTTCATCTGAAAACTTGGCGATGACAGTAACATCGATGTTTGTGAAAGAAGCAGATATTTCAAATCTATGGAGGCTTGATTTAATTGGAATTACAGATCCTATAGAGAAGAAGTCAAAAGAAGAGATAGATCGCCAAACTAAGGACTATTTCTTAGAAACAGTACAGGTAAACGATGAAAATCGTTACGAAGTTTGCCTTCCTTGGGCTGATGACGCAGCAACACTTCCAGATAACTTTAATTTGGCGATGAAACGTTTAGAAAATACCACCTCCAAGTTAATCGCTAAGAACATGTTTCAACAATACGAAAATGTCTTTAAGGATTGGATGAACGAAGGGATTATAGAAGAAGTTCTTTCTTGCGAAACGAAATTGTACGGTAATTATTTGCCGCACCATCCAGTCATAAAAGAGAGTAGTACCACAACTCCGATTCGTCCTGTATTTGATGCGTCAGCAAGATTCGCGAATCATCCATCTCTGAATCAATGTCTACAATGCGGACCCAACTTGATTGAGCTAATTCCAGATGTTCTTCTACGCTTTCGAGAAAGAAAGCTTGGTTTAATTGCAGATATTAAGAAAGCTTTTTTACAAATCAGCATATGTGAAAAAGATCGAAATATTTCTACGTTTTTTATGGTGGAAGGACTTAAAAGAAAAGAAATTAATGATCTTCAGGCATACCCGAGTTGTATTTGGTGTGAAATGCAGTCCATTTCTTCTTTCATCAGTCATCGAATATCACATCCGAAGGACTCCAGATTTTGCTGAAAATTTTAAAGATAGACTGTTGCATAGCTTTTATGTTGATAATGTCGTAACCAGTGTAAACAGCGAAGAAGAATTGAAAAAATTTATCGAAGATTCTAAGACGCTTATGGCGAGAAGTAGTTTTGATCTCAGACAGTGGGAGTACACAGGTGATCGCCAAGAAGCGCCAAACACGAATGAAACCAACGTTTTAGGTCTCATTTGGAAGAAGGATACCGACATGTTAAAGATCAACTTAAGTTGGTTACAAGATTTCGACACAGAAAAGATCACTAAACGCAGTATGTTATCAGCTGTGCATAAAATATTTGATCCATTTGGTTTTACGTCGCCAGTCACGATTTGTCCGAAAATAATGTTGCAAAGAGCCTGGAAATTAGGTTTCAAATGGGATGAAGAGATAACTGGTGAGTTACGTAAAGAATTTTTACTGTGGTTCAAAGAATTATCAGTTTTGAAAGATATGGAGATTCCAAGATACATGAAAATGACTCCAGGAAACATAGAAGCGTGTTCACTTCACACATTTGTAGATGGAAGTAAAGATGCTTACGCAACAGTTATATTCCTGAGAATAGAAATTGAAAGCCAAGTCGAGTTAGTTTTCATTGCAGCCAAATCAAGAGTCGCGCCTTTGAAGAATGTCACGATACCAAGAATGGAATTATTGGCGGCAACTATGGGAGCTCGTTTGGCGCAAACTATTGTAGATGCTCTCGGTTGGGAAAAGATGAAGAAGTATTATTGGAGCGATTCATCCACAGTACTCGCTTGGATATCCAGAGATGACAATTGGTCAGTATTTGTACGAAATCGAGTTCTAGAGATCAGAAGACTAAGCAGTCCTTCATCATGGCTGTATGTGCCAAGTGATAAAAATCCTGCAGACCTGCCAACTCGCGGATGTAAGGCCGGACAGCTAGCTGCCGGAAGATGGTGGGAGGGTCCAGCTTGGCTGAGACATTCAACAGAGTTTGGAAAACATCCGATCTCTACTGACCAAGACTATGATGAAGACGAAATTCGGAAGGAACGAATAAAGTCAGTTTCCATGATAACGAATTCTGGCGTTAAACAAGATAGTTGGTATTACAGATATTTCTCCAGTTATGTAAAAATCTTACGGATGGTTGCATGGATATTACGTTTCAGGCATAACTGCAAAAGTGCAGAAGTGAAAAGAGAAGGAGAACTGACGTCATCTGAGTTTAAGGAAGCTGAATTGAAGACTCTACGCATTGTTCAGAAAGAAGCATTTTTTCCCGAGAATGATAACAGATTGCGTACTTTACAGACATGGAAGGATGAACAAGATATAATTAGACTACGCACCAAAATAACGAACAGAAAAGACAGTGAAGATTTCCTGAAACCTATAGTCCTGCCAGCAAAACATGAAGTTGTAAAACGGCTCATTTATCATGTTCATGTAAAACATTGTCACGCTGGACTACAGATCCTACTTAATTTATTGAGAGAGAAATACTGGATACTTAATGGTCGTAGAAATGTAAAACAAGTGTTAGCACAGTGTGTTGTGTGCAAACGATTCAGTGGGAAAAGTTTATGGAGAGATAGTGCGCCACTACCGGAAAATAGAATAAAGGATGCTAACGTGTTTCAAATTACAGGAGTAGACATGGCAGGTCCGTTATACTTGAAGAAAATGCAAAAAAGTTGGATACTGATATTTTCCTGTGCAATATACAGAGCGGTGCATTTAGAGTTAGTGACCGCTGCTTCGACAGAGGCATTTTTAATGGGACTCAGGCGATTCATAGCACGGAGAGGAAGATGTGCTGTCATTTATTCCTATAACGGCACGAACTTCACTGGATCAGCTAATTTATTGAGAAGCCTAGACTGGTCACGGATACAGAAATACAGCTCTGTCAATGCCATTGATTGGAAATTTAATCCACCAATAGCGGCGTGGTGGGGCGGCTTTTGGGAAAGACTTATCAGAATAATGAAAGATCTCCTCAAAAGAGTATTAGGTCATGCTTACCTCACCTATGAAGAAATGAACACAATTTTGACAGATGTGGAAAGTGTAATAAATGCAAGACCGTTAACATACCTGTCGGAAGACGCAACAATGAAACCTATCTCCCCATCTATGTTTCTACAAAGTATAGAAGAATGCAGTCTCCCAGACCTGGATATTGTGGAACAAAAATCATTAAGTAAGAGATTGAAATATCGGCAGTCATTGCAAAAGGAGTTAAAAGATCGCTTCAGGTCCGAATATTTAGGTGCATTAATTGAACGAGCAAAGAAGAAACACCAAGAGCAAATTATAGCTGTCAATGATGTTGTATTGATCGGATCAGATAACAAAAAGCGAATTGATTGGCCTTTAGGTCGAATCACTGAACTTATACCTGGTAGAGACAAGAAAGTTCGACTCGTAAGAGTTCAAACATCACAACATGAGCTTTTACGACCTATACAAAGAATATATCCACTAGAGATAGCTACGCCCACTGACTGTCCGAAACCAAAGACTGTCCACAACCAAGTGAAAATACTGAACAAAGCTACAATTTTGGATGCATCCTCAAGCAAGGAATCACCTAGACACAGCAGAGCTGGAAGGCTCCTGAAAATTCCCGAAAGACTGATTTTATAACAAGTGACTTTGATCAATTCCTCTAAGTTTAGAATTAGTTCTGATTATACAAGATAATCAGAAGGTGGGAGGATGTTAGGAAATCACGCGATTAGCAATGAACAGTGTAGAAAAAAGAGAAAAAGAGAAAAGAATCATTGAGTTGAATTGACATTTTAATACTTTGTTTTATTTGCACGCTCGTATGCGATTGTCTCATGTAAAAAGAAATTGTGAAAAACAAAATTTTGATGTATTTTGTGGCAACAGCCTGTTTTTTCTAATTTCGAAGATAGATAAAATTAAAAATGTTGTTGGTCTTTTTCCATATAAGTTTTATTGCTTTAGACTTAGTGTTTTTACTCACCGTAGGTGCTGTGATTCATCGCAGCAATACGAGTTACTAAAGGTACTAAATGTGAGTAACATTTTCCATTAAAAATTTAAAGTTTATCGAAAGATATTAAATAGTAAAAATTAGAGTCGTAGAGGTAACAATTACTATCGTGTTACGATTAGTATATTGTCCATACACCCGTGATTATTAGTCATGGGGCCCGTATCCACATTGAGGGGCGATTTATTAAAAAGTAATAAATAGGTCTGATTTTTCGTATTTTCTTATATATATATATATATATGTATGTATATATACCGGGTGTCCAGTAAATGACTGACCCATTTTAAAATTAAATAACAAAAAAACGGTTTGAGATAAAAATGCGCGGTTTGCGGTATTGTTATTAGAATATCAATAAATTTTTAATATGCACTTCCTTCAAATAGTTCTAATTTCGGCCAAAAGATGGCGCTGGCGGCATCAGACTGCAGAAATACCGCCTGTTTTCTTGATTTCAAGCTGATGATCTTTCCGGCTCATTTTCCCGAGTCGAATCTGAGTCGAAAGGTTGAATCGACTCTCCACTCAACTGCAGAAATAGGGTTTGTTGATTGAAATGAGATTTAAAATAACATTTAAGATTGAACTGGGTCTATTGTAACAATCTATGTCTATTGTAGCCTCTTCAGACAAATATCACGGAGGAACTACAAAAACTAGTTTAAAATTACTGTAAAACATCTCCAAAGATATGTCAATCTATGAATAAATATTTATGACAAGCAAACGTTTGTTAAAGAATCCTAGAAATTTTTTTTTAACAATTCTAGAAAAATTTAAATTAATTTAAAGGATGTTCTTTAGTGTTTCAAATTTCTCTTCGGAATATGTCATTTTAACCGCCTAATTGATACTCTTTTTACGTATATATAAAAATATATTTATGTAAATATGATTTATTATCTTTTTTAAATTATGTATTAAAAAAAATGTTCAATTTATTTTTCAATATTAATATTTATAAAATTGAACTAAAATAAGTAGACATTCAGTTTTATCTAAAATATCTATGGCCCCACCAGTGGATGATAGATTCTGACGTCTCAACTGGTAGACGGCAGTGCTGGGTTCGAATCCAATCGCGTCTGTCGGCATAACCGTTCGGAATTTTCCGTGGTTTTCTTCGAACCTTGGATTTTCTTGTGTAAATACGGGTTAGGTGCCCTTAGAAAGACACCCACGCAGGGCATCCCACCCCTTTCTGACCTATATCCCACGTGTACATAATCGGACGACATTAAATAAACCAAACCAAACTAAAATATCTATACAGGGTGTTTCAGCGAAGTGCGGACAAATTGTAAGGGGTGATAGAAGACATGATGACAAACATTAGGACATAGGAAACCATGGGGCGCAAACGTCTTCTGTAGGAGCCAGGGGGCATCAAAGTTTAGCGTCCAAAAGATCAAGAGATAATAAAACACGGAAAAAAAGGTCGATTCATTTCCAGTTTTCGCTGTAAACTTTGTTTATATCGAAAGTTTGTCCAAAAAATTTTTTAAAGGGAACTGTCAAAAAATGACGGTAGAGTTCGCTGTAGACTTTGGAGTACGAACAACTACGTTTTACTGATTTCTTTCTTATTCTGTTAACAGTTTTTTAAAGATTGGACCTTAACTTAAATTTTGAGTATAAAATTGGAATCATCCCAAACGGTTAAGATGTGCAAATTGAGCTGTGAACAAGGGGGGGGGGGGGGTTAAAGCGCTCATAATCAATGAGCAAAGTAATCGATTTTGTTGCGGTTTGAGTGCAGGTCATTCCCTTAGTAATTGATTTATTCAAAATGACATACAGTTTTGTTGCCCTCATTTTTAGATACAGGGCCGATACTTTTCCGACATTTCATCGACATTATCCCTGGGTGTGTTACTAACAGACCAGCATACTTGCAGGAAGTGTTAGGGATGTAAAAACTACTTATAATCGCATGGGAATGTAATGTTGGAAATACTTTGTTTGCGAGTTGCATTCAAGTGCAGACGTACGTCATTGCTGTAATGGGCGGGGGCACCATCGTGTTGAAACCACATGGTCGAACGCCTGGCAGCGGGAACGTGGGCATCGACCAACAACTGCGGCAATACTCGCTGCAAGAAGATCAAATATTCAGGACCACGCAGACGATTCGGTAACAGGCATGGTCCCACCAGATGGTCTCCTACGACGCCAGCCCACACATTTACTGCAAACCGTACCTGGGCTGCACGAGTTCTGATTGAATGTGGATTCTCCCTGGACCACGTATGGCTGTTGTGCAAATTGCACACTCCCTCCTGCGTGAAGCTCGCCTCATCAGTGAACAGAATGCTGCGTGGAAAACAACGATTTACAGTGCGCATCTGTACGTGCCACCGTGCAAAAGCCAATCTTGCATCAAAATCTTCTCTTTGCAGTAACTGCACTTGCCGGATATGATAAGGGTGCATGTCATTGCTATTCAGAGTCCGCCAGACGCTCGTATGTGAAATACCGACATGAGTAGCAATTCCGCGCGTAACTCATACTGGGATTGTTCTCTACCACCTCCAGCACAGCCTCTTCGTTGTTTGTTGTTCTGACTGTTCGCGAGGGTTCCTGTGTATCCCCGATGAAAGATCCTTTGTCGGACAATAGCTGGTGCAAGTGCGCAAAGTAGGCGTGACCGGGAGTTTGCCTCCTAGGATAACGATGGGCGTACAAGCGCTGTGCGGCTCTCCCATTGTAATTAGCAGCCCCGTATGCCAAATGCATATCAGCTAACTCGGCGTTCGTGAACCGTTCCATTCTACTCGAAATGAAGCTTCTCATCAAGCGAGGCAGCAACAACTGAGTGTGCGCAGGCAACATCGTTTGATGTCTCCGTTTACGTACAGACATCTGGTATCGCGTACACTAACTAAAAACTTCCGAGCATGTTTTGCTGTACTTAGAATAATACTACATGTATTTTTATCCTGTTCGTGTCATTTCTTTGGGTTTTGTGCTGCCCGTACCACCTAAGTGTAAAAAAAACGCAATTCAATACATACGTGAAATTTCGCTACTTATTCATTCTGGACGATTCCGATTTTGAGATAAACATTTAAGTGAATGTTCAAACTTTGCTAAACATTCAACATAACTACAAATATCCCGCCAAAAAATACTGGTTGTTCATTACTCCAAAGTTTGAAGAACGTTTTGCAATCGCCTTTTGCAGTAAAACCATACAATAAAATGTTTTGTATCACATTCACCTTTTGCTGATTTTCTGCTTCTTTCTGTTGCTATTTTTTCCGTTTCTTTTAACCACAACTCGCAAACAAAGCATTTCCAACATTACATTCCCATGCGATTACAAGTAGTTTTTACATCCCTAACACTTCCTGCAAGTATGCTGGTCTGTTAGTAAAACACCAGGGATAATGTCGATGGAATGTCGGAAAAGTATCGGCGGCGCCCTGTATCTAAAAATGAGGGCAACAAACCTGTACGCCATTTTGAATAAATCAATTACTAAGAGAATGACTTGCACTCAAACTGCAACAAAATTGATTACTTTGCTGAGTGATTATGAGCGTTTTAACCCCGCCCTCTTGTTCACAGCTCAATTTGCACATCTTAACCGTTTGGGATTATTCCAATTTTGTACTCAAAATTTAAGTTAAGGTCCAATATTTAGAAAACTGTTAACAGAATAAAAAAGAAATCAGTAAAACGTAGTTGTTCGTACTCCAAAGTCTACCGCGCCTTCTACCGTCATTTTTTGACAGTTCCCTTTAAAAAATTTTTTGGACAAACTTTCGATATAAACAAAATTGACAGAGAAAACTGGAAATGAATCGACCTTTTTTCCGTGTTTTATCATCGCTTGATCTTTTGGACGCTAAACTTTGATGCCTCCTGGCTCCTACAGAAGACGTTTGCGCCCCATGGTTTCCTATGCCCTAATGTTTGTCATCATGACTTCTATCACCCCTTACAATTTGTCCGCACTTCGCTGAAACACCCTGTAGGCAATTTTATGGCAAAACATTTTTACGGAAACTTTTTACTGAAATAAAGTTTCGTTTCTTTTTCTTCTAGTTTTTTTTAAATATTGCATGAGACAAAATCTGTTGAAAACATTTCAGAAGCCAATGCAGTATCCACTGTCACTGTCCCGATCCTTTCTTTCATTTACTATCTCCCGATTCTGCATTTTTCTTCTGTTGGATTCGATGAGTTGAAATACGAATCGGTTTTAAAAGCCTAGATTACAACTTTTGAACCTATATTTGTGTAATGCAATACCGAATAACAGTAAAAAAGCAATAAACATCAAATTGATGCTCTTAGCAGAATATCAAGTTTAAATTTTGAGGGATTTGCGTCATCTACATAGTAAATAGAAGAGGTTATTACAATGCTGATTTAAGCGACAGTTGAGACGTCAGAACCTATCGCCCACAGGTAAGGCCATAGATATCATATCATATATATTATAAAGCAGAAGTTCTGAAACTTCCAAACGAGTGTTTTCAAAAACTACCCGATGGATTTTTTTGCCGATTGTATCATTCGATAGGAAATATTTTTCCGAAGGTTTATGATTCAAATTTACAGGGATAACTCTGATTTTTCGTAGTAAATTTCGAGTTTTTCGGTTATTTTTGACAAAAGGGTTGCCAGTAGCTGTTTTTGGCGAAAATTATAATTGCTAAAAGAATTAAAATGGCTATATCTATTAGAAATATTACAAATATCTTGCAAATAAGAGCAGAAAATAACTACTGACAATATTAATAATAATAAAGAAAGACCGCTTAAATGAGGCGTAATATTATAAATATATATTTATCTTAGAAATGAAAAAAAATATTTGTAATACTTAAAAAATAAATTAACGCGAAATATAACAATTGGTTCATCTTTTGGCGATTTATCCCTGGTGTTAGAATAAAAACATGAATTTCAGAAATTGATTAAATGAATTTGGAATGATAGTTATTTCCCTTTTTATTATTTTCTTTCTCTTTTTTATCGAATTTACGTATAATATAACTTACTGCAGAAAAAAGCAGATCTGATTGTAAAAGACACTTTAAGTTGTGAGTTACATATTCGTTTCTATACGATTTTCATCTTGCTTTTGTCGTCAAAGAATGTGTTTTTAAGCCGAAAATGCACTACCGACTTAATGCCTGACATAGGTTCTTAATGGTCGCTATAATGTTTTTTTTTTTTTTTTTTTTTTTTCCTTCAAGTGAAGATAATTTTTAGAGTATATTTTAATATTTAATCGTGAATTATATAGATATGAGTATAACTCTTTTATTTCTTTTTGCAAATATTTTTATTGTTAATTTAATTTTTCTTGCGCCACTTCGACAATTTTACTTACAGGAAAAATTACAGTTTTAAAATTTAGAAACTGAAGAAGGAAAGATTATCTTCGCGATTAAAAATCTACCGCTAAATTCTAAGATTAAATGTCAATAATGGATGATCGTAAATGTCACATTCACTTGACATTAAGCATAATATAAATATTAATTATGTCATCAAATGATTTTTAATTCGACATTTTATTTCTACTTTTATATATCTCTGCTAATTTGTTTTTCGTTATTTAAATGAAAATTTATGCTAATCTATATAATCTGGCTAATAGTTTGGCGATTTGTATAATTTGGCGAAATTGGTCGACGGTTTAACTAAATAGTATTGAAGGAAAGGTTTTGCAATTCAAAGGAAATTTATGCAATTATGCGTTATTACTATAGATAAATTCAACATTTTGAAATAAAAAATTCCCGCTGAATAAAATTTACAAGTCTTTTTTAATTAACCATTTCCTCTTCAATATTTCGCTATTATCTTTCGCGCAGGCTAAAAAAAAATGTATTTTAAATATTTTATTAGATAAAACGTAAATAACATTTTTCTATTTATTTTAAATATTTTTAAAATCTATTTCTACCATTATGCGTCTTACAAGACAAAATAGCAGAATTACTTTTAAAAATGGTTTTATCTGTTAACTAGCAGGCTATGCCCGCTGCGCTGGTCCATTTTTCCAAACAAATATTGACTCAAACAAAATGGTGATTTCAAATTTCTTTTTTAAAGCAGGGTAGACCATCACCTGGAATGTCCTTTTGCAATGCTGAAAACGATGCCAGTGCCAATGTCATCGCGATATTGCACTATTGTATGCCTTTCACAAAATTTGGGTAATTAAGTACCATCTCTCTTATTTGATCATTTATAGTAGAGTTTAATATGAAAATTAGACCGTTGTGACAGCAGGAATCAAAATGTTCTCTACTCATCACATTATTTTGTTAGAAAGCATTGCAATGATTATCAAACTCTATTAATTTTTAAATAGCACATTATCATTTGTTAGTTCTTAAACTCCCGAATCTGAACTTGCACTATGTGCCGATCTGGTAGCCTAAATACAATCTCATTGCATGCTGCATTACATTTTTTAATAACCGTCCTCTTCTGGCAACTCTACTACAGTTTTCTATCTACCTTGGTCTGTTCCAGCAAAGTACATAGCAAAAAAATGTAAAAAAGAGTGTTTAACTTATATATTTATTAGAACAACGAAGCATAAAAGGTGTGTTTTAAAGCTGAATTATTTGGGTAAAATTAAAATTACATCAGTTTCACTGCCTCTTCATTTTTTTAAAAAACCAGTTGCAGGGCTGCCACAGGCGACTATTTTTATATTCCTTTTGCACCACTATTTTTCTAATATAAATTTCAAAATAAATTTTTCTTGCAAATGTTGTCGAAGTGTATGTTAAGGATTTCTGTTTAAAGAAAGTGGTGCCAGTTAAAGTTAAAAAATAGTCGCCTGTGGCAGCCCTGCAGTTGCAAACATGTAGCTGTTAAATCGAGAATAATCATGATGCTAAATTTTGTAGAAAAATAAACCTTCAGCTTGTAATCAATTCCATTTTGATTTTTGGCGTCATACATTAGTATTGCTTATAACGATTTGTTACAAATGTATCAGACTTATTTCGTGTTTATTGTCAAATGAAAGTGAAGTTTACAATCATCTATTATTGGCATTTAATCTTATATCTTGGCGATAGTTTTATGTTTCCGTCGGGGTAATGAATTAGTATTTAATAGTTAATTTTTGATAAAATTCTGTTGATAGGGCTTAATGTTAATTAAAACTACAACATAAACATCATAAAAAAAAATTTCTACTGTCCGTATTTAATGTATATTTTTTTCTTAGCCAATTTTAAAGTATTTTTTTTTTTACCTGAATGATTGATAAATTAATTGCAAATATTTTTTTTTTTTAATTCTATATCATTGATATTCCGAATATTTTTCCTGCACATTGCAAATATTGCTTTTTTAGGGATAGTAAAATAACTACAGATGAAAAATACATAATAAGGCTAAAACACAGAATTAACGACAGCTTGGCGAATACCTCTACGGAGACTTGAAAAGTACGCCAGTTCTGTCAACTTAAAATATCCAGTTAGAATTTTAATAAATAATAGGTACTACTTTATTATTCCATAGATCAATTTCGCCAGATTATACTTATTGCAAAACGATTCACCATATTATACAAACGAATATAACTTTTATTTTAAATAACCAAAGAATCAATAAATTACTAAAATATTAATAGAAATACAAATAAAACATCGAATTAAAAAGTAGTTAATGACGTAACAAACGCATGTAACATGTTTAATTTCAAATGAATGTGGCATTTACGATCATCCATTATTGACATTTAATCTTTTATTTTGGCGGCAGTTTTTTGGTCGATGGGATAATCAAGTAGTACTAAATAATAAAAAAATATATATAAATAATAATATAGCCAATAATATTTTGGTCAGGTGTCATGTATGAATCACGGTGGTGCGATTGCAACAAAATTGTGATTTTATGGATTGCATGGTAATCTGGTTGTTGTTGTTTATTTACTAATAAACTTTGTTTCTTTACTTTTCTTTATTTTTTTCTTTCTTTGTTGTTTTGTTCTATAATTATTAATTAAACTTCACTTATTTATTATTGTTTCCTTTTTAAAATAACAGAAAATAATAAAAAATAATATAACATGTAACTGGTATTTGAAAACGCAGTGTTTGCCAAACTGATGTCAGATTTTAAAAAATGCGCCAAGGTGATGCGTATATAAAAATGGAAAAATGTTTATAATAATATAAACAAAAAAAATAACAAATAATTAAAAAATCGCCTTTTCGATTTTTTAAAAAAATAACGCCAAGCAGTCGTTAATTCTGTAGTTGCATCAATAGTAAATTTTCTTTTCTTCGTTTGTTTCATAATGAAAAACCATAAATTTAATAATCTCAAATAAAATAATGGACAAATTTTCTATGATCTCGTTGATGATCTAGAAATCTCCTTAATATATAAACAAAACGGCAAAGATGTCATATGCGCCGAGTTTGGCGCGATAATTTTTTATCCTAATTTGGCGGAAACATTGTTTTCGAATACCAGTTACATGTGTATATTTAAATTATTTTCTATTATTTAAATAGAAATAAAAATTTATGAAAAAAGTTTAATTAATAAGTATATAACAAAACAATTTATACAATTTATAAAGTAAATAAACATTTTATTTATAAATAAAGGTATTACTAAGTTATCCCGTCGACCAAAAAATTATCGCCAAATTATAAGATTAAATGCCAATAATGGATGATCGTGAATGTCACATTCAATGACATTAAATGCTATTCACGTGTTTAAAATGTCATTAAGTGATTTTTATTTCGCCTTTTTATTAATATTTTTATTAATATTCTA
Organism: Maratus speculifer; assembly: GCA_964019185.1. Classification (NCBI taxonomy): domain Eukaryota; kingdom Metazoa; phylum Arthropoda; class Arachnida; order Araneae; family Salticidae; genus Maratus; species Maratus speculifer. The sequence continues at coordinate 339,548,977 of OZ025296.1, read as the reverse complement.
CTTATTATTTGTTTTTTCGTTATTTAAAATAAAAATTATGTCAGCATGTATAATTTGGCTATTAGTTTGGCGATTTGTATAATTTGGCGAAATTGATCGACGGGATAACCTAGAAGTACCTGAATAACTATTAATAGTCGGGTTAATATATCTCAGACAAAATAATGCCAATTTAAAGTCTATTAGTTACCTCGGGTACTTCTAGGTCAGTTACCTCGGTGATATATAATATCTGTGCCAATAAAACTTTCAATAATATAGTAAATATGCTATTTGGCGGTGCTCAATTATTGAAGATTAGTCCAATATCATTTTAAATATTATCTAACACAGTAAAAAATATGAAGAAAATTGAAGAAGAAATGGCTAATTAAAACAGACTTGTAAAATATTTTGCCACAAATGCCTTATGTGCACCGCATTTGTGCATTTTTTTTTCTTTTTTTTTACGCCAATTTGGCAAAAACTTCGTTTTAAAATATCAGTTACATATATATTTTTTAATTGTTTTCTATTATTTTAAAAAGGAAATAAATATGAATAAATAATGTTTTGTTAATAATGATAAAATAAAACAATTTACATCCTTTAAAAAAAAAAATAAGAGTAAATAGTTTACTAATAAATATACAACAGCCGAGCTACCATATGAACATAAATTCGACGTTTTGTTGCAATCGCGCCAATATAGTGCATATATGACATCTGTGCCATTTTTTTTTCAGGAGGCAATTTTTATTTCAAAATGTTGAATTTATCGATAGTAATAACGCGAAATTGCATTAATTTCATTTAAATTGCATAGATTTCCTTGTTCAGTTTGTAAATTTTAAAACTAATTTTCCCTGGAAGAGAATTTGACAAAATGGCGCAAAAAAGTATGTTTGTTGATTACAATTTTCAAAATTGCGGTGAAAAACTTTTGAAAAAGAATGACATTATTGCGATACAGGCAGAATTTCACACTAAAGCTATAATTTAAATATTTGATTACAATTTTTAAAATATTAACTTATGTTTATTGAATTTACAATTGAATACTAAAATATACTCCAAAAATTATCTTCTTTTGGAAAAAACAACATTATTGCGACTTAATGTTAGACAAATGCATTTTTGGCTTAATTCTTTGCCGACAAAAGTAAAAAAAAATCTGAAAGAAACAAATATATAACTCACAATTACTTTTATAATTAGATCTGCCTTTTTCTGGAGTAAGTTATATACTATCGAAATTTGATAAAAAAGAGAAAGAAAATAATAAAAAGGAAAATAAATATCGTTCAAAATTCATGTAATCAAATTTTCAAGTTATTTTTTTTTATTCTAACGCAAGGATAAGTCGCCAAATGTTGCATCAAATGTAATATTTCACGTTAAGTTATTTTTTAAGCGTTACGAATATTTCTTTTATTTTTAAGATAAATATTTTTTTATAATATCATGCCTCATTAAATGGTTTTTCTTTATTATTATTATTATTATTATTATCATCAATAGTTATTTTCTGCTTTTATTTGCAAGATGTTTGTAATATTTCTAACAGATATATAATTTTTTTTTTAAACTTGTTTAGTAATGATAATTTTCGCCAAAAAAGTAACTACTGGCAACCCTTTCATCCAAAATAACCGAAAAATACGAAATTTAGTACGAAAAATCTGAGTTATCCCTGTATATTTGTATCATAAACCTCCGCAAAAATATTTCCTGTCGAATGATATAATCTGCAAAAAGATCCACCGGGTAGTTTTTGAAAACACTCGTTTGGAAGTTTCAGAACTTCTGCTTTATAATATATATGATTGTATATTATTTGTTTATTTGGGTATTTGAATTTACTTTTGTCATCAAACAATGCGATTTTATGCCAAGAAGGCATAAGCCGGAGCGATGTTCGCAATATCTAAATTCTCTCACTCTCTTTTAAATGTGTGAGAGCATTTTTAGAATATTTTTTTTATGTTTAATTGCAAATATATAAATAGCAATTATAGAAAAAAAAAAAATGCGTATAATGTTTAAATTTAGTATAAATGTCTTCCTCATCCAAACTGTAAAATAATTTAATTGCAACTTTTTAAAGTTTTGGCGCAGATGTCATATACGCACCACATTCGCACGGTCGCAACAAAATGGCAATTTTATGCCTCACATGGTAAACCGACTATGGTTGTTTATTTATTAACTAGCTGACCCGCCCGGCGTTGCCCGGGTCCGTATTAACAATATTAAACGAACTTGGAATTTGTATGATTTTATCATTAACTCGTTACATGCAGAAATGCATTGTCTGAAATACGTAGCCACTGACTGTGTGAAAAATCGGTTTTAAAAACAACAACTAATATTAAGCTCTAAAAATACTCAAAATGAGCAATGAAAAACGCGGGAGGGAATATGTATCCAACGATTGCATGACTTTCGTGTTAAAAAGTTGATATTTACCCGTAAAAATTACTGTTAAGTCACGTAACTAATTATTATTTTCACATACAAATCCCAAGTAAACTATTTTGAATTTCAAACTAATTATATCACTCTTAAATCCGACTATACCATGAATGAAATCGATACACGATGGTAGCTAAAAGATTGGTATATAGTATTATAATTTCAGAGCTATTTAACAAAAGTAAGTGTTATTTTTAATCAAATCTTGCGTAATGTTCACTCTGTGTATAAATTCCTAACCTTAAACTTTTGTACCGTAACCAGAACCTGTCTTTAACCTAACAGCGACTTAACAGTACCCTACCGTAAATTAAATATAACAGAAATGTAACCTAGCCTTCACTTTATTGTAACATATCCTTATTCTAATCACACCATAAATGCAATTTAACTTTAACCTAACTTTAACCTAAATAATATAGTAATAGAAAAAAACCATTTTAAAAAATTACTATTTCTTCGTAAAATATGCTTCAGCTGTAATTCATTTCTTTCAATTCGTTTTATTAATACAAAATTCCTTCCTCGTACTTTTGTTTGAGACACTAAAATTTCAGCGATAAATGGTTTAATATTGTAAACCTTTTTTTTTTTTTGTTTACTTCGCCTCCACCTATCTTTTTCTCCATGGTGTACAGCAGCTGTAATTAAAAAAAATCCTCATTTAAACTGACAGTTTGCCAGTCTATGAATTTTAAAGGTCTGTCCCAGCTTTTTTAATTATTTCTGCGAAAATTTTATGCAACCAATCAACCATAAGAAAATGAAAGGAAAAAAAAGCGAAAAAAGGCGATTTTTTATGAGAGTGAACTTTGGAATTTAATTAATTACTCAGTTAATAAATAGAATTTTGAAATTCTGAGCTTCAGGTGCATCAGGAGAGACATTGGACTATTCTCAAAAAAATTTTGAGCTTCGTACGTGCTGTAGATTTTGCTAGCCATCGCAGACACACAGACACACACACAGACAGACAGAGCGTTTTGTTCTTTTATTAGTATAGATAAACTATTTATTTAACTTTCATTTTGTTTTTTAAAATAATATAAATCATTTTGCTCTATAGCTATTAATTAAACTTTCTTATTTATAAATTTTTTTTTTCAAATAATAGAAATTAATTAAAAAATATTTATGAAATTGGTAATTAAAAACCAAGTTTTCTCCAAATTGGCGCCAGGAAAAAATTGCGCCTATGAGGTGCATACGTGACATCTGTGTCAAAGATTTTTCACTATACATAAGTAGGGAAAATGCAGAATAAATACCGATTAAAGTTTTTTCCAAATATGGAAATTTTGTCACAGATTTGGTCATATACTCATCGAGGTATTTCACTGGCGCCAAAATGGCATTATTTGCCTTATATGGTAACCCAGCTATAGTTGTTATCTGATGATAAGTTGTTTATTTACTTTCATTTTCTTTTTTGAAATGATATTTGTTGTTTTGTTCTACAGTTACTTTTTTATTATTATTAATTGCTGTTTAAAATGATAGAAAATAATAAAGTACATATAAATTTCTTTGGTATTCTAAAACGAGGATTTTGCCACATTGTAGTTGCAAGAAAATCGTGCTAAACCTATTGCGTATATGATGTCTATGTAGGAATCTTTTGTGAAATATGAAAAGTGTAAATTAGCTACTACTTGATTATAATGTCAACTAATTTCGCCAAATCGTTCGCTAAATTATACAAATTTACATAATTTTATCTTAAATAACAAAGAGAAAATGCTTAAATACGAAATAGCAAATAATTTTGTTTTCATTTTTCAGGAGAAAATTTTGCAATAATAAAGTAATTGCTGTAGTGAGAGTTTTAATGTGTGTGTGTGTTTTTATCGTTGGCAACTTTCTGTAACGAAAAATGTTTATTTTTTTTCCTGCCATTGTTTTGTAAGAGCTGGTTTTGTCAAAGCCATGTTAAGGTGGTATTCAAATTTTTGAACCCTTCCCAATTACCTACCCCTTGGGCCGATTTTGCTCATTTGCAATTCCCACTGAGATATTAACCATCTCAATGTACTTGACGTGTTTGAAGATGATTCTTGCATAATTGTGCCGTTTGTCGCGCGGACAAAATTTAATATATATATAAAGTTTTTAGGTGGGAGTAGCTTTGGGTTCCTGGCTTCACATAATAAAAAGTTGTGAAGAAATTTTTCAGAAGTTGTACCGTGGTAACGACTGTAATAATTAATATTTCTTCAGATAAGGGAAAATTTTAAATCCTGTTGCCATAATGGTCTCATTTCGCTTCCAAATGTGCACTGTTAGTAATAAACTAAAATAGTTACTTCTAAATAGCTGGTTTTTGTCCAACGTTTAAGATAATTTAACATCACAATGGTGTCTAAATCGTTTTCAGCAATGAGCAAGGTGCTGCTGGAGGTCCAAATTATTTAAAATGCAAATTTAAATTCACCAGTTCGTTTCATCCACGGTTGATTTTGAAATATTGACCAGGGCAGCGGACATAGCCTGCTAGTATATTATAAAGCAGAAGTTCTGAAACTTCCAAACGAGTGTTTTCAAAAACTACCCGATGGATTTTTTTGCCGATTGTATCATTCGATAGGAAATATTTTTCCGAAGGTTTATGATTCAAATTTACAGGGATAACTCTGATTTTTCGTAGTAAATTTCGTATTTTTCGGTTATTTTTGACAAAAGGGTTGCCAGTACCTGTTTTTGGCGAAAATTATAATTGATAAAAGAATTAAAATGGCTATATCTATTAGAAATATTACAAATATCTTCCAAATAACAGCCGAAAATAACTACTGATAATATTAATAATAATAAAGAAAGACTACTCAAATGATGCGTAATATTATAAAAATATATTTATCTTGAAAACGAAAAAAATATTTGTAATGCTTAAAAAAATAAATTAACGCGAAATATAACAATTGGTTCAACTTTTGGCGACTTATCCCTGGCGTTAGAATAAAAATATGAATTTCAGAAATTGATTAAATGAATTTCGAATGATAGTTATTTCCCTTTTTATTATTTTCTTTCTCTTTTCTATCGAATTTCCGTACAATATAACTTACAGCAGAAAAAAGCAGATCTGATTGTAAAAGACACTGTAAGTTGTGAGTTACTATTCGTTTCTATACCATTTTCATCTTGCTTTTGTCGCCAAAGAATGTGTTTTTAAGCCGAAAATGCACTACTGACTTAATGCCTGACTTAGGTTCTTAATGGTCGCAATAATGTTGTTTTTTTCAAGCGAAGATAATTTTTAGAGTATATTTTAACATTCAATCGTAAGTTATATAGATATGAGTATAACTCTTTTATTTCTTTTTGCAAATGTTTTTATTTTTAATTTAATTTTTCTTGCGCCATTTCGTCAATTTCACTTATAGGAAAAATTTCAGTTTTAAAATTTAAAAACTAAAGAAGGAAAGATTACCCCATCGATTAAAAATCTACCGCCAAATTCGAAGATTAAAGTCAATAATGGATGATTGTAAATGTCACATTCACTTGACATTAAGCATAATATGAATATTAATTATGTCATCAAGTGATTTATAATTCGACATTTTATTTTTACTTTTATATATGCTCTGCTAATTTGTTTTTCGTTATTTAAATGAAAATTTATGCTAATCCGTATATCTGGCTAATAGTTTGGCGATTTGTATAATTTGGCGAAATTGGTCGACGGTATAACCAAGTAGTACTGAAGGAAAAATTTTGCAATTCAAAGTAAATTTATGCAGTTATTCGTTATTACTATAGATAAATTCAACATTTTGAAATAAAAAATTCCCGCTGAATAAAATTTACAAGTCTTTTTAATTGACCATTTCCTCTTCAATATTTCTTCAATCAATATTTCGCTATTCTCTTTCGCGCAAGCTAACAAAAATGTATTTTAAATATTTTATTAGATAAAACGTAAATAACATTTTTCTATTTAAAGAAAAAAAAAAAATTTAAATCTGATTCTACCATTATGTGTCTTACAGGACAAAATAGCAGAATTACTTTTAAAAATGGTTATATCTGTTAATTAGGATGAGCGAAGCGAATCCTCTACTAGTCCACTCAAATTACAATTTGTCGTACGCTTTACAAAAAAACTATTCAATATTTTAACTTCAAATTAAACACAAAAATAAATTATGATCTGTAGATTTGCAGAATATAATTTTTTTTACAGTAAAACGTTAAAAAAATTATTATTTTAATTAATTTATTTTACATGCATTTCCAATACGGAAGCATTTTAGCAAATAAATAAAAAATGAAACGCGTATATTTTCAGAAAAAAAAAGTTTAAATCGTGGAGTAAATAATTATAGATAGAATCATGATTAATTTATTAAATAAAACATGTTTTCATTATCCCGCAAAATCGTTTGCACAGATGACACTTAAACATTTTAAAAGAATTGTATTATGGATTTTTTTTTTCTTGTAAACTGGCAACAAAATAATTGTAAACAAATAAAATTAATTCTTAAATTTGTTATATAAATGAAAAATTAAAAGATCTGCGTGAAGTTGTTGGTTCAAGCTCTTTATAAATATTTTTGCGAAGGTCGTATTGTGGCTAAATAATATCGACTCATTAATCAGAAGGATTTTATAGAAAAATAAGACTTTAATAAGTTCGCAAACACAACAATAATTATTCGTGAAAACGTCACTGCGAGAATGAGAGAGCGCTTCGTTAAAAGGTAATTCCATTAATTGAGTTGCCATTCGCAGAAAGTAAACAGTTCTCCCACGCGGAGAGAATTACAGCAATTCTCATACGCTAACATGTATAAAAATGAAGAAATTAAAATAAAATGTTTTACAGTTGAACATTCATAGTATCAACGAAAGCAGATTTCAAATGTTTTTTCCAGAAAATAGGATTTTGAAGAAGTAACTTTCTTCAAGCTTTCTTCAAATATATTATTCTAAAATAGCTATCAAAGATTATCGGATGTTGATTACAAAGATTGGAAACATGCATATTTCAAACAATTAAAAAACACCAGTGGCTACTTGAAATTGTAAAAACATCTTTAAAAGAGCTTTTAGTTGAAAATTTAAAAAAAATTTGTAAAAGTTTGCTTTGAAAATATCTTATGCCAGTTTTACATCATAAGTAAAAAATTAAAATGCGCCAAAACATAAAATAACGTTTTTGTTTAATAAAGATGCAAAAATAATAATAATAAAAAAAAATATTGTTACTTTCAAATATCTGTTTTATAAAATAATGCTTCGCGAATCCAAACAAAGCATGGCTTTTGCTAGTTGTATGTTATTTGTTTATTTGGGCGTTTGAATTTACTTTTGTCATCATACAATGCGATTTTATACGAAGAAGGCATAAGCCGGAGCGATGTTCACAATTACTAAATTCTCTCACTCTCTTTTAAATGTGTGAGAGCATTTTTAGGATATTTTTTTATGTTTAATTGTAAATATACAGGGTGATTCATAAAAGATGGGCAGAACTTTAAGGGGTTATAGTACACTTAAAGACAAATAATATTAAATAGGAGACTAAGGGTCCCAGACGTATTCCCAAGGAGATAGGGGGCATTAAAGTTTAGGGTCCGAAATTTCAAATGATTATAAAAAATGGAAAAATTGGTCGATTCGTTTGCGGTTTTTGCAAAAAATTTTCTTTATGCCAGTATTTTCTTGAAATAAAATTTTAAAGTTCAATTTCAAAAAATGCCGATAGGGGGCGCTTTAGACTTTGGAGTAACAAACAACTATTTTTTAACGTTATTTTTTGTATTTCTTTAAATGATTTCGAAAGCTTAGACTTAAACTTAAATTTTGATCTAAAAATCTGAGTCCTAACGAGTAGTTAAGTAGCGTAAACTGAAATTTGAAATTTGAAACCCTTCTCTCCCCAGAACAAAAATCAGTTATTCCCGATCTTTGTGTCGTAGATTAGGCTCTAACTACTGCCGCGTTTTGCTAAAATTATTCTTTATGTCAGTATTTTCTTGAAAATAAATTTTAAAGAAAATTTTCAAAAAATTCCGATAGAGGGCGCTTTAGACTTTGGAGTAACGAACAACTATTTTATACCGTTTTTTTTTGTGTCTCATTAAATGCTTTCTAAAGCTTAGACTTAAACTTAAATTTTCAGCTCAAAATCTGAATCGCTGAGCGTGGTTCAGTAGCGAGGGGAGGGGGTTCAAATTTCAACTTCTGAACATAGTTCAGTTTGCACTACTTAACCATGCCCAACGATTCTGTGCTGTGATATGAGGCAAAAATACAACTTTCGTCAAGGACTTAGTCGGAATTCACTCATAAAGGCACTGGCACAGTTGGAAACGTCGCTCATGCAAACGTTAAAGCTCCATTCCTGACGCTAGTCACCGGGTGAAGAAGGAGACAGAAAGTATGCAAATGTCAAATGGGGAAGAAGAAGAACACGTATGCAAAATTTCGGCACGATTCAGGCATAAAAACCACTGAACGGTGAGTCAAGTGTAAGTCGCTGTAGTAATGAATCGGAAGATGGTGCCCTTCACGAATAAGGAAAAGGCTGAGATGCATTTAATTTACGGAGCGGCAGATGGAAATGGTGCAGAGGCACAACGAATGTACGGAGAGCGATTTCCCAACAGGCGGTTGCCTAACCGCAAAACTTTCGAGCGCTTGCACAGACAGTTGTGTGAGACGGGATCATTTCTCGCTTCCCGGTCGAATGCAGGTCGTGCAAAAAAGGACGAATCAGTAGTTGATGCAGAAGCCATTCTGGATGTAGTAGCGGCGCAGCCAAGTACAAGTACACGAACAGTGGCTAGGCAGGTGGATACCTCACAGTCCATGACTTGGAGGGTACTGAAGGATGAACATTTGCTCCCGTTTCATGTGCAACGAGTCCAGAATCTGTCTCCAGGGGATTATCCAAATCGTATTGAATTCGCCCGCTGGTTTCTGCAGCAGAACGCGCTAAATCCACATTTTGGACGAACTGTGCTTTTCACCGATGAATGTACCTTCACACGTGAAAGTACATTTAACACACACAATGCACATGTATGGGCGGATGTCAATCCACATGCTACGTATCCACATGCTCATCAGAGACGCTTTTCCATCAATGTTTGGGCAGGAATCCTCGGAGACCACCTAATCGGACCGTACCTTCTTCCTGAACGCCTCAACGGTAAAACATACCTCACATTTCTGCAACATGTGCTGCCAGACCTGTTAAACGTTGTTCCTCCACGCATCCGGCGAGTCATGTGGTTCCAGCACGATGGAACGCCAGCCCATTACGTACGAGACGTCCGCAACTATCTGGACATCACATTTCCGAACAGATGGATTGGTCGAGGTGGTCCTGTTGCTTGGCCTGCTCGCTCGCTAGATCTTTCACCCCTCGATTTCTTTTTTTGGGGACAATTGAAGGCTCTTACGTATGAGACACCCATTGAATCCCCCGAGGAACTGGTCGCCAGATTTTCCGCCGCTGTAGGAGAAGTGCTCGAAAAGCCTGATGTTTTCGCGAATGTTCGCCGTTCCATTCTTCGCCGTTGTTCTGCGTGCATAACCTCTGGTGGTCACAATTTTGAACATTTATTGTAATTACATGTTAATAAATATGCTTTGGTAACATAATCCTAATTTGTGTCTTTTTACCTCGTATCACAGCCCACAATGTGTGGACATGGTAAACTGAACTGTGCTCAGGAGTAGAAATTTCAAACCCCTCTCCCCAGAAACTTAACCACGTCTAACGATTCAGATTTTGGGCTGAAAATTTAAGTCTAAGCTTTAGAAAGCATTTAATGAGACACAAAAAATAACGGTATAAAATAGTTGTTCGTTACTCCAAAGTCTAAAGCGCCCTCTATCGGAATTTTTTGAAAATTTTCTTTAAAATTTATTTTCAAGAAAATACTGACATAAAGAATAATTTTAGCAAAACGCGGCAGTAGTTAGAGCCTAATCTACGACACAAAGATCGGGAATAACTGATTTTTGTTCTGGGGGGAGAAGGGTTTCAAATTTCAAATTTCAGTTTACGCTACTTAACTACTCGTTAGGACTCAGATTTTTAGATCAAAATTTAAGTTTAAGTCTAAGCTTTCGAAATCATTTAAAGAAATACAAAAAATAACGTTAAAAAATAGTTGTTTGTTACTCCAAAGTCTAAAGCGCCCCCTATCGGCATTTTTTAAAATTGAACTATAAATTTTTATTTCAAGAAAATACTGGCATAAAGAAAATTTTTTGCAAAAACCGCAAACGAATCGACCAATTTTTCCATTTTTTATAATCATTTGAAATTTCGGACCCTAAACTTTAATGCCCCCTATCTCCTTGGGAATACGTCTGGGACCCTTAGTCTCCTATTTAATATTATTTGTCTTTAAGTGTACTATAACCCCTTAAAGTTCTGCCCATCTTTTATGAATCACCCTGTATAAATAGCAGTTATAGCAAAAAAAAAAAAAAAAGTTCGTATAATGTTTAAATTTTAGTATAAATGTCTTCCTCATCCAAACTGTAAAATAATTTAATTGCAACTTTTTAAGGTTTTGGCGCAGATGTCATATACGCACCTCATTCGCACGATTACAACAAAATGGCGATTTTATGCCTCACGTGGTAAACCGACTATGGTTGTTTATTTACTAATAAACTATTTATTAACTTTCATTTTGTTTTTTAAAATAATATAAATCATTTTATTCTATAGCTATTAATTAAACTTTTATTATTTATTATTTTTTTCAAAGAATATAAAATAATTTAAAAATATTTATGAAATAGGTAATTAAAAACCAAGTTCTCCAAATTGGCGCCAGAAAAAAATTGCGCCAATGTGGTGCATACATGACATCTGTGTCAAAGTTTTTTCACTATACATAAGTAGGGAAAATGCAGTATAAATACCGATTAAAGTTTTCTCCAAATATGGAAATTTTGTCACAGATTTCGTCATATACTCATCGAGGTACCTCACTGGCGCCAAAATGGCGTTATTTGCCTCATATGGTAACCCAGCTATAGTTGTTTATCTGATGATAAGTTGTTTATTTACTTTCATTTTCTTTTTTGAAATGATATTTGTTGTTTTGTTCTACAGTTACTTTTTTATTTATTGTTAATTGCTGTTTAAAATGATAGAAAATAATAAAATACATATAAATTTCTTTGGTATTCTAAAAAGAGGATTTTGCCACATTGTAGTTGCAAGAAAATTGCGCTAAACCTATTGCGTATATGATGTCTGTGTAGGGCCGTGTTCAGCGAACTTACCAAAGTGATCAATGTAACCGGTAACTTACCGGAGTGGTATGTAACCAGTAGCTGACCAATTACAGATTCTCTGGATGCACTGGTTAGTTTTGTCACGTAGCGCCATCTGTAGAAATAGTAGATTGCCAATTTGATTTAAACAAACTTTCATGTTACCAATCACGTGATCCAACTAACCGGGACTTTTCCTTGGTTAGTTCGGTTCCTTACCGGTCACATTGGTAACTACCTCTGAACGACATCGGTTGCGTACCGGTTAGCAGACTGAACGCTTTGGTAACTAACCAATCTTACCGGTTAGTTACCGGTGACATTGCTGAACACGCCCTAGGAATCTTTTGTGAAATATGAAACGTGTAGATTGGCTACTACTTGATTATCACGTCAAGCAATTTCGCCAAATCGTTCGCCAAATTATACAAATTTACATAATTTTATCTTAAATAACTAAAGAGAAAATGCTTAAATACGAAAGAGCAAATAATTTTAATTTCATTTTTCAGGGGGAAATTTTGCAATAATAAAGTAATTGTTGTAGTGAGAATTTTAATGTGTTTTTTTTTTCTTTTTTTTTTTTATCGTTGTCAACTTGCTGTAACGAAAAATTTTAATTTTTTTTCCTGTCATTGTTTTGTAAGAGCTAGTTTTGTCAAAGCCATGTTAAGATGGTATTCAAATTTTTGAACCCTTTCCAATTACCACCCCCTTGGGCCGATTTTGCTCATTTGCAATTCCTTCTGAGATATTAACCATCTCAAAGTACTTGACAAGTTTGAAGATGATTCTTGCATAATTGTGTCTTTTATCGCGCGGACAAATTTTAATATATGTATAAACTTTTTAGGTGGGAGTAGCTTTGGGTTCCTGGCTTCACATAATGAAAAGTTGTGAAGAAAGTTTTCAGAAGTTATACCATGGTAACGACTGTAATAATTAATATTTCTTCGGATAAGGGAAAATTTTAAATCCTGTTGCCATAATGGTCTCATTTCGCTTCCAAATGTGCACTGTTAGTAATAAACTAAAATAGTTACTTCTAAATAGCTGGTTTTTGTGCAACGTTTAAGATAATTTAATATCACAATGGTGTCTAAATCGTTTTCAGCAATGAGCAAGGTGCTTTCTGGAGGTCCAAATTATTTAAAATACGAATTTTAATTCACCAGTTCGTTTCATCCACGGTTGATTTTGAAATATTGACCAGCGCAGCGGGCATAGTCTGCTAGTTTTAGATAAAACTGAATGTCTACTTATTTTAGTTAAATTTTATAAATATAAATATTGGAAAAATAAATTGAACTTTGGTATCTTTTTATACATAATTTTAAAAAGATAAAAAATCATATTTTTAAAATATTTCTTATTTCAAATCAGATACAGGAGATATTTTCAGAATGTTTTTTTCTAGTTCTTTTCCACATACCGGGGGAAAAGAACGAGATTACATATTTCCCTCCTATATGGGGGGGGGGGGCAAAAATATACTTCAGGTTCTATGATGCTTTTTGTAATGAAGTTTTGAAGAGGGATGACTTACAGGCTATAAAAAAAGGTACGTCTTTTTTTTTCTTTTTAAATATCCGTCCATTTTAGCGTAGATACGTTTCCTGTCGTGGGTGGAGGGGGGGGGGGAAGGAGGCGAGGTGTGTGCAAAAGACATCTTAAAATCTCTCACGGCTTTCGTAATAAAATTTTTGGATACGTTAAATGACAAAATATGAATATAAAGTAGGGATGAATTCGGTTTTCGGAAAAATTAAGAATATTTTGTTTTAGGCAGGTTTTTCCCTTAGCAGGTAGTTTTGTAGGTTTCTTTCTACTTCGGGATCAATAAATTTTTATGTTTAAGACGGGATTTGTTGTAGACGGATTCCTTTATATTAAGATTTAGAAAATTTTAATGTGCCAATTTATAAGTTTTCTTAGACAGGAGACTTGGTAACGCTATTTGCATACCATTGTTTTAAAATTTTAACTGATTTGCCCTTACAACGTACCGGCAATTATAGTTTGCTTCTTCCATCACTTAAAGCTTTCTGACACTACTAAAAATTTTAAATGCAATTTCATACTATTTAATAGAAGAAATATTTAAATTAAATATTACGATTATTTTAGCTTTAAAAAAGCGGCGTTTATCCTATATTTTCATTTTATTGTATGTAAAAAAGCGTGTCAGTTAAGCGGTTATAATAACATATTCCGAAAATAATTCTGAAACATTAAAGAACGTCCTTTAAATTAATTTAAAATTTTCTAGAATTCTTAAAAATATTTCTACGTTTCTTTAATAAATGTTTTCTTGTCATAAATATTTATTCATAAATTGATATACCGTTGGAGATGTTTTACAGTAATTTTAAACTAGTTTTTATAGTTTCCCGTGATATTTGTCTCAGGAGGCTACAATAGACATAGGTTGTTACAATAGGCCTAGTTCAATCTTAAATGTTATTTTAAATCTCATTTCAATCAACAAATCCTATTTCTGCAGTTGAGTGGAGAATCGATTCAACATTTCGACTCAGATTCGACTCGGAAAAATGAGCCTGAAAGATCATCAGCTTGAGAACAAGAAAACAGGCGGTATTTCTGCAGTCTGATGCCGCCAGCGCCATCTTTTGGCCGAAATTGGAACTATTTGAAGGAAGTGCGTATTAAAAATTTATTGATATTCTAATAACAATACCGCAAACCGCGCATTTTTATCTCAAACCGTTTTTTTGTTATTTAATTTTAAAATGGGTCAGTCGTTTACTGGACACCCGGTATATATTAAACGAAAACTTTAAAAGAAAAGAACAAAAGATTAAGTCCTTTTATATCTTGTATAAAACAGCCAATGGTCTAGTGTGACAAAGGCAAAAAGAAAATTGTTGAACCTTGATGGACATTTGTGTCTTTAAAGAGGCGGTGAAAAACGTTTAATTTTCTGTTACTTCTTATGTACTAAAAAGAGTTATTTCCAAATTACCAAATCTAACTATTTTAATCACACTTTTTAAACAATATCTACAAATCGTGAAAAATATATGATTAAATTTTCAAAGTATGTTTTTGGCTTTATGCATTTTCATAGATTTTAAATATATCGCTGATGCAAATTAAGATTTTAAAAAAATCATTCTTGATAATGGAATTTTACTTCCAAAATGTCTAATGATAGGAAACTTTCAAAAGGGCGCCATGAAAATCTGCAAAGGCCAACTGACAGCCCTGACTTAGAATTTTGAACGATTCAACATTCAATTAAGGATACATTACAAAAATAATTATAGTTTAAAATAAAATACAAAAAGAAGGATTAAAAACATGATAACTTTTGTAGCTGTATAATAAAAAGCAGATTTGTGAACACATTTCACTGTCATTTATTAAGGCTGTTCTTGAATCCAAAGACCTCTTTCTGACACATTTCTGAATTCATTTCTTTTCGAAAACGCATAAGGATGACAGGTGTTCTTGTTCAAAAACTATATATTCAAATGACGCCATCCATTTTTTGATAAAACCAATATATCTTTGGGAAAGCATTGTTAAAGTTTTGAATCGAATTTCCGGAAACGATGGCGTAAGGGAAAGGACAAAAACCTGCAGTCACGCGACAAGATTTTTTTATACGTCGTAAAGTAATTTATTCATCAAAAATGGCAAACGCTATTTGATTCGAAATCTCTTAAATAGTCAGGCCTGATGATTTTATGCCTTTACAGTTAAAAATTAGACATAAAATTTGTCAGAAATTTTCGCATAGTTGAACAGTGACTTGAGAATCTCCTCAATGTATATTTTCCAAAAATTCCTTTCATAGAAGTTCATTATCACTTTAGTATTTTTATAAAGCAAAACATATTGCCTGTCCTAGAAAACCTGAGAACAATTAAATCCAGTCCCTTCCCGGCTCGAATATGTAGAAAAAAATGCAAGCCTGATCTTGGCTTGGCACATGAGTCTGTTGAAAAAATTAAACTTGGGCTCCAGACACCATGTCTATCTGATGCCGATCTCTATGCTGGACATGTTCTTTATTAATATTGTCAAACTGGTGTCGACCTGTGAAGCGTACTTATACTTACTCTCGCAAAATTTATATTCATTGAAATTAATTCATATTTTATGATTTTGCTTAAGAATTTTTATGTCGGGCCAAAAGAGCAGCTTAACTTGGGTTTTTTTTTTCTGGGGGGGGGGAGGGGGTTAAGAAAGGTTCGTTTATTTTATTTATCGTCCCGATTCGTTGAAAAAAAATGTCCTAATTTTGCCGTCCTGGTCGCGTATTTCACATACACTGTAAAAAAAAATTCAAGAGGTTACTAAAAATTCTTTAGTAAATTTGTATTCCACAGTATTTTTTAGTAACCGTTACAAACTTTTTTTTTTGCAAGTAAAACAAGCATTTCTTTTGTAAACTGAACAAAATAATTTTTTGTATAACTAACTTAAAAATTTTTAGTATGAGCCACCAAGAAAATTTTAGTAATAGCTCCAAAATTGTTTTTAATAACCTTTACGTGCGCCCAAAGGATAGGAGCTGCATCGAAACTTCTGAAGCGATAGATTTTCGGCAAAACCGCAATAGATGGCAGCACCAAAAATTCTACCTGCTCTGACAGGATTTTCATAATCCCTTTATTAACGAGTACTCACACTACATACATTCGGGACGTACTTGACGGCGCCCGGTATCGAACCCGGGACCTCTTAGACTGGAATCCGTTACTATAACCATTATGCTATCAAGGCCACACCAAGTGAGTTTTAGTAATAGCTATTAAAAATGTAAAACTATTAACTCTATCCATTGCTAACTTTTTTCTAGTAATTCTTACAGATTTTCTAGTAACCGACTAAGATTACTAAAAATTTTTTAGTAATTACAAGGATCACTAAAGTTTTTTTAGTAGATCGACCCTTTTTTTTTACAGTGTATGCTCATTCATATAGCGACCAGAAGAAATACTATCCTCTTGTTGGTTGAAACAAAACGGGTAAAACAGATCATATATCCAGATTTGGACTCAAAATATTTCTCCACTACAGGCAAATGATTTGTGTTTTGTTTACGTTTGCATTATGGCAGAAATGAGAAATGATTTTATAAATCTCGGCAAGTATATGATGAATCTTTTACACCAAATTTAGAATTAAACGTTACTGATAGTGTGTATGTTTTCAAAAAAAAAAAAAATAATAATAATAATAATAATAATAATAATAATTCTCTTGTTTATTAAGAATAAATTTATCTGTTAAACAGGACTTTTAGAAGTGGCTGACTGACTTCCAGATCACTTACAAATAGGCCCTGGAATTTATGAAAATCAAATCAGAAAGGCACATAAAAAGGCTTTAAATTTTATACCTTAATTGTAAAAAAAAAACTAACGTTTTATTAGTTAAGATTTTACTCAATAGATGACAGATTTTTTAAAGAAAGTAAAATATCTAATGAAACAAGTACCATTCAATGTCAAGAAAGAAAAAAATCATACGTCAAGCACAGCTTATGAAGCTGTTTTTCTAACACAAACAGAATAATGTAACAAAATTGCACCGTTTAAAAAAATTAAAATATTACATCTCATTTCTCCATATGGAAATGTATAACGCATTTCAAAACCGAATTTCAGCTGATTCTATATACAGTCGGAAAATTATCCGAATTTTTTTAGCCGCCTTGTATATGGTAAAAAGGTTTGTATCAATTAAAAAACATGTATTACAAAGTTTAGTTCATTTAAGAGATGCTCATACAGTCGAGTCTCTATATAGAAACTCCATACATCGAATTTCTCTATATAACGAATTTTTTTGTAGGAACGGTCCACTTTTTGCATGATTACATTAAAAACAGTCTCTATATAGCGAAATATCTATCTCCATATAACGAATTTTTTCATAAATTGGTCTTTATTTATTCAATTTTAAAAAACTTCGAAATTATATGAAATCAATTTTCCGTCACTTATTTTTGATTTATCGTTCAGTGCTGAGTTTTTTTAATGTTACTTATCTCCTTGTTCTTTGAATCCAACGAATTCATCCCACCAGATATTCGTTGTTCGTAATGGAATGGAATTGTATTAGATTTTTATGATCCAAGGCCTGTTGTTGCAACAGTCCTAAAGAGCAAAGAAAGAATGAGAAAGCTTCCAGACAACAAATTCTATAAGAATCTTGAGTTCATTAAAAAAATTTAGCTAAGACAAAAAGGTTAAATTTTATAAAAACGTCCTTAAAGATTGTTATTATTATTGCATCATTTTGGAAACATTATAGAAATTTAACAAAGTTTAAAATGTTTAAATTTGTAATGAACAAAATCGTTTTTCTAGCCTGTATAATTTCACAATTATTATAAGACACTCTTTTGTATAAAAATTTTAAGCCGTCTAATTATCGTTGTGTCATTCTGGAAATATTTTATAGATAGTATGATTTTTTTTTAAATATGAAGAGCAGAAATGCTTTTTATTTTATTCCACCCTTTGCAAAATGCAGTTTGTATCTGTAAAAGTTGCGATTTATAACAACTTTAATAACTGTTGATTCGGTATTTTGGAAATAAGCTAAAAACTTTAATGTGGTATTTTTTTCATGATTTTTAAACATCAAGAGAAAAATATGTTTTTATAATATATTCCACGTTGATACATTAAGGTTATATAAAATAGCCAAAGGAGGTGGGCTAATAAGGGCCATTTTTCGCCCATCAGCACCTAAACATGACATACATTTTTTAAAAATTAGTATACCTCATAACAAGTAAGAAAATAATAATATCTTGAATGAAAGTTTAATAATTGATGGAAAAATAAAATATAGATTTAAGTAAATATTATGTGTATTAATGAGCATAAACACAATCGTCATTAGTTTTAATCCACATAATCAATAGTAAATACAACAATAAGTGTAAAATTAAGATAATTGGAGCTTACTAAGATTTTTATTTTAATACATGAAATATCGGAAATAATAAATAACAAATAATAATAATAATAATAATCGTACAGTTTCAGACTTTTTGGACGATGTGTTTTAGATTATTTTCGTTAACGATTGCTACACCATAATCACTAATGGACCATCCAGCGGCCTCGTTTTGTACAGTATATGAACATATTCGATATTTGTTTTTTTTGTTTTTTTTAATTTTGATTGAGCGATTACAGTAGTATTGTAAGCCAGAAACCATAATATGAAAACAACATGCACCCACCACTCTACGAAACTTTGGCGTACTTTACGCTGACAATACTATTATCTTATAATGTTTCGCTGTGTTTCTATCCAAATATTACAGGTTTTAGAAATTGTGCGCTGAAAAATCAAATTTGGGTTACGAGAGATGTCCCTTAGCATCATCTGTTGAAAACTGTTGCTGCTTAATTAAGAATCTTGGCATTTCATGTTCAATATCAATTTCGGGCAGAAGTTCCAAACAACAGGTAAAATCTA
Organism: Maratus speculifer; assembly: GCA_964019185.1. NCBI lineage: Eukaryota > Metazoa > Arthropoda > Arachnida > Araneae > Salticidae > Maratus > Maratus speculifer. The sequence continues at coordinate 339,529,798 of OZ025296.1, read as the reverse complement.
TCAATACTCTCAACATCATTTGGCTTCAGCCACTCTCTGATATTATATGAATATTTTTTTTATTTGTTTGTAAGTATGTTAGCGTAATTCTTCTTTGTTTCCGCGAAGTAAGGAACGAAGACATCCAAAATATAATTTGAAATAATGACCAATACCATATGCTTAACAAAACGTCTTCCTTTGTATAGCCAGAAGGAATATCTCTGAAAGGAATAGTTCACACTCTTCTGGATATAAACGTCATCACAGTATCATTGTTGTCATCCGGAATAAAAAAATCCTGGTGATGTGTTCTGGTGATGGCGTTTCTGGTGATGCGTTCCATTCTACGGTGTTTTAGAACAATGTTCTCAATCAAAGCCTGGTTTCATATTTTACAGAATATATTATTATTTTTCTTATATTAAATAATGTAGACAGAACACCATGATAGAGGCCAGTTCTAAGTTTTACAAAAAACATTGCAAAGTAAGTACGAGATGACCTCTTTATTGAGGAACGTATTTTGGACTTTACAAGTATAAAGATATCATTAAAATCAGACATAAATATACCCATGAGAATATAATAATAGATTGCGGAAAAGTGTCCCGGTGAATCAAAATCGAAGCCTTCTTTGCTACATTTCTGATATTGGTTTAAATATTTTAATGCATTGCATTTCATACATCGATGCCTTCTCATTTAATGGACTTAAATCTTGCAGAGTCAATTTACTGATCAAGTAATATGAGTTTTACAGCATCGTTTTCGCGACAAAATAAAGATATTAGTTTCTATAAAGGCTTGAGTTTTAATAGCTTTTGCTACGATAACGAGGCAGTTCTTATCGTTACATATTATACAACAAGTGTTAGAGTTGTGAAAATGAGATATTGATTTAAATGTATATTAGGTTCCTTATTTGTGGTCTCATCGACAGTAATCGTTGATGCATAATCCCTTATTGTTACATCAAAAGAAGAAATAGAAGTATTTAGAGCATGGAGAGCATGAAATACATATTATTTGCATTTTAGAGCACTATTTAGAATCACTCTGTAAATCTCAGTTTTTCGAACATCTAAGTATCAATATAACTTTTATGTTATAGAACAGATACGAAAAGTTTTTTGCGAGACTTTACAACAATGATATTGGTATCCAATCATTATTTGTTAGTAATTTCTTTAATAATTATTTACGAAAACAATTTTAGAAAACAACATTGACGTCTGAACAACGTTAATACTTTTTAGTTACGGCGAAAGAAGTCTGAACGCGCTCAGATAGTAGTGCATTTTATTCTCTCACATGATACATTTTTTCTTTTACAGGTAGAAGCGCACACTGAACCCAAATAAAATAGTGCTCATATAAAAGCTTATAAAGAGTAGAATTAGTGGATGTCAAAATTAATTGGGTTCATCGAGCGCTTCTTAATAAAAAATTAATTCAAAGACACAAAAAACGTCAAAAATGCAGAAAAAAGCCAAAACACTCTATTTTCGGGCTATAATTTCCATGACTGACTATTTTATTTATCACGTAAAACTTATATTAAAGAAAAATACATATCTTTAACTATACTAAGCCGCAGAAGAATCATCTGAATTCGAAACTTTTTTTTCCGGGTATATGATGGGCGGAAAATAGCCCTTATTGACCCACCTCTTTTATAAACTAATGAAAGGTATCTAATATTTTTACATAATAATTTTCTCACTTAAAAGTTTTAACTAGGCATAGCAATCTGGTAGATTAGATAATATGTTTGGTTCATTACTAACACAACCATTAGCAATATTTCTGAACTTCGAATGTAGGCTGTCTTTAATGTTGCCTAACTATTAATGACATGGTTTACATGTAGATTAAATTCCTGGCCCGGACTTTTTTCACTCAAAAAATTGAAAAATGGAAAAATTTACATCTGTTATGGTTTACATGATTCACCGTAGACTATGAAATTATCTAACCTACAACAGAAGTACAATAGACATAAATAATTATGTGTAGAACTTTATAAGCCAGTCAATATTGTTATAATTTTGTTTCTGTTATCAGGGAAGGAATTCATGACAACTTGTTTGAGGCAAAAAACCAAACCTAATGTCGTCCAGTGAAAATTCCTTAAAATATGCTCTGATTTTATCCGTATGACGACAGCCGCGCAATTATGGGCCGGCCATTTCTTGGGTAATGGCCATACACTGTTAAAAATTTTAAACTTTTGCTGCATCGTCACCACATCGCTTTTCGAAACTAACGAAAGAGACAGGCTACCGCGGCAGGGCCGTAGCTAGAAGTAAATAATAGGGGGGGGCTCATATTTTTTCCCTCTCTCTCTCTGACACGAAAAGATAAATGAGTGCCTATTCACATCGTACGTACTATGTTTCTTATTAAACTGTTATAATAACTTCATTTTATGCTTAGAAAAGTATAAGATGATGAAAATTTTGAGTATATAACTGGTGCAAAATTAAACATCCTGTAAGCTTCTTATGCACAAATGGGATGAGGGAGTGTTGAAGCACTTATTTTAGATACAATTTAGTAATTCTGCAAAACTATAAAAGGGTCTCAAAACTAAATTAGATTTTTGAACAGAATTTCATTTGAATTTTCGGAACAAAAATTCATTGAGTGACCTTGGAATCTTTTCCAGGGGGGCTCAAAATATTTAAGGGGGTGGGGCTGTGCCGCCCATAGTGCTCCCTTAGCTACGGCCCTCTACCGCGGTACATCCCAATTATCTTTTTTTACAGACCGCTAGAATGACGTAGTGCTCTATTCATGCACCCACATTGGTGTATTCAAGCATCACGTGACTCCAGCGGTCTGTAAAAAAGATACGTGGAATAAGGAAAGCTCAGAACTGTAAACATCAGCTTGCCCAGTTATGATGCGCAGTAACTCAGGCAAAACATTATTGAGTTTGATATGGCAAGCTGTGTACTTTTTGTTATATCTTATTTTAATTTACACAACTATGCATAAAACTGGAGTTTTCCGGTTAAAATAAGGTACCCAACAAACACTCAACTAATGGGCCGCTTCCGGCTCGTTGGTCTTGGCCCCAAGTGCAGGGCCGTAGCTAGAAGTGATCTGTAGGGGGGGGGGGAGGCTCAAGAGATTGTAGGGGGGTTCATATTTTTTTTTCTTTCTCTAACACAGAAAAATAAATTGGTGCATATTTACACTGTAGGTATTATGTTTTTTATTAAACTGTTGTAATCACTTCATTTTATACTAAGAAAAGTATATGATGATGAAAATTTTGAGTGTATAACTGGTGCAAAATTAAACATCATGTTAGCTTCGTATGTGCAAATAGGATGAGGAAGTGTTGAATTACTTATTTTAGATACAATTTAGTAATTCTGCAAAACTGTAAAAGGATCTCAAAACTAAATTAGATTTTTGAATAGAATTTCATTTGAATTTTCGGAACAGAAATTCAATTAGTGACCTTGGAATCTTTTCCAGGGGGGGGGGCTCAAAATATTTTAGGGGGGGCTGAGCCGCCCATAGCGCCCCCTTAGCTACGGCCCTGCCCAAGTGTCTGATTGATGCTCACTATCATTGGCCGTAATGGCTTCGTAAAAAATGTGTCACGCCGACCGCATTAAGGCCACAGACTAATTAGCCAGAAGTAAATGAAGATGCCCACATCACGCCACAAACTTTTTACCAGAAATGTTGTATAACCTCAAACTGGCCGCTTTTATTCTTTTAAAGGCCATTAAAAAATAAAGGCCAGACGGAAGCTCGCCATCTCCTTGCCATTTGTGTTTGCCAAACATTGAATTTAGCCTAAAGCTGCCCATAAAAATGCCTTTTAAGGTTATTTAATGATGTAAACCAGCCTAAAGCTAGCCACTGACATACCCTAAAGATTATTTAATCATAACCAAAATTTATTCTATAAAAGAAAATAACTTTTAGAAGGTTAATTAAATGATAAAAGGTTTTTGTGTGGAAAAAGAAATACTAATGTTCACTCTGGTATACTTAAAATAAATAAATAAAATCTGCAAATCCACTCATTATGAAATTTATAAAAAAATATCCAAAATATAATGTATGACGTAGTGAATTATTTTTTAATTATATATTTTTAAAATTCATATGCAATGCCCTTTTAAATATTTGCATGTCATGCAAATTTTAAAAGTATATTATTGAAAAATAAATCTTATACTATAATGCGAGCAAAAATTGTGTGTGTGTGTATGTGTGTGTGTGTGTCTGTGTGGGTAAATTTTATCTCAAAAACGGCTCTAACGATTTTCGCAAAAATTTGGATTTTACCATTTTCGGGCACGAGAAGACCATTGGGCTAGGTCCCATGTTCGAGAAAATTCGATTATTGGGTCATTTGGGGTCATAATGGGTCAGGATCAAGCTATTTATATCTAGAGAACGGCTGGATCGATTTTAAGGAAATTTTGTATCCAATCGTTTTTTGGCACGAAAAAACAATTGAGCTGGGTCACATGTTCGAAAAACTTTGATAAGTGGGTCATTTTTGGGTCATTGTGGGTCAAGCCATTTTTATTTAAAAAACGGCTCTAACGATTTCGACAAAATTTTATATTTTATCGTTTTGGATTACAAGAAGACCATTGGGTTAGGTAACATGTTCGAGAAAATTCGGTTAGTGGGTCATTTTTGGGGTCATTGTGGGTCATGCTATTTTTATCTAGAGATTTTCTCACGCAATTTTGACTAAAAATTGCATTCTATGGTTTTCGGGCACGAGAAAAACATTGGGCTAGGTTACATGTTTGAAAAAAAAATTTAATGGGTCATATTGGGTCATTAAGGGTCTGGGTCAAGCTATTTATATTTAAAGAACCGCAGAATCAATTTCCTCAAAATTTTGCCTGTAATAGTTTTTTTGACACGAGAAAGCTAATGGGCTAAGTCACACGATCGAGAGATTTCGGTTATAAGAGTCATTTGTGGGTCATGATGGGTCATAATGGGTCATGGTCAAGCTATAGCTAAAGAACAGGTGGATCGATTTTAACGAAATTTTGTATACAACATTTTTTTGGCACGAGAAAACTATTGGGCTAGGTCTCAATTCGAGAAATTTCCATTACTGGGTCATTTTGGGTCATAAAAAGTCTGGGTCAAGCTGTTTATATATAAAGTACGACAGTATCAAATTTAATGAAATTTTGTATGTAAGTTTTTTGACACGAGAAAATTAATGGGCTATGTCACATGTTTGAGAGATTTCGATTATAAGAGTCATTTATGGGTCATGATGGGTCATAACGGGTCATGTCAAGCTATATCTAAAGAACATGTGGATCAGTTTTGACGAAATTTTGTATACAACATTTTTTGGCACGAGAAAATCATTGGGCTAGGTCACATGATCGAGAAATTTCGATTAATGGGTCATTTGGGGTCATAAAGGGTCTGGGTCAAGTTATTTATATTTAAAGAACGGCAGGATCAATTTTAACGAAATTTTGAGTGTAACGATATTTATACACGAGAAACCTAATGGGCTAAGTCGCATGTTCGAGAGATTTCTATTATAAGGGTCATTTGTGGGTCATGGTCAAGCTACATTTAAAGAACGGGCGAATCGATTTCAACGAAATTTTGTATACAACATATTTTTGGCACGAGAAAATCATTGGGCTAGGTCACATGTTCGAGAAATTTTGATCAGTGTGTCACTTTTGGGTTATACTAATTTTATCAAGATAATAATCTAGCGCAATCTTAACTAAATTTTATATTCTATCGTTTTCGGCCGCAAGAAAACCATTGGGTTAGGTCAGATGTTTGAGAAAATTTGATTAATGAGTCATTTTGGGTCATAATGGGTCAAGGTCAAACTATTTATACCTAAAAATTGGCTCAATTGATTTTATCTAAATTTTGTATCTAACGTTTTTCGGCACGCAAAAATTAATGAGCTAGATCACATTTTCGAGAGATTTCGATATAATGGTCAATTGTGGGTCATGCTAATTTTATCTAGAAAATTGTTCTCGCCATTTTGAGTATACTTTCTATTATATCGTTTTCGGGCAAGAGAAAACCATTGATCTAGGACACATTCTCGTAACAATTCAATTAGTGGGTCGTTTTAGGTCTTAATGGGTTCGGGTCATTCTAATTATATATAATAACGACTCAATCAATTTTACCTAAATTTTTCAACAAAACGTCTTTTGTCACGAGAAGACTATTGAGCTAAGTTGCATATTAAACAAAATTATATTAGTGGGTCATATCACTTCATTGCTGAATGCTGTCAAGTTAATTTTACTTAAGAAATGGCTTAAACGATTTTGATTCATTTTATACTCTACTGTTTTTTATTACCTGAAGACCATTGAGCTAAGTCATATGTTTGATCACATTTGATTAGTGGATCATATGGGTAATAAGGGTCAGTATCACGAGACTATGGCAAAATCCAATAAATTGGCGATATTTGACAAAATACTGGCTAAATTTGGCCGAAAAATCCACTATTAAGATTACGAAACCAAAACACGTATTTGGCACCAAATGAAAGAATGTATCCAAATTTGGATATACCTGGCAAAAAATATAGTCTTTCAGAATGTGAAGAAATTTCTTATACATTCTTAATAGTATTCGAGATGCATTGTTAACTAAAGTGAGTCGAACTAAAAAAGTGATTTGGATTGATGTCCTTTCGTTGTAAATTTTAAAATAAAGTAAAATTTATGAACATGTGCATACAAACATACTTTTCTTATTAATTATTTTTGTATATAATACTATTATTAATAACATGTTTTACAGTAATAATTCAGAGTGACTGATTCAGGGAAAATACTATATCGAGTTGAACACAAAGTTAATTTTGACCGAGTTGAGCTCGGTCACCCCTGCTAGTTAATTTATTAATTCACTATATCATGTATGGTGTTTTTGAAAAAAATTATGAAGTTTAAGGTAAATGAACTTATAGTTTTCCTGAAACGTGTATGTAAATGAGCATTAATGATTTTTTACGCAAAAAAAATCTTAATGATAAGCTTCCAACAAGTAACTTTTTTTAAAAAAAGAAAATGAATTTTTGTCCAAATAATGCATATAATCTTAATATGATCTAATATATTGTCTATAAAATATATGTTATAATTTAAAATGTGTTCGTGATATACTATTGCTTATTGTTTCTATGTATTTATTTGCAAGTCTTTTACCAGTATTTTATGCTTATTCATTAAAGAATTGTTTAGTTATTTTATCATAATCCATTTTTTATGCATATTTTATTTTGTAAGAAATTTAACGCTTTCATTTTGGCAAATATGAGATAATATTTACTTTATATTGCGTGATTCACCGTTATTCTAATACATTAAAATTCTATTTAACTTAGAAAATAATTTAAGTTTTTTTTAATATATAGTTTTAGAGCACAGCTTATAGTCAAAGATAAATATATATATATATCATTCTACAGTACAAAAAACTAGCCTTAAACAAATCTCCAGGAATGACTCCTGGAATGATGCTGATGTGTAAGGTTTCCGGAAATAACGCTTCCGGGTGGACCACACCTTCTATGAGTCGAATAGACCAATCAGGAAAGGACTCCGTCTATGCATCGCGAAGCGATTCCAACCGCGGTTGCAAAGCAATACCGAACGGAATCGCGAAGCGATTCCATGGGGTACTGGCGAGCGCAGCAAGCAGGAATAGCCTACAACTTGGAATCGCGAAGCGATTACGCAGGTGGTTGGCGAGCGTAGCGAGCAGGGGGCGGAGCCCCCTAGTATATACAAATAATTTTAAATTTTAATAGTAATTTTTAATATCACTGATATTTTAATAATTTTTCTAAATTGTATACAAATTTTTATTCTCATTTTCTAAATTTTCTAAATTTTTATTCAATAACTTTAATTAAATTTACGATCAAATTTCTCGCTTAGAAAAAGAAAACAACTTTTTCTCAAGCTCTCTCTCTCTCTTAAAAAAATCATTGAAGTTAATTATTTTAAAGAATCTCAAATGATACAGATAAATATAACATTTCAAAATAATATAGGCAATCCTCAGCAAAATGAAAAAAAAATCATTAAACAATTATCTGTTGAATTAAATTTTACAATATTTGAAGAAATAGAATGGAAAATAAAGTATTTTTCACCTATAAGAATACACTTTATTTAAATTAAAGTACCCAAGCTTTTGCTATGTAATCAATTATTTTGAAAAAAAGCCCAGTATTTACTAATTTAAACAAAATTTTAATGTAACAAAACATCTGTAAATCATGTTATTTAACATAAATATTATTTTACATTTGCCGAGATGAAAATGTTAAGAATACTCTTTGATCTAATATATAAATACCCTATATTATACAATATAAAATTAAAATGTATAAAAAACACAGATTAAATTAAATTTACAATTCTTTAACGAATAAACAAAAAATAATAAGACTTACTAATAATTTATAAGTGCACATACATGCTATATGCGCTATTTATAAAATCCTATAACTCTAACTCTTATTTATAAACAACCACACATTAGCTCCGTTCGATGCTAAATGAATGAAGTTGCATGACTTGCAAAATAGAAGGGGGACGGAACTGAGGGAGTAACTCGGAGAGTAACGATTTCTTAGAAATTCTTTTATCTTTGGTATGACCTTGGGAAAAGTTTAGCTCTCGGGAAAATGTTTCGTGCGATGTTTTTATAAAAGACGTTATCACAGATATAAGTTTTTTGGCTTTACATACATGTATTTATGTTTATTTAATTATATATACAAGGTGACAGGGACGTAGCTTTAGGGGGGGGAGGGGGGGAGCCTCCCCTCCCAATATGTTTTGTAGTAGGGCGCCAAAGAAGGTTTAAGGGCGCCGTTAGGCGCCCGGAAAAAGGGTTTTGTTAATAGTAACAAGTAATTATAAAATAACTTAATTTTAAATGTAAAATTTACAAAGTAACTTATTATTCACTTACAAAACATGAAAAAGGCACTTAATTTCAGACTTGTTACTACCTTTATTCCCCCACTCCTATCCCGAAAAAAATTTATGCATCCGAAATAAATTTCAAGAACAGACTTGTAACGAATTCCAGGATAGATGTACAATTATTTCTTTCTTATAGTAGTTGTGGATCACTTTTAGAAATAGATAGAAAGGGAAAAGAAGTGTGGAAACAACTGTAGTGCGTTTAAATGGTTCTATAATATGTGTTAGTAGTAGGGCGCCACAGAAGGCGCAGTCAGGCACCTAAAAAAGAGGGTTTCAAAAAGGGCGCTATGAAAGGTTTAAAGGCGCCGTTAAGCACCTAAAATTTTTATTATTAATATGGCATTCATAGATTATTTTTTACCCACAAAAAAACGCGATTTGGAATTAATATTATTGTAAATTTATAAGAAAAAAAATTATGGTTTCAAAAAAATATAGGAGATCCATTACATTTGAGACATTTTAAGATTACTACCAGGGGCTATCCCCAGTGCGAAAACAAGAACATATTCCGGAAATGGACATTGTTCGATCACTATCTTTAATTTGATCTTTCGGAGAAAATCTCTCCCCTTATTCCAATCCAGAGTTGCCAACCTCCGGCTTTTGTTAATTCATGAAAACGTACTTTGAACCAGAAAATTTATTTAGTTAGAAGTGTCTAGTATTAACTCAGAGGGTCATTTGAAATTTACTTAATGTCGTTGACGCAATAAATTTCTGGTTAGAAATATAATTGCTTGATTTTTAGAAAGCCGGAGGTTGGCATGTCTGCCAATCCAAAGTTGGTGGTCATCTGAGCTTAATTATTTTTCTCCCCTCTTATGTCCTTCCTTGTGTGAGGTTAGATAGTTTCCGAGCGTCAAATACATACAGCTTTGTTGTCCAGTGTCTATTTTGTTAGATTGTACTGAAGCTAATAACGCGACTATTCAAAACTAGCGACTTTTTCGTTCAATTTTTAAAATAAAAATATAAAGCTGTCTTTCGTAGTCGTCCAGAGAAAAGAAATTCAGTCATGAGTGATGATGAAATAAAACATAAAAACAAAAAACCAGGATCTTACTACAGAGAACAAAACAGAAAAAGAAGTTATAAAGCGGAGAAAGGATGCAAATTTATGAAAAAGTGGATGAAAAACGATGATGCAGTCGAAGGTAAAAAATGTACATATTCTCCTTTAGTTAAGCATGTTCTTAAAGTACAATGTTTATACTTCTGACGCAATTGTGAGTTCATTTATTATCATTGCTATTATTAGTGGAAAAAATCGAATAACATTCTCAGTTTTCCGGTAAATTTAAGTTTTAATGATTTTTATTATTTATTTCCTAAACAGATAGCTATTTTTTGATTAATGGTGATTTCTGAAATTTTTACATTATTAATAATGACCTAGTTTCAACCCAGGACTGGACAGGAATGAAGCTTTCCCCAAAATTAAAAGAAATATATTTTTAAGAGTGTACTCGAAAACATGCTTTTCCACCTTCAAATTTCGAAATTTTCTGATTGAATTTCAGACTCATTTTTAAAAATAAAAACATGAAACTTGCTGGAGTGATTTTCGAAGAGATGTACAAGGTGTCGTATGATATTATTTTCAGCTCCATTTATTAGAATTTGATTGATAAATAATCATTGCTTCAGCATGGTCCTTTTTTTAGTCTCTAGCTCTTCCGCTTCGGAAAATTCGGTTCACAACGCCTACTTTGATAGCTTTTTTCACACTATTTTCTGCTTTTATCAAAATATCGAGCTTTACGGCACCTTGTATAGTTTCTGAATGAGAGAATCTGTCAGTCTGATGCATTAGAAAGCAAAAATGAATTCAAAATTAAATGTGAAAATAAGCAGTTTGGATCGGATTACACCCTTACTTACAAATGTTTTTCGAAAAAGCAATCAAACATAGTAAGATACAATCGAATGGAACCAAACAAATATTCCATGTTTTTATTTTTATTTTATTTAGGATTTTGATATCCACTTATTGTATTTTCACAGATTTTATTGTATAAAACACTGTATTTAAAATTGTAATATTATTGTTAAAAATGCATTGTTTATGAACAAGTGGCACTGATTTCATTCTTGCAAGGGTTACTGATCAAGTGGTAAAAAAAGAGCTTTTCAAAAATGTTTTCAACTGAGCATTAGATTTTTTTTTGGCTCTATTTTTGTTTTATAATATTATTCCTAAACATAATTTTGTTATATTTTATCAATTGTACATATACATTTCAAGTTATTGTCACTCTTCTGATGGGTCTTTTTTCTGCCTTGAGGTGGACATTACAGCTTAAATTTGATTTATCTGAAAAATAACAGTTTTCAATTAACTCTATAAACATTACGATGTACCGACGTGCAAAGTGAACTCTTCTATCTGAAATTCTAAAATATAAGTGTATATGTCTTTATTTTAAATCGAGATTGAAATGTTCTATGCATCTGAGTTTTTTGCTTCGCTAATTGCTATTGTGATAAATTACTTCTGTCGAAATTTAATGATATCCGGTATTCAGCATACTATTGCTAAATTGAACATGTTACTTAAGGAGTTAAATAAGTTTTTATTCTAGTGATTGGATAAAGGGATTTGGAAATAATTGATTTTTACTTTTAAAGTAGCCATTGTCAAAAGAGAACATTAAACTTACTTTGAACGACTGTCTTTTAATGTTAAAAATGACAGGAAAAAAAAAGGATTCGTTAATGTACTGTATAATTAATAGAATATTCGTGCGACCGATTTAAAAAATGTCATTAGAAAAAAATAACTACTCTAAAGTTTTGTGTAATAATTGCAGTACGATACAGATTATTTTTTACTTATATGTATTTACTGGGGAACTAAGACAATAAAAGGGAAAATATGTTATTCCATTTTACAGAAACTGGAATATTCAGTATATTTGGTATACAGATCACCTTGAAAAAGGGTCGAATGTTCATCGAGAGATTTAACATACCTTTTTTACATTGGTGGGAATGGTAGTAGTGGGCCCGATCTTGGAGGATCTCACCAGAAAAAATTGAAGGCTAAATTCAATTATACTGACCAACAAGTTTCGGGCGGAAGCTGCGGCTTTGAAACCACTATAACTCTATTGTAATTAACTTTGCATTCTGTATTTTTATTTTTCTTCAAAATACAATTGTTCTTATGTCAGGAAAATGAATTTAAGGATCCAGGATTCGGATTATCTTTAAACATTCTAAATTGCCTTTTTAGACCTTGAAAAAACAAGAGCTGGGAGAGATACTTTATCAGCACATGTGCATGCGCGCTTAAAATGAAAATTTAACCATAGCATCATCACTTATACCACCTAAATAGATGCCAATGCCATGAATAAATAACTAAAGATAAAAAGTAGCATAACTAACCCCCCCCCTCTCCTAAAAAAAGTGCAAATAATTCAAGGGCGGCAAAATATTAAAAGGAGCCTAATTTTGGTTCTCTCCCCCCCCCCCCCAATAAAAATTTTAAGCTACGCCCCTGCAGGGTGATTCTGAATTCATCATCAATATTTGGTGGGGAGGTAGGGAATAGGAAAAGAACACTATTTCACATGGGAAAGCATGGGCGCAGACGTCATGTAGTAGGGCAATATGAATCCGGTTAAATGATGGAAAGAAAACATAACAAGAAATTGGTAAGAGAAAAAACATTTATTTGTGCATCTTTTGTACAGACTTACAAGAGGTGCTCGAAATTCTGACCATTTGCTAGAGTACATGCCTCACAACGACGTTGCATGGACAACCGAACTTTCTGGAATATGCCTGGCGTTTCCCGGATGTTTGCGGCGGCAACCGATATGCGTGCTACAAGGTCCATAGCACTGGCAATAGGGGTCTCGTACACCATGTTTTTCATGGCACCCCATACAAAGAAGTCTATTAAAGATAAATCCGGTGACCGTGGTGGCCAACAAACCGGTCCACCGCGATTAATCCATTGAGCTCCAAATTTTCTGGTCAGGTAACAACGCACATCATTTGCGAAATGTGCTGGAGCGCCATCATGCTGGAGCCACATTCGCCGGAGAATAACAGCAGGAACCTCGTTCATAAGACCCGGTAGCACAGTCTGAAGAAATATGAGGTAGTTTGCGCAATCTAAACGAAATGGTAGTAAATACGGTCCCAGCAAACAGTCGCCGACGATCCCAGTCCACACATTGACGGCAAAGCGTTGTTGCGCAGCTCTAACTCTCGTACCGTGTGGATTCTGATTAGCCCACACATGCGAATTGTGTGTGTTGAAGACACCTTCACGAGTGAAGGACGCTTCATCTGTGAAAAGAACATACGTTGGGAAATTGGGATCAACGGCTGTTCTCTGCATGAACCACTGACAAAAAGTAACACGCTTGGGATAGTCCTCTGCTTCCAGTAACTACACTCTTTGCAAATGAAAAGGATGTAAACGTTCCTCGTTTAGTATCCGCCACACTGTTGATTGTGAAACTCCAAACTGGCGAGCAATACCTCGTGTGCTAGAACTTGGCTGTTCTTCGATAGACTGTAGGACATCTTCCTCGACTGAAACTGTCCGGATCGGCGGCTGCCTCGATCAACATTAATACCAGCAAATGATCCAGTTTCGCACAGTTGTCGATGAACCCGTGAAAACATTTGATGCTGTGACACGCGCCGGTTGGGGTAGCGCTCTGCATACATTTGCCTAGCTCTAACAAGGAAGGTCTCCATTGGGGGCATACTCAGAATTTTTTGAAAACAATACGAATTAAACTACTCATGTAGGTAATAAAGAATCAGTAAAAATTATCGGCGGAATTACATTATTAGATATGTAAAAAATAAAATAGTTTGGAATAATTGGCGTGAAAAGCTGAAAGCGACGCTGGATTTGGCAAGCAGTGCATTTCCTCGCCAAAAGCAGACGACTTTAACGAATCTGAAAATTGATTTTAATTGACTTCACTGTTAAAAATCTGCAGCATTTACTGCAACGTCACTCCACTACTTTTATAGAATATCTCTCTTCTGACCAATGAGAATGCTCCATAGCACGGCGAATTGACCGTGTCATACACTGTTAAAAATCTGCTGCATTTTGTTGCAACGCACTCCACCGCTTGTATATAATATCTCTATTTCAACCAATGAGAAAGCTCCATTTCACGGCCAAGTAACCGTTTTCTATACAAGCAAGGGAGTGCGTTGCAACAAAATGCAGCAGATTTTAACAGTGTATTTTTCAATTTGGAACAATTTTAATCAATTTAAATTGTGTTTTAAATGATAAAATAAATTAATTTCATTTTGTTATAAGTATACATATAAACGTATATGACAAAATTACACTTAAAGTAAAGTAAAAATGCAAAATTAAAATTACTTAAGCTAAACTTATTTAAATAAATTGGACATAGAAAGTTTTATCTTTAAAAAGTATTCGAAGAGTAAAAGCGTATTTTTCAAAATTTCGTTTTTTCGCCAACCGGAGATAAACCGCCAAATAAACGAAATTTTTATTATTTTTTTACGGACGTTATAAGGAGGTTCCGCCGAAATTTTTTTTATAAACGTATATAACTATATGAGAAGAACATTCTGTAATTTTTTCAGCTTTTTCTGAGTATGCCCGTATGGAGACCTTCCTTGTAAGACAGCTTTCTCCTGCGGCACCGTAAGTTAGATGCATATCTGCAAGTTCTTGAAACGTATACCGGTTCATGTTACTTCTGCGAAGTCACCTTGTCGAATGACGACTGGCTGCACTGCACACGGCAGACAGCTATGCGCGTTCATAAGAGATGCGGACACAAAGCGCCCTCTACACCGTCATGCGTTCGTTTGTGCCTATGCTTTCCTATGTGAAATAGTGTTCTTTTCCTATTCCCTACCTGCCCACCAAATATTGATGATGAATTCAGAATCACCCTGTATATATATATTTCTTTTCTTTTCTTTTTTCTTTTTTCTTTTTTCTTTTTTCTTTTTTTTTTTTTTTTTTTTTTTTTTTTTTTTTTTTTCAGGAGAGAAAAAAAATGATAAAATTTCAACAAGGGGAAGGGGCAGAAGAATTTTCAAGTTTATTTTCTCAAGAGATTCGTTGATATTGTATCTGTCTTTTTTTTCTTTTTTTTTTTCCCTTATCTTTCTTTTTTCTTTTCACACATTCTAATAAATGTGATGAATCATTAAATGAAAGTTTTAAACAATTGTTTAAAACTTTTATCCAATAATTCATCATGTTCATCACTTATAACCAATGCATCAAAAATATTATATTTGCCCTTTTCTTTCTATTTAATAAATTTACATTCCTGAAATTAAAAATATTCATTTTTATTACAATGTGCTCACAAAAATATATTCATTTAAAATGTCACACCTGTTAACCAAATACCCTTGGTGAAAGTTAAAGACTCTATTGAGTTAATTTTAAAAGAATACTCTGATATATTCGAACAAAAAGTTGGCAAAGTTCCAAATTATACTTGCTCATTAAAGCTACGTGATGGAGCCAAACCTGTTTTTATGAAACCACGCCCAGTTCCATATGCTCTAAATAAAAAGTGGAGATAGAACTTGATAAATTAATATCTCAAAACATTTTGGAGAAAGTTGATCATTCTGAGTGGGGTACACCGTTGGTGGTTGTTCCAAAATTTAATGGTTCTGTCAGACTATGTGCTGACTACAAAGTAACTGTAAATGAACAGCTGCATGAAGCCAGGCATCCGATCCCAAAAATTGAAGAAATCTTTAATGAACTTCGTGGTGGAACATATTTTTGTACTTTAGACATTCATAAAGCATACTTACACTTACCAGTTGATGAAGAAAGGGCTAAGATACAAACTATCTCTACACACAGAGGCACCTATTTGGCTAAACGCTTATTTTTCGGAGCAAAGTCAGCACCTAATGAATTCCATTCTTTCATCGATCAGTTTGTCCAAGATTTAGAAGGTACAACTGCTTACTTTGATGATTTGATCGTTCAAGGGAAGACCTTTGAAGAATACCAACGTCGTCTGATTCAAGTGTTACAGAAACTTAGAAAATATGACTTGCACATAAATGTCAACAAAAGTAAGTTTTTTGAAAAAAAGGTAGAATATCTAGGGCATATCATCAGTGCAGAAGGACTAAGTAAATCTCCAGAAAAAATTAAAGGCATTCAAGACGCCCCTAGACCACAGAATGTCGATGAACTGAGACAGTTCCTGGGATTAGTGATGTACTATTCTAAATTTATCAGAGATGTATCAACGTTGTTATACCAACTGAATGAACTCCTGAGAAAAAATGTTCCATATAAGTGGACAGCTGATTGTGAGGCTGCATGGATAAAAGCAAAGTCTAAAATTGCCAGCGACCAAGTTCTGATACCGTTTACACCAGAATTACCATTAACATTAGCCACAGATGCCAGCCCATTTGGATTATCGGGTATCTTTTCACATACCATGCCTGATGGAAGCGAACAATCCATAGCCTTTTCTTCAAGATCTTTAACTGCAGGAGAGAGGAACTACAGCCAGCAGGACAGAGAAGCCACAGCAGTCTTCTGGGCATGTAAGAAGTTTTATGATTACATTTATGGAAGAAAATTTACATTAATTGTAGATAATAAGCCTGTTATGTTAATACTCCATCCAGAAAAAAAAAGTTCCTGTTTTGGCTGCTTCAAGAATGCTTCGATATGCACATTTTCTTTCAACCTTTGATTATGAAATTGTGCATCGCAAGTCCTCAGACCATACAAATGTTGATTACCTGTCCAGAAGCCCTCTTCCTTTAAGTGATTATGAAATAAAAATAGTTGATAATGAATATGCTTTTCAAGAATCTGTGATACATTATATATTAACAGATACCATTACAGCAACAACCATACAAGAAGAAACATCACGTGATGAAGAACTTTCGAATCTAAAAGAAGATGTTCTAAGCGGAAAGATCATGGATCCAGAAATCACCCTTCAAGAAGGCATTTTGTTAAGGGGACATCGTGTCATCATACCTAAAAGACTTCAGCCAGCTATTTTACAGGAGCTCCATTATACACATGTTGGTATTGTCAAGATGAAAGCCCTTGCCAGAAATTACTGTTACTGGAAAAACATAGACACAGACATCGAAGACTTGGTAAAAAGCTGCAAAGAATGTTGCGATATCAAGAAAAATCCTCAAAAAGCCCCAATACACAATTGGGACACACCAACAAGGAATTGGCAACGTGTCCACATGGACTATGCTGGACCATTCATGGGACATTTCTTCTTCCTTGCTATTGATGCTAAATCCAAGTGGCTTGAAATCTATTCCATGAAAAGAGATCCAGATTCTTATGCAACTATTGGTTTTCTGAGGGAAATTGTCAGCCGTCATGGATTGTCAGACATACTTGTCAGTGACAATGCAAAAATATTCAAGTCAACTGAATTTGTAAGTTTCTGCAAACGAAATGGCATAAGGCAAAGACACAGTGCAACTGGGCACCCGGAAACGAATGGTCAAGCTGAACGATATTGCCAAATCCTGAAAACTAAACTGAAGTGCATGCGGTTTCAGCCAGGAACCCTCCAAGAAAAATTGTGTGAAATACTGTTCCGTTTTCGAGCAACCCCACTTTCTTGTGGAAAGACACTTTCAGAATTGCTCTATGGAAGAAATCTCAAAACCAAACTAGACCTCTTAAAACCTGAATCGTTTGAGGCCTTAAGAAACTCTGCACCTCAACCAAATTTCGACAAAGCATTCAAATTAGGTGCTCGAGTGCAATCACGAAATTACACCAACTCGATACTGTGGAAATATGGAACAGTTGTAGAACGTTTAGGACGTGTCCATTACTTGATAGAATTGGATGATGGATATATAATCAAGAGACACTTTGACCAACTCCGCCAAGTTGACCGACAGTTTCCTGCCATGCATGTTGCTCCACGGAGGAAGTTGTCTGTTACATTCAGTGATGATACAAAACAACAGTACACATCCAGATCAACTATCAGTGTTGGAAACACTGCAAATGCCCCTACAGCTAGTCCTACTCTTAGTCCTAAAAGGAGTACTCCAATTGAAGGTAGAACCAGAGATGGATCATTAGACAGAAAGAATACTGCTTCCCGCAAGGACTGAGACGATCCACTCGAACCAGAAAACCAGTACAACGACTGGACTTATAAACTTGTTATATTGTAAATAGGACAATTTTTAATAATAGGACATTCCTCCCCTCTTTTAATTAATTCCAATAACAGACTGTTACTATATTACATTTTTCATTATTCATTCCAAATATAAGGTAAGTATTATTGTAAGTGCTTCCAGATTAGTGTGGGAGAATTGTAATGTATATAAATCTGACAACAGTCAATAGTCTAACTTTTATCAATGTAAAATGGCAACAAGCCAGCCTGTATGAACCTGAGCAGCATGACGCTGCAACGCTGTTATAGTGTGATGCTAAAATAATTAAACAAGTTATGTTTTACTTTGTATAATATTACTATGAAACAATTACATATTTGCATCCACTACAGATAATACACCCGATAGTTCAGAAAAGTAAGACCGAGCCCGGCCCGGATGCCGTTAATGGAAATCGGCCCGAACCCAGTCCGTGCAGATCTATAGTTTAAGAGACTTTCATCGTCTTTTTTTGGTCCCTAAGAATCTTGCAACAACAGGCCTTCGTATCAACTGGGATGACATCCATCTTTGATAAAAATCAAAGCATTCATAAAAATGTTTTTTTAACCTTTCGGCGGGCGCGCAAATTTTCACCACATGAGAGGGTGCGCGTTGTAAATTGTACAACAGGCGAAAATCAATCAATTATTGGTGTTTTATTTTAATTTTACAAATAGTTTAACTTATAAATATCATATAAGTTATCTCTGATCACAATTTATGAAATATTCCGCAATACACTTATTTTGTTATAACGTATTAAAACAGAAGTTGAGATGTATAAAAAGCTACTTGCTACTACAATCACAAAGAATAAAAATTAATAATGAATTACTAAACAATAAGTAATTTCGGATTTACAGAATTAGCCCTATATTTCATCTATATTAGCCGCTTCCCATATCAAGCATAAGATTTGCTTTTTTTAAGGTTGTTTACAGGTAAACCTTGCGTATTTCATGCACTGTTAACAGATTAAAATGACAGGTGCAGCTGATTGCGCACTCTGAAATACAAATAACTTTCAGGAATTTGTTAAAGAGATCCAATAAACTAATACAAATGGTTATTAACATCCACTACTGCTTGAATTTTGTTTTAGAGGGAAAAAAAGTGAATGTTGTACTATTTACAAAGGCACGCCCGACTGAAGGTTGAGAATTCTTTATGAATTCTATGAATCAGTATAATAATAATATCTCTGATTACCTTTTTAAATCTTTTCAAAGTGTTTCATACGATCCAGGTACAAGGCAATTCGGGTGATCTTGTTCATTATCTTCCATCTATAATTGGAGGAACACAGGTTGAGATGCTTTTCAATTTTGATAAGTCGAGTTGAAGATTCTTAATGTATTGCGTGAGAGAATGTTTTTGTCATAAGATTTTTAAGTATTCCATGAGCTTAAAAAAATGCAGGGAAAGGAAAGATACTTTAGTTTTCTGTTCCTTCTATTTTTTCAAGTTCTTCAAAGTGTGGGACAGAAACTCAAAAAAGTATAGCTATTCAATTTCCAATGCTGAACTATGATAACTGATAATTACAAATAAGACATAGCTAAGTTGGACTTGTAAGCAACGCATGGCACTTAAAGAAAGTCTCTATCCAAATATTGTTTTATGCGAATCTAGAAACCGCTGTTCTTGCCTCTGTTTGCAGTTCTATTATTTCTAATTAAGTCTGCCAACTTATTTTTTGTGTCATTCTCAAGAACAAAGTTATCAAATATAATCATGGCTGAATCCATGAGGCTTTCTATTCTTCGTTTATTTAATTTAAATTATCCTAGAAAATTCGATTTCATTTCTTGTTCTTCTGCAAACAAATTGTACTGCAACAAGCTTATTATAAACTCCATATTGCTCAGTGAAATCATCTGCTTGGATAGCAAAACAATCAGCGTTTTGTAACCGTGCTATTGTGTTTTATTTTACTGCTATGACGAATGTTGCCATTCTTATCATCTCCGAGTCACAATCAGCTTACATTATTCCCATGTTTTATATTAAAAAATGCGGGCACAATCACCTGTCACTGGGCGACAATATCTTGGCACTGGGCGACACTAGTGTCGCCGACTTCCTATGTTATTTTATGCCCTGCAATACCATGTGAAACAACTTTACTCATGAGTTTCCGAAACAATTCATGCATTATTTAAAGCAAAAAAATATATTATTCAAGACTTATTACACTAATTATGACAAATCAAATGAAAAATAAATAGTTCTTTAACACGAGGATGAAAAAAAAAATAATAATAATAATAAATAAATTCTAATACAATTCTCCTTTGCTAAATAAAAATAAACGTAGTGTTATAATAATATGATTTCTCAATGTTTTGCCCCAAATAGCTCGCGGTTCGTAGTGTTTGTTTACCTGTGACGTCAGCTGCGTTTTCCTCGAGACTTACAAAAAAGACAGGCTACCGCGGTCCATTCCTCATATCTTTTTTTACAGACCACCAGAGTCACGTGATGCTTTAATACACCAATGCGGGTGCACGAATAGTGCACTACGTCATTCTAGCTGTCTATAAAAGAAGATACTTAGGATGCACCGCGGTTGCCTGTCTTTTTCGTTAGCCTTGCATTTTCCATACCCTCGATCGCTTTTATAGAATATCTCTATTTTAACCAATGAGAATGCTTCATAATACAGTGAAGGAATCGTTTTCTTTAAAAGTGATGGAATGACGATGCAGCGGAAAAGTTGTAACTTCTCGCTTCAGGATAGTGCCGTGTAAGCGCATAGGGCATTCCAACATGACGTCAGGAACATAACCGCCCAAAATCTTCTATCTGCGCAACTTCATGTACATATTATTGGCATCTTTCAAGTGAATGTATGGTTATTATTTTGGCTGCTTTATCGCACTTCATTTAATTGCCAAATGCTTTATTGAAGTTGAAGTTAGTCTTAAGCATTTGTTTTTAATAGAAAATTCAGAAATCTTTGCGCTATCTAGACTTGATTGTAAATGAAAGAAATATATCACGTAAGTGTTTTGTAACTGTTTTCTATTTAATATTCTGTCCGATTACTTCTTGTTCAATATTTCGTATAATTTTTTGTCTGTTACGTGAATAGTTATATTTCTAGTGCTAGAATCATGCCTGCTTTTTAAATACTTGTAAACTTTTTGTATATTTTTATATTAAAGCTTATTTATCATTATGATAAGTATAGTAGAATATTTTATAGAAAAGACATTGTATATTTTGAAAAATATTTGTGATATAGGGTAACAACCCCAGTAATTGGCACTTTAAGAATTTGTCTTTAAACTTACTTCAATTTTCATTACAAAGAAATAAGATATTTACTTGGAAATATTTTTAAATCAAAGAATGCATATCTGTACATCTATTTTGCCCACTAAAAGCAAAAAAAAAAAAAAAAAAAAAAAAAAAAAAAAAAAAAAAAAAATTGAAAAAGTATTTTTATAAAAATATATTTATAAAAAGTTGCTGAAATCACCAGTAATTGGCACCTAGAGTACCAATGAATGACCCTTGTAATCCAGTAATTGGCACAAGTTTATATTTAAAAAAAACTTTACATTAAATGAATTTACCATAGATGAAGATGCCATATTTCAGGTTTTTGAGAGTAAGAAATCAGCATATTAGTCTGAAATGTGAACACTTTAAAACAATACAATATACTTATATTAATACCCAGTAATTGTCATGCTGTCCCCAGTAATTGTCATATGAAGCTTTAATGGATTCCAATCACTGATAATATTTCATATTTTCATATAAAAACAAATGATAAACAAAATTAGTCTATAACTTTAAAAGTACTTCCAAAATAAGTAGTTTAATCTCAAATTCCTTGCGAATTCCTTGTAATTAAAATAAGTGCCAATTACTTGGAACTAGCAAAATTGAAGCACCATTAATTGGCATCTATCATTAATTCAGAAATCCAAATATTTGTGTCGAAAATACTTTTACACAATTAAAGTAACCCCTTTTAAATAAACAAAACCGTTGTCAATTAAAATTTAAAATATATTATAAATCATATAATAATGAATTGAAAAGCATGTCTTGCTTAAACCAAAGAAGAAGCATTTGCAACAAAAATGGCTAATTTCATACAAGCCATAATTGTTTCTCTTTCCTAGGCACTATTGTCATCTAGTAGCATAAATCAAAGCTATAATCTTTACCATAAATGAGCATATAACTGGTATATGGTCTTGCATTTTTAAAAGACTGGATGTAAATCTTATTTTAGGACATGTTTGTAAGATGTGCCAATCACTGGTGCATGCCAATTACTGGGGGTGTTACCCTACATGCTTGTTGATTTTTTTTTTTTTTTTTTTTATCCTTTCAATCAGTACGCAACTACAATATTCCCTTCTAGTTCTTGCAAGATATATTCACAATCCTTCACAGAAAATATATATTTAAAAATATTTTATTAGAGTTTTTTTTACTTTTAAAACAGTCAATTTTGCAGACCTATTAATATGAAAATATATATCTGCCAACTTCCCCCCCCCCTTTTTTTCTACTCAAATAAGTATTTTATTTGTTAAGTTTTATTTAAATGAAATGAAATCGAATAAGTACCAAATAAATATAACACAGTTTATGAATTTTCTGAACTCATTTAAGCTAAACAAGTAAGAAAAATCATGCCTTAAGCATAGATTATGAAGCACTTTCTAACACTTCCTGAAATCATTAACAAAACTTTGTTATACATCTTGGCGATGAAGAAGAATGTAGTAGTGTGATTAAAGTAAGTTTTTAATCCTTCATTATTTATGATAGTAGAATATAATTTATCTTATTGTAATTAATATTGTTGAAAAATTGCATTTCTCAAATTTAAACATAGATCGAAATCATCATAAAAATAAATAAATAGTTAATGACGATTGTTTATAGTGCCTAAACGTTCAATGAATGGGTAATTTTTCCTTTATTGTATTTAGTAACAAGATTCTCAGTTGTCAATTTAACATAAGGTTTTGTATCAATAAAATTATGTGTCTTAAAAAGGTTTAAAGGCAGATTTTTTTTCCACAAAAAAATTTATCATACTACTTTGATTTTGTAGTATACTATATAAATGTAAACTTTAAAGCAATTTATTTAGGTGAATTAAAAGGAAAAAAATGCATAATTTATTTCATGGTATTTGATGTCATATTAAAGTAAACATGGGGTATATTTTTAATATTTAAATCTTGTTTTATTAAATCTTGTTCTGTGCTCTTTCAAATTTATAAAATGTAGATTTTTTTTTTCTTTTCGGTGTAATTTTCTGCTCATCACATCACCAACAAGTCCCAGCATATTGATTGAATGCGTATTGTCTATGCTGTATGGTTTGCTAATTCACTTCATACCATTGACAATACTTTCTCAATTATTCCTACTTCTGTATACTAATGTTAGCTATGGAAATTGGAAATAAAGCGAGGCATTTTCTGTTAAGTTCAGAATGGTGAAGGATGGAAGATAATGAAATTGCATTCTACTTCAATGATAATTCATGGTAAAATTTGGATTAATGATATTAATTATAATAATTCTTATTTATTTACTTTTTGCTTTCTTCATTTTAATTACATGAATTTCATCAATGGTTATTATTATTAATATTATTATTATATTATAAAGTTGCCATATTAAAGGTAGTGGCAGAAGTATTTATATATTTTTAACTGCATAATATTATATGTATATTCTTCAACAACAAGTCCCTCTTTATAATGATTACATATTAAATAATAAAACTTCGTTTTAATGACTATAAAACAGTCCACACACATCATGTGTTTCAGGCTGGAAACTTAAGCAGCCCATCACCAGCCAATGTAAACATGTGTCTGTAATGAGACAAGATCAAAATGAACTTTGTGACCGTGATTTTTGAATGTTCATTCGTGACTATTTGCATGTGCTTTTATTTTATATTTAATTGTGATTTATTACCAGTTTTTCAGTGCTATTTCATTAGTGGTTATACATACTCGTAGAGATTTAGACAGGTTTCAAGACTTAAAAAATGTACTCTTTATCATGCATGACATTTAAAAGCCAATAAATTTGAAAGAAATTTTAAGAAGAAAATGTCTTATCTAATCGCAAATTTTCAATAAGACCACAAAAATCTAAAAAATCTATTCAGAAAAACAACAAAAGTCTATTCAGAAAAATTAATGCTTAGCAATTAAAAGATAGTGTTCATCTTGAAAAGATGGGTTACATCAATTAACGTCAAATTATTGTTGTTTGAATGTTTTAGGCTTTATATTTATTCTGCACTAAAATTTAATTAATTTCAATAATAATAATAATAAAAAATTTATCCTTTAAGAAAAATTTTTGCAGGTCATATTATCAGAATCTCGGTTTTAACTGTTTTAAAGTATTGCCCCTTATCTTGTAATTATATTGAAATGTGTGTGGACTGCCTCAACATTTATTGTAATCAAAAATTTACATGTAGCTTAAATGTTTTACTTTATCATAAAATTTGGATAAAAAAACTGATAAAGTTCCCTCTTACAATGATTATATGTACTTGTATAAATTTTGGTGGGTTGCATTAATTAGATCACCAGATACAATTGTTTATGTGTAATTCTATAAATTGTAATTACTCTAACTTTCGGTTGTTTTAAGAAAAGAATATCTCTAAATGATCCAAAAATGATAAGATAACATTAAAAAAGGGAAATAATCTCTCCTTGTAATCATTATATTTATCCATGGAAAAAAAAAAAAAAAAAAAAAAAGGCTACATGAATAAGGAGATGAGTTATCACTTTAGGGCTGACGAAGGTGGTACATGATATCATAAGATATCTCAATGGGCAGAAGTAGTCATCTTTAGTTATTGTTAGAATTTTTGATTCAATCAAAATTTTCCATTTTTTTCGTAACTATTTTGTTAATAAATTGTCATCTTTTTTTCAGTCTTTTGCTTGTTTTTATGAAAATACAAAGTTGTTATTAAAGCTGTTAAATGATTATAAAATCATTTCATTTCAAAACATGAAACACCCCAGCATTTGACATTTCTATTGTTCTGCCATATGCTCATATAATCGACTGTTAGATAAATAATGTGGAAAGTAAGTTTGAAATAATATTTGTGTTTATTATACACCGGGAGACAGAAGCACAGACAATCTTATTGAGTTCATGGGAGAAAATCTAGGATTAGTTAAATATTGATTTGCATATTAAAACACAATTGATTTATCAAGTCCTATCTTGGTGGGAAAAACCTAAAAACTTAATTTTAGCAGTTGTCTTGTATGTTTACCATTGTGCTTTAATGCAGCCAAAAGTATGAAAACATGAGGATTGGGAGCAGGAAAATATATTATTAAGCCTCTGAGTTAACCACTAAAATCGGATTATAGATGTTTTCTACCAAGATATGATTCGGCAGACCGATTGCATTTTAATATAGAAATTGAGGTTTAATTAATTCTAGATTTTCACCCGTGAACTGGATGATGTTATCTGTGCTGCCGTCTCCAGGATTTATTAGTAGAATTTTTTTTTTTTTTTTTTTTTTCCATAAGGAGTTTTGTTTTTCCCTTTCCTTTCATGGGCCAACTACAAGTAGACAATATTACTGTTGAATGCATTCTGTAACAAAAAGCTGTTATTAAATAATTTCAAATACTAGTTATCTCCCTTAAATGTTATTTGGTAGATATAACAGTATATTGCATATAATAAGATATTTTTTATCGATTTGTCTTCGAGGAAACCAGCATTGGCACGGATTAAACCAATTGGTTTTAATCACGGTTTAAGCCAATTGGCTTTTTTCTCAGAAAAACAAATTGGTGTTTTTAAAAGAAATCTAATGACACTTTCTCTTTTTTCTTTATAATTTACTGTTCCAAATTATTGGATATAAATAATTTCTACTTTTAACACTTTATTTTAGCAATAAGCATTAGATTTAACAGATTTAGGTAATTTTTTTATGTATAGGATTAAAATCAGTATACGTTAGTGAACTTATCTATTGCTCTAAAGAAAAAGCTTCAAACATGTAAAATTATCAAAAATAAGATAGATAAAAAATATTCAATATGTAGTATAAAATAAATAATTTTTTTTTTTTTTTTTAAACTGCAAATTATTGATGCAATAAATAACATAACATGATGATCTTTAAGATTTTGCTCTTGCTGTAAATAAATTTTTTCTTGATTGGGGAGATTATCTTGAAGAATTAAAATCATAAAATAAAGACAAATAAGAGAGTATTCAAAGATTGGGATGCTAGTTATAGCATAATAATAATAATCTTTATCTACTGCATCTAATGACAAAAAATGTTGACTTCAGATTATCATTCCAAAAACAAAATCCCGTGAAGTATTTGAAATTTAATATTTGAATAATTATGAAAAATAATATATTTACCAAACTACACCCAAATGTTTATTATTGGTAATCAAAAGATTGTTTATAGAGTTCAGAGTATCAATGTTTCACTGGATAGAGCAGTTTATTCTTTGAACATAAGACTGTTTTCTAATACTGTTTAATTAAAATATGATTTTTTTCAAATTTTTATATAAATTCACTGTAATTATTTGATTTAAATTATTTTAAAATAAAGTTACACTACTTATAATCCAACAATGTCTATTTTTATTTAAAAAAATATTCATATATATGTAATAAGAAAGGAGGTTTTAAAAAAACCTGTTTAAACAAGAACAAAAAAAAGTCTTTTTTTTTTTTTTAACAGGTTTTTTGCCAACTATGAATGAAACTAGTAAAATGTGGAAAATAAATGTATAATAAAGAAAAGAATTTTTAAATACTGATAATGTTATCATTGAGGGAATGGATCTCGGAGGAGGGGGGGGGGTGTCTAAAATTACCAAAAAATTTATGTTATACATGCATTGTACTGACCCTAAAGACAGTTATAGTCAATTGAATGTATCATTGTATTTATTTAATACTAACATTTGACGACGAATTCGAAAAAGAAATTAGGTAGAATAAAAAAAAAAATAATATTTTTTTAATTAAGACTCTTTGCATCCTACATGGTATGCTTACCAACCCATGCCCAAACCATGAATATTCTAAAAAATGCTAGTTGCTCTGTTTTATAGAGATTACCCAATCGTAAAAGACTAAATAATATTATTATGATTAGTATCACTCTTTCGTAATCTACTTAATAATCATTTCCATTTGACTGGGTTATTTTCGGGTTTTCAATGTCACATTTGCTGTTGTTGTGTCAGCTGTTTTGTAATTAAATATAAAAATACATTTGTAAATCAACTCTTTCATTAATGTTAATCTTATGGAGGAAATTTTTAAAGATATCTTGTGCACATTTTGATTTTTTGCATTGGCCAGCTGAGAATGATCTGACTCTACATCTGCCCTTCTTTACTTTTTCGATTGTATTTGCAGATTTTTTTTTCAAGAGGATGCTTTCACCTTTGAAACTGGTTCTGAAAATGAAAATGTCCTAATTAAAAATATCTGTAAACAAAATGAAAAAGTAAAAAATGCCCTTTATATAAATTAATCTCTGCTAGTCACTGAAAAAGAATTGTTTAAAAATACTGAAATACAAATGAGATATCTGTAAAAAATAAATAATAATAATAAAATATTCCATTGGATTAGTATTTGTGAGGGTAATTTCATTCAGTTGACTGAAGTAGTCTTTTAATTTTCCTCCATTGAATAATTTTTTTGCACATGATAATTTGTTTTAATATTTTCTTACTTTTTTAATATTCACATGTAAATATATTTTTCAATAGAAAAGTGTTTGGTATTAATATTATAATATCTGACAGTAATTACTTTTGCGAGTCAGATATTTTGTAGCAAGAGGCATTTTGTTCTAGCCTTAAATCATGACTTTATCTATATACAAAATGCTAAATTTATGTTTCACTATTACAAAATTTGGTACAGCGCAATTTATGCTGCGGTGGCGTTCGCAGCATAAATTGCACTGATGCGCCAATAAAGAGCAATCTCGTTGTTTGCACGTGCACACAGTTATCGTTTGGATTTCTTGTTGCCTTGTTGTTTGCTGGTTTTTGATGCCTGTTTTGCACAAAAACAGATCAAGATGCAATTTTATTTTTTTCAGGAGCAATAATACAGGAGTTAAACTCTATATTGGGCCATTTTCCACTGAAATCTGACTAACTGCTTTTTTTTTTTTTTTTTAAATAATGTGTTTTGAATTTTGAAAGTGTTTTATTTTATGATTTGTCGAAAAATTTTTAGGTGTAGATTGGCAATACTTAAAAACCATCAAATGTTGTTTGCACGCGCACACAGTTATTGTTTGGATCTCTTGTTGCCTTGTTGTTTGCTGGTTTTTGATGCCTGTTTTGCACAAAAACAGATCAACATGCAATTTAATTTTTTTTTCAGAAGCGATAATACAGGAGTTAAACTCTATATCGGGCCATTTTCCATCGAAATCCGACTAACTGCTTTGTTTTTAAATAATGTGTTTTGAATTTTGAAAGTGTTTTATTTTATGATTTGTTGCAAAAATTTTAGGTGTAGATTGGCGATACTTAAAAACCATCAAATCTGTAGCTGCGGTGGCATTAATACGTAAGTACTCAAAATTTATACAAAAAGAAATGGTCTAATAAAGATTAACTTTATTACACTAAAATAATTTACAGAACACTCTTCCCATGATTTGCAAAATTCTTATGATAATTTAGGGGTGATTGTGTTCAGGTTATATACCTGAATTCAGGTATTTTGTAAATTTACAGTACCAAAATTCCAATTTTTATGATAGTTCAATTCTTAAAATAAAATATCAATTTCATATGATTGCTAAACATAATTAAAGTTTATATATTATGTAATTTGGCCTTCCTGTTATAAATACAGTGGCTCACAAAAGTGTTCGTACACTTAGGAATTTCAATGAAATAGGGCTCTATCTATTATTTAAAATAAATATTTTAGAATGGGTATTTAAGAGTATGATCTATGACTCATTATTAACAAAACTACATAAAATATTTTAAAAACATAGCAAAACTTTATTTTGAAAAAATCCCTAATCAAAAAATTACAAAAAATGTACCTCACAAAAGTCTTTGTACACTTAAAAAAAATCGCTGTATATTTGTAAGTATTGTAATATTTCGCTAAAGTTGTACTTAATAGGACATTATTTAGCACCCACAAAAGTTTTTCAAACACCTGGGAATAGATTTAATTAGTGTTTTTGTAATTTCTGCATGAAAGTTGATGCCTTCATCGAACATTGCTATTTTTACTTCGCTTTTTGTTTCAATGCTGTGTTTTCGTGTTCTAACTTCCAGTTATCTCCAAATATGTTTTACTGGGTTTTAATTCAGCAAATGAGGTGATGTTTTCAGAACTTGTGAACAATTATAAAGACGCCAGAGGCGAACGTTGAGAGCCTTGTGCCTTGTATCATTATCTTGATAAAAAAAACAAAGTTGTATCTATTACCCATAGACTGGCCTGATAATTTTACATTGCCTTTTAAAATATTGGAACAAAGATCGTGATTTATTATGCTATCAATATATACCAAATTACCCAATCCTGATTCTGATATGCACTCTCACACAAGGACAACTCCACTGCCATGCTTAACTGTTCCAACTAAGTTCTTTGAATTAAATTCTTAATTTTTTTTCTCCATACTATTATGCACTCATTGGACCAAGAATGGCATACTAGATTTCATCTGTAAATAAAACATTATTTTAATACGATTCGGGTTTATTTATCATTGATTTTGCTAAAGAAAACCTAAGATTTCTGTTTTTCGCCCTAACAAAAAATTTTCTACGGGCAGAATACCTATATAATGCAGCTGGGCTTACCACTCGTCGAACAGTTTCAGGTGAAAGTGAAGTAGAAGCTGTTTCATTAAATTCTGTAGCAACTTTTATAGTACTTAAATGAGGATTTTTTAAGACTTTTCTAATTGTAAGTATTTGATCTCATTGCGTTAACTTAGATTGACGACCTTTTCATACCTAATTTTCAATCCCTTTTTTTTTCTACAAAGCCTTTTATCACATACTTAATCATAGAATGAAATAAATTAACTAATTTTGTAATATTTTGAATTGATTTACTACTATTATGAAGAAAAATAACTAATTTCAAACGCTATTAGTCGTGACATTACGATTACAAACCATTATTAATTAATAAATAGAATATTACGGACCAATTCTGCAAAATATAAAGCCAAGCGATTTTTTAAATGTCAATACAATGCAAAAATAAAAATAAAGCGACAAACAATATTTTTAATAATGAAATTATCCGAAAATGTTTCTGTGTACGAAGACTTTTGTGGCGTCTTCTTTCTGTGGCATCTTCCGTTTTCATTTTTAGATTGAAAAAAAAAATCCCTTAATGTTAAACAAAAAAGTTGTGTGTTATTTAGAATAACTTGGAGATAATACAAAAAATTTCTCGATTTCATATACGAATTTAATTTCAGGGAAATTTCTTTTTAGTACAAATTTTTAAAGTATACGAACACTTTTGTGAGCCACTGTATGTTGTCTTTCCCCCTTGTTCCCATACAGAAACATTTCCTCGCTAAAATTTCAGGTATTTTTTCATGAGCCCACAGTCAGCCCTGATAATTAGAGTTCAAGGGAAATATTTAAATTTCGATAATTAAGAGAAATGTACGAATTTTATTCCTCGAAGTTGCAGGATTTTGTGTCCAGCGTATTTTATTATTATTTAAAAAACCTATTACAATTTTTCAATATAATCATCATTTTATTTAATAATAGATCTTTCCATGATTAAATTTAACATTTTTATATTTGAAATATATACTAGAATTTCCTTATAGTTATTTAACCATGGAAAGTTTGTCATTAAATGGAGCGAATATTACTAACCGAAAATTATGTTGTAGATTTTGTGAATTAAAAAAAAAATCACTCGCTGTTTCATTCCAAAGCTTGCAGAGTCCAAAAGTGTCAACAGGTTTAGATTCCTCGTTATCAAAGATCATGTTTTCAAATCAACAATAAAATGTTTTTTACCATCTGATATTTTTGTCTTTCTTTTCTCAAATTATTTTCATAAAGCACCGTTTTAATTATAGGTGCATTTAAGGTCCGACTTTAAAGGGGGGGGGGGAAGAAACAAGGTATCAAGACCTAAAGTATTGATAATTTGTAAATTATTTGGTGAAAATCTAACCCAGGGTGCAATGGCTATTAAAATTTTTTTGAGTGCATTTTTTCTCTCTTGATGATTACTTTGGTTTCCTATTCTAAAATTGTTTCGATCTATTTTTAATTTTTTTTTTGTTGCGGGGGGAAAAAGCTTCTCTTGTGCTGCTTGTCTGTTGATTGAGGATTATTCGCTTAATGAATTCTCAAAAATTAGAGCACTAGTCAGAATACATATGTTCAACAAGAAAAAGAATATTTGAGCAGCTTAAGAATTTAGGCGTGCAAAGTTTTCTTGAGACAATGGTGCACCGGCTAGCGTGCCAGTCTGAGCCTGCCCGTGACCTCCCTTTTGGATCTGCCGTTGACACATACATATATCCTTTTTTCGTACATTCACAGTCATTTTATTTTCTCATTTAATAACTACCATGTAAGAGAAAATAAACAGTCAAGTGCAAATATTACTCACACTCAGAGAGTTCTGTACAATAAACATATGTATTATTAACCCTTGGGGACAAGCAACTGATATATGTGGTATTTAAAATTCTCAGAATCCTTCATTATTCTCACCAGTTATTTTTTATTGTAAAGTTTACCTTATTTAATTGGAATATTATCACTATCTATGTACAGAAAATTTCTGTTTTGAAATATCGGTGGTTAAAGATTAAAAATTAAACATTGTGAAGGAGTTAACTGTATTATTAAAAGAAAATCATTGCTGAAAGAATAATAAGACTTTGTAAAAAACTATGGAAAGTAGGATTCGTTATAGCTGCATGTACTAGAAAAGTATGATTGGATAAACCATAAAAATTCAAAGCGATATGAAGCCAAATATTGCTATTCTGTATAACTCTTTTATTTTTTTTTATCTTATCTTTATCTATGTAAAAGGAATTTAACTCCGTACTGAGAATAAAAGGTACTGCGTATTTAAACTTCATTTCACATTTCATAAAAGTAAATTCAACTTAATAACAACCTTTTCTTTAAGTACTTTTATGTTAACTGAGAGCAAATCATTTCAATAGTATTTTTTACCTCGCCAATGCAGTGTTTATTTTTTGTGATGTATATAAAAATAATGCTTTAATATTGAAATAAAATGCCTTGGTTTGCCTTATTATTTTCTGTTTTTCTTCCTCTTTATTTGAATGAAATAATAAAAGATTTATATTTTAAATGAGATGAATGCAATATAATGATTATGGCAAGAACATTGTTTGTCAATATATAAACTATGGCTAACTAATAAAAAAATGTAGTTTTTCACAAGGAACTGCTCTAATATTAATAAAATACAGTAAAAAATGATAAGTAGGAACTCCTAAGGAATTTTTAAAAGGTCTGCTTTATTAATTTTATTATGTATAATGTTATGGTTATGATATTCTTTTTATTGGGACTGTGATATTCCTTCTTGATCATTGATGCAGGATTTTTTGAGACAGCCCTATCATTACATCAGAAATTTCATGGCTTTGGTCAAAGAAATACTATATAATTATATTTGCTGAGTGAAATCTGTCAAAATTTTTTAGTGCTTAAACTGTACCATCAAATTTATTTTAAGAAAAATATCTACAGCACAGATTCAATTTGTTCAGGCTAATATTAAAAGAATGCTGAATTCTTTAGAATAGTGATAAATGCTAAAGAGGGAATTCTAAAATGCTGGCATTTTATTGACATGAATATTAAAATATGAATATGTTGAATTTCTCAATATCATTGATCTTACTCTAGCATTTGGTTTATTTTCAAATTTAATAAATACTAATTCAGAAATATAAAGAAATAACAGAAAATTTAAATATAATAATGCGGAAAAAAAATTCAATAGAAAAGCGAAATTAAAAAGGAAGTAAAATTCACAAATAGGTTGTGATGACATCTACAATGAATCCTAAATGCTTTTGTTAATAAAAGAAAAAGCGTTCTGATTCGGCATTACAGCCTAGTATATTAAAATACAATTTTATCTTTTAAAAAAGGAGCGTTTTAGTTCGAATTACAGCCTGGTATATTAAAATACGATTTTATATAAATAATATTTATATATAAATAGATGAATATACAATAAGCGTTAAAAGTGAAACATTAAATAAATATGCAATTTTCTGCTCGCAATATGTCAATCAATCGTTATATTTTTTGTAATTATAAATTTTCTTTACTCCAAAGTAAATAAGTTGAGTAATAAAACAATTTTTTTTATTACAGCTGCTTATGAAACTTTTTTATCTACTATATATTTTTTAAATATTGATAATCATAATTCTTCACGTTGATTTAATTATTATTCTGAAATACATTATCGTATGTGATGTTTCATGTAACTTGTGATAATAATTTGTTGTTTACATCTATAATATGTCAACAAAAATATACGAGGTTGCCAGAAAATCGCCAAGAAAAACGCCAAATCTCCCGGGTGATGACGTCACTTTTCGAGAGAAACATGAAAATCACGTGACTGCTGCCATTCGATGAACTGCCCTATAGACCCCTTGCATTGACGTCACAGCAACGGCTGATCCTCTAATATGGTGCACATCTGGAGCCCAAACAAAACATCATAACTTCCTGTTTGCCGTTTAAAGCACCTATGGTCTTTCTGTTTAATTTTGATTTTTCTTATTATTGCGTTATTTTTCTAAGTACTTAAAAATGAAGCACAAATCACTATTTTTATAAATGTGAAAACACCACATTTGCCTTATGTTTGGGCGCCAGATGAAGCATGTGACGTTACATGCAAGGGGTCTATTGCATTACGCGCATTTTAAATTTCTTTAGAGTAATTACTCTTTTGCACAATTTCAGATTCCCTGTGACATTTGTGTTCTGTCTTATATGACGAAGTAAAAATGATATGAATTTTAATATCCAAAACTTTTAACTTTTAATGCATTTAAAATAAATAATTCTTTTAATGGGACTTTAACATTAGTTAAAGGGAAATTAAAAGGACAATGGACCTTATGCACGTGACGTCACACGCCAGAGCTGGCGGTATGCTAACCTGTTATTCTAGTCACTGCACCGCCAGAATGCCACAGTACGCAGGCGCAAACATTGCTAGCAGACGACTTCAGCCTTTCTGGATACATTTTAACAAGAAATTTACAAATTTAGAGAATTTTCTGGCTAGCAAAACAACAATTTCAAATTTATATTACAATATATTAAGCAACAAGCTGCTACAACAAAGAATTCTTTTTCGCTAATTCTCAGAAACAAGCATTAATAAATCACACTCCAAGCGGAGTAAGACAGCTATATAGAAATGTAAAGCTGCTCACCGGGCCAATATTTTGGTCAATACAATAAATCACACTCCATAGACTGCTATGCTAAACACCGCCAGTAAATACCGCCAGCAGACGAATTTTAGCCTCGACCTCAGGTTGAATGCATAAGGTCCATTATCCTGTAGCGAAGGCTGCGAATCAAGGCTGGTTTTGGTCAAAATCCTTTCAACAAATCACCAAAATTTTATCGCCATTGCTCTTGTATAAATGTACTCTATTTAAACCAAATTTAAAACCGTATTATCAAAATTTTAAACCTCATAACTTTCAAAATTTTAACTTTTATCCCTTTTCAAATATTGTCAAAGGAGAAACCGAGGGAGAAACTGAAGAGAAGTCAATTTTTACAATATAAAATCACTGTGAATTCCTAATCACAGCAATTCAATAATACGTTATTTAATTAAAGCGCCCAAAGACGTATTTCAGCAACGAAACAACTTAACTGTTCTCTGTATGTGTTTAACTCCGCTGAATGTATCATTTTATTTTAAGAATTTCTTATAAAATAGATATTTCATTAGAGTTTGGATTTATATGTGTACGTTAGTGTTGAAGTTAAAATTTTCAATCGTTAAATGTCTGCATTAAAAATCTCTATTGGCCGGAAGCGACATCATTTCCCTGAATTCAGGTTTGTGTTTTCACTATGGTGTAACTAGATCTGGATTTGAAACATTGTGTTGATTTTAAACATACATATATTTCAGTAGTCTGCCTTATTCTGTTTATGATCATGTTTTTTTATTTGTATTATTGTCTTTTATGGCTTTCTCCTGAGAAACCTAATTTTTTTTTGCATAATTAAATGCCCATATTTGTTCTAACGGTATGACCACTTTTGTTTTAATCATTCAATTTGAACTTTATATATTGTATAATTTCTTCATATTTCTCATGCCAGCTTTTTTCAGTTTTAAGAAATTTGATGCAAGCGGTAAGATTTTGATATACTCTCATGCAAAATCGTAATTCTAAATCACTAAAAACTAAAAACAAAAAGCAGTAAGAGTTGCATTCTGGCATAACAAATCAAAAAGATAAGATGTAAGTTATGCTGAAAAAGGTCTTCGACCATGCGGAGTTTCTAAATTTATGAATATGAACAGCTTCATAAAAGTCTAAATCTGAAGGAGTATTGCATTTCTTGATAATGGTAGCTTAATCAGAGTTTAAATTATGTGTCCCTCCTTTCAACCATGAAAAGAAATTAAGGATTTTTCTAATTACTTTTTCTATACAATAGTTTGTGTTTTGTTAGCTCTGTAACAAAGTTGTCATTTAGAGTGGGGTAGAGCGGACCACCCCTAATATTTCAGGGCTTGAAATTCAATTTTTCGAAGAAGGGGAGTCTTCCTACCAACATTTATAAATTGAGGGGAGTTTGGCTGTTTGGAAGGGAGAAAAAATGTTTAAAACCCGCCATTATTTTATGTGCTATTTAAAGAATTACCAGAATACAGACATAAAAAAATATCACTGAAACAATTTTAATAATTCAGAATAATTATACGATATGTGTAAAAAAACTTTTATATTGTCTAGTTTTTACTGGTTTTAAATTCCCTCCCGGTGCTAATTATTTTTGTCACAGGTCTAATTATTGTTTTAACAATAATTAATAAAACTTCTAATTTAATAAATTTATAATTAATTGTTATGACCAATGTTATTTTTCTGTATATTAAATGTGCAAGATACAAATTTAATCATAAAATAATACTTAATTCAGTGTAGAAAATAAGAAGTATCACCAGAGTTCATTCTAGGATTAAGGGCAGGCAGGGCGCACTTTGCCATAAAAGGGCACTTTGGGAAAAAAAGGGCACATTAATGCAATTACAAATAATAAACTAATTAATCTCTTCCCCCCCTATCCCATCCCCCTAAAAGTATTTGCTTCTTCCCCTTTAAACCCCCCCCCCCCTCCTAACATTTTGCAGTGACAATATAAAATAATCCTCTTAATTTCCCTTTCTAGAATTTTATATTTCCCCAGACCATAATTTTTACATGTTTTTAGGTTATTTATTTTTTGCATTAATGCTGCGGCGATTTTTTTTTCTGCGACTGAACGAATTTTCCACTAAATTTTGCGATTCCCGTTATTAAAAATTGAAGATGAAAGAATGTCTGATCGATCTCTATACAACGCATACGACAACGAGTGCGAGAAGAGAAAACTGCGCTCGACGCGAAGTATGAATTTGGCGCCCCCCCCCCCCCCCCCCATCCAATTTTTTCTTATAACAAGCTAAAAATGACGTTCATACTATAAATTTGGCGCCCCCTAAATTTCCACGCCTGGGACAACCGCCCCCCCCCCTTTCGCACGGCGCTGCGGACTATTTGAATATAACCTGGATGGAAATAAAACTACAAAAATAACAAAGGACAAAGGTGTTCGTCCGTAACGTTGACGTCATTTGATGTCGGCTACAGCACGCGGTTAATTTTTACTTCGACATACAGAGAAAAAAACGCACTTACGAATAAAATTATTTTCAAAAGTGTACTGCAATTAGTTTGAAAACTATATTGCAATTTAATTTTTTTGAATAATTTTCAAGCATGAATATTTAAAAACCATCCATCGTGCAGACAGATTATGAAAGATAAATCAGTTTGCATTTAAAAGGCAATTTTAGTCAACCGAAAAGACCTGTTTATAAAATTCTTCAATAGGATTAGAATTAGTGAAGATATCTCGGTTGCATTTCAATATTTTTAAACAATTTTTTTTTCATTGAATATGTGACATCGATCTATACAAAGACCCTTTTTTATTTTTTTGATCGTGATTGCAGATTTTTCTTAATGAGGGCATTTTCATTTTCATAACCGGTTTCAAAACATAAAAGCATCCTTACAAAAAAAAAAAAAAAAAAAAAAAAAAAAAAAAACTGCAATCAAAACTGAAAAAAAAAGTAAAAAACGGTCTTAAAGATCGATATCAAATATCCATTGAAAATAAATAAGCATATTAAAATGCAAACGAAATTTCTTTATAAATTTCTTTTATAGCATTAGCATTAGGGGGATTTTCCCGATTAAATGAAGCTAAAAATTCTGTAAAAGATTCTTGTCGTAAAAGGACTTAAAAGGGTAAGTATATCCAGTTAAGCATTTGTTTCTGGCAGATATTTCATTTAATTATTTTTTAAATTTATAAGAAAATAAAATAAGTAAAACAGTAACATAACAGACATGTAAAGAAATTACGCGCCCAAACAATTGAAATAATCGGAATTAAAAAGACTACTGTAAATAACGAAATCTTTTGTGTCTTTATGCATTAACTTATACAAATGTATCGCTTTAATAAATTTCAAAACTTAATTTGAATGCGAAATTGATACTTCAGAAGAAAAAAAAAAAAAATATTTTTTTTTTTTTTTTTGGTTTTGTTAATAGGCAATTAAATAAATATATATTGATCGGTTCTGTAACAAGAACCGTCTAAAACAGAGTAAAATTTAGCAGCTTATAACAGTGTAATTACGGTGACCTAAAAGAGTAAGTAATTGGTGACGTTGTGACAGTTTAGTATAAGACATTAAAGAAACTGTTTTTCAGTAAAATCAGGCTAACGTTTATTGACGAAAAATAAATGTAAGTTTAAATCAAAACATATATAAGTCCAGGTGAAAAATATAACAGGCATAATGTGAACGGAAAACAAGTTCAGTTAAAATTATTCTAAGTCATGAAATAATATTCAAGTTTAAATGAAAATAAGTATAAACTCAGATGAAAAAATAACTGGTAAAATGTAAACAGAAAAATGAGTTCAACTCCAAATTTAACTTAAAATCATTCTATGTATTGAAATAATATTACTTATTGAATGGCATGGCATGGCATATAACAATACTAGGATAGCAATGAAAAAACAAAACAGACTCACTTATGGACGACAGCTATCGACGTATTAAAGAAATTCCAGCTATACGGCACATCTAATAACTCGATGAAAAGTCTTAAGAAAACAGAGTTTTTTAACTGAAGCTAATAATGTCCACACATACATATGATGATTTGATTAAAACAAACACAAATGGGTTACTACTGCTAATGAAATGAAACACCGGCGAAATTGATAAAACCATATTCAAAATCAAATGTCCAGCAATGGATTTAGCATAATTACTCAACTAGATGTTAACTTTAAAGCTTTTAAAACTGTATGAGTTAAAAATACATTTCTGAAACTGTATCATATTGACGTTAACATCAATTGTCTAGAGACATAACATCACTTCAAAAATCCACCCGCACAATCTATCTCTCCCGGTTTAAATAGCAGCGGCAATCCGAAACTGGATACGCCCCTCCGAGTTGAGCAAACGCGTTCCTGACTTGCGATGGGAGAAATGCAAGACCGCCACTTGCGAGATGCGATCCGCGATGCTTGCGGATTGAGATCGAACGGAGCGATAAAACCAGAATGAACGTACCCACGGAAAAGATAAGCGATTGATTTGAACGTGTAAACAAAAGTTCGGAAACTGGATACGGAAGATGGAAAATGGAAAATGCCGGCAAAGGAAGGAAAGGAAGTTGGAATAAAACATAAGATAGTAAGCCATGCCATTTTACAATATTACGATATATATATAATTAGAATTATGTATTTTAGAGTGTTAAGGAAGAAAAATGGCTGACAATCGCCCCCCCCCCCTTAACACTCGTACTTAAAAATAAAATGGATAATTACCAGATATTGTAAAATATAGGTATATATAGAATACAGTCAAACATTAGAATATAAACTATCACACTTCGATAGCTACCAGTAAAACAGAAACTTAACATTAACAAGCATAAATGCAACAAATTCAATAACTTCAACAGGGTTAATCAAAAACATCAATTTCCAACAATGTTAATAACAATATTCATTAACAACAACAACAATTTTAACAATTATATATAACAACTAGATTAACAAAATTTTTTTCATTTCACGAAAGTTTAGTTACAATTGTAACTCTAACGAAAGATTTTTTTCCAAGTCGGAAAAGTTCAATAGCAAAAGTCTATAAAAATAACATTTTCCTGAAAAAAAACCGTGAAAGATAATTACAATTACCTCGTCACATGCAAGTGACTACGAGTTACCTTTACATAAGAATTTAATATGATGATTTTTCCTTTGGTCTTGACTTGTAACAATATTCGAATGAATTTTAAACAATTATACATTTGCATATTTATTCTGAAAGAGAATGATTATCACATAAACGCAAATTCAGGATAATATAAAGAATAAATATACATGAATTACAATATGAAAATACTTTGATAATATATGAAAGATACATGTTATGCAAATGAGAAAATTTCAATAATGAGAACAACAACGATCATGATCATGATAACGATTATGAATTATGATTATGTTAATGACATAGTTAAATGACTGTGAGCGCTCACGTGAAAGACAACACAATAAAAAAATATGCTTAAGCTTTTGAAACGATATACATTTGCAAATGATTTGGCCAATTTAAATATGGAAAAAAAACTTGTTATATATACTCTTAAAACGAGAAGAAAAATTTTCATATTTAGATATGCAATAAAACAAAATACAACTCGATTTTCAACACCTATGAAATGATATTATGAAACATATGCATACGAAACAAGTATGAAATAACAAGAGTAATTACATATTCAAACATTTTTCTTCAAAAGAAAAGTACTGAAATATACAAAAATTTCAGTTTAAAAAAAAAATGCTAAACTTCAAGGTTTAACATGAAAAGTTAAACAAGCATCTTAATGCTTGACACAAGTTCAAAGGAGGAGGAGTTTCTTTTTTCATAGCATTTAAATATCATGTATATATATAAATTACTTATAACTAAAAATTACATCAATAAATTTTTTAAGATCAAACTTTGTTAAAGGTTTAGTGAAAATGTCTGAGAGATTAGATTTACTGGCTACGTGTTTAACATTAAAAATCTCTTGGTTTAAAAGGTCTCTAACAAAAAATAATTTTACGTCAATGTGTTTCGTTCTGTAATTTTCAATGGGAGATTTAAGAAAATCAATGGAGGAATCAATGAGTTTCAGAGAAAGAGGTGTGTGGAGGTGTGTAACCAGGACTTGAGCTAGGACTAGGAGTGGACTTTACAATGCCTTCGTACTTATTGCTTCCTTTAAAACTGAACAGTGACGGATTAAATTTGATACCATTAGATTGACAGTAATCTCTTACTTCCTTCAGTGATCTTAGACGTTGTGTCTCACCCAACTCGTAATAGTAGACGTCGGTTCTCGATTTGTCAGGCCTAGTTACAGGCTTACGGAACCAGACAGCTTCCCTGAGAGTTCTAGTAAACTCCTCGCCATCCTCGTCACTGTCACCCTCAAATGGGTGTGAGGAGGCAGAGTCGGAAGATTTAGAGGTACTCGGTCTAATACTTTGAGTGGGTGGTGCTTCTGAAGTAAATCTGTCAGGTTGAAGGTCAGTCAAAGGATCTATTTCAGGTGGTTCAGAACTTAGGATGTAAGAGGGTCCCAGGTCGCTTC
Organism: Maratus speculifer; assembly: GCA_964019185.1. Taxonomy (NCBI): domain Eukaryota; kingdom Metazoa; phylum Arthropoda; class Arachnida; order Araneae; family Salticidae; genus Maratus; species Maratus speculifer. The sequence goes on along the minus strand of OZ025296.1, from coordinate 339,488,539 downwards.
CGTTGCGCTGCTCCGAAGTTGTAAATGGGTTTGTGCCTATTGAATAGCTAGGACCTTGTTCACTGTGTTTGGGGATACTTGTGGATACAGATTCATCACCAAACCTAACATTTATTGTCTCTATTATTTTATTGGTTTCGGGAATCCATACCCTGTAGCCTTTTGTAGACATTGCGTAACCCACTAAAACACCCTTTTTAGCCTTTGGATCGAATTTGGAATTTCTTAGTTGTTTAGGTACCCCCACATATGCCACCGTACCAAAAGGTCGTAAATGTCTTATGGATGGTTTATTACCACAATAATATTCGAAAGGAGTTTTTTTCTGAGTTTTGTGACATATTCGGTTAAGAGTGTATGCGATGTATAAGACAGCTTCTGGCCAGAATTTGAGACTGAGTTTACTTTCATTGAGTATTGAGCGAGCCCCGTCCATTATTGTTTGATTTAAACGTTCTGAAACTCCATTTTGCTCCGGAGAATACACATTGGTAAATTCGTGTTTTATGCCATTGTCCTCAAAGAATTTAGTGAATGCTTCATTATCGAATTCCCGCCCATTGTCGCTACGGACTTCTTTTACTTTGGTGCCCAAAAACCTTTCTGCTCTTTTTACGTGGTTAGAAAATACCTTAAACACCTGTGTTTTACTGCATAAGGGGTATACTGACACTTTGCGAGAGAAGTCGTCTGTTATAGTTAGGAAATACTTCTCCCCGTTTCGCCCTGTTATTTGTGTCGGACCCCACAGGTCAGTGTGTAGCAGTTCTAGAGGTCGTTTAGATCTTATTTGGTTTATTGGGCGGAATGATGTTCGTCTGTGTTTATTAATTCTACATGTTTCACATTCAAAGTCTTTACATTTAATGGGTGGTAAGCCCCTAACGCCATTACATTTTAGAGTATGTTCAATTAATGTGGAACTGATGTGCCCAAGGCGTCTATGCCAGAGTTTAAAATCATCTTTTTGAACGGTTGAGGCTTGGAAACGTACCTTTTTAGGATTTTGATTACGGTTAGTTTTAGGGTCTTTATTTCTATTTTTATGGTTAGGATCTGGATAGAGGCAGTAAATGCCATCTTTAAGAAAAGCACGAAAAAGTGTGCCAGAATCCCGATATGCCTTGACCCTTCCCTCACCTCCTTTGAACTTGGCACCCATTTTATCAAGTCTGGGACCTGAAATTAAATTATGTCTTAGACTAGGACAATACATGACGTCGCCGAAGCGAACCATTTCCCCATTTATTTTTAAATCCACTAAACCGGTGCCCTCGATAGGGAAAGTAGCACCGTCAACTGCAACAGCCAATTCCTCATTTTTTAACGGTTTAAACTTAACATATAAACTTTTATCTTTACAGAAATGGTGGGAGGCACCTGTGTCAAAGACCCAGGCGTCTCCACCGCATTTTATGTTACTTAAATTAGATTGTATGAGGTAATTTACCTGGCCTGTTGTCTTACGTTGACGTCTGTTGCGAGGCACATCTTTTCTGGATCTATGACCATCAGACTGAGCATGGACAGGACTGGATACGGAAGAGTCTTTCGATGAATTTCTGGAAAAGGAGGAACCTCTGGACAAAGAAGAATTTCTGGAACTGGAAGAGTCTCTGTACACCACGGAACCGGAATTGGAGGAGTCTCTAGGCATCATGGAACTTCTGGAACTAGAGCTAAGACAGGATTCCTGGCGGGTGACATCAGGCACTCTACACTGGCTCTGTAAATGTCCTCTGCGTCCACATTTGTGACACCGACCTCTGAACTTAGGCTTAAAGGAACACTTCTTTGAGGAACGGGCTCTGGAGAAATGAGATTGCACGGCATCCACTCTGTCGTCCTCTCGTAGTTTGATACGGGACTCCTCTGCGACTAATTCTGTAAGAACACTTTTGAACGTAAACTGTTCGTCTGGCCATCGCAGAATCCCTTGCACCATGTTGTCGAACTTCTTCGGGAGCCATCTAAGCAATTGAAATGTGAGGTAAGTTTCTTTGATTGGCTCATTTATTGCAGCCAGTTGGTCAGCAAGCCTTTGGAGGCGAGCTGCAAACATATCAACGGGCTCTTCAGGTTGTATCTTACAGGAAAGAATTTCGCCAAATAATTGCATATGGCGTGCCCGGTTATCAGGCTGAAAATGCAATTTAAGTTTAGTCCAGGCTTCATGAGGGTCGTCGATATTTTCGATGATTCTCCGGAATTCATTTTCGACATTTAAATATACAATTGATAGTGCAGACCTGACTCTGGATTTATATTCCTTTGTCGCTACAGAGTCACTTTCATCAGGAGCCTTTTCAGTGCCATTAACTATGCTCCACGCATTCTTATCTAATAGTAGATACTTTACGTCAGCTGCCCAAGTTCCATAATTGTGAGAATTCAGTTTTGTTATGCACACCTGTATGTTAGCCATGGCCATGCATTAAACAGAAGATATTACATGGAAAAAAAGGAGGAAAAAAAAATTTTTTTTTTTTTTTTTTTTTTTTTTTTTTTAGTAAATAACGTACTTAGTAATCAGATAGTACATCAACAAAAATTTCTATTATAAGTGATCCTAAAAAAAATCTTTTTGTATTTCATGTCAATAGGAAAGAAAAAAAACATATAGCCTTCAAAAAAAATTCTATATTGCGGCCCCCCCCTCTAAAGTGACTCGGAGGTCCAATGGCCGCATACTACAAACAACTGTCAAAAAAATTTTTTGAAATGTCACCAATTAGGTTATGGCCGCCGTAAAGGGTTTAAAAGCGTATTCGCTCCGGCCCATAAAATCTCTATTGGCCGGAAGCGACATCATTTCCCTGAATTCAGGTTTGTGTTTTCACTATGGTGTAACTAGATCTGGATTTGAAACATTGTGTTGATTTTAAACATACATATATTTCAGTAGTCTGCCTTATTCTGTTTATGATCATGTTTTTTTATTTGTATTATTGTCTTTTATGGCTTTCTCCTGAGAAACCTAATTTTTTTTTGCATAATTAAATGCCCATATTTGTTCTAACGGTATGACCACTTTTGTTTTAATCATTCAATTTGAACTTTATATATTGTATAATTTCTTCATATTTCTCATGCCAGCTTTTTTCAGTTTTAAGAAATTTGATGCAAGCGGTAAGATTTTGATATACTCTCATGCAAAATCGTAATTCTAAATCACTAAAAACTAAAAACAAAAAGCAGTAAGAGTTGCATTCTGGCATAACAAATCAAAAAGATAAGATGTAAGTTATGCTGAAAAAGGTCTTCGACCATGCGGAGTTTCTAAATTTATGAATATGAACAGCTTCATAAAAGTCTAAATCTGAAGGAGTATTGCATTTCTTGATAATGGTAGCTTAATCAGAGTTTAAATTATGTGTCCCTCCTTTCAACCATGAAAAGAAATTAAGGATTTTTCTAATTACTTTTTCTATACAATAGTTTGTGTTTTGTTAGCTCTGTAACAAAGTTGTCATTTAGAGTGGGGTAGAGCGGACCACCCCTAATATTTCAGGGCTTGAAATTCAATTTTTCGAAGAAGGGGAGTCTTCCTACCAACATTTATAAATTGAGGGGAGTTTGGCTGTTTGGAAGGGAGAAAAAATGTTTAAAACCCGCCATTATTTTATGTGCTATTTAAAGAATTACCAGAATACAGACATAAAAAAATATCACTGAAACAATTTTAATAATTCAGAATAATTATACGATATGTGTAAAAAAACTTTTATATTGTCTAGTTTTTACTGGTTTTAAATTCCCTCCCGGTGCTAATTATTTTTGTCACAGGTCTAATTATTGTTTTAACAATAATTAATAAAACTTCTAATTTAATAAATTTATAATTAATTGTTATGACCAATGTTATTTTTCTGTATATTAAATGTGCAAGATACAAATTTAATCATAAAATAATACTTAATTCAGTGTAGAAAATAAGAAGTATCACCAGAGTTCATTCTAGGATTAAGGGCAGGCAGGGCGCACTTTGCCATAAAAGGGCACTTTGGGAAAAAAAGGGCACATTAATGCAATTACAAATAATAAACTAATTAATCTCTTCCCCCCCTATCCCATCCCCCTAAAAGTATTTGCTTCTTCCCCTTTAAACCCCCCCCCCCCTCCTAACATTTTGCAGTGACAATATAAAATAATCCTCTTAATTTCCCTTTCTAGAATTTTATATTTCCCCAGACCATAATTTTTACATGTTTTTAGGTTATTTATTTTTTGCATTAATGCTGCGGCGATTTTTTTTTCTGCGACTGAACGAATTTTCCACTAAATTTTGCGATTCCCGTTATTAAAAATTGAAGATGAAAGAATGTCTGATCGATCTCTATACAACGCATACGACAACGAGTGCGAGAAGAGAAAACTGCGCTCGACGCGAAGTATGAATTTGGCGCCCCCCCCCCCCCCCCCCATCCAATTTTTTCTTATAACAAGCTAAAAATGACGTTCATACTATAAATTTGGCGCCCCCTAAATTTCCACGCCTGGGACAACCGCCCCCCCCCCTTTCGCACGGCGCTGCGGACTATTTGAATATAACCTGGATGGAAATAAAACTACAAAAATAACAAAGGACAAAGGTGTTCGTCCGTAACGTTGACGTCATTTGATGTCGGCTACAGCACGCGGTTAATTTTTACTTCGACATACAGAGAAAAAAACGCACTTACGAATAAAATTATTTTCAAAAGTGTACTGCAATTAGTTTGAAAACTATATTGCAATTTAATTTTTTTGAATAATTTTCAAGCATGAATATTTAAAAACCATCCATCGTGCAGACAGATTATGAAAGATAAATCAGTTTGCATTTAAAAGGCAATTTTAGTCAACCGAAAAGACCTGTTTATAAAATTCTTCAATAGGATTAGAATTAGTGAAGATATCTCGGTTGCATTTCAATATTTTTAAACAATTTTTTTTTCATTGAATATGTGACATCGATCTATACAAAGACCCTTTTTTATTTTTTTGATCGTGATTGCAGATTTTTCTTAATGAGGGCATTTTCATTTTCATAACCGGTTTCAAAACATAAAAGCATCCTTACAAAAAAAAAAAAAAAAAAAAAAAAAAAAAAACTGCAATCAAAACTGAAAAAAAAAGTAAAAAACGGTCTTAAAGATCGATATCAAATATCCATTGAAAATAAATAAGCATATTAAAATGCAAACGAAATTTCTTTATAAATTTCTTTTATAGCATTAGCATTAGGGGGATTTTCCCGATTAAATGAAGCTAAAAATTCTGTAAAAGATTCTTGTCGTAAAAGGACTTAAAAGGGTAAGTATATCCAGTTAAGCATTTGTTTCTGGCAGATATTTCATTTAATTATTTTTTAAATTTATAAGAAAATAAAATAAGTAAAACAGTAACATAACAGACATGTAAAGAAATTACGCGCCCAAACAATTGAAATAATCGGAATTAAAAAGACTACTGTAAATAACGAAATCTTTTGTGTCTTTATGCATTAACTTATACAAATGTATCGCTTTAATAAATTTCAAAACTTAATTTGAATGCGAAATTGATACTTCAGAAGAAAAAAAAAAAAAATATTTTTTTTTTTTTTTTTGGTTTTGTTAATAGGCAATTAAATAAATATATATTGATCGGTTCTGTAACAAGAACCGTCTAAAACAGAGTAAAATTTAGCAGCTTATAACAGTGTAATTACGGTGACCTAAAAGAGTAAGTAATTGGTGACGTTGTGACAGTTTAGTATAAGACATTAAAGAAACTGTTTTTCAGTAAAATCAGGCTAACGTTTATTGACGAAAAATAAATGTAAGTTTAAATCAAAACATATATAAGTCCAGGTGAAAAATATAACAGGCATAATGTGAACGGAAAACAAGTTCAGTTAAAATTATTCTAAGTCATGAAATAATATTCAAGTTTAAATGAAAATAAGTATAAACTCAGATGAAAAAATAACTGGTAAAATGTAAACAGAAAAATGAGTTCAACTCCAAATTTAACTTAAAATCATTCTATGTATTGAAATAATATTACTTATTGAATGGCATGGCATGGCATATAACAATACTAGGATAGCAATGAAAAAACAAAACAGACTCACTTATGGACGACAGCTATCGACGTATTAAAGAAATTCCAGCTATACGGCACATCTAATAACTCGATGAAAAGTCTTAAGAAAACAGAGTTTTTTAACTGAAGCTAATAATGTCCACACATACATATGATGATTTGATTAAAACAAACACAAATGGGTTACTACTGCTAATGAAATGAAACACCGGCGAAATTGATAAAACCATATTCAAAATCAAATGTCCAGCAATGGATTTAGCATAATTACTCAACTAGATGTTAACTTTAAAGCTTTTAAAACTGTATGAGTTAAAAATACATTTCTGAAACTGTATCATATTGACGTTAACATCAATTGTCTAGAGACATAACATCACTTCAAAAATCCACCCGCACAATCTATCTCTCCCGGTTTAAATAGCAGCGGCAATCCGAAACTGGATACGCCCCTCCGAGTTGAGCAAACGCGTTCCTGACTTGCGATGGGAGAAATGCAAGACCGCCACTTGCGAGATGCGATCCGCGATGCTTGCGGATTGAGATCGAACGGAGCGATAAAACCAGAATGAACGTACCCACGGAAAAGATAAGCGATTGATTTGAACGTGTAAACAAAAGTTCGGAAACTGGATACGGAAGATGGAAAATGGAAAATGCCGGCAAAGGAAGGAAAGGAAGTTGGAATAAAACATAAGATAGTAAGCCATGCCATTTTACAATATTACGATATATATATAATTAGAATTATGTATTTTAGAGTGTTAAGGAAGAAAAATGGCTGACATATATTAACCCCTTCGCGACGAGAGCCTTTTACGAAATGTTTAATATTTTGGCACCCGTTTTTAAAAACAGAAATTCGTGCTTTATTGAATCGAGAAAATGCTACAATTTAATAAGGCAAATAAATCTTGCAGTAAAATTTTACTGGTGAGGAAAAACAAGAATTCTTAAGCCCTTTGCATTGTGTGTGTCGCTTGTCCCCAAGGGGTTAATATTAAAAAATAGTTTTCCCTCCTGTTCTAAAATACGAGGTCCGGGTTCGATCCCTAGTAAATAAGAGTAAAAATAGTTTATAACACTTTTAACATTCAATGTTAATCTTTTCAAAATTACTCTCTTTTTTTCCGTTTACTGGAATTTTTATTTCTCCTAAAAATTCTGTTCGTTACATTAATTTCGATAACGTTGCAACTTAAAAAGAAAACAAAACACTTACCTACATTTTCCTGGTTGATAGGAGGACTTTTTTATCTATGGCTTCATTTTTTCTCTCCAAATTGTCTCATATTAATATCCCTCATTTTTTTCCGAAGGCATTAGCGCTGAATAAGAACTTAAAAAATCTTTTTAAAAATTAACACACTCTTCTATTTTGCAACGAACTCTACAATTCTGATACTGGAACTGTTTTTACTGAAGCTGGGGAAATTTCTACCTATCTCTTTTGCTCCAATGAAAAATGCGTATGTCCCTACCCCAAAAAATAAAGGGGGAGCAATTCCTCCACGCCTTTAAATATTCTAAAAAGACCGAAAACAAGCACATTTCCACCTTTTCTGTTGCCTCAAATTGGTCGTAAATCTCACTGATAAACAGACGTCATTTACCAATGCGGGAAGTTTTCAACATCTCTCTCTCCTTCATTTTAGTAGTTTTATCTCTGTGATTCAGAAAAAGCCTCACAGTGGGGCAGAGAAAGGGGGTGTCCCGCAATTGTACGATACCTTTTCTTCGAATTATGTTCGAATAGCAATAAAATCAGACGGACAGGGGCAACTGTAGTTTACAACTTATTTTACTTGGTTTACACCCGAAAAATCTTTCAGACACTTAAATTTGATCCTTGTTTTCAAAGAATTTACATAAAATCAACTGACAGACAGAAAAATCTTTATTTTTATTATTTTCAAACGAATTTATTAAATAAAATATTTTGTGAAACACTGCGCGGGACTTCAGGATCGTGCAAGTTCAATGTTTTCAAATTATACCCCTTCAACCCATGGAATAAAGAATATCGGCAGATTCTTAGACTAGTACTTTCAGCTATAAAGACTCTTTAAAAAACTAATATAGATTAAAAATAAATAAAATGCGGTTAGAATATAATTTTTGAAGCTGTATATTAAAATAGTTTATAAAATATTTCTCTATTAGCTGATCCATCCGTCGTTCGGCGTGGGAAAAAAAAAAAAAAAAAAAAAAAAAACTTTAAAAACCGCTGTATAGATTCCGATTAATTTCGAATATTTCCAAAATATACTATACTGGAGACTGAAATGGGATTCCTTTTACTAATGTTTAAAAATTAAAAAAAAAAAAAAAAAAATTATAAGAAAGAAAAATTTATTTCAAAAGTCAAAGGTACAAAATTTATTATATTGGGGAGAAAGATTAAAACAGTTGATTTTAATCACAATTATTTTTAAAATGTTAAAAAATAACCGCATACCGCGCAAAAACTCTAAAAAGGGAAAAAAAAAAAATTGCTACGGATTTTGAATAAACTTTATTGAAAAGAGAGCAAAATTCATGATATTGAGCTAAAAGATTAAATCTGGATTTTTCTTACTAACAGATAAAAATCATTGCAGAACTCTAAATAAACGCTAAAAATCTCATTAAAAATTCAAAAAATCCATGAGGGCGAAATTTATTATAGTAAGCCCGGAATATCATTGACGCCAAATTTTTTTTTAAAGCAGGGGGAAAAAATCGCCGAAGGAAGCGAAAAGTCCCAACAAAAGTCTTTAAAAGATCAAAAATCTAGGGAATAAAATGGGCTATACAGTAAAATCTCCATAACGGACACTCCCGAATAGCGGACATTTCTACTTAACGGACAGTTTTCCAATTTCCACTTCCCAAATCTAAGTTTTTGTATGTTTAACCTCTGAATAACGGACATTCCAAATAGCGGACACAATTTTCGGCGATAAGGGATGAAAAAGTATTTTTAAACAAGAAAAAAAAAAAAAAAAAAAAAAAAAAAAAAAAAATCTAAATTTATCAGGGCAATGTGTCAAAAATTTTGTGATCACGGATAAATGTAGAGGGTGGACTGAGGAAATTTCTCCTTTACATTCATTGTTGAATTCAGGGAGTTGCCTCGGAGGTCCATCTCCCAGAGCATTCAAATGTCTATGTCCCCCCCGGAAGATTTTATGTTTTTAATGGTCAAAATGTGTAATCCCTATTCCCGCACGGAACTTTATAATGACCAATAACATCACATTGAAAAACAAATTACACGTAATCACAAGCAAAAGTAAACTTTAGTAAGTTTTTTTTTTTTTTTTTTTATAAGAATGTAATAAACAGCAGTTAAAGGTGTGCATAATTTTATTTAAGTTTTATTGCTTAAAAAATAATTTTAATTTCTCATTAGTCATATAATAGATGTCTTAGAACATATAAATGTCAGGGAAATATTGAGCATTTCTTAGCGATTTTTGTATCTCTGAGTTTTTCCCTATAGCGGACACCTCCGATTAGCGGACAATTTCTGCATTCCCGAGGTGTCCGTTATTTAGAGGTTTTACTGTATTAGGCAAAAATTTGAAACCGAATTCCTTTTACTAACCTTATATTTAGTCTTTATATTTCTTATTCTTTTATCGCCCGCCCCAGATCCTTTTTTTTAACGGCCTTGCCTGTTTGAAAATTTACTTTTATTTTGCCGTGCTGCCCTTTTCCTGAAAACTGTTCTCAAATTCAAACTAACTACTTTTTAATAAATTTCTGAATCGTTCTTTACTTATAAATGCAGTAATTGATATGTGCTCTTACATAAAACTGTAAAATCGAATAGATTTTCCAGTTTTCAATATACCTTTCAAAGAAAAAAAAATGCTATCAAATTTGGTGCTTTGAATAAAATTTCCAAAGCATGACAGTTCGTAAAAGGTGACAACATGGGACTACAATCACCAATCAAGATATAATTCATTTGTAAAAAAATTAAAAAAGATATTCATTTCCAAAACTCTTCTTCAATGTGTTAAAAGTTTTATACTATTCTTCTATGTTAGGAATTAAGACTGGACCATTTCAAATATTAAAAATAAATGAAATCCTGCCTCATCCGACTTGATTTCTACTTAAATTGAGAATTTTCTTAATATGAAATACAGATTAAAAAAAAAAAAAAAAAAAAAAAATACTGCATAAATATTTATGCGAAAATTTTATCGCATATTTCAAACTATGCATCCGCAAGCACTCTTTAATTACTTCAAATGAAAGACTCGATATATGTATATTAAAAAAAAAAAATAAAAAATAGTAGTTTAATTTTTTTAACTTCTGAGTTTTTGAAGATGTACATTTAATTTGGGTTGCGGGAAGCTTTGAAATTTTTTTTAGTGTTCGAGTCTGGTTAAGGATTGATTTTAAGTAGAATTTGCAGGTTAAAAAAAAAAAAAAAAAAAAAAAAAAAAAGGCCAGCAGGACCCGATTGATTTGCTGATACTTTAAATAGGAACAAAATTAATATGCTGAAAACGAAACTTATTTTGAATTAAAAAAATGTAGTCCAGCTAATTTAATTTGGATCATAGAGACTTTTGCTGACCAAGAAGATAAAGAACGGAAATAACTTTCAATGCACTTGATAGTTTACGTTTCTTTTGTAATGTGTTTATATTATAAAACCACCAATTAAGACTCTTGTAGCGTATCAGTATTGTGAGTCATCATCTGAAATAAAATGTGTCAGTTATTTACGATAGTAAAAATAAACCTTTTATAGTGAAGCAAGCTAAAATGAATGAATTTTCGATGAATCACAGTCAGAAATGCAAGAAATTAGTAGGCTTCGAAAATTAGGGTAGCACATGACCAGTGGCGGCAATAAAGTGGAAGTGTGACGCGGCAGATAAAATCAAACCCAAGCTGATGATTATAGAGGGTCTTTAATCGAAACTAAAAGCCTTTTCCCAATAGAGGAAAGAAAAAAAAAATTAATATAAAGAGAAGGGTTTGCACATAGCCTCCGCGCATGTAGGCAAGACCCCCAATGAAACAGTATAAATTATTTAACTGAAAAAAAAAGTGAGGTCCTAAATTGTATTTTACATTCAAGTCAGTTCAAGAAGGCCGACTTTGTGTACTGCGCCTGTTTATTCATGCTAGAGGTCTGCACTGGCCGAAATTTCCAGGCCCGGGTCCGGCTCAATCCATAGAGAAAATGCGGCCCGGACCGCCCCGAACAAAAGAATATTGACACCAGCCGGCCCGTTATAAAAGTTGAAATTTTGGCATAGGCCGCGCCGGGCTCGAGCCAAAATTTTAACTTTTAGAGAAATTTTAGAAAAAAAAAAAAAAAAAAAGTGGCCCGGCCCGTTATAAAAGTTGAAATTTCGACCCGAACCCGTCCCGACCTGATTGAATTCTACAGAACATTCATTTTTATTCTTACAGAATAGTTATGATAGAAAAAAAATATTTTAGTTTCTTGTTTTTTTTTTTTTCAATGTTTATAATTTTTATTTATGCAGAAGGGCCCCGTAAGCTGCTATATTTGTTTTTAATGAGTCTTTGTTTGTTGTATATAAATGCTTAAGTTATCATTAATATTATTATTCCATATTCCATGTAATGGAAACATGAAAATCTAAAAAATGCTATATGGTTAAAGTAAAATCTTCTTAGACTTAATCGCATTGGAAAGAAAAAAAAAAAAAAAAAAAAAAACGTTATAGACAAGTTCCCTTCTTAGCGGGTGTGAATTCATATATTTTTTCATGCGTATTATTGTATTCCTTTTGCACGGATGAACAGTTTAAGAAAATTTTCAGTTTAAAAGAAGATTCCGTCATACACAGGTTCTTTTTTTTTTCATGCGTTTAATTCTATTTAATAAATCTCAAAATCTACAAAATCTTTAAAAATAATTGATTTTAATGTTTAATTGTAAAAAAAAAAATGACGATTTAAAAGTATATACCTTTTTTGCAAAAATTTTTGGACCAAGCCGAATTTTACTTATTTTTGAACAGACTTGACTACATCTAGAAAATAATTTTCATACGGAATGATTCAACCGGAACTGAATATTTTGATCCGTGAAGACAAGAAAGAATGAAATCAGTCCCAGATCTGTACGGAAAAAATAAATTAGGTCCTGCCCTATCCTTTAGGATAAAAGTAAGGCCCGGCTCGGAAAGTGAACTGGAAAGGCCCGGCCCTGCTCGTGCAAATCTCTTAATTTCTGCTGTACAGTTAACTGATTTAGACATCATAGATTGAAAAATAGCTTTCAAAATTGATATTTTAATAGAAAATCACTTGTGTTTCTGATAAAACTTTTTTTCCCCCTTTTTTGACATATTACAAATACTATTTTAATATTTCTCTTTATGCTTTTCATAGAAGTTTTCATTTCTTTCAATTTGAGAAAAATACATAGATGACTAATCATTTGGGTGTTTGGTCTTAGATTCTCACAGTCGATAAAAAGAAAGAAAGAAAAGAAATGAACCATTTCAGTGAATTACTTAACAGCATTGCCTGTGCGTCTCTTTCGCTTATAAATCACTGCTATGGACAAAGCGTATGTTTGTTTGGTCATTTTCCGAATTCTCAATTCACGACCCCCGGGGTTACCTCGTCCACTCCCTCCAAAATAAATAGTGAGGGGGGGGGGGATATTTTCTTTTCTTTTTTGTTATTTCGGACGAATTTTCTCAGTAGCCCAGACACCGTAGAGTCAGGACTACCGTAGAGAAAGAAAAATTTATGACAGCGTGAGCGCTAGCTTTCAGAGTTTTACTGAAAATAATTGTCTACAGGACAGGAGGCTGGGGGGGGGGGTGAAAAGGGACAGATTAGGAGTGAAATGGGGTTGGGGGATTATATAATGTTTACAAATAGTTTAGTGTTTGTTTGAAATAAGCGATGAAATTAATTTAAAGGGCGCGTTTTTTTCATCTCTCGGTCGATTTTCCGAGTGATAAGGCTCGCGGGGCGGGGCTTTTGGACAGTGGGGCAATCGGGGCGGCAAATTTTAGGAAGAAGGGCAGGCAGGGCGGCGCGCCCTGTGAAAAACGCCTAGAATGAACTCTGGTATCACTATTGTTTGCATTTCTTTTAAAAAAGGGGCAAGTCAAATTCATAAAAAAAGACTTTCTTAAAAAATGAATACTTTGTTGAATAAAGGGATTCTTTTTGTTTAATGAATGGCTGCTTTCTGGATTTGCACTCACTCAGAAAGATTTAGAACTGTCAGAAACTGATTTTAGAGCAGCAAAGAAAAAAAAAATATATATTGAAGCAGGAAAATTAGTTTGTTGAACAGAAAAATGAACTCCACGTAATATTATTTTTGGGGGGAGAGGTTCCCTTTGACGAAAGTTGCATTTTATCGCTACCTTTTGATGAAATCTGTCTTTTTTTACGATCTTTTCACGAAATCTGCCGTTTTTTCGGGATTTTGTTGACAAAATTTGCCGTTTTCGTGAATTTTCTGAAGAAATTTGCCGTTTTTTGGCGATCTTTTGATAAATCTGATGTTTTATTGCGATTTTTTTTACGAAAATTGCTGTTTTTCGTGATTTTTTCGGGAAGTTTGTTGCTTAGAGGGAATCTTTTGTCGAAATTTCTCGTTTTTCGCGATTTTTGGACAAAATTTGACGTTTTTTCGTGAATTTTCTGAGGAAATTAGCCGTTTTTTGGCGATCTTTTCATGAAATCTGATGTTTATCCCGATTTTTTTTTTTTTTTTTTTTTTTTTACGAAAATTGCCGTTTTTCGTGATATTTTGGGGAAATTTGTTGTTTACAGTGAATCTTTTGTCGAAATTTGTCGTTTTAGCGCGATTTTTGGACGAAATTTGACATTTTTTTCGTGAATTTTTTGAGGAAATTTGCCCTTTTTTTGCGATTTTTTGATGAAATCTGATGTTTTATCGTGATTTTTTTACGAAAATTGCCGTTTGTCGCGATTTTTGGATGAAATTTGACGGTTTTTTCGCGACCTTTTTGACGAAAACTGCCGTTTTACAGAATTCTGTGACGAAAGTAGGCATTCTTTCATGAATCTTTTGACGAAATTTGCCGGAAATCAGTCATTTTTTCGCGATCTTTTAACAATATTTGCCGTTTTTTAGCAAACTTTTACGAAATCACGCGTCTTGTGAAACATGCAATAGCTGTTTCTTTTGTGTGTCATCTCCGATCTTTTACATAATTTACGCGCAATATTCTTGTCTGCGGCATCACTATTTCATAATTTTTGGAATTGAATGAGTTTTTTTTTTTGTGTGTGGGAAGGGGAGGGGGGGAAGGCGAAATCCCGAACACAATCACCTCTATTTCGTCGCGGAAAATACAATGAAACTCGTCTATCGATAGCAGGAAAAAATTGCAAAATTTGTCAATCAGTCGCGGAAAAAATCGTGATTTTCAACGATTTTTCGCTGTAAAAAAACTCGCAAAATGTGTCGATTACTCGCACGAAATTATCATAAAATTCGCAAAACGGTCGTGGGAGTTGATCATAGTTTCAAAATGCAAAATTGTTTGGGCGGGAGCCTCCCGTCCACGTAATTCTTTTGGGCGGGATTTCAAAATTTTGGGCGCGAATCCCGCCATCCCGCCCTGTAATTCAAGCCCTGTATTTTATTTATTTTCAAATTTTTAAAGCTTTTTTTTTTTCAGGTTGATTGAATGCAGCACTTAATTGATTACTTACAGCCTTCAAAACATATCATTAGCGCAGAATAATCCATTATATCTTGACTGGTTGTTTTGACTTTTGAGCTTCTTAAAGTGAACTTTTTCATCAGAGTTTCCCCCAGGTTTCAAAAAGGGCAGAGCGCTACTGTTGTGAAAAGGGCACTTTCATATAATTAACTCCAGAATCTTACTGCCTTTTTGGATGTGGCTGATGGATTTATTTCTTTTTCTAGTAGCAAGAGGGAAAAAAAAGTCATAAATACACCCATTTATTATGAGAAAAAAAGTTTTTTCACTGATGGTGGGAAATCTTGAAATTTGTCAATCATCTGTCAAAAATCTTCAATCGGTAACGAAAGAATCGCGGTTCAAAAAGTCATGAAAAAAAGCAAATTTCATCAAAGAATCGAGTAAAATGATCCAAAAAATTTCATCAAAAGACTGAAAAAAAAATGAGGGCAGATTTTGTTAAAAGAATGTGAAAAAAAGGCAAATTTCATGATTAGATCACGAAAATATCTGTATTTAGAAAAAGAGGCACAAAAAAAAAAAAAAAAAACCCACATAGTTCATGTCAGGAGTGGAATCGCCCCTTACCTTTGTTGTAACCTTGTAGAAAATTTGCTGTAATTTTTTTTTGCTTGTAATCAGGGTTGTTAGGTTAAAACCAAGTTGGTTTAAACCGTGGTTTAATCCAATGGTTTTTTAAAAAAAACCATGCTAGTTTTTTTTCGATCTGGTTTTTTTAAATTCTTTTTCCCTAAATTTACACGTTATTGAAAAATACAAAATCCAAGTTATGCAGAAGCAACAAGCAAAGCTGTAGAAAAATGATGAATTAATAAATTTCTAAAATAAAACATTTTTAATCAACCCAACTTTTCATATAAGCTATAAATCTACATGGCTACATACTACTAATTTTTCTATAATTAGTTAGTTAGAGAAAAACTAGTTAGTTTCTCTTTCTCCCTCCCCCCTCCTTTTTTTAAGGCTTATATAAAGCCATTAATTGTTTTATCCTCTTCAGACCTGGTGTATCCTATAGGATATACATCTTTGTAATTTTTTTTTCACATATATAAATACTATTAAAAAAAGAGAAATTAGTGTGAATGGAGCCTAAGAGATAGCAGAAATAAAGAAAATAGCAATTTGTCTCTCGTAGTGCTTTTTCAGTGAGTTACATGATATACAAAAATGGCTTGCAGCAGAAATGCACGAGATGTACAAAAAAAAAAAAAAAAAAAAAAAAAAATGTAAAAATTTTTACTGTGTGTTAAGATACCATTTGTAGACTCCATTAGTGATACAAATTATTAAATATATATTTGTTTGATCTTTTTCTATGTTTTTACAATGCAGAAAAGTAAAATTTAATTTAAAATAACCTAAGAAATTGTTAAAATGCATGTTTTACAAGTCCCCATATATCAAAAAAAAATATGTACAAAAAATAAATTTTAATTATTTCGTTGTTCAATCTTTCTTAGTTATCAATTAATTAATGTAAATCCATAGCTGAAATTAATAAAAGTAGATCAATAAACCCTCGGGTCTGAAGAGGATAAAGGTTAAAATTCAACATTTGTATTAGTAGCCAGTGGCCAATAGAGGCTGAATGTTTAATAGCCACTATTGTCAACTTAGTGGCCACTAATTACTATCAGCGATTCTTTGATGAAATTGCCGTTGCGGCTATGGCAATTTGTTGGGTTCCTGACTGGGAACATGAATGAAAAAAAAAATATGTACCCAGAAAGGATTTCTGTTCTGGGTTCCCCGGGATCGCTATTTTTCAAGCCCTATATTGTGAAATATTGCAAATTATGTTAATAAATCCAGCACAATGACTCAATTAAATAAAAACTTTAAACTGATTTTTCTCCCTGTTCATGTTTTTTATAACTTGCTTGTTTGAAAAAATTTCAAGGTTTTTTTTTTTTTTTGCTAATTGAGGTAGAGGTTTGATTTAATTGTTCTCCATGGTGTATTTTAGTGTTCATTCTAGGCTATTTTTGAAGGGTGCTGCACCCTGCCCTTTTTCAAATTTGCAAAATACACCTTGCCCTTTTTCAAATTTGCAAAATATACCCTGCCCTTTTTAAAAGTAGCAAAATGCACTGCTGGTTTTGCCCAGAGATTTTTTAATAAATATTTATTTTATTCCAAATTTGTGTGTTCAAAAATGATAAAAATTTTTCATTTCTTTAGGAAAAAACCATCAAACTGGACAATTATGGTTTAATTTAATTGTATTTTAATTTTTATATCATAAAATCATTCAAAATTAATATTACTTGACTTATCTTACTTTAAAATTATGTATTTTCAAGCTTTCTTTCTTTCTTTCTTTTTTTTTTTTCCTTCTCAAGGCAATAAATTTTTTCTTGCAAAAGTGCCATTTTCTGCTGCCATAGCGTGCCCTTTTCAGCAAATAGCACCATTCCCTTTTCATTTCTAGAGTGAACACTAGTGTATTTAATATTTTTAGATATGGATTTAACATTCAAGTTTATAATTGTTTTTTAAAAATTATTTAAATTGAGATTTTCCTAAATTTCTCTCAATTTTTTTTTTTTTTTTTTTTAATATAAAGAAAAAAAATATTACTGTATATTACATGTACGCATATATTACAGTATTATTCAAAATTGAAGAGATGGTTTCAAAGGTACTGGTGTCCCCTTAAAATGTTTTATAGCATTTTCTACAATAAATAAACTACATTTTCATAGTTGGATTGGTGTAAACGAATAGTTACCTTGCTACCTGTCAATATGTACAATTTTACACTAGACTAACATTATTTTGCCCAAATATAGAATTTGGTTTCATGGAATTCTAATCAGAATATTAAATAGTTAATTATTTCATGTATATAAAAAATCATAACTTTGTTCAAAGTTATGATTTTTAATGGATTTCGCGGTCTTCTGAAGAAATTTTTTGAAAAAAATTATCGTATCTTCACAATTTTTGGATGAAATTGTTTCTTCGCGATTTTTGGATGAAATTTGCTTTATTTTGAGATTTTTTGAAGAGATCTGCCTTTTTTCGTGATTTTTTGATAAAATCTGTCGTTTTTTCGCGATCTTTTGACGAAATTTACTATTTTTCGCAATGATTGACAAAGAATGTTTTTCGTGATTTTTTTTATGAGATCTGCCTTTTTTCTCGATCTTTTGACGAGAACAGCGGTTTTTTTGAAGAAGTTTGCCGTTTCTTCGTGATATTTTGATGAAATTTGTGCCGTATTTTGTTTGATATTTTGATGAAATTTGTCGTATTTTCAATGATATTTTGATGAAATTTGTCGTATTTTCATCGATATTTTGATGAAATTTGCCGTATTTTTATCATTTTTTGACAAAATTTACTTTTTTTCCCGCAATTTTTTTTGTTGAAATTTCTCAATCTTTTGATTAAATTCATGTTTTCCTGCGATCCTTTGACGATATTGGCAATTGTTCTTCAAACGATTGGCAAAATTGGTTATTTTTGGTGATCATTTTTCGAAATTCACAATATATTTTATGTCCTAATTTTCAGATTTACGACCAATTTTTTTTTTTTTTTTTAATTTTTGGAAATGATTGATCGCCATTTTGGTGATCAGATGCATAACATTAAGTCGCCAATTTTTTACATTTAGTCGCCCTATGGCCAGTAGCGACCGTGAATTTTAACCTTTATAGCCAGAAGTGCAAATTTGAGCTAAAAATGTACTTTTACTATTTAAATTGCTTGACTAGTTGAGATTTACTAAGGATTTCATCATTCCTCAAAGCCTCAAATATAACAGTTTTTTTCGCGATCTTTTGGAGAAATTTGCTGTTTTTTTGTGTTCTTTTGGAGCGTTTGCCGTTTTTTGTTTTTTTGCTATCTTTAGGCAAAGTTTGCCGTATTTCCGCAATATTTTGATGAAATTTGTTATATTTTCGTGATATTTTGATGAAAATTTCCATATTTTCATCATTTCTTGACGAAATTTACTTTTTTCCGTGATTTTTTACCAAAATTTGTCGATCCTTTTATTAATTTTTTTTTTCCCGCGATCCTTTGACGAAATTAGTGATTGTTCTTCTAACGATTGGCGAAATTGGTTATTTTCGGTGACCATTTGTCGAAATTCGCAATATATTTCATGTCCTAATTTTCAGGTATGATTAATCACCATTCTGGTGATCAGATGCATACCATAAAGTCACAAATTTGTTACATTTAGTCGCCCTGTGGCTAGTGGAAACTGTGAATTTTAACCTTTAGGCAGCAGCTAAACTCATTTTTCTCAGATAGCACTTTAAAGTGAAATTAAAAGTCAAAAACTTAGTTTGCTTTCAATTTTGTTTAAAATTTTTATGTGCTGTAGATGTTTTTATTTTAATTAAAATACTGAAGATTGAATTATTTTTTACATCTGATTTGTAGTTTTTCATGCATTTTGTGAAATCAAGATTTTTTCATTGCCTAAAATTTCACTCTGAAATAACATGAATCATTTATGTAAGTTGTGCAATGTTATTTAATAGGTAATACTTATAACATGCATGTCTGTGCGTGAAAAATTTCTATATTTTTAATTAAACAAAAAGTCATATAAAATATAATGTATGACTTTTTTTTTTAAATAAAAAAAATCTTTTAAAATGTATATATATATATTTGATTATTTTGATTTAAAAAAAAAAAAAAAAAAAAAAAAATCACGAACCCTGCTATCCAGTCATTTAAATCATCAACAAAGATATCAAGATACATAGCACTAACCACAGATTGCTAGTCTCTCATTGTGTTTCACTGAAATTTTAAACGCAAAATTTATCCTAAAATTGGTCTTTTTTTAGGGGACATACTTTTCCCCGTGTTAAATCCAAATCTGCGCTGTATCAAACTACATTATTTCAGGCTTCTATTGTAGTATAAAAAATAATTGATTTTGTTTGATTATATTAAAATATATTGTGAGATATTTATATTTATTCATGTGTTTAATAAGTGTGCAACGGTTACATGTGGAATGTTGCTTCTTTTAAGTTTTGAATACTTTAGTACAGTTTTGGGCGTCAAAAACCTAAATGAAAATGATTAATGATGGTTAATGTTATTGATTTCTAATGGTTAATGTTATTGATTTTCTATAAAAAACAATTGAGGAGCTCAGATGATAAGAATGGTATCCATGCACAAAAAAAAGTTAATTGTATGATTAGAAATTTCAAGGGTCCTTATCACCTGTTAAATCTTATATTTTAGAGGTTTTAATGGATAAAGGACGCATTTTATAAAACACAAATAATTATATTTGGGACTTTACACCTTATTTTCTCAAAATATTGAATGTTATTTACCACCTTTATCATCTGAGTACTTCAAATATCAAAGAAAAAATTTATTCTTTTTAAAAGACTATTTTGTTTTGTAGGGACAACAGTGATTCTGATAGTGACGATTTGCCCCCAAGGAAAAAACATAAGGATGAAGGTAGTATTATCTCACTCATTTCTGTTATTAAATATAAACACAGGAATGATTAGAGTTTTTATTTTAAATGATATTACATTCTAAAAGTAAAATATCTAGCGAAGACAGAATTTGAATGATTCTCGAATAAGTATTTTATTTCATTATGCGATTTATAAAAAAATAATTTTATTGAAAATATTAGAAGAAATAAGACATAAAGCAGAGTGATATATACAATATTCCTGCCTAAACTTTACATTCTGGGTGCAGAATTGGCACACCGCTGCAATGCATGTTGCAGACTCTTGAGGACATCTGCAGACTATTTTTCAACTGTTAAAATTTATGAAAAAAAAATTGCTAGAAAGTATGTCATGTGCCATTGTCATATGATCCGCACCACATACGATTGCCGAAGCTCTGATTTATGTTTAACTAGATATAAGAGACGATTGTCCCAAATTTTCAGAGAAATTAAGGGGATCATTTCCAAAAATGAAAAAAAATTGGCCACAAATCTGAGAATTCAGACTTAAAATGCATCGTGAATTTTGATAAATGATCTAAAATAATAATAATAATAATAACAAATTTTGACAATTCTTCTAACAAAAATCGTGATTTCGCCATAAATCTCAGGAAAAACGCAAATTTTGTTAAAGAATCGTTTTAAAATGGCAAATTTTATTAAAAGATCACGAAAACCAACACATTTCATCAGAAGTTCCCGTAAAAATGACAAATCTTCTAAACATATCGCGAAACAATAGCAAATTTTGTCAAAAAATCGTGAAAAAATTACAAATTTTGTCTAAGTATTACCAAAAAAAAAAAAAAAATGCAAATTTCGTTGAAAGATCTCGAAAAAATTCACATTTTGTCCAGTATCATAGAAAAAAAATTGCTAACTTCGTCAAAGGATCACAAAAAAAGATGAAAATTTTGTTTAAAAGATCTCGAAAAAGGTCAAATATCGACAAAAGATCCCCCAAAAAAGTCATGATTTGTAGACAGATTGCAAAAAAGCAGTAAATTTCGTTAAAAGATCACACGAAAAAAACTAATTTCATCAAAAAATTGTGAGAAAAACATCAATTTTGTCAAAAGATTGCAAAAACCCCACTAAATTCGTCAAAGGATCGCTGAAAAATGCAAATTTTGTCAGGTATCGTGAAAAAATACATAAATTTCTTCAAAGGATGTCGAAAAAACAGCAAATTTCGACAGAAGATCCAAAAAATCGTGAAAAAACAGAAAATTCCGTGGAAAGATTGCGAGAAAGCCAGAGATTTTGTGACAAAAGCTGCAAAAAATCACAAAACAACGCAAATTTTGTCATTGTATCAGCAAAAAAATGTGAATTTTGTCAAAGAATCGAGAAAAAACGCTAAATTTCATCAAAGGATCACGAAAAAACAGTAAATTTTATGAAAAGATGCAAAAAAATAGCAAATTTCATCAAAAGCTCGCAAGAAACTGCAAGTTTTGCCTTGCCTGCAAAAAATTTAGAAAAAATGCGCATTTTGTCAATAAACCGCTGGAAAAAAAAAAAAAAAAAAAGTCTGAAGTGGATTTTCTTTCCCCTTCAGACAATGTATGATGGTGTTAAAAATTCTGAGGATAAAAGTAAATTATTTTAAAAAATAATTTCCTTCTTTCAGGGCTGGCAAGTTTCTGCCAGGATGGTTAAAAATACTAGTTTCTGCCATGCCAGTAAACAGCAAATGCTGGCAGAAATTAAGAAATAAGACTAATAAAAACTTTAACCTGCAATGATTCATAATTCACACATGTGTTTATTATATCAAGAATACAGGGTAAGTCATAAATATTGAAACAATAGGCTTTCTCCTTAAATATTGTCCCTAAACCCATACTTCCAATTGCAAAGTTTCGTAAAAAAGGTGAATTTTTTGATAAGTTGCAACTCCATGGGGGGGTCTATTTTTAAAAATATAAAAATTAAATTTTTATACGGCCCCCGGAGGATAAAACTTCCAATTAGAAAATTTTTCCTTATCCATTCCTGAATTGAACAAAAAAAAATTCATCTCGATATCTACAAGTCCCTGATTGATGTTAAAATTCAAAATTTTCAAAAATTCGTGACTTGCACCACTTAAGCATACCTCTGAGCGCTCCAAAATCAGTTCATTTGAAGTTCAATTTAGGGATCGACCATAAATTAACGCATTGTTAAATGTCGATCTAAGACAATACTTTAACTTTTAGATATAAAATAAAAGCATATAGGTTTTTGCTTTAAACTTCCTTGAAATATGCTAGATGTCTGCAGTATCTCGATCTTAGCGCCAACCTTGTAATTCGTACGACCCATTGGCCGGACCGTCTTATTAAACACTTGTTAAAAGTGTTAGAAAATTAAGTGATATTAATTAAACTCTCATTAAAAGTGTCTTATAAACTTATTGCCGCAGGCAATAAGTTTAGTGAAAATAGTAATAGCGAAATTGACACTTCTATTAACGAAATCATTGGAAATATATTTTAATAAATTACATAGAAATATTTTCAAAAATCTACTTTTTTACTATTCAGCTTCAAAATTTATGATGGTTTTAAACCTATTTTTACTTTCTTCTATCTTTACAAGAAGAAATTATTGAATTCATGAAAATTTTGAATTCCGGTTTTCGACGGATTCTTGTGTTTTAGGGCTCAGAGATACCGAAAAACACGTTTTTACAAAATGTCTGTCTGTGAGTCACTGGACACTGCACAAGGAAAAAAATTTAAATCGACGTGATAAAAAATGAGGTTTAAATCAACTGACACATTTAAACAGTAATTAAAGAGTGTGAGAATGGCAAAACTTAAACAAAATCTGAAATCGAAACTATACAGGACAAAGTTAATCACGTAGAAACTTTTAAAAAGCATTTAAACCTTAGGAGCCCATCTTTGTTTAAAACAAAATGCACTTTTCTGCGTCAAATGTTTTTATTTCAGTATTTCTCATTTTTAAACTGACATAAGTCAATAACCGTCGGTTACGGTCACAGGTAACAGTCCCGCAAGTTCAATAATTTTTAATATCTCAATAAAATAAAAAATGTTAAACATACCGAAAGAAGTTTTCAGCACGGAAGATTTACTTTTAAAAATATGATTTGTTTACAAAAAATTGCAATTTTTTTTTTTTTATATTGCTATATTAAATACTTTTATTTAAAAAAATATATATCCTTATATATATTATAAATGTGAAAGTGTGTCCGAAAATTGGAATGAACTTGGCTTCAAAACGGATGGATTAATGTCTTTGAATTTTTGTATATAGGTAAATTATTGGCCTGAAATGAACATAGGCTAATTTTTATTTATTTTATTCAAATATTTTTTTTAATAATTCAATATTTCACTATTTTTCTTACAGAATAAATTGAAAAATTTTCCATAATATTTAATTATCTTTCTTTTTTCGTTGCCAAAAAATAAAAAAACCGGAATAATTATTTCTTTTCTGTAATTAATTTTCAACTGAAAGATTTTCACATGATAAAATAAAATGAAATAAATAAATGGACCCTATTCTGTTTTTCGGTTCGAGATTAAAAACCGCAATTTCACCAATTGTGACGTCAGAGGAATACTGTTTTTCTTATGCAAACGATTATATAAAATTTCTTTTACACTTAGAAGACTTTACAAGAATATAACTTCACACTTTACAAGAATATAAATATTTTAGTAGATTTTCCAGATATTAATCCGTAATCAAAATGAACCTTTTTCTTTCTTTAGGTTCGAGGCTATAAAATTCAACTTTTTATCAATTGTGACGTCAGAGGAATACTTTCCATTAAGAATTTTAAAAATATCAATGTAACGTCATATATGAAACAAAGTATAAGTTTTCAAGTTTTCATTTTTAATAACACAATGTAATTTTGAGTAAGTGCTAAAAAGAGACGACTGTGACGTCACATATTAAAAATAAAATAAATATCTCTGATGTTGCAATTAAATGAGATTGAATTATGATATCAAAAGTTATTATTTAAAGAAAATTAAGTTTATCGTCTGAGCGTGGTTAATATTTAATTTTAAAATGAAATAAGTTTTTTTAAAGGTTAAATATTAAACGACTAGAAAATATTAATAATTTTCACATATCGTAAATGACGTAATGATCAATGAAAAACCTTTTTATCATTTTTAGAAAGTAAGAAAAGTTCAACTAATCAAAAAAAATATTTTTGTGTGTTAATTCTGAAAATTGTTCAATTCTGAAAATATAAATAAATATCACTTTAAAAATGCACTTTCGGGCTTAAAATCTAAAGATTTAATGTAATTGTGAGAAAATACATTCCCTCAGTCAATATCTCAATTTGGCATAATGTGCTCAAAGTGTACTGGAAACAGGTTTGTAAATGGATATTAATTGCACATTTTTTTAGCTCTTAAAAAGTAAAAATATGTTGTGACTTTTAAGAATGTTTTTTATAATAAATTTCTATACATTTTTATGGTATGCAGAGCATATATGTACAAATTATACAAAAATGCCACCTAAAACACAGTTTTGTAGTATATTTTTCCTAACACTGTTTTTTTTTTTTCGTTTTACGGAAACTACCCACTTTTTGACACTTTCTAACATGGTCTAAAAGTGTTTACGACTTCAACCTGTCTGTATACCGGATGCCGAGTGCCTGAGGTCTGCCGTCTGTCTGTCCGTTTTTCAACTTGGGTAAATACAGTGGAATTCATACGAAAATAACATACGTTATTGAGATTTAGCATAGCATATGCGGCATTGAAAATGGACCAGGTGGCAATTATAGCTGAATCACAGGAGCACTCAAAAGGAAACTTTACATTATGGTCTAAGGCGAAAAAATCATTTCTGGTGTATTTTGATAATGTTACATAATTTTAAATGTAATGAAATTTACATGCATTTTTAAGGTTCAGAAGAACATGGTTACTATCGAATATGTTAAGAGAAGTACTTATAGTGTGCGTACACGGAGCTCAAAAGTATTTCAATATATTATGGTCTGTGAAGAAAAACCATTTGCAACGTATTTTAATAATGTTATTTTATTAAGGTTATTTTAATAATATTGAAAAAGATTACAGAAAAATGTTCGATAATATAATAGTCTACGGAGAAAAAAATATTCCCAGCGTATTTTAATTGCGTTGCGCTATTTCAAACATGATGAAATTAATATACTGAGATAATCAATACAATGATAAATACTGAAATTTACTACAATAAGCTTGCAGTTAAGTATCATTTGCATCACATTTGTTGTTCATTTACAGAGACGCATAAAAGATTTTGTACCTGTGTCCAGATCTCAGATATTGTATCCAAAGAGTGGTCCATTAGAAAAGATTGCTGAAGAGCTTTTTCAATTATCGTATGTATTTGGAAAACTAATGCATCCTGAATTTCAGCTACATTTGATATAAGAGATGTTTGTAGAATTTAAATAAATCATGTATCGGACTATACAATAAACTGGATTGGTCACCAGTGCAATAGCGATTCCCGGAAATATGAATTCAATAATTTGAATCGGGTTTTTTGCTTGAATAATTTAAGCTAAATATGCGATCGTATACATATTTGCACGTAATATACAGGACTGTGAAAAAGAATTCAAGTAAGTTTCTGTCTATAATTAGAAATTGCTAAAGGTGAATTTTAATATTTGTTATACTTTTTCTCACTAAGCAAAATTTTAGCATTGTATTTAGACTATTTACAAACACATAGATCATATACACAGCTGCAGAAAAGAATGTCCCGGTGAAGTTGTGCATTATGGAAATGTTGGATATTTTTATTACCTAGGTTTAACACATAATTTTTCTTTCTTTGATATGGAATTCTGAAATGCACTACAACATGATTTCTGTAAAAATTGGGGTGCGTTACAGTTGTTCTACAGTGTAAGTGGTTACAATTTCATTTTTGCGATTGTTCATATTATCTAACACATTTTCCTTTTATTTGACTGAGTTCTTTAAGTCCCCTATAAAAAAACTACTGCATAGCTTTCTATAAGATAAATGTTATATATATTTTAAATTATTGTTAATGAACCGTTTTGTTTAATTAAAGCGTTTATCTTTTTTTTAATGCTACGTGAACGACGTCACGGGTAACAGCTAGTATTATATAAAATGCTGAATCAAAATTGAAAATTAGGCATTTTCATTTAGTCAAAAGAAAAAAATTCAACGCGACAAATAATATTTTGAGTTATAACAATTTTAATTTACTCTAAATTAAAAAAAATATATATATTAATAAAGAATACTGCCCAGTTAAACTGATGGCATTGAGCTCACAGGCTACAAATACTAATTGTACATTAAAGCCTTATATTTTCAAGGGTTAATTCCGTTAAAAAATTAAGAAAGGGAAACAGCTCTCTTCTTTCCTCTTTTTTTATACTTAATCATTGAACCTCCTATACTATCAAAGACATGCTTTATCATATAAAAAATCTATATCCAAAATTCAGAGCAAATTAGATAATTCTTAATAAAAACCCATTTAGCATTTATATAATTTAAAAGGAGTTATCCCCCTCTTTTATACTTAACCATTAAACTTCCAAAACTATTCAGAGATTTGAACGAAATCTGAAAATTCTGCTTGAAAAACCCATTTATATAAATTAAGGGGGGGGGCATTAGAACCCCTGTTCCCCCTATTTATACTTATACAATGAACACCTAATAACAGTCACTGAATCGCCTCATCTGAATGATCCTAATCTAAATTTTGAACGAAAACTTAATTCTGCATGAAAATCCCATTTATATCAACTAACGGGGGGGGGGGGGGGATTAGAACCCCTGTTCCCCCTATTTATACTTATTCAATGAACACCTAATAACAGTCACGGAATCGTCTCATCAGAATGATCCTAATCTAAATTTTGAACGAAAACTTAATTCTACATGAAAATCCCATTTATATCAACTAACGGGGGGGGGGGATTAGAGCCCCTGTTCCCCCTATTTATACTTATTCAATGAACACCTAATAACAGTCACGGAATCGCCTTATCAGAATGATCCTAATCTAAATTTTGAACGAAAACTTAATTCTGCATGAAAATCCCATTTATATCAACTAACGGGGGGGGGGGGGGGGATTAGAACCCCTGTTCCCCCTATTTATACTTATTCAATGAACACCTAATAACAGTCACAGAATCGTCTCATCAGAATGATCCTAATCTAAATTTTGAACGAAAACTTAATTCTGCATGAAAATCCCATTTATATCAACTAACGGGGGGGGGGGGGGGCATTAGAGCCCCTGTTCCCCCTATTTATACTTATTCAATGAACACCTAATAACAGTCACAGAATCGTCTCATCAGAATGATCCTAATCTAAATTTTGAACAAAAACTTAATTCTACATGAAAATCCCATTTATATCAATTAACGGGGGGGGGGGGGGGATTAGAGCCCCTGTTCCCCCTATTTATACTTATTCAATGAACACCTAATAACAGTCACGGAATCGCCTTATCAGAATGATCCTAATCTAAATTTTAAACGAAAACTTAATTCTGCATGAAAATCCCATTTATATCAACTAACGGGGGGGGGGGGGGGGCATTAGAACCCCTGTTCCCCCTATTTATTCAATGAACACCTAATAACGGTCACGGAATCGCCTCATCAGAATGATCCTAATCTAAATTTTGAACGAAAACTTAATTCTGCATGAAAATCCCATTTCTATAAATTAAGGGGGGGGGGCATTAGAACCCCTGTCCCCCTATTTATACTTATTCAATGAACACCTAATAACAGTCACGGAATCGCCTCATCAGAATGATCCTAATCTAAATTTTGAACGAAAACTTAATTCTGCATGAAAATCCCATTTATATCAACTAACGGGGGGCATGAGCCTCCCGTTCCCCCTCTTATACATATCGAATGAACTCCAAAAACTAATCAGGGAAGCGCCTTGTCGGGATATACCTACATACAAAATTTCAAGTGGATCCGATATTTTTATCATGAGTTATCGCGTTACGCACATACATACAGAACGGACGGGCACATAAGCTCTCAGGCTATGATAGCCTGTGAGCTAAAAAGTCTTATGATTTGATAATGCTTACAAATTATATGGTTAACCATCATAAAACATTCAGAATTCTAACTGTATAAATAAATAAATAGTTTCCTGCACCCATTACAGCAACGTTGTTTCTTCAGTTACATGCATTTCAATTTGTGTCTGATCCCTTGAAATCTCACGATTTATTAAAATTGTCATAACTTTCTGAGTTTTGAAGATATCAAGATGAATTTTTTTTTGTTCAGTTCAGGAATGGATAAGCAAAAATTTTCTAATTGCTTTCTAATAAGCTTTCAATTTTTTTTTTTTTTGTTTTGTTCAGACAGTATAAAGTAAACTTTCATTTAAACAGATTTTTGTGAACCTCATTTTATAAAAATGCTGTCAAAAGATGACTTTTTTCATTTTTTTTTAAGTAAAAAAAGGTGCAACTTCAATGGCTGATTTCCCCCAATACACCCCTTTCAATTTTCATCTAATTGCATAAATAAGCAACTCAAAGTGTGTTTTGATGACTGAAAAAAAAAAAAAAAAAAAAAAAAAAAACTTAATGGGCAGTTCGCAGGTTTTTATTTAAAAAAATAAATTCAATTTTCTGACTTACCCCAATAACAGAAAACACAAGATAATGAGTTGACATTTCTTTTATTACCAGAAATATTTATATATATTTACATCCAAAAGTTTGATAAGGTTTTATGATACTTAAATATGTATGTTTAATGTGGCTAAAAAAGGGGAATCCCCTATAAAAAAGGGAATTAATAGGAATGCCAATAATGGATTTTTGCAAGACATAGAAGTATTTTCCTGACAAATTGAAATCGATTGCAGAGTTTTAGTAAATTATAAGTAAAAAAGAAATGATAGAAAAAACTCTGCAAATAGGTACATTACATAACAAAATCATACTTGTATCTTATACTATAATGCGAGCAAAAATTGTGTGTGTGGGGGTAAATTTTATCTCAAAAATGGCTCTAACGATTTTCGCAAAAATTTGGATTTTATCATTTTCGGGCACGAGAAGACCATTGGGCTAGGTCACATGTTCGAGAAAATTCGATTATTGGGTCGTTTTGGGTCATAATGGGTCAAGATCAAGCTATTTATATCTATAGAACGGCTGGATCGATTTTAAGGAAATTTTCTATCCAATCGTTTTTTGGCACAACAAAACTATTGGGCTGGGTCACATGTTCAAAAAATTTCGATTAGTGGGTCAATTTTGGGTCATTATGGGTCAAGCCATTTTTATCTAAAAAACGGTTCTAACGATTTTGACCAAATTTTATATTGTATCGTTTTGGATTAAAAGAAGACCATTGGGTTAGGTAACATGTTCGAGAAAATTCGGTAAGTGGGTCATTTTTGGGGTCATTGTGGGTCATACTATTTTTATCTAGCGATTTTCTCACGCAATTTTGACTAAAAATTGCATTCTATGGTTTTCAGGCACGAGAAAAACATTGGGCTAGGTTACATGTTCGAGAAAAAATTTCACTGGGTCATATTGGGTCATTAAGAGTCTGGGTCAAGCTATTTATATTTAAAGAACGGCGTGATGGATTATAACGAAATTTTGTATGTAACAGTTTTTTGACATGAGAAAACTAATGGGCTAAATCACATGTTTGAGAGATTTCGACTATGAGGGTCATGATGGGTCATAATGGGTCATGGTCAACCTATATCTAAAGAACAGGTGGATCGATTTTAACGAAATTTTGTATGCAACATTTTTTTGGCACGATAAAATAATTGGACTAGGTTACATGTTCGAAAAATTTCGATTAATGGGTCATTTTGGATCATAAAGGGTCTGGGTCAAGCTATGTATAATTAAAGAACGGCAGGATCAATTTTAACGAAATTCTGTGTGTAACAATTTTTAGAAACGAGAAAACTAATGGACTAAGTCACATATTCAAGAGCTTTCTATTATAAGGGTCATTTGTGGGTCTTAATGGGTCAAGGTCAAGCTATATCTAAAGAATGGGTGGGTCGATTTTAACGAAATTTTGTATACAACATATTTTTGGCATGAGAAAATCATTGGGGTAGGTCACATGTTCGAGAAATTTCGATTAGTGGGCCACTTTTGGGTCATTCTAATTTTATCTAGACAACGTTTTGCGCAATTTTGATTAAATTTAGTATTTTATCGTTTTCGGTCACAAGAAAATCATTGGGTTAGGACAGATTTTTGAGAAAATTCGATCAATGGGTCATTTTGGATTATAAGGGGTCAGGGTCAAACTAACTATATCTAAAAAACGGCTCAATCGATTTTATCTAAATTTTGTATCTAATGTTTTTCGGCATGCTAAAACTAAAGAGCTAGGCCACACGTTCTAGAGATTTCGATTATAAGGGTCATTTGTTGGTCATGATGGGTCATGCTAATTTTACATAGAAAATGGTACTCACCATTTTGACTATGCTTTGTATTATATCGTTTTTGAGCAAGAGAAAATCATTTGGCTTGGACACATTCTCACGAAAATTCTATTAGTGGGTCATTTTGGGTCTTAATGAGCTAGGGTCATTCTAATTATATATAACAACGACTCAATCAATTTTACCTAAATTTTTAAACAAAACTTTTTTGTCACGAGAAGACTATTGGGCTGAGTCGCATGTTAAACAAAATTATATTAGTGGGTCATTTCGCTTCATTGCTGAATGCTGCCAAGCTAATTTTACCTAAAAAATGGCTTAAACGATTTTGATTCAATTTTATATTCTACTGTTTTTGATTACCTGAAGACGATTGAGCTATGTCACATGCTTGATCAAATTTGATTAGTGGCTCATTTTGGGTAATACGGGTCAGGGTCACGAGAATATGGCAAAAGCCAATAACTTGGTGATATTTGACAAAATGTTGGCAACATATGGCCAAAAAATCGACTATAAAAATTACGAAAACCAAAACATGTATTTGGAGCCAAATGAAAATAATGCCTCCAAATTTGGCTATATCTAGCAAAAAATATTGTCTTTCAGAATGTAAAGAATTTTTTTATACATTCTTAAGAGGATTCGAGATGCATGGTTAAACCAATCAGAGTCGAGCTAAAAAAGTGATTTAGATCGATGTCCTTTTGTTGTAAAATTTAAAATAAAATAAAATTTATAAATATGCGCATAAAAACATAGTTTTCTTATAATAGTATTATTTAAAAAAACAATCAATAAACATGTTTTACAGTAATAATACAGAGTTAATGATACAGTGAAAACACTATATCGAGTTGAACACAAAGTTAATTTTGACTGAGCTAAGCTCGGTCTCCCCTGCTAGTATAATACAAAATGTGATAAAATTAAAACTCTTAAATAAAAAATACAGTAAGTAAAAGTTACACTACAGCTCATATTCAAAATATTAGAATAATTGAGAAAAAGTAATAAGAAAAAATTATTTGTCATTTATTTATTTTTTATACTAAGTAAATGCAATTAAATTTCTTATAAATTAAATCTGGAATGTTTAGATAAGATTTTAACATTTATAAAATATAAAATACAGCACAATAAATTAGGCATACAGCTTCCTTAAACACACCAGAATATTAGAATAAAATTTAGATTGGTTCAAAATATTAGAATATTTTATTTTACGCAACAATATTACCTTATGAATATGAAGTAAATGGTAGTTAATATTTTGTAGCATCCCCTTTAGTTTTCATAACAGCGTACAATCGATCTTGCATACTATATACAAGGTGTTTACAAACATTTCTATCAATATTAGCCCAAATAGACTTTATACGTGCCACTATTACTTACCACTATTACTTTATTGCCAGTTTTACTTGAAGGAGGATTTTCTTGAAGTTTTTTCTTCATTATACACCATAAGTTTTCGATGGGATTAAGATCTGGTGAATTTGGTGGCCAAGGAAGTACCTTAATGTTGCGTTGCCGGAACCAATTCTTAGTTGACACCGAGGTATGCGGGGACGCTAAATCTTGTTGAAAGATGAAATCATCTTCAAATAAATCTTCTGATGATGGAATCATGTAATATTCTAAAACTTCTTGATATATCAGAGAGTTAACCTTTTCGTAGACGATGCATAACTTTCCAGGTCCTTCTGCACTCATACAACCCCAAACCATGACACTAGCAGCAAATTTTACGGAACGTTTAAGGCATTCTTTATCAAATGCTTCTTGCTTCATTCTCCAAACTCGAAAACTTTGATTACCATATGAAACACAAAACATACTTTCATCACTAAATAATATATTTTTCCAATCTTCATTGCTCCATAAACGTCTTGATTTACACCAATTCAATCTTATACACTTTTGTCTTGCAGTCATGAGAGGTTTTGTTTTCGGTACACGAGATTCAAATTTAAATTTATGGAGACGTCTTAATGTTGTCGATGTAGAAACTTCAACTCCTTCTTCTTTCCATTTTCGGTGCAAGAATCGCACTATTTTAAAACGGTTTTTCTTAACTATACGCTTCAGTTTCCTGTCATCTCTAGCAGATGTTTTTGGTTATCGGCCACCATTTTGGCGATTATTTTGAAATTTTCCAATTTTTTAATATTGTGTTAGTATTTTACTAACGCTCGATTGCGAACAATGTAAATAATTCGCTATAAAACATTGATTTTTACCGTGCCGATACAAATCAACCATACGAAGTTTAGTAGATTCAGGAATATCACTCATACGGCCCATTTTAAGACGAAAAAGAAACAAACTGCAAAAAAGAATACTGATTTTAAATAAAATAATCTGAATTTAATCAATGATGCCACCAGTTAAGAATTGGTAATAATTAAAGGAGAATTAATGTGAAATATTCTAATATTTTGAACCACTTGAATAAATATTCTAATATTTTGACTTTTCAAAATAATTTTTTTTGCAATTAATCTTTTCAAAAATGATATTAAATTTAAGATAACAAGTAAGTTTAATCAACAATAAGTTCTTAATAAAAATATCGTTTGCATATTTTCATTAAAAGACATTAAATTACCAAACAATATTTTCAATTTCTAAAAAAAAGGTAATTATTCTAATATTTTGAATATGAGCTGTAGTCTACATATCAGATGATTAAAAACCAATGCACCCCTTTAATGTATTTTTCTATGCTAATTACACAACTGTTCTTAGTTTTCTTCTATCACGTATAGTTTGTTTGCGATCAACCAGAGGTGATTTCTAAGATTCATTGCTGAGAACAAGTATCATGTAATAGTCACAGATAATGTAAATGTATACTTGTGGATGCTTGCGAACTTATCTAATGACTTTTAGAATACAATCTGATTGTATCTAGCATGAGATAGACAAATGGTTTATCTGCAGTGACTTCAAATGTACATTAATATTATTTGCACAAAAAGCTGTCTATAAAAAAAAGCCTTGCTTTCTATGTGACTGGGACAGTTCGGCAAAGCAAAATCATTGGATTTTCTGATTCATTTTTAAATCCATTTTTGCTCACAAACTCATTCAATTGGCAGGTTCTATATATATATATATAAAAGGCATACTATATTAAAAAATGCTGTCAAAGTGGGCATTTTGAATTGAATTTAAGCGATAGCACTGGAAACGGAAAAAATGCTCATACTGAGAAAATAGTTGTAAATCAAGATCTAATTCATTGAACAAAAAATAAAAACACAGGTTGCAAGGCTGCCAAAGGCGACTATTTTTTAATTCTAACTGGCACCAACCACTTTCTTAAAAATGAAATCCATAATAGATGCTTTGATAACATTTGCAAGTAAAATATACTTCAAATTTTATATAAGAAAAATACTGGTGCACGCAGAATATAAAAATAGTTGCCTGTAGCAGTCCTGAGGTCGCTTAGAAATCTCTGAAAAAAAAAAGTCACATCAACAAGTATCATGTTTTTACTTTTAAAAATGAATCTGAAAATGTGTTAAAAATTTTTGAGTTGTTGAGGGTACAAAAATATTTTTTTTATATACACTGTCTTAACATAATTCTGATAAAACCAGTTCTTACAGAAAAATTAAATTTTAAAAACAACCAGATAAAATTGTTGAACTAGGTTTATATCTAAATTTGATTTAGGTTTTGTTACTGAAGCATGTATAGTAAACTATCTCAAATCCGGAATCCTAAAATCCACAACTCTCAAAAATCTGCATATAATTTACGGATGTAAATAATGAAACATTCAGTTCAGATATAGGGACAAAATTTGACTTTTATAACTTTATGTCAATTTCATTTTATTTTAATTTGTAACTTTTGTTAATAGTACTAAATTCATGTTTTTTTTTTTTTTTTTTTCCTCTTTGAAGGAAGAAAAATATATTCTGAAAAAATTCGGATTTTTCTTATATCATTGGTAATCACAATCTTCTTATCAAATATATTTATGTACTAATCAAGCTTTTTTGGTTATTAAATCTAAATCTGGCTAAACCTGAAATAAAACTTCTTTATTTTATGACTTTGTTGCGAATTAGTAATGTATCTTTATGAGGTACATTAGTAACTACATTGAATAATTTAGGAAAGATATTATTTCATGTTTATAATGATTATTTAATCATATATTATTGATTATTAACTTGATCCTTGCTTTTAATATTTTCAGACATGCTACTTTTCCGCGGAAACTCGGTATTCCGCTTTTTCGGCGACGAATTTTGTTATCACTGGAATCGATTCAAATATGCATTAAAATTTGTTGACATTTATATGTAGGAGGGGGGGGGGGGGGTAACGATGAAATACAACAAAAACGCGAGTACAAACCGCGCTAAATTAAGCAAATTTCTTCAAATGATTGCAGAAAAAAACTCAAATTTCTCCAAAAGATCGCAAAAAA
The DNA here is from genome assembly GCA_964019185.1 of Maratus speculifer. Lineage (NCBI taxonomy): Eukaryota > Metazoa > Arthropoda > Arachnida > Araneae > Salticidae > Maratus > Maratus speculifer. Next base: position 339,453,373 of record OZ025296.1, on the reverse strand, counting down.
ACTATTAAATCATCAAACAATCGCGGAAAAAAAATACTTTTTTCTTCAGAGGATCGCGGGAAATTTTTTTTTTTTTTTTTTTTTTTTGTTAAATGATCACGAACAAGACGCGAATTTCATCAAAAAATTGCGGGGAAAACATGATTTTCGTGAACAGGTTGCGGGAAAAACACTCTAATTTTGTCAAATAATCATGATAAATACTCGTGTTTTATCAAAAGATCGCGGGAAATGCTTAAATTTTGGCGAAAGATCACAGAAAATACGGAAATTTTCACGAAAGATCGCGGAAAATGCGCGTATGTCAACTAAGGATCGCGGAAAATATGCATATGTTGACAAATATCGCGGAAAGCACGCAAATTTTGACAAAAGATCGCGGAAAACGCGCAAATTTTGACGAAAGTTCGAGGAAAATACGCAAATTTTGTCGAAAGATCGTAGAAAATACGCAAATTTTGACGAAAGATTCGGAAAATACGCATATTATGACAAAAGATTGCGGAAAATACACATATTTTGACGTAAGGCAGCCGAAAAAACGCAAATTTTAATGAAAAAGGTGAGAGAACCCCCGAATTTCGATAAAAGGATCTTGGAGAAATGCAAATTTCATTAAAAAAAACTGTGGGAGAATAGTGCGATTTTCGTAAATTGGTCGCGTTAAAACGCTATTTTTTTTAAGAAATTGCAGAAAAACGAAGATTTTGCCAAAAGTCTGTGAGGCCGTAAAAGTTCAGCTTTTTCCTTGCTGAGCATGTAGCATGTCTGTATTTTAATCACTTTGAAAATTATCTAAATTTTTATTATTTTAATTTATTACTTATTTTAATATTTTATTATATTGTAAAGCATTAATTTTAGATTTGATTGCATTATTAATTGCATTCAAATTCCTGTTTAAAAAAAGGTAAAGCAATGACCGGAAATCGGCAAAATTCTAAAATCCACATAACTTCTGGTTCCATGCTGTGCGGATTTGAGGGCGTCTACTGTATTTAACTTCAAAATTTACATTTGCCTGTTGGCAAGGATTTTATAAAATATTAATTATCTTTACTTTAAATTATTATTGATGTAGATATATTTTTAACCCTTTGTGAGGTAGGGCAAATTCATTGCTTAAGTATTGAAATTAATGACTGACACCGGAATTTGAAAACAACTTTATTTGTAAATAAGAAAACGCTATACTTCACGCATTCAACAAAACAAACCGTAGTTATCTTAAACACAGGGATGGGAATTTTCCGCTTTTTTGTTATTTTAAGAAATTCCGTGGATTTCCGCTTTTTTATTATTTTGATAGGTTTCAGATTTTTCACCCCAAAAATTATGCATTTTTCCACAAAAAATCGGCGACGGGACGCTAAAAAATGGAGCTTACGTGCCCCGTGGGACGAGTAATTTTCGTCAAAAAATCGCAAAAAAAGCAAATTTCATTAAAAAATCGCGAAATAACGAATAATTTCCGTCAAATTTAGTCAAAAAATTCGCGATAAAATGGCTAATTTTGTTACAAAATCCCCAAAAATCATGATAAAACGGAAAATTTTGTCGAAACATTCGCAAAAACGGTAAATTTTATCAAGAAACGGTAATTTTCTTTAAAAGATTGCGAAAAAACAGAACATTTCGTCAAAAGATCGCGAAAAAACGGTACATTTCGTCAACGAATCGCAAAAATTAAAATTTCACTTTAAAAAATCGTGAAATAACGAATAATTTCCCGCAAATTTCGTCAAAAGATTCGCAAAAAAATGGCTAATTTTGTTACAAAATCCCGAAAAAAAGGGCACATTTCTTCAAAAAATCACGAAAAAACGATAAATTTCGTCCAAAAATCGCGATAAGACGGTAAATTTTGTCAAAAGATTCGCGAAAAACTACAATTTTCATCAAAAAATCGTGATAAAACGGTAACTTTCGTCAAAATATCACGAAAAACCGGCACATTTCGTCAAAATATCGCGAAAAACCGGCACATTTCGTCAAAATATCGCGAAAAAACAGCAAATTTTGTCGAAAAATCGCTTTAAAACGCAATTTTCGTCAAATGGGCAAGAAAAGAAAGTTAATGCCTGGTGGATAGAATTTTTCTGTTCCAAAAACTAACTTTCCTGCTTCCAAATTATTCTTTTTGCTGTTCCAAAAACAGATTTCCCTGCTTCACAATCTTTTTTTGATTGTTCCAAATCTTTCTCAGTGAATGTAACTTCTGATAACACCTATTCATTAAGAAGTACCCCCTTGTGGTGCAATTTTTCATTCGCGCGTGTGAATACAATATGGTGCAATTTTTCGTTCACGCATATTTTCAGTCTTTTTGCTTTTTTGCAGTTCCCATCCCTGTAAACAATATTCCGGTGCGAATGTGGCATTTGGGAATTAAAATTAAGTGGTATATCTATGAAACCACCGCCCCTCCAGGGGTTAATAGCATGTTTATTGTGTACGTATATGTTATTTTGTATTAATTTAAAGTACAGTAATTTTTATTTAAGAGTTGCAACTTTATTGTATTTTGTATAAAATAAAAGTACGATTTTGTTATAAAGTTCAACTATTTGTAGAACTTTTTCCATCATTTCTTTTTTATTCATAATTTACTGAGATTGCAATAGATTTCAATTTGTCCAATTGCAAGAATCCATTATTGGTATTCCTGTTTATTCCTATGGGATTCCCCCTTTTTAGGCACATTAAATATATATATTTATGTAACATTAAACCTTATCAAGCTTTTAGATGTAAATATGTATATTTCTGGTAATAAAAGAAGTATCAATATTATCTTGTGTTTTCTGTTATTGTGGAAAGTCGGTAAAATTGATTTTATTTTTTTAAATATATTGCTGTGAACCGCCCATTAAATTTTTTTTTTATCAGTCATCAAAACACACTTAGAGTTGCCTATTTATGCAATTAGATGAAAATTGAAAGGGGTACATTGGGGGAAATCACCCATTGAAGTTGCCCCTTTTTTTACTTAAAAAATGACAATAAGTCATTTTTTGACAGCATTTTTATAAAATGAGGTTCACAAAAATTTGTTTAAATGAAAGTTTACTTTATTCTCAAAAAAAAAAAAAAAAAAAAAAAAAAAAAATTGAAAGCTTTAGCTTAAACCTGAAAGAAGTTATGGACTTTTTTGTTGTTACATGTGCTATTCAAAATGGTGGCAATAAAGATGAAAATAAGAAATTTTGCTTAGTGGCCACTGGCCGGTAGGTTGTCTTTTTTTAGTAGCCAGTTATTGGTTAGTGAGAATAATTTCTTTAGTAGCCAGTCGGTACATTTATGTTACTGAATATTTAATTACAAGATATATACGAGCTTGGACTTGTTTGGAATAAACTTGAGATACTAATTTCAAATCTATTTTAAATTAACAGCAAAGTTATATGTAATATGAATATGTGTAGTTAGCTACTCAAGTCCAACTATGCTTAGGTACTTGCGTAGCTAATGACATAAATAAACTCCAAAACTCTTTTTTGTAATTATTTGTCTAGAATTAAGAAATACCCCCCCTCCCCCCCCCCCAAAAAAAAAAAAAAAAAGAAAGAAAGAAAAAAGAAAAAAAAAATTGTTTATCCACTAACTATCAGGTTTGATTTAAAAAAAAAATTCACATTAAATTTTCTAAAAAATAAAAAAGGGAGGGGGACTCTCATGAAACTAATGTTATGTTTTTTCCAGAATCCTTTGACATAATGTGCATTTTTTTAATCTTTTTTTGCGATCTTTTGATAAAATTTGCGCTCGTTTTAGCGACTTTTTAACGAAAATCGCGTGCGTTTACGAAACTTTTTAATGTAAATCGCGTGCATTTTCAAAACTTTTTAACGGTATTGCCGATTGTTTTCACGACTTTTTTGGACTGTATTCGCGTTTGTAATCGTGATTTTTGGACAGTATTCCCGTTCGTTATCGCGATTTTTTTACGATATTCGCATTCGTTATCACGACTTTTTGACGATAATTCGCGTTCGCTATGGCAATTTTTTGACGGTATTCGTTCGTTATTGCAATTTTTTGACAGTATTAACTTTTTTCGTGGGGTTTTTTTTATATAAAATTCGCATTTGTTGCGTTCGTTTTTACGTTTTTTGACGAAAATCGCGATTTTTTTACGGTAATTTGCGATTTTTGACGGTATTCGTTTGTTATCGCAAATTTTTGACGGTATTCGCTTTTTTCGTCTTTTTCCGATAAAATTCGTGTTTTTTGCGTTCGTTTTCATGTTTTTTTGACGAAAATAGTGTTCGTTATCGCGATTTTTTGACGGTATTACATTTTTTGACAAAAACAGTGTTTGTTTTCGTTGAGTTTTTGACAAAATACCCGGGTTTTTTTACGATAATTGCTTTTTTTTGTAATTCTCTAATAATATTTACGGTTCTTTCGCGATTCTTCGATGATATTATCGATTCTTTGAAGATATTTGCATTCTTTTTGCGATCGTTAGACGATGTTTTTTCGCGATACTTACACGAAATTCATATTTTTCTGCGATCTTTTTTTGAAATTTGGGTTTTTTTTTCAATCTATTTGACGAAATTCGCAGGGTTTTTTTTTCCACGATTCTTTTCATAAAACACCATTTGGAGAATCCTGCATTTGGCCGGTACTTTCCACATTTTTAGTCGCCAGTTTTTCACATTTAGTTGCCGAGTGGCGACTGGCGAGTGCTTATTTTCATCTTTAGGTGGCAAATTGGCCATCTTGGGAGCTATTTAAAAGCTCACAACTCTCAAACCGTTTGATCAATTTCAATATAATTGATATTTTTGGAATCATCATTAGAAATTCTACAAATCCGCTGAATTTTATCAAAATTGGTGATGGTGGGTGTCATTTTTGGAAAAATCTGGGTGATTTGACATGGAATGACCCTACAATTATTTTCATATATGTTTCAAAATATCTTGTATAAATGTTTTACAATATTGAAAGAACAAATTTATTTTTGTGAAAAAGTAATAATATATTAAGAGCATTCCATAAAATAGTATTAATTTGGCTAATCTTTCTTAACTTAGACTACTTTTTAATTTGTTCTGAACAGGGTTGGAAAAAACCCAAAAGAACCAGTTTTTTTAGTTTAAACTGGGTTTTTAAAAAAACATCCTTTCTTATGACATATACATGCATATTTACTGTTAAAAACAGACATTATTGGTTTATAAGCAGTATAATTTTATTTAAATTTAATAATTATAGTGAATTTATGCTGAAAATTGAAAAAATCATTTTTCAATTTAAACAGTTTTATGTTGAAAGTTTTAACTGTTCTACAAGGTGAACCATTGATGTCCTGTAAATCTTTATAAACAATCTTTTGATTACTAATAATAAGCATTTGGATGTAGTTTGATAAATATTCTTTTCCACAATTATTCAAATAATAAATTACAAATACTACTTAGGAATTTTTTCTTTCTCAGTGACAATTTGAAGTTAACATTTTTAGTCGTTAGATTCAGCAGATAGCAGAGGGGAAAAAATTATTATTAAAATGCTATAACTAGCAACCAGTCTTTGCTTTTAATTCTTCAAGATAATTTCCCAAAAGAAAAATTTCTTTTACAGCTTGAGCAAAATCTTAAAAGGTCATTGTGTTACATTATTAATTGCATTAAATATTCTGCATTATTAAAAAAATTAAAACATTTTATACTAAATATTGAATTTATTTTATCTTTGATCAATTCACATGTTTGAAGTTTTTTCTTTAGAGCAATAGATATGTTCACCAATATGTACTGATTTCTATGCATAAAAAAAGAAGTAAACCCAATATACCTAATGCTTATTGCTGAAATAAAGTGTTAAAAGTAGAAAATATTTATATCCAATAATCTGAAACTCATAAATTATAAAGAAAAAAAACAAACTGCTTTTTATTTTATTTATTTATTTTTTTTTATAGAAAAAACCAATTGGTTTAATATTATGCATAAAAAAGACCTAAACCCACTATATATAATGCTTATTACTGAAATAAAGTGTTAAAAGTAGAAATTATTTATGTCCAATAATCTGAAACACGTAAATTATAAAGAAAAACAAAGAAAATGTCATTAGATTTCTTCTAAAAAACCAATTGTTTTTTTTTTTTTTTTTTTTTTTTTTTTTTTTTTTTTTTTTTTGAGAAAAAAACCATTTGGTTTAAACCATGCCAACCCTGGTTCTGAATGAATAAAAAATTTGAAAATACTCTTTCAAGACCAGCATTACTTGCTAGTAATGTCATTATTGAGGATGTAAAATTTGAAAAATTTTCATTTTCACCGGTACTTGTTTTTAAAGGCGACCACCCAGAGAAAGCGAGACATTTTCTGGGACTTCTATAAGGAAATATGTTTCTGGGAAAGGAGTCTATTTTGCTACAACGGGTTATTGTTATTATGGCACAAATTCAGATTAACCTCTTAACTTAACTGGTACTTTTTTTTCCGTTCAATAAATTGAAGATAATGCATTCTCATCACAATTTTTTAAGAAATAAAAATCAGTTGTCAAATGAAAAAAAGCTAGCAAAATAGATTCGGCGTGAAACACTAAAAAAATCTATTTTTAACCGATTACTGTATCTCTTCAATATGCTCTAAAATAACCAGGGTTGGCAAGTTTCTGCCGGGGTGGTTAAAACCAGCGGTAGAAACCAGTTAAAACTGGCATGACAGAAATTGGTTTCTGCCAGTAAGTGGCAGAAACTAAGAAACAGTACTAAATAAGAACTTTACTCAGCAATGATTCATAATTCACACTTACATTTGATATGTAAACCATTGAGCTAAAAATTAAAACATAAGATTATGAATGTTATACAAAGTATCAAAACGTTTAAAAATGATCATATAAATACATACCTTGCTTATTTAAAACACTAATTTTCATTCACTTGAAAAACAGAAACGTTCACAACAATAACCTGATACTGTACAAGTTTAATTATTAATATTATTGTTTACAGTTGAATTTCTATTTCTTTTAAAAATAAATTTACAAAAAATTCTGATTTAAATAACAAATTACTTTTCAGATTATTTTTAAATAAATAACATAATGCATTTTCTTGTGAGAATATATAAGTAAATAATTGAAGCACAAAAAATAACATAGACAAAGAAAATTTAATGAAATATCTTGTACAATTATTTTACAATATTGAAGAAACAAATTGCCACTCAAATATACTATTAGTATTTTCTCCACGAAGCATTCCATAACATAGGACTAATTTTGCTAATCTTTCTGCCCCCCAGATTATTTCTTAATTTGTTGAGTATAAAATATTGAGTTGTATAATATAATTGTTTAAACATAAATTACATATGCATATGTAACAAAAAAAAAAAAAAAAATCTGTTACATTACTCAATTTTTCAAAAATCAAATTTTTTTTTTTTTAAATTAAAACTATCCACAATATTTTATTTGTGTGCATATATTTATTCTGAATTATTTAAGTACTAATTATTTAAGAATGAACTACTTAATAAATTTAATATTACTAAAAAAAATCAGATTGTCACAGAATGTCTTTATGCCAGTTGTTGTCAGTTTCTGCCGGTTAAAACCGGTTATAACCACTTTCTGCCACTGGCACGGCAGAAACCACTTTCTACCGGCAAAAACCCAACCCTGAAAATAACCTAATTTTTTGAAATTGCTTATAAAATAAAAATTCGACTATCTACTGCTAAAACTATTTAAAAAAAAGTAATACATTCTGAATGACTCCTAAATGTGTAAATATTTCCGACATTCTTTTAGGAGTCTAAATAAAATTTCAAAACATCTTTGATTCGCCATTGTGAGAATGTACCTCGAAAATTGATGTGAGACTTGTGAAATGTGCGACTAGGACCCAAAAAAAAAAAAAAAAAAGTTGAATGTGGATTCTGCCATTGCAGAATTCAGTTTCGCCTCCAATTAACCAAAAAAAAAAAAAAAAAAGATAGGTTTTTTAGAAGGGCGACCCCATTTAGATTGCAATGAACTAACTTTATTTTTTTTGTGTTTATCATTATAATAGCAAATAGAACGGCGTGAAATACCCAATTGAATAGCAATTTCTCTCTGAGACATTGGAATTGCGAAATAATAAAGAGATACAATTTGACGTGCTACTTCTTCATTGACTAGATTCATCAAAAGCGGATTTTTCTTTAGTTTAAACGCTTTTTTATAGACAAAGTAAAAGGAAATGCAATTCAACAATAAAACGAGTGGAATCCCGTCAAGTTCGACGAATGAAATGTTTAAAAGACCCGATCGATTTGGTTTTTTTAAAAAAAAGCAAAAGTAATTACATTATTGGATCAATATATAATAAATATATTTACAAAGTAAATGTCAAGTTTGCCAGTTACAATTTTGCATGCAAATATTCGCACATCTTCAGTTAAAATTGTAATCTGAGTGCCGGCGAAATCCAGAAATTTTATTTTATATGCACTCACAGAAAAATAGTGTTATTTAAAGAAAAAAAAACTAATTTCATTTTTACTGTGACATTATTTTCACTAACTGAAATCATCTGAAAGTAAAATCTCAATCTCAGTGTCCATAATGAAAAGAAATATTGAAATGTAATATCGGGTACTACTAGGTTATCCCGTCGACCAAAAAATTATCGCCAAACTATAAGATTAAATGCCAATAATGGATGATCGTGAATGTCACATTCAATGACATTAAATACGATTCATGTGTTTAAAATGTCATTAAGTGATTTTTATTTCGACTTTTTATTAATATTTTTATTAATATTCTTCTAATTATTTGTTTTTTTCATCATTTAAAATAAAAATTATGTCAATATGTATAATTTGGCTATTAGTTTGGCGATATGTATAATTTTGCGAAATTGGTCGACGGGATAACAGAGTAGTAACTAATATCGTTATGAGTAAAAATGCGATGTTTTAAATAGAGACGTCATTTTCTCTTCAAATGCTTTTTAAGAGTTACTGTTATAAGTAATACATGCCTGTTTGTGTTCCGGGGAATCCCCGGAATTCCGGGGATTTCACTAAAAGTGCCCCGGAAATTCCGGAGTTAATTACAACAAATCGGCATGCTTTTTTTTTTTACTTTTCTATGAAGCTTTCCTTTCATCTGGACGTTAGTAGCTGGGAAGCTTGATTCGAAAGTAACAAATCGCCCTTTAGTTTAAAAAACAGCGCCCATCTTGCTCCTGATGGAATTAAAACACAATTCCATCGGAGTTGAATGTTTAGCAGAGTCGCATCAAAAACAGTGTCAGCGTTATGCTGATTTTGTAACCCCATAAGTAATTAAATTAATTTAATTTTTAACGTAATGCCCAAATGAATATCTAATTAAATGTTTAATCAAGAATTAAATCAAATGAAATAATGAAAAATTAAAACTTAACAATCAACATTTATTAGTTCTTAAAATAAAATAAACATAAAATATAAAAAACATAAATATAAGTAAAAATATATTGCATCTCTAATCGAATCATATTTAAAACAAAATATATTTTCTTTCTATTAAATCCATGAACCAAATATTTAAATAAGTATATTGTAAAGTAAAATATATCAAGACAAACAATAAATCAAAATTAAACTTATCTGTGAGAAAAATATTAAAAAAAAAAACACTTTATAAGTCCTTTACTATCCTCATCAAGTGAACTGGAGCTTGCCAAGTCAAAAACTGGAAAAATGATTTCAGTTCCAAAAAAAATATATCCAAGTCATATTCATCCGTCGATAGAGTTCCAAAAAATTCAAAAATATAAGTTCACGAAAAAATTTATGTGTGAGTATTTTACAGGGTTGGTATAAAAACCGGTTTTTTTTTAAAAAACCAAAAAACCGGGTTTTTTTGGTTTAAACCAGGTTTTTTTGGTTTAAACCGGGTTTTTTTCAAATCATTGTTTAAATAGCATTTGCAAGAAAAATAACTTGAGTTTTAGAAAGTCATGAGGATTTTTTGTAATTAATAGTTAATTAATGTTAAACATTCACATTAGTATTTATTTTTTTGATAATTAAATAACTAAAGCATAAAAATTTATAATTAAATTATCTTATAAGTTTAGGCTTCTATAGGAAAATATTCATTGTGTGAAAAAAAAATAAACTATTAATTTATTAGTATACTTATATAAACCTTTTAGATAATAATTTAAGAAATAATTATATGCAGGTTGATAATGAAGAACATAGTAAAGGGCAAATGAACATATTTTACTAAATTAACAGAAATAAGTTGAAATAGAAAACATTTTCTTGTGCATAATTTAGAAATTATTTACAGTATTAACATCAACAAATGATTATTAATCTCTTACTACATATATTTACTTAAAAAATATCAATATGCATTTTATTAATGCTAAAAAATACATGTGTATTGACTTACTTGATACATCAACGAATGTAATGCTTACACAAATTGAGACATAGGCTTAGAAAAATTACTTTTTTTTTTCTTTTTCTTTTCTTTTTTTTTTTTTTAAACACAAACTTTATTTTTTCCGTTTCTTTGTTCTTCAAAAGGTGAAGATTTAGCATTAAATTTTATTATCTGTGCAAGCATCGAGTTACATGGATATTTTTGTTTTGTAAAATTTAATGTATCCTTTTTTTCTTGTTCACATAGTTCACTTTGACTGTATTGTGGTTCAAGCATTTATACCTAAAAGGGCATGGGTGTTAGGGCTATTTTATACCTGGACTAAAAAACTATAAGACTTCTTTATTTACATTTTTTTTCTCTTAATATTTTTTGAAGACCTGTCCAATTATAAACTGCATTAGTAATGGAACTTATTACTTTAGATATTATCCAGAGCAACTGCAAAATAATTTAACAGTTTAAACATATCTACAACATTTCTTTTAAAATAAAAATTAGACAGATACAAGCTTTTGAATGTTCTTATCAATAACATTCCTATTTTCTACACAAATTTTAAGTAAAGTGGGGCAATTTTTAAGGTAAACATCTAAAGCATCTGAAAATGAATCACACCTAGTATTATAAGGAAGAGCTAATTTGACAGCATTTACATTGCATGCAATTTTTACATTTGGCTCTTAAACATGTTTTTGATGTATTTCTTATTCCCTCAAATGAAAACCAGATTATATTTTCCTTTCTTCTAGTTTTAGACATCCTTTTATTTCAATATATATAAGTAGCTCTCTTAAAATAAAATACAATACAAAGTAACTAGAAACAGAAAAAAAAAAAAAAAAATGTAAAAACTGCAAATCCAATCTAAGAAAAACCAAAGCTTACTAAAACCAATAGCTATGGAACACAGAAAATTCATAGACAATCATTCATTAGCATACAGAACAAGAGTAACCAATGGAAAGAATGACTTATGATTATGTCATTATTGATGCTTTGATACATGATACAATCCTTAGTAAATCATAATCAAGCTATCTAAGCAGTAAAATTGCATTTTTGGCTGGCATATGCCATTTTTACATTTTTAAAAAAATAAAAGGTTTAAAAAATAATTAAAACTAACTACCTTTTTTTATCCTCCACAGTTCACTGTAGAAAAATATTTTGCCATGTCAATTTATAGCTAGTAAGAAAAATTAGATTGATCAAAGATGTTTGTCACTTTAAAAATTTAATTTGTCTTAAGCTTTGCTTGTAGCTACTCCATAACTTTGATTTTGCACATTTTAATATTGCGTAAAATAAGTGAAAACATGAGGGAAAAGGGAAAAAAACCAAATAAAAAAAAACCAGCATGGTTTTTTTAAAAAAACCACTTGGTTTAAACCATGGTTTAAACCACGGTTTAAACCAGCGTGGTTTAAACCAAACAACCCTGGTATTTTAACAAAATTTTCCGTTTTATCGCGATTTTTAAAAAGAAATTTGCTGCTTTTTCGCGATTCTTTGGCAAAATCTGCCGTTTTATTGCGATGTTTTAACGAATTCTGCCGTTATTGCGATTTTTAATGAAATTTGCACTGCTTCGCACGATTTTTTAACTAATTTTGGAGCATTTTCACGATTTTTTGACGAAATGTGTATTTTTTCGGTATTTTTAGACAAAATTTGCCGTTTTTTCGCGATTTTTTTTACAAAATTTGTTGTTTTCCATGATTTTTTAACAAAATTTGCTGATTTTTGCGATTTCTTAATGAAATTTGCTGTTTTTCGAGATTTTTTGGTGAATTTTGCCGTTTTTTCACGATTTTTTTGACGAAATCTGCCGTTTTATCGCGATGTTTTAAGGAAACTTGCCGTTTTACCGCGATGTTTTACGGAAACATGCCGTTTTATCGCAATATTTTAAAAAAGCCTGCAGCTTTTCAAAAGAAAATCTTTACGAAATTTGCCTCTTTTGCGATTAATTAATGAAATTTGCGTTGCTTCATGCGATTTTTCAACGAAATCTGTTGTCTTTTAGATATTTTTAGACGAAATTTGCTGTTTTTTCGCGGTATTTTGACAAAATTTGTTTTTTCCATGATTTTTTAAAGAAATGTGCCGCTTTTTTTGTGATTTCTTAACGAAATTTGCTGTTTTTTCGTGTCTTTTTAACGAAATTTGTCGTTTTTTGTGATCCTTTAATGAAATTTGCGTTTTTTCTGCGAATCTTTTGTTGAATTTCGGGCTTTTCCCGTAATATTTTGACGAAATTACGCATCGCCCGGGCCGCTTAAGAGCTATTTTTTCCGATTTTTTGCTTTATTTACACGGTACAATGCGTCCGCGGCATTGCTAGCGGACACGGCGAAAGGTTAGATTCCCGGCCGGGAACCTTAGTGATAAAATATGCGTTCCCGGAAAGGATTTCTGGGTTCCCCGGGATCCCGGGAACGCTATTTTTCGAGCCCTGGTTCTTAAAATAAAATAAACATAAAATATAAAAAACATAAATATAAGTAAAAATATATTGCATCTCTAATCGAATCATATTTAAAACAAAATATATTTTCTTTCTATTAAATCCATGAACCAAATATTTAAATAAGTATATTGTAAAGTAAAATATATCAAGACAAACAATAAATCAAAATTAAACTTATCTGTGAGAAAAATATAAAAAAAAAAACACTTTATAAGTCCTTTACTATCCTCATCAAGTGAACTGGAGCTTGCCAAGTCAAAAACTGGAAAAATGATTTCAGTTCCAAAAAAAATATATCCAAGTCATATTCATCCGTCGATAGAGTTCCAAAAAATTCCATGATCAAAAACCGAAGTGAAAAAAAGCCACAGCAATCCATTACGAGAAAAAATAGCCAAACTTTTCTTAAGAAGGCGAAGGTCAAATTCCAAATCTCGGGGTCCCTTCTACCCGAACATCTCATGACATCGCTGATCATCACATCACTCCAGGTCAATGATCTCACGTCAATAGCAGACATCTCCTTCTAGCCTCCAAGTATTTAAATTAAAGTTTTATATAGCCGAATATATTCTGTAAGCTTAAATGAAACGCAATAAAATGCCATTACTAGATGAAAGTTCTATTTCAACTGATGAATTGAACGATTGTATTAAACGATGTATTGAACGAATTGAATGATTAACTTGACTGATGACACGACTGACTTCCAGAAACACAACACAATATCTAACAGACGAAACTAAGAAAACAGAAAAACTATAAAATACGAAGCTACTTTATGCCAGTGAGACCAAAGTATATATACTTCTCAAACGGATTGAACATCAGGTTTTTCCCCGCCGAGAGACACACCCACCAATCACTGAAGGATGAATGGCTGATGAGATCGTTACGTCTGATCGCGTAAGCGATTACGTCATCGACTCTCATCGCTACGCCTCCACATGGCGATATGGGGAACTATGTCAAAAGGCGATGTTTACTCTTGAAAGGTGTGTGAAAAATATAAGTCTTCCGGGAAATATAAAACAACATAAAACCAAAGTTCAATTATACAGTTTATAGACAACAATTAACCAGAAATAAGACCTCCATTATAAAAGGTAAGTGTACTTTAAAGTATATTGAGTTGTAAATAAAGATGACTATTGTATTTATATACTGTAAATTTAAGTCTTATATAAATAAAATGTGTAATGATTAATGACTAGATGGAATGGCCTGACTCTCATACCAAAGGACATTTCTTACAATAAATGTCAACCAAAAGATAGTTTCTACAGTGGCAAGAACACAGGGTCTATTTCCTATCAGCTCCTCATTAAAAATCTAGCGCCTCTCTTGCCGCTCATTCAAAAAAATAGCGCCCTTCTTTCCCCTCTTTTGAAAAAACTGTTAGGAATTAACAACCCTAGTTCTTGTCACTGTATACATGTTTAACCATTCCTCTTTAATAATTCCTTTCCTAGTAAAGTTAGTCACTTACCTTTATTTGAAAACGATTCCTTCATCCTCTCAAATGCAATATTAAAGTTTCATACATTCTTTCAAACTATTTTTCAACTAGTCATACATCTGTTTACATTCGTATCGCGGTTTACATATTTCCCTCTTTATTTTTAAAGATGGTTTCCTTGTTATCCAGTAGATGGCGGTAGCGGTCCGGCACTGTCGGGATTTAGCGTGATGCTAATCCAGTGACGTCGATCAGAAACTTCCAGAGGAAAGTTACGGGAACCGTTAGAGGGCGTAGTTTCCGCGATGCGTAGTAGACTAGATTCCGTTTGCTCAGCAGATATATATACTCAGCAGTTTGACAGTCAAGTGGATCGTTCCTTCTTTGTGTGATGTGATGGAATCCCATCAACAGATGGTTTTCTCATCGCCTCCTATATTCTTTTATTCATAAATTCATTCACTCATAATTTATTTTAACATTCATTTATTTATTATTTCATAATATCTATATCCAATAAATATTAACTTACCTTTTAAATCCTTTCCGGCCGTCATTAACCTCAGAACATCCAATAATCTATTTAACTTCAATAGCCTTTCATAATTTGTTCCACGGACTCCATCTTTAATTCCAACCTACATCGACAATAACTTATCTACGACTAATCATATTTTTCCGTAACGATATTTTCCCCGCCAGATGGCGACTTGGAATATCGTAACAATAATCGAATCTTTCATTCGCTTTACCGAATCGATCTTTCGATTCGTACACATGTCGTCTTCTGATTGGCTCGTTTCGTGGGCGTGCTCGCAAACGACGTTTTCAATCCGGCTTGCTTAGTATAAATACACGATGTTTATTCCTGTTCTTCGCCGCTTTTATCTCCCTACAAATGGGATATCAAGTAACTGTATTAAGGCTGGACCTTAATCTGGATGTATAATTCAATTATACTTGTTTTATTTAAATTTATTTTTAATTGTTTTAACCTGCACAATGCTGTCAACTATATGTTCAACTGTTAATGTGTTCATCTGTACCAATGTAATGGAGTTCGCCGTGTCAAGCCATCTGTAATGCCGATTCAACTTCTCCAAGTAATGAAATAAATATATTAGTTTTATTTTTGACTTTTTATTTGCTGCTAAAGAGATCGACATCAAATACTGCTCACACTTATTTTAACTTCCACTACAGTGTTAGGTACCAGCAAAAGCTCCATTGTGTTATCTGCTTCTTTAATGATATTTTTCAGCGTATATATAAACCTCCAAAGGTTATATTACGCACATTATGATGTAGCAGCATCTTTAGTCTTTCGGCTGGTTTCCGATTTTAAAATATATTTTAAGTTTAAATGGCTCTGCTTTAGTTTTAAATTAGGGATGGGACGAATATTCGGCCACTATTCGGTATTCGGCCTATTCGGCCCTTTTGCCGAATATTCGGTTGGCCGAATATTGAAGGCTTGTTGACCGAATACCTGTAGCCGAATATTTAGAGATATCTTGCCGAATACTGCTAAAATCTCACCGAATAGTGAAAAATATCTTGCCAAATAAATTTTGGATTTAAAGAATTTCATTCTTGCAATTTTTTTTTTCTTTAATCCAAATTGGCTATTTCATTTATGAAGTCATTCTCACTCTTACTTACAAAATATAGAGTTATTCAGATACTAAAAAATATACAGCCTTTCTGTATTTTCTATAAAAATTACTACTATTCTAGAATATGGTGCCCAAGTTGGAGATTTAATTGTACAAGAAATGTCATCATTAGAGAATGATATATTACGATTCAAGATATAAAAACACTGCCTTATTCTAAAACGCTCGAATATTTATTAATGTCTGCAAATTCCATGCACATATAAAAAAGGCTCTTATGAAATTCATAACTTATTTTCTATAAAGTAAGAAATGAAAAAATTTATTCACTAGGTGTATTAACGAAGATTCATTTTCAAAATTAAATATAATATATCACCATTCCAAGTACAACAGTACATCTGAAAGCAGAACTGGTGTCAAACTCGATACACATTAGATGACACAACTTGCTTTATGAAGATGGTTTTATAAATATTTTAATATAAATTCTAAATACTAAACAAAATAATTTTTTCATTCTATAGTTTTTACATTTAAATAATTATTTGCATAATTACTGACTTAAATATGTAACATTATGTATATATTTTTAATTTAATCTTCCTTCCTTCATGTTGTTATCAATTTCGGTTTATCCTTTTAATGCTTGTTGTATAAATGGAATATTGAAGTTGAATATTGTATGTGCCGATTCAAATGTCAAAGATTTTGTTAACATATGCATTCTACTTAAAGCATAACCTTTTGCTTTGACGTAATTTGTAATTTAAAGCTTGGCATCTGATTTCAGAACAGTCTCATTCTTACAAATTTGCTTATCACTAGGGTCACAAACTCTAAATGATCAAATTTACTTCATTAAAGGTTATTTCAGAAAATATGTTCTTGTGAGTTCTGAGAGAGAGAGATTAAAAATATTATTGATTTTGGATGCAAGAAGTATCAATTGATAGTAAAAGTGAAGTACATTCTTCATATTTTAATGGAAATATTTTCCCACTCATTGAATATTTACCCACTTACTTTCCTACTTACTGAAAATCAATTTGATGTACATTAGAATAAAGGATATAATGCAATTTCATAATTTTTTTGTGTTAAAATAAGTTTTTCAAATTTAAAAATACATTTAAAAGGACATTTAAGAGTAATAATTATTAATGAGCTCCTATTTTTTAAATTATATATAATCAAAATTTATTTTCTTTATTGGAAAAAAAATTTTACTATTCGGCCGGCCGAATATTCGGTATTCGGCCTAAAATTTGGCCGAATATTCGGTATTCGGCTATTCGGCCAAATCACTATGTGTTCATCTGTACCAATGTAATGGAGTTCGCCGTGTCAAGCCATCTGTAATGCCGATTCAACTTCTCCAAGTAATGAAATAAATATATTAGTTTTATTTTTGACTTTTTATTTGCTGCTAAAGAGATCGACATCAAATACTGCTCACACTTATTTTAACTTCCACTACAGTGTTAGGTACCAGCAAAAGCTCCATTGTGTTATCTGCTACTTTAATGATATTTTTCAGCGTATATATAAACCTCCAAAGGTTATATTACGCACATTATGATGTAGCAGCATCTTTAGTCTTTCGGCTGGTTTCCGATTTTAAAATATATTTTAAGTTTAAATGGCTCTGCTTTAGTTTTAAATGCTTTTTAGCTTCGTCAACAGTTTTTAAGTCAAGTTCAATTGCTTTTAAATAAAGAAGTACAAGACGTGGAACGTATTATAGAATTCGACATTTTCAACGTGTTATGCGAGTCAGTCGTTTTTCCCGGTGCTTCTTTGGATGTTTGAACTGACGGTCTGGGTGTTGACATCAAGGGGCATGATGAGTTGGAGTGGACGTTTGCTTCCGACTTTTATTTCATTGAGGCGGACATTTTTTCTTCATCACTAGTCAAGCAGTGTTAGACGATACGTTCATTTATGACGGTGAGCTCCAGTATTCGTTATTTATTTTTCTTTCTATGAGAAAGCTTGTGCCATATGATATTTTATGCCCTCTTTTAAATGTCATGGGATTTATTGGAATTTATTAGGATTTATTAGAATTTAAAATAAGATGAGTTAATTTATTGTATTGGTTAATATATATTTTTAAGTTTATGTATTGTTATTTTTTATTTAATGTTTGTTAATAAATGTGTTTAGTTGTTTCTAAATTGTCATCATTTTTAGTCCACCACAATTTATTTCTTAATTTAATTTAGTCCTATTTCAGTAAAGTATCATTTAAATTTATCGGGGTTCAAATCCAGCAATAACGTTTCCTAATCTGCATTACGCAACTCTGCTAATTTTCTTTTAACCCCTGGGAGATACGTTTGTATCTCCCAACAAAAACGCTCTTACTGCTGTTGCGTCCGAACTGAATGCGCGCCTGCTAGTTGTCTTCTCATTCATACAACATTTAAGACCACGCGTTCTCAAAGCGTGCATTGCGGTAAACAAGCGGTGAGCAGATCGATCTCGGCAGGCAAAAGTGAAGTGTTGTGTTTTGAAATATCTTGGATTACGTTTTATGATTTCTTCCTTATGAAAAACTGAAATTTTTTTGCCAAACCTTATGATTTAAAGAACTTTTATTGTTTAATTTCAAGAACTTTAATTATATTTTCCCAAGAACTTTGTTTTGATTTCTGCCGGATTTTTGTTTACAGAACTGTTTAGTTATATTTTGAAGAAGTTTTGATTTATCTTTTGCTGAACTTTTATGATTTACAGAATGAATTAATTACGTTTATATTATTTCATGTTTCAATTATGCTTTAACAATAGACTGTTTCTGATTTTTGTTGAACTTTATGATATTTTGAAATTTTTTTTGAGAAGTTTGACTTGGCTATTAACAGAGAACCGACGAAAAGGTCGGGGGGGCGGTAACACTTAAAATTTTTTTTTGCTTGCTTGAAGATTTATCCAGAAATTTAAAAAAAAAAAAAAAAAAAAAAATGGCCACTAATCCAATTGATAAGTTAAGTACAAGAAATTACGCCACATGGGCGTGTGACATGAAATATTTGTTGATGGAAAAAGGCCTTTGGGATATTATACAGTTAAAGCAAGAAACCCCAGTTTTAAGTGCAAGTGTTACTGCCGATATGGTCAACCAATTTACCTCCCGTGCTAACAAAGCTCTTTCTTTAATCTACTTAAACATAGAGCCTGAATTTAAGAGATTAATAGAAGATTGTCAAGAGCCTGTTGAAGCATGGAGAAGATTGCATAAAAATTTTCACCCTGACTCACGCACCCATCATATGACCTTGTTCAATGAACTTATGGAAGAGAGGATACGGTATGGAGAACCTATCAACTTATTTGCAACTCGTCTGAAAAAAATTTACTCCGAAATAAAGCTCATAGATGAAAATTTCTCAGAATGTTACCTTACCTACCAATTTTTACAATTTCTACCCAGCAGTTTCGACAATCTTGTCCAACAGGTCTTATCCAAACCTGATGCATCCTTTAAGTTTGACTCTGTTGTGGACTCACTGGTAGCTGAAGAAACAAGGCAGAAGTTACGTGATCGAGACAGTGCCAAACAGGTCAGCGTCTCTACTACTGCTAAGGAGAATAGGTCCTTTAAGAGCAAACCTCGCTTCAAGAAGTCTCGACAGAGAAAGTGTTGGAGATGTGGGAAGTTGGGACATATCCAGGTCAACTGCTACGCCAGATCACCTGATCGCCAGTCTCGTCATCCTTCTCCTTGTTCCAGATCCAGATGTTCCCGTTCTTCCAGTGCAACCAGTTCCCGAGGTCGACACTTTAAACGGTCTCCTGAAAGAAGCCAGACTGCCTCATCATGCCCATCCGACGACTCTGACTGTGGTTCCCGAGACTCATCGCCTGCTTCCAGACGCTCCAGAGACAGATGCAAGACTGCCAGACGACCCTCTCCTCATTTCTCCAGTTGCAGAGGCGGTGGCTCTCGCACGAAACTGTCGGATAGTTCATGTAAGTCGAATCTTTTTGTCTCACATTCTAGTATCAGTAATGTTGTTAATGATTCGGAATGGATATTCGACAGTGGTGCCAGTCACCACTTTTGTAACAATAGAAAATTGTTTTCTAAATTTGAAGAGTTAAATGAGGAAATGTCTGTTGCTGTTAAAAATGTATTGTTTCCCATTAAGGGCAAAGGGGAAGTAAAACTACGTTTTGGTCAAAGAATTTTTACCTTGTGTAATGTAATGTATTCAGACCAATTACGTAGAAATTTGATCTCTGGTCCCCAGTTAGACCTGAATGGTTTAACTTTTAAAGGAAGCAATGGTGAGGTAAAGATCTGTCGGGGGGGCGAGTACTTATTTAGTGCATTTCTAAAAGACCGTATTTACAGGTTATATCCTAAAATTCCAGTTTCTAAGGGTAAATCAGTAAAATTCGAAACCTCTGCTGTTAAACATGCTGAAAAAATGTTAATGTGGCACAAAAAGTATGGTCATATTAGCCCTTCTTTAATTGCCCATACTAGCCGTAAGCAGGGTGTTCGAGGATTACCTAATTTAAAAGAGACTACTTTGTTTTGTGAGGCCTGTAACTTCGGCAAACTTAAAAATATTTCACATAAACATAATAAAAACATCCGTTCCAATAATCCACTTGAATTGCTTTACGCCGATTTGTGGGGTCCCTGTCGCATAGAAGGTAGAGGTGGTGAAAGGTACTTTTTATCTATTATCGATGACTTTTCCCGCCGTGTCTCAGTCTACCCCCTTAAGGCTTAAATCCGACACCTTTGATGTCGTGAGAAAGCATATTTTAAGGGCTGAAAACTATTTGAATAAAAGAGTTAAAAGTTTTAGGACGGATAATGGCGGGGAATTTGATAGCATTTCTTTTAAAAATTT
This sequence comes from Maratus speculifer, assembly GCA_964019185.1. Classification (NCBI taxonomy): domain Eukaryota; kingdom Metazoa; phylum Arthropoda; class Arachnida; order Araneae; family Salticidae; genus Maratus; species Maratus speculifer. The sequence continues at coordinate 339,432,544 of OZ025296.1, read as the reverse complement.
CTTTGAAGAAAAAGGTATCCACCACGAATTTACCAACGCGTACACCCCACAGCAAAATGGGGTTGCCGAACGTTTTATGGCAACTGCGGCTGATGGAATGAGAACTTTGCTCATCGATAGTAACTTAGACCCCAAATTCTGGCCAGAGGCCTTAAAATATTTTGCCTATTCATGGAACAGAATTTGTCCAAAACTGTTAGGAAAGACTCCATTTGAGCTTTACGGGAATAGAAAGCCGTCTGTTAGGCACTTAAAGCCTTTTGGGACCGAAGCTTACGTTAAATCGCCAAAGCAAAGGACATGGAAACTCGAAGCTCGTGCAAGAAAGGGAATCCTTGTAGGATATGCTTTTCGCACGAGGGGTTACCGAATTTGGATTCCTGAGACAGATGAAATAGTTGAGTCCTCTAATGTTTGTTTTAACGAAAGTTCTGTTGGTCTTAAGCGCAGTGTAGCTGTGCTGGGCACCGATGATTATGCCCTCTTTTCTCCCAAGGTGCCGGTCAATCGAGATGTTGCTGTTGAAGATGAACCTGAGGTCATCCCAGGTCCTTCCAGCAGTTCTCAAGATTACCCACTTGGGGGGGAGGAGGACATTGATTCGGGGTCCAGTACCAGTAGCCCTCCAACTATTCCCTTACGTGAAGATGTTAGTTGGATACGAAAACCTGTAAAACGTAAGAAGGAGAACAGAACAGACGTTTATTATTACGAACTAGGAAAAACCAATAGGTTACGTTCCCTGAACGAGGTTCGTAAATATTGTCAGGACAACAACATTCTATTTAAACCTGAAATTTTTGATTTTAAAGGATCCAACTCCTACTGTGGCATTATTCCTATTCCCGTGGAGTCTGAAACATCAGAGAGTGAGGACGAAGGTTCAAGTGAGGTAAATTTTTCTCGTATTTCAGCATGACTAGCAGTAAATTCTGATACCCCCCGTACGTTTAAACAAGCGTGCAAGTCTGAACAGAGCTCGATCTGGTGGGAAGCAATGATGCGAGAAATGCAGGTAATGAGAGACCGTGGGGTTTGGCATTTGGCTGAGTTACCAGCACATGTTACGCCAGTAGGTTGCCGGTGGGTTTACACGACAAAACGGGATGAGAATGGACGGATAGCCAGGCACAAGGCGAGGCTTGTTGCCCAAGGGTTCAAGCAAATAAAGAGCGAGTCCTATGAAGAGACTTTCAGCCCTGTTGTGAACTTTGGCGTTATCCGATTCTTTTTCTCCCTTCTTGTATCGTGTAGCGGGTGGTCACACACTCAGTGTGACGTGACCTGCGCCTACCTGTATGCACCACTGAGCGAGGATGTGTATATGCAACAACCACCCGGATTCTCTGAACCAGGCAAAGAGCATCAATATTGCAAACTAGATCGTGCTTTGTACGGATTGCACCAGAGTGGTAGAGAATGGTTCACAGAGATACATAAAACATTATTAGACATTGGTTTTAAGAAATTATCATCCTGTAATTGTGTATACATTTTCAATTCTAATATTTTACTTCTTTTATACGTTGATGACATTGTGATCTTCGGGAAAACTAAAAAGCTTATACATAATGTTTTACTTAAACTAAAAGCTAGGTTTGATATAAAAGAACTTGGAACGACAAAAAGACTACTTGGTGTTGAATTCGAGGATACTCCGGAAGGAGTTGTAATCCACCAGAGAAGCTACATCCAAGATGTATGTAATAGGTTTAGTTCTTTTAAAGTTCCAGTTTCTTCATTACCTATAAGTAAAGGAATAATTTTCTCAAGATCCAGTTGTCCCGTATCTGATGCTGAAATAAAGGAAATGTCACATCTGCCCTATCGTAATTTACTGGGTTGCCTTGCCTTTGTGGCTAACCGTACTCGTCCTGACCTCTGCTATGCCGTGAATGTTTTAAGTCAGTTTCAAGCAAACCCTGGTATAGTTCATTGGGATGGGTTGCTACGATTGCTGGGATATTTAAAAGCAACTATGCATTACAAGCTGAAACTCTCGTGCAGATCTAATGATCTCGCAATTTTCACTGATGCTGACTTCGCGGCTAACCGTGATGACCGGACTTCGATCGGCGGTCAAATAGTCATGCTTGACGAAGCTCCTGTCGATTGGCGCACTTTTAAACAAAAGTGCGTTTCTTTATCGACTATGGAGTCTGAATTCGTCGCAATGACTGAGGCCGTCAAGAACCTAGTCTGGTTTGACCGGATACGTCGCGAATGTGTACAGGAAGGGATCATACCTGTACTAGGGAGGACAGCTGTAATGAATGCTGATAATCAAGCCGCAATCGACTTTGTTAAATCCCCAGTGGAAAATTACAAGTCCAAGCATATTGATGTAAAGCTCTTTTTTATAAGAGATCTTTTCAATAGGGGGGAATTTTTACTTAATCACGTGCGTAGCAAGTCAAACTTGGCAGATATTTTTACCAAACCATTGTCTAAATATGAAATACTTAACTTTATAAAGATTCTATTTCTAAGTGATGTACAATAGTCTTTTTAATCCATATTATAAATTTTTTTGTCATGTATTTCATATTTAAATTTTTTATATACCGTACCTAATTTAAGCTGGTATTTTTTTTTATGTAACATGTAAAGCTTTTTGTAACTACACTATACTTTAAAAATTGTAAATTAAGTTTAAAAAGATATGTGTAGACATCTGCTATTGTTACTGTTAACTAACCAGCATAATTTTTCAGTATAGATAACCAGCTATCTTGATCATTTTATAAAGTTTTAAATTGTTAAAATTTACTTAAATGTTAAAAATATTTTTAAAGTGATTTCTTTTTAAACCAATAGTTTTTAATTTATAAAGAAATCTTATTTTTAAAGTGTTTGTACTTGTGTTTATACAACTTTTGTTTATATGTATATAATTTATTTCTATTTGTTCATTCTAGGCATCTAGGGCCAACAGCCATTTTTTGTGAGTGAATGCATTCCAGGTACCGGAAGATTGTCAGGAGAATAAATGAGTCCCTAATTCATATAATGAATTTGAATGTTAGAATTTTTGAAAGAGCCGTTGTGTTGTCCCCTAGGACTAGATGCCTGGAGTTCAAGTTCATAATGAAAATTTAAATTTCTTTCTGCATAAATTTACTTGTTGTTAATTGTAATAAAGATTTATTTAAATATTGTGATCAAGAAATCAACTAGAGCTGGTTGTAACATTTCCAAATTGGAAATTGTTAATTTTCTAAATGGTACGTCATATTCATTTTTCTTCTTTCATACTTCAAATTTTTGAAAAGTTTCTATTTGCATCTTTTAGAGATTAACTTTCATGCTTGGCTTTTTAGTGATCTCTTATCTAGGATATGCGCGCCTCTGTCACTGGATTGAGATTTTTCATGTGCCAATTAATTTTTGGAAAGTTAATTAATTACGCAAATATTTAAACTTATCTTATATAAATAAAATTTAACTATTCCTTAAGAATTTTATTGTTAACTTGTTCAAATTGTTAAAATTATTCAAATTGTTACATAATTTAAATTGTTAAAATATTCAAATCGTTAAATTTTTCAAGTTCTTAAATCATTTAATTTGTTAACATACTCAAATTTTTCTTGTTAAAATTGTTAAATTGTTTAAAAATTGTTAAAGTTTTTTTTCAAGTTCGAAGTGTTTAAGCTTCGTTTAAATTTTTCACGTTCGAAGCACTTTTAAAAGGCTTCGTTTAAATTTTTTCTGACTTCAATTGGTGAAGTCGTGTATTTTTCGAATTTTTTCAACTATTGCAGTTGTTTCACTTTTTCAGTTCAGAAATGAACTAGATGGAATTTCAATTCCTTAAGTTTTTGGGGTAAATCCTGACTTGCTCTGGTTAATGAGGTACTCCTAGTTGACATGATGTGGAGGTACTACTACTAACAAAACAAAAAAAAAAATTTTTTTTTTTCCAATTTTGTCTTTTGAATTTGTGAATGTAATTGTGATATCTATGGATTTTTCAATCCTTTGCTCTTTGAGTTCATTTGAAACTCTTTTTACAGAGGCAATGAGAGGGGGGGCATTGATGGAATCCCATCAACAGATGGTTTTCTCATCACCTCCTATATTCTTTTATTCATAAATTCATTCACTCATAATTTATTTTAACATTCATTTATTTATTATTTCATAATATCTATATCCAATAAATATTAACTTACCTTTTAAATCCTTTCCGGCCGTCATTAACCTCAGAACATCCAATAATCTATTTAACTTCAATAGCCTTTCATAATTTGTTCCACGGACTCCATCTTTAATTCCAACCTACATCGACAATAACTTATCTACGACTAATCATATTTTTCCGTAACGATATTTTCCCCGCCAGATGGCGACTTGGAATATCGTAACAATAATCGAATCTTTCATTCGCTTTACCGAATCGATCTTTCGATTCGTACACATGTCGTCTTCTGATTGGCTCGTTTCGTGGGCGTGCTCGCAAACGACGTTTTCAATCCGGCTTGCTTAGTATAAATACACGATGTTTATTCCTGTTCTTCGCCGCTTTTATCTCCCTACAAATGGGATATCAAGTAACTGTATTAAGGCTGGACCTTAATCTGGATGTATAATTCAATTATACTTGTTTTATTTAAATTTATTTTTAATTGTTTTAACCTGCACAATGCTGTCAACTATATGTTCAACTGTTAATGTGTTCATCTGTACCAATGTAATGGAGTTCGCCGTGTCAAGCCATCTGTAATGCCGATTCAACTTCTCCAAGTAATGAAATAAATATATTAGTTTTATTTTTGACTTTTTATTTGCTGCTAAAGAGATCGACATCAAATACTGCTCACACTTATTTTAACTTCCACTACAGTGTTAGGTACCAGCAAAAGCTCCATTGTGTTATCTGCTTCTTTAATGATATTTTTCAGCATATATATAAACCTCCAAAGGTTATATTACGCACATTATGATGTAGCAGCATCTTTAGTCTTTCGGCTGGTTTCCGATTTTAAAATATATTTTAAGTTTAAATGGCTCTGCTTTAGTTTTAAATGCTTTTTAGCTTCGTCAACAGTTTTTAAGTCAAGTTCAATTGCTTTTAAATAAAGAAGTACAAGACGTGGAACGTATTATAGAATTCGACATTTTCAACGTGTTATGCGAGTCGTTTTTCCCGGTGCTTCTTTGGATGTTTGAACTGACGGTCTGGGTGTTGACATCAAGGGGCATGATGAGTTGGAGTGGACGTTTGCTTCCGACTTTTATTTCATTGAGGCGGACATTTTTTCTTCATCACTAGTCAAGCAGTGTTAGACGATACGTTCATTTATGACGGTGAGCTCCAGTATTCGTTATTTATTTTTCTTTCTATGAGAAAGCTTGTGCCATATGATATTTTATGCCCTCTTTTAAATGTCATGGGATTTATTGGAATTTATTAGGATTTATTAGAATTTAAAATAAGATGAGTTAATTTATTGTATTGGTTAATATATATTTTTAAGTTTATGTATTGTTATTTTTTATTTAATGTTTGTTAATAAATGTGTTTAGTTGTTTCTAAATTGTCATCATTTTTAGTCCACCACAATTTATTTCTTAATTTAATTTAGTCCTATTTCAGTAAAGTATCATTTAAATTTATCGGGGTTCAAATCCAGCAATAACGTTTCCTAATCTGCATTACGCAACTCTGCTAATTTTCTTTTAACCCCTGGGAGATACGTTTGTATCTCCCAACAAAAACGCTCTTACTGCTGTTGCGTCCGAACTGAATGCGCGCCTGCTAGTTGTCTTCTCATTCATACAACATTTAAGACCACGCGTTCTCAAAGCGTGCATTGCGGTAAACAAGTCTTTGACAGGTAAGTTTTTTTTAATAAGATTTTGTTCCGAAATTTCCAAGAACTAAAAACATTCTGTTCTTTTTTTTTATATCATGGATCAGAAAATTGAGGCATAAAAAGTATCGCGAATTTCAACAAATGATTGCCTAAAATTTTCGTCAATCTTTCACACACACACACAAAAGAAAAAAAAAAGAAATGAAAAGAAAGAAAAAAAACACGAATTTCATCAAGGAATCGTGGGGGAAAGCGTATTTCGTTTTATAATTGAGAGGAAAACGCTAACTTCGACAAAGGATCGCCGAAAAAGCGTTAATTTCATCAAAATGCAGCAGACAAAAGTGTGAATTTTGAAGAATCGGAAAAAAACTTCGAAGTTCGTCAAGAAGGCATAGAAAGGATGCCAATTTTGTCAGAGTATCAGGTGTAAAATAGAAATTTTGTTAGAGAGCCACGGAAAAACGCGAATTTTTTTAAATGTCCGCGGACAAAAGCCTAATTTCGTCAAATGACCGCAGAAAAAAATGCTATTTTTCAAAGGGCCGTTGAAGAAACGCGAATTTTATCTAAGTATAGAAACAAAAAGCGCGAATTTCATCAAAATGCCACGTAAAAATGCAAATTTTATAGCAAAGGACTGTGGAAGAAACTTTTTTTTTCGCGACTGCGAAATTCACGTTTTTTTTAAAATCGTAATCCCTGAACGAAATTCGTATCTTTTCACGATTCTCTGTCAGAATTCGTTCATTTCACGCGATTCTATAGCAAAATTTGCACCCCCCCCCCTCCCAATAATTTGTCAAAATTTGCGATACGTTTTATTCGAATTTTCGGAGTTTTGTCCGATTTTTTTTTAATTTCCGAAATGACTGACTCAATTTTTCTTGATTTTGTGGAAAATCTGTTTAGAATCACAGAGGTGAAAAAACATGAAATTCACAGCAAATTTTCTGAAAGGTTACAACAGAAGTGGAAGAAAGGGGGAGCAATTCCATTGCCGGTACAAAGTTATGTGCTTTTTTTTTTTTTTTCGCGCCCCTATTTTGAAATTTGCGTCTTTTTGCGATCGTTTGACGAAATTTACCGTTTTTTCGCGATCTTTTAACAAAACTTGCCTTTTTTACGATCTTTTTACAAAATTTGCCGTTTTTTGCGATCTTTTAATAAAATTTGTCGTTTTTCGTGATTTTTAGCAAAATTTGCCGGGGTTTTTTTACAATCTTTTTACAAAATTTGTCTTTTTTTCATGATCTTTTAACAAAATTTTCTGTTTTTTATGATCTTTTTAAAAAATTTGTCGTTTTTTATGATTTTTTAACAAATTTTGCCATTTTTTTACGATATTTTTAACAAAAATTTGCCGTTTTTTCACTATATTTTAGCAAAATGTGCCGTTTTTTCGCAATCTTTTAGCAAAATATGCAATTTTTTAGCGATCTTTTAGCAAAATATGCCGTTTTTCGCGATCTTTTAACAAAATTTGTCCTTTTTTCGCGATCTTTTAACAAAATTTGTCCTTTTTTCGCAATCTTTTAACAAAATCCTTTTTTTGGTGGATAGGAATAAATGTGCAAGGGGTGAAAAAAGGTAACTTTTTTGATGATTTTATAGTTTATAAATATTATAGGAGTAAAATCCACAAAAGAATAAAATATTTGAAAGTTAAAAGCAATTCTATGTAATGGCTCATGGGATACTTATGAAGTTAATCGGTGATTATGGTTTATATACTATTGTAACTTATTGAAAAAAATGAAGATTTATTTTTTCAGGGGATTTAATCAAGTGTTACAAACAGGCATGGTAATATGAAAAAGGCATCCGTAATAATATTGAAATTCCCATTTATCTGGTTGCTGAATGACACCATTTTCCTCATTTGAAATTTCTCTTATTTTGATTTAGACATTAATTTTTATCATAAATTATTTTCTGTTATTTTATTTACATTATATTATTAATATTATTTCTCAGTAAATATATTTTTTTTACCTCAATTAGTGCATAATTATACGCAATCATTTTTGAAAATAAATTTTTATTATCGAGAGAAAAGCTAAACTGTGTTGCCACCATTTTGAAGAAATGTCATGAAAAAGCTTTTAAAATTAAAAATAAAATATAAAAATGGAAATAAATTAAAAAATAACTAAAATGGGCACAACTACAAATAAATAGCTTTCATTTAAAAAAATAATTATCAAAATCGGTTGAATAGAAAATTCAGGGCTGATGACACGACATTTTTAGCTTGTCTGAAAGAAATAGCATCGGAGGCTAAAAATGACCCGGCAATGATATTTTGCACTTTGCATACAATTAATAAACAGTGTGGTAAATGCCTAGTTTCAACACGACATTCCAGCATAACATTTCTGTATTTGGCACTTGATGTGAGTAATTTTGTTTGTGTATAACTTTGTTTACATGTGCATAGATATTGGTTAACTGAGTGGCACGGTGCAATTAAACATTCAAAGTGATATCTTGTTCACCAACACAAATAAAAATCATGACTGTATTAACATGCATCCAGAAAGAGTAGAAATTAAGCACTCTCAATTTTATGAGTCTGTTCATTTACTCGCTAAATGAAGCATTTTCTTTTGATTTGACAGAATGTGGAGTGGCAGCGAAAACGCTAGTTGTTATGTAGTAACTGTAATTTTTTATGCAAATCAAAAGTTCTCCTTCACTTGAGTAATTTTACTAGTCAGTAGAAATATACTGACTTATAATAGGCTTTACATTTTTTTCTCTTTTAGATATTCCATTAATTCTTAGAGGTGGGCTACAACGACTTACAAGTTGGTTTTCAGAGCTTAATAGCTTAAATAAATTTGCAAGAATGGCTTTAAGATGTGGTGCCTCTCAACCACCATTGAACTGCAATTCAAAAGACATAGAGATTGATAGTGAGGAAGAAGAGGAAGACAGTGATGAGATGCAAGAAGATGATGATATCCAAGAGGTAAAGTATTTAATTTATATCCTTCTGCTTCCTTTATGTATTATTAAGTATGCTTTAAAAAAAAAATTAAACTAATTTTTCCCCCATCTTTGCTTGTTTATAAAACATCTGTCAGTTTTAAATAAGATTTCCTTTCTATTATAAAGAAATCTAGGATTTTAAAAAAAGTTAGAGGTTACTTATAATATTTTTACAACTTTTTCATTGAAAATGTTTACTGTGTTACAAAATTATATGGCCACAACATATTTTGCTATTTAGGTAAAGAAATATTTCAATCAAAATAAAGAATACTCTGCGTTAGGGCAATTCTCCCAAAAGTGAACCATATCCTCAAATAATAAAAAATAAAATATTTATTTTTTATTTATGGCTAATTAAAGTACATTGTCTGAAGTATTTAATTCATGTATTTTTTTATTTTTACATGGTTTATTTCTAAATGAATATGAAGATCAAAATTGATGTTTACAGTACTAAAATCGCATGCAGTCATATACCTATATTTTGCTAATCTCTACAAATAAAAATACTGCATTTTTATTCAATTTTTGGATTTACAAAGTAGCTGCAGGTATATTTCAATTTAATTTAATAAAAAATTACTTTCATTTTAATTTTTTTCCAGCCCCTGTTTGAGATTTAAGATCCTTCAAGGAGATGTCCCGTTATCACATTAAAACTGCTATAAGTTTCACCTCAAGTAGTAATATTTATTTTAGGTGGAAACAATTTCTAATTTACTTTATATTTTTGAAAAGAAAAATATATACATTAAAATAAATTTATGTTAGTAATTTTTTCAAATTATAAGCTTTTAAATTTGTCTCGTGCATCACACACGACTTGTCCAGCGCATCATTTATGTTAAAATAAATGTTGTAAAAAAAAAAAAAGTGAATTTAGAAATTTAAAAGTTTTTAATATATTTTTATGCTAAATAATAGAAAATACAACAATGGTGGTTGTAATAGATAATCTATTATGTGGCATTGACACATTTTCATTCCATGTAGTCTGGAAATGCTCAAAATAGGCATAGCATTATTATTCTATACATAATTTTTTGTGGAATGCTTTTTTCTTCAACTTATAAAAGTCTTGTTGCTTATATTAAAATCTTTACAAGGTTATCATACAGCACGATTATAGTAGAGCTCAGATGCATCTCTAATGTTAAAGTCCAAAGTTTGCCTCTTAATAACTTTGGAACTAATCATCGGATTGTGACGAAATTGAAAAGGAGAAGTGTCCAACCCTAGATCTCAAAGTTTACAAAAATTCATTCAGATCCACCGATTAGTTTCGGAGATCCAGAACCCCTGTTTTGTCACTTTTTGCTCGTGAAACAAGAAAAAAAAGAGAAACAATTCAATTATAACCCAAACCAGGAAATATTCAGCAGCGTGTAATAGTTTGTTCAAAAGCTTTTAATTTAGAGATGTGCCTTTCGAAGGTCTAGTAAAAAAATATCAAAAATTAAGGAAATGGCATCCATTTAAAATTTACATAACGGTATACCTTCCATAATTTAACATCATTTTATGCTCTCCTTTTTAATTGCGAATTCAATCATTTTTTTTTCGAGTTGCCATTAACTAAAAAACAACACAAATAGTTAAAAAAAAGAAATGATAACACGTGTTCATTTTTTTTATAGGACAATAAAAATTTAGATTCTGTTTATATATATTTACATTTTTGAAATTGACGTCATTCGAAACAGAAAATACATATTTTTCATAAACATATATATATAAACTGTAACTAAATATGTGTTAAAACAACATTGCACCTTTATTTGAGTGTTTTCGACGTCAAAACAGTTACTACAATATAGATATTTCAATTAAAAAGGGATAATTTAGCAAAAAAATTCTTCTATATTTATAAAAATAACGATTTGAAAATGAAGCTATAAAACCTGTGTAGGTACCTATGATCATAAGAAAATCTGCGTAGATACCGAGAAACTGCAGTGGGACTACCATCTCGGAGGAGGCGGTTCTGTCTACAAATGTCGCCAAGTTTATCGCCAATTTGGCGATATATTGCTAAATTTAGCACAAAAAATTACCTTCTAAAATTGAAGCCAACTTGGCGTTATTTCTGATATAATGACCAAATTAATATGTCTAAAAATAACTTTAGACTAATACTAATAATAGTTTAGATTTGTTAGTTGAAGGTGATTGATGAAGTACCTGAAAGGATCTGAAAAAGCTATGAAATCATATAAAAAACTGGTGGAACCAGAGAGTGAAGTAGAGCTCGATCTAAAAAAATGTTACAGTAAAAATTGGGAAATATTTTCGATCTAAAATGTGCATAGAAAAGAAATGGAATCAGATGATCTGTATAGCTCATGAATGAAATAATCCAAATTTTTGTTAGCTGAAAATGTGGACTGAGCTTTACTGGTGCCTAATAGTTAGAATTATATTATCCAATCAAAATGATTACTGTGGAAATTAGTCAATATAATATATTGTTATGTTGTCTCAAATGAGTTAAGCTCCACAACGCTAAACGAATATAAACCATGAAGTAACAATTAAAGTATAACATTAATATAATCAAATTGTAGAGGAATTGATGTAGATAAATATGTCTGAACAGAAATATTTAGTATATGGTTGAATCATATCTGTTCAAAGCTTTAAATTTACTTGGAGCTTTGATCTTTCACTTATCAAAACTGCTGGAATGGAATTGTGTCCACACTTTGTACTGAATAAACCGTTCTCATACTTCATTACATCAGCCTGTAAAATACAGTTATGAACCCAAATATTTAAACTGGTTATGGATGATTGAAATACGGAGTGAGTTAAAAATGCCTCTTTTTTCCTGATTGATTTTAAGGTACCAGTAAAGCTCAGTCCACATTTTCAGCTAACAAAAATTTAGGTTATTTCATGAGCTTTACAGACCATCTGATTCCATTTCTTTTCTACGTGCATTTTTAGATGGAAAATCTTTCCCAATTTTTACTGTAACATTTTTTTAGATCGAGCTCTACTTCACTCTCTGGTTCCACCAGTTTTTTATATGATAAAAATTAGAAACAGAATGTGCAATTAAAAAAAAATTTCTTGCTCATAACTTTTTTTGAACAAGTGACTTTGCTCTTCTATCTTCCGCTTATTCCATCTACAAGTTATATCACCTTTCCCATATAAAGTGGCAAAGTATTTCTAGCTTAAAGTTTTCTGGTATTTTCAGTTAAGTTCTTGCATAAAAAGAGCCATAAATTTATCTTTGAATTTAGATGATGGGTTGTCTGCCCAAATCACTTCTTTCAAAAAATTTTTTTTTCATCAGAAGCGAAAATGTGTTTCTGTATCAGAATAGTAAAGTCATTCCATAAAAGTTTGGGCTGTATTTTTCCCTTTATTTCTGCATCCGAACATATTAAAAATGTTAAACAAATATTATGAGAGAAAATAACTGCTGTGAACAAATTCGCACTACTTCAAGATTTAAAAGCACTTTGAATTTCTTTATGATATTCATAGTGGTAATTTATAACATTCTAGCGAGGAACTTTTACATTGGAACCTTTTTTTTATCAGTCTGAAATTTGTTGAATTCATTTAAATATATACAGTGAAACTTGTTTAAGATATGAATCAAAGGACCAAGAGCATTTCGTATCTTTAAATGGGATTGTATCTTATCCAGACAGATGTTAAAGATTCTGGAATAATAATGCATATTAAAAACAGTGCACATTGTTATTAACGTATTTTAGCCATTTATAACATTTTTGCCCATTTCTAGCAATTTTTGAATTTAAGATATTCATCGAAATAAAGAATAATCTTATTTTTCTCCAAAATTTTATTGAATATCTGTTTGTTCAGAAAAAAATTAAAATGCCTTTATACAATACTCTAGAGGTCTGCACGGGCCCGGGTCTGGCCCGTGGCCCGTACCGCGGGCCGGGCCGGCGAAATCGTTTCGAATTCTCTAACGGGACGGGCCGGGCCGGCAAAAAAATTGAACGGGCCAGACGGGCCGGGCCGGGCCGAAAAAAAATTTTCGGGCCTGCCGGCCCGTTCTGAAGATTTAAGCAGGAACGATAAAATATGAGCTATTTTCAACGAAAATGGTTTTAACGGGAATAGGTATAAATGTGGCCATACTAGTTTGACAACATCAATATAAAAATGTACAGTGTATCGGCATCGGAGAATTACATTATGTGTAACCCGTTTTAATATTTTTTTAGCTGACTCATGCCGGTCCGAGATCACGCTTGCATTATTTTTCTACATATAGACTGGCCGGACCGGTACTAGACTTAATTATTGGCAGAAAACATGATTTTTAAAATTAACAGCGATAAAGAACTTATGTTAGCTTAGTCTTTGGATATATACTTCTTGATGAGTTTTAAATTAATTTCTCAATAGTGCGAAAGTTTGACACATTTTCTGATTAATTTTAAATTGTAAGAGTATAAAAGTGATAAACCTAACTATTAAAGGGATTTGGAATCGAATAGCGTTTTTCATTTTTGGTAAATAAAATACTTGTATAACTTTGTTGAGTTATAATAGTTTCTCAAATGATTGCAGGTTTTTCTTACTTCCCTTGCTATTGCTTCCGGAAATTCTATTCAAAACGCTAATTATGACAGTATTTTATTTGTTTGCAGTATTCTTAAATTGCTTGTATCAAAAAATGGATAACGCCATTCGATTATATAGTTTCTGAATAAAGATATCTGCTAATCTTATGCGTTTTTGAGGAAAAAAAAATGAATTTAGAAATGTATCAGAAAGGAGCTTCTCTGAATTTGAGAATGAATTTGGATTTGAAATCTATAATAAAATGATATAGAAATATATTTATAAATCTTCTTTTATTAAACAGCTTCAAAATTAACGATGTTTTTAGCTTTCTTTCTTTTTTCTTTTATTCTAAGCCATATTAATTTTTTAATGAATCTTTATTCGAATGTTGAAAGCCTAAGAATCTAAGTAATCATTAAGGTTGTTAATGTGTATTTGCTGTAAAATATACTGTAAAATCATTCCATAGATATGTATGCAGTATTCTTTAAAAGAATCTTAGTTATATGATAAAAATGTGAATTTTTTAGAAATCGTAAAAATTGTAACGGGCCGGGCCGGGCCGGGCCTGTTTTCGCTGATTTTTGTACGGGCCGGGCCAGGCCTAAAATATAAAAATTATAACGGGCCGGGCCGGGCCCGGGCCGAACTTTTGAGTTTTGCAACGGGCCGGGCCGGGCCGGGCCTGGAAATTCCGGCCCGTGCAGACCTCTACAATACTCTCTGCCAAATTAAAAAAAAAAGACAATAAAATGAAAATTATGTTAATTTTTAGAAAACATGTACTTAAAAGTATGTGTAACCTTTAAGTATGTAACCAAAATACATTACATACTTAAAGGGGAAGAATAATAAATTTTCATAATTTTTGAAAAACAAACTAAATGTATGCAAGGAATAATAATTATTCGATACATTGTAAAAACCATGATGTAGTTTTAGATTCTTTGTCAGAAAAAAGGCAAGTGAAAAAAAGAAATTCGTAAAAAAGGCACTTCTGAGGACGATTTATAATAAAAAAATAATATAATAAAAAAACAACTAAATAAGTGACACACACACACAAAAAAAAAAAAAGGCAGAAAAATATAGACGGATTTCATCAACTTTCTCATCCAATCAGGAGAGGGAGCAACCAATGAAATTTCAGATCCATCCACTGCCCAAGTGTAATGGTAAAATAAATAAAAGCGGTTATTTTAGTTTTTTATTGAAAAAAGAGCCAATCAGAATTCAGAGTGCAAAATCAGTAAAAAAAGAACATATTTTAGACACAAAAAAGGTGAAAAGAAAGTATCTTATGAAAAATAACTAAGATTTTACATATTCTGTCCTAAAGACAGGTGATAAACTACGGATTTGTTAATCACCATTTCGTATACTAAGCGGGTTTTTTGACATCAAGTAACCAATTTTCTTCGTATATTTTCTATATATTATATATATTATATAAGATATTTGATATATTATATAAGAACGGGATCATATCTTATGCATACGTATATTAAGCGGGTAATTTTATCTGGGTTTAATAGGCAGTTTTCAAGGGAGCGAAGATAATTCGTATATTAAGCGGGATCGTATTTTAAGCGGGCTTACTTTAAACGAGTTTCACTGTAAGTGGTGAGTGATTAAATAAAAGGATTCTTTTAAGATTGATACAACTTTGCCAGTGCAGCTTTTTTTTCACTTCTTACATCTTAACTTACCTCCATCTTTTCCCTATTGTTTTCATATAGTTATATTTTCATCTAAAACAGTGTCGTTATTTTCAATATATTTTCCATAAGAACAATCACTACAAACACTCTGCTAACAGTGAGAATTTCTAGTAGTATTACATAATGTTTTTTGCTAAACAACAATCAACTCGAATATTATTTAGGAATGACCGGTCGAAAATTAAGCAAACGGTCTAAAGAACATAAAAGGAGATATTAAATATAATAAACCAAGCACATCCATATCAAGACTCTGTTCCATAAATGAAGTAAAGTCAATTTGTTATAACAGCCCAAGAATTATTTTTCGGCAAACAAACCCCCATAAATCTAAAATTCGTGAATCAATAGAAATTATAACACAGAATAGTCAGCTATGTAATGATCATTTATCTTATTTTATACCTAGTGCTTGGATAGACTTCTTTAGAACAGAAATACAGTTTGAATGAACTTTTAATTTGATCTCTACATTGTAGATGGTGTCACTACTGTATTCATATACCAATTTTGAATTTCCTTCTGAGTAAAGGCAGGATTTTGCCTTTAGTATTGTCATGTAAACTTTATAATGTATTAGTTTTGTCTCTTAATGTTCCCTGATGATGAACAGTTTTATTGTATGAAACTGTAGTAAATTAATTCCACTTTATATTGTAAGTAGTACATCATTTTTAATTAAAATTTTACTATCTGATATACACTGATGAGCCAAATTTATTGTATGTTGTACAGCCGAAGTTTTTTTCTGAATAAAACAATGTTTTAAAAAATGAAAATTGCATGTAAATAATTTTTTAAGGAGAAACTATTACATTAAAAATTGTGCATAAATATATTGTTTTTAGACAAAAAAAGAGTTCATTATTCGGTGCAGGGTTGGGTTTTTGATGTCCAAAAGTGGCTTTTCACATGACAGTGGTAAAAACAGTGTTTTTACCAGATTATTCCGTCAAAAACCTGTCATTTTTGATTTTCCTCCGATTTGTAGTGCAATTGCAGTGTACAATACATTTTTAAATTGATTTTTCCTTGTTGCTCTTGTTAACATTATTATTCAGAATTACATTTGTTAAATTTATTTAAAAAAAGAGCATTTTCTAAATAAAATAAAAATAGAAAAATAAAAGGAAAAAACAATATAATTTTATCATAATCTCTACTAATATAGATTCTACTAACTGCAATGAACATTTATATTGATATTAAAAGGTTATTGTAATTATTAAAAACCGTTCAATATACATTTTTAATCAAATATATTAAAATCATTTTAGAGATGAAAAAATGCTGTTATATGGCATATATAACAGCATATATATGGTATATCTTAATCATTTCATAGATGCAATTAAATGGTGATTTTCATTTTCACTTCAATAAGCAGAATCTTAAATATTTTAAGTTAAAAAAATTTTCATATAAACCTGTAAGACCCTATTTTAATTGAATGATGTTAGACTTAATTTAGATCATAACAAAACAATATTTAACAAAATTCAGAATATAATAACTTATACCAGTGGTTCCAAAACTTTATTAGTACGCGACCCACCTTTAAATAAAAAAAAATTTCGCGACCCATCTAATATAAGAATGTATATACGTATGGAAATTGTTGTATTTACCTGTTTAACCCCTTCGCGATGAGAACCTTTTACGAAAATTTTAATGTTTTGTCACCAGTTTTAAAAAACAGAAATTTGTTGCTTATTGAATCGAGAAAATGCTCCTATTGAATACGGCAAATTTTACATTAAAATTTTACTGGTGGGGATAAACGATGATTCTTAAGCCTTTTTGCGGCATGTATACATGTCTCTCGTCCCCAAGGGTTTAAGCTATCGGTCATCCTATCCTACAAAAAAGGAAATTTTTAAATAATGTACGAAGCATATACTATTAATAAAAACAAGAAACAATCCCAATTTGTTCTTATCTCATAGTAATTAAAACAACACACATATGACAAAGCTAAATAAAAATGTTTAATTATTATCAAAAGAGTGCATTTTAGTCAGTGAAATTTCTTACAATGGTGTTTACTCATGAGAGCATTTATACAAAGGTTAAAACTGCTTAATTTCAATTTTAAGTCACTTTATACATGCAATTTGTTTCTTTACTTTGTTTTTCAAAAACAGCAAAATAGAAAAAGCATATTCACACACTACGCATAGAATCTCATCAAAAAATTTAAAATTGAATCAGATCTGTGTGGATATTCTGCTGGTTAATTTATCAAGATGAAAATTAAGGATTTTACCTTGAAATATTATTTGATGTTAAAATTCTTATGATTTTTTAAATAGAGGGAATAAAAATTATATTTTTATGACAAATGCTGATTGTTCCACGGCCCACCAAAACACTCGCTGTTACCCACCAGTAGGTTGCGATCCATAGTTTGGGAACCGCTGACTTATAGATTTATATTATAGTTTTTATTTGTTAACTTTAGTGTAAATATATAACTCTTAAAGACCATTTCAGCTCCTACAGGTTTAGATATAAATTTTTACCTGAATAGTCGTGAAATATTTTTTAAATCAAAATTCAATAAACCTGACAAAGTCAAATTAATTGTCCTGTTTACTTTTTATTTAAAATTAATAAAATGTAAAGTGAATTGAAATACAATGCATTTTTAAATTTATTTAAAAGAAGAGCATTTTCTAAATAAACACACATATAACACATTGCATATTTTTATTACATACATATGATTGTGTGAGTAAAAATCTTTTGACCCCTAAAATGTGTAAATCCGTCGAAAACCAGAAGTCGAAAAAATTTCGATTACAATACTTTCTTCTATTGAAGATAGAAAAAAGTAATAAAAACAATTGATGAACAAATTAGATTAAACACTTCAAGAAAACTTACTTCTGAGGAAATTTTTGAGAAAGCTATTTTGTTTTAAGTATTGTAATATGAAATTATACACACTGTTGAAATTATATCTATGCTATAAAGGCCAAACGTATCGGTGCGTAACGCATATGTCATTTTGAACATCGCACATTCTCAATTTTTATATCGGCGTATAGAGAAAAAAAATTTACTTTTAAATGCAATTTGTTTGAAAGCTGTATCTCAATTTATTTTTGAGATGTTAATTTTTTTATAGTTTTTGTGTGAATTTTGTAATCGAGGCAACATGAATGCGCCACTTTCTCTTAAAATTGGAAAAAAAAAAAAAATTAAATTAAAATTTCGTATGCCAATTTTGAGAAGATGAAAATGATGATGGGTTTAGATTTCACGTGAAAATTTAATCGTGTCAATTTGATTTTTTTTTTTTTTTCTTTTTTACCAAACTTAAGAGCCTCAACTTCATCATGATAACTTATCTTTATTATGTTTTACTTATTACTTATGCTAGGGATGCACAATGTATGGCCCGCGAACTTCGTCAATTTACAGCTAGAAAAAATTGCAATTTTTTTTTTTGAAAAAAAATTGTAAATTTCGTCATTTTATCGCGGGAAAATATAAAATTTCCTCAGTCACTTTTGCAAATTTCTTCGGGCACAGAAAAGTCGCGAATTTCATTAATCAAGTGCAGAAAAATCACACATTTCGTTCATCAGGTGTGAAAAAAATCGTGAATTTTGCCCATCAAGGTCGGAAAAAGTAGCAAATTTAGCCAATCGGACACAAAAAATCATGAGTTTTTGTCGATCAGGCACGGAAAAATCGCGAATTTTGTCAATCGGACGTGAAAAATGGCAGATTTCATCGATCAGGCAAGAAAATATCGTCCTCATTTGCTGCAAAAAAATCGGATGTTTTCTTGGTTTACCGTGTGTAAAAAACGCAAATTTCCTTGATCGAGCACGAAAAATCCACGAATTTTATCAATCAAGGACAAAAAAATCGCAAAGTTCGTTGATAAGGCATGGAAAAATAGAGAATTTTGCGTGGAAAAATTGAAAATTCTTTTTAATCAGCTGCGAAACAGTCGTGAGTTTTGTAAATTTATCAAGAGAAAAAAATCGCAAATTTCAACTTTCCGCATTAAAAAAACGCAATTTCGTCAAAAATAGTTAAAAATTGCGAATTTCGTTGATTGGGTGTCGAAAAAAATGCAGATTTCAACAGTTAAAGACGGAGTAGGGCATATTTCGTCGATCGGACACGGAAAAATTGCGAGTTTTATTGATCTGGTTCTGAAAAATTAAGGATTTCATTGGTCAGAGACGGGAATATCACGAATTTTGTTGATCTCACGCGGAAAAATTGCAAATTTCTTCAATCAGGCTCAAATAAAATTGCTAATTTGGTCGATCGGCTTCTTAAAAATCGCGAATTTCGTCGATCAGCTTAACTTGCTGATCAGCTTTGTAAAAATCGAAAAATTCGTCGATCGGCTTAGTAAAAATTGCGAAATTCTTCGATCGGCTTCTTAAAATTTGCGAATTTCGTCAATCAGCTTCGTAAAAATCATTAATCGCGAATTTTATCGATCATGCGAAGAAAAATAGCAAATTTCGCCGATCATCTTTGTAAAAATGCCGAATTTCGTCAATCAGCTTTGTAAAAATCGCGAATTTAGTCGACCGGCTTCGTAAAATTCTAGAATTTCTTCGATCGGCTTCATAAATTTCCCGAATTTCTTCGATAAGCTTCGTAAAAATCGATAATTTCGTCGATCAACAGCAGAAAAATCGTGAATTTCGTTGATCACGAAGGAAAATTGCAAATTTCGCCAATCAGCTTTGTAAAAAGGGCAAATTTCGCCAATCAGCTTTGTAAAAAGGGCAAATTTCGTCAATGGACTTCGTAAAAATTCAGTTTATTCCGTCGATCGGCTTAGTAAAAATCACGAATTGTGTCGATCTACTTCGTAAAAATCGCGAATTTTGTCGATTCGATTCGCAAGAATTGCAAATATCGCTGATTGGCTTCGTAAAATTCGCGAATTTTGTCAATCGACTTCGAAAAAATCGATAATTTCATCGATCAACCTCCGAAAAATTGCAAATTTTATTGATCATGCTAAGAAAAATCGCGAATCTTGCCGACCAATTGTGTAAAAATCAGAAATTTTGTCAATCGGTTTCGTAAAAATCACGAATTTCGTCGATCGACTTTGTAAAAATCTCGAATTTCGCCGATTTGCTTCGTAAAAATCGATAATTTCGTCGATCAGCTTAGTAAAAATCGCTCATTTTGTCGATCAGCTGCAAAAAATCGCGAATTTTATCGTTCTTGCGAGAAAAAATCGAGAATTTTGCTGATCAGCTTTGTGAAAATCGCGAATTTCAGCAATCGGTTTCATAAAAATTGCAAATTTCGTCGATCGGCTTTGTAAAAATCGCAAATTTTGTCGATTGGCGTTGTAAAATTTCTGAATTTAATCAATCGGTTTCGTAAAAATCGTGAATTTTGTTGATCAGCCACGGAAAGATTGAATTTTCT
This sequence comes from Maratus speculifer, assembly GCA_964019185.1. Classification (NCBI taxonomy): domain Eukaryota; kingdom Metazoa; phylum Arthropoda; class Arachnida; order Araneae; family Salticidae; genus Maratus; species Maratus speculifer. The sequence continues at coordinate 339,412,026 of OZ025296.1, read as the reverse complement.
CGATCTGTTTCGTAGAAATTGTGAATTATGTTAATCACTTTCGTAAAAAGCCCAAATTTTGTTGATCAGGCTTGGAAAGCTGCAAATTTTGTTGATTGGGCTTTGAAAAATAGGAAATTTCAGTAATGAGGTCCAGAAATATCTTATTGATTGGTTCCTTCCCTCTCCTTCGTTCATAAAGTTCACATTTTTTTTCGGCACCAGCCACATAACTTTGTGTTTTAGCACTTTTAAGAAGACAGAATTTACTTTCTTGAATAAAGTCAAAGATTACAATTACATAAGAATAATCCTTGCTATATCTGTTATATATAAAAACATAAAAACTGCTAATATATCCTTACCAACTTAATTGGATATTTTCAGTTGTCAATCAAACCTAAAGGTGTATCCTCCCCACTTCCCTATGAAAATATATCTCTGATCGATTATAGCCCACAGATCACCTTCGAAATTGAATTATTTCCATGTTATTGATGTGGCCCTCGACCACCCAGACATATTTGAAAGTGGCCCTTCTCTTGAAAAGGTTGTGCATCCCTAACTTATGCAATTAAAGTTTAATTTTAGTAATTTGGACAACTGACTTTTATAGAAATGATATTTTGTTAATTTTAGCATAAAATATTTCTTTTAGAGTTAAACTTACCAATATAAGATGCATTTTTTACTGTATCTATTTTTTTTACATTGTTATAAATCAGTAATACAATTCCTTCTAAAAAATTTTCTTTCGAAGTTTGACGGGTTCCACCTCATACATTTTAAAATCTAATAGGTATGGATTATAAAATTTCTGCAAAAAATCTATTTTTTTTTTTTTTTTTTTTTTTTTTTTTTTTACTCTATGCCAAATAGCTTAAAATTATTGTAGTTACCTAGCAGTAATATATACATAGTATTATAATGCAATTATTTATTGTTTTTCTTGATTGGATAAATATACTTTAGAGCCTTTTTTGATATTGAATATTTTATGTAAAATGACTCTAATACCTAAGATAGAATGAAAAAGTAATAATAATTATAACGTAAAAACAAACTATTAAAAAATAGGTTTTTGACAGTTTTCGACATTTTTGACATGACAGTACAAATCATGGTAACAACCATCATGCGTCAAAAACTTGCCAACCCTGATTCGGCAGCCAAATAATTTTGGGTAATTAGGCCAATTAATTGATATTCAGTTATTTGGTCAAACCATTGTTCAATGCATCACTAACTAGGTGTCATATATATAATTTGCATTAAGTCTACTAATGTATCCAACAATACATAATTTGTACTTGTTTAATGAGTACTACCAACAAATTTATTTACTGGTTTTAGAATTTTAACTTTGCATATTTAGCAAGAAAAAATGCATTCTCCATTTGATAAAGTCATTCAGCTTTCAGTGAAATAAATATAAGCATATCAAATTAGGTTTTTCTGCAATTGTACATCTTAAATGATAGAAATATGTCATTTGATTGTCATGTTGCTATAGCATTAGTTGTTATGTAAATTGATATTGGTAAAATTTTCAGTGCATTTCTCTTTGTAATGATTAATTTTCAGGGGTTACAGGATTTTCACTCTGAGTCACAATCACCCCTGTATTGTGCAAAATTGTTTAAAATTTAACTTTTTAATACTATTAAACCCTGTATTACATATTTGGCCAGTCCTATATTCAGTATTCGTACTAACAATTACTGTTTGGCTAGCCAATTATTGATTTTACTTGTAGGTCAAATATTTGCAATTTGACCAAAATCACTAGTCAGTGAATCTCACTCTATTATGCTCAGTATGAACCTTGTTTGTGTGGTTAAATAAAGTTTTTATTGTGATAACTTACCTCTATGTATCTCATGCAATGATTTACTCATTTGTTTTTTATTGTTTCAGATTAAAGAAAATGTCAAGCAAGAAAAATTGTCACCATTGATTAAACGTATGTAATATTTACTCATTTTAAGTTTTAGCCTAGCTTGTTTATCTAATATTTTTACTCACTGTGAATTTTCATTTTGTAGAATTTGGAAGATCCTATTTTTCAAGTGATTCTGGACGATCTAAGCAGCAGCTGGTAACCAATGGATCTTACTCCTTAGGTAATAAATTCTTGCCTGGAAATTTAGATAATAATTTCTGGCAAAATGTATTTAATATATCTCACAGTTATACTGTTGTGCAGAGTTTTTAAATATGTTTAAAAGGACAAAAAACTTGGAATAAAGGTCTTGGACTTGAAGTAAAATTGTTTTGTTTTTTTTTTAATTTCCTCCCCTAGGCTATAACTCTTCCAAACTTAATGGAGCTAGTGCCAGAGAGTTGAAATCCAGATGTCATGGAACAACTAATTGCAACTTAAGACGGGAGCAAACTGATAATTTGAAGCGCCAACCCCTGATTAGTAATCCTCCTACAGATATTGAAGTATTCCTTGAAAATGAACTTACACTTGAAGGGGATGGCATAGAAATTTTGTCTGAATCACCCAGTTCAAAACAAAGTGCCACTTCTCAAAAATCTTTTCACACTTCTGTAAAATCCACATCTAAAAAAGCTGTATCATCCCACAAGCAGATGCGGTCAACTCCCACAACAAAATCATCTGTACCTAGGTCTTACACTGCAAATGATGTAAGTATCATATTGCATTAATTTAAAGTAAATAAATGTCTTAAGAGATTTTAATGCATTAAATGTGTATAGATATTTGCTTTTTTTTTAAATATATATATATTAGTAAGGATAGTAGAAATTAAATAAGTAAGCTTCTAGCTCAGCAAAGCCATCTGTGTACGCTGTATTATCTAGATTTTAACATTGTAATGTTTGCATTTCAACGAAGTACAAATTTACTCATTCATAATTACAAATCTCATTTATTGTAGACAACAATTGCACAAAAAGTATAACTTAGCATGACATTACTCACAAATTGCATTCAATTCTCACTAATTATTTTACCTAATCGCTATTAATCACTACCTAAGTGACCATAAAATAAAAATATTTCATTAAGAAATGTTAATGTTCATTCCTTAGCAATAGCCGATGATTACTGTGTTACACAATCCTCAACAAGAAAAATCTATGGGTTTTTCCACTGCTTATAACTTTTAGCAACAAATCTCACTTTTTGAAGCCAAAACTTCACATAGATAAAGGGGGATAAATAAAAGCCAAGGCAAAGTAATATTGCTATAAATATCATGAAATTAGTTAAAATCATGTACTTTAAATCAAATGAATTTATAAATTTTAATGAAATAAATGTAATATGAATTTGGGTTGGGAAAAATTATTAGCAATTCATCACCATAAAATTATCAATATTGCAATCATTACATGGTATGGTAAATGGAACATTTATCTTAGGACTACTCTCAGTACACAAAAATTGGCTTATAGTCTGCATTCAGATACACAGGCAAGATTAGCGTTGAACAAGAATAATACTAACAACAACATTTTATAAATGTATGAAATTGATAATAGCAATATAAAATTAGTTTTGAGCATTAACTAAACAGTAAGGGGAGACGGGTGTGTCCAGTATCTGCTTACTTTTCCCAACAAGGGAAGAAGGAAGTCATGAGAATTCTTTGTAAGCATTAGACAACAAAGCAATTATGGTTTAACAACAAAATGTAAAAGAGCATGATTTAGATGAATGTGCTGTGAATGTTGAACAACTTAAGAAAAAAGATATGGAGTAAACTGAAAGTGATATGGAGTAAACTGAAAAACTGAAAGTGATGGACACTCCAGCCCATTACTACATTGGAAACGTAATTACAGACAAAATGCAAAAACGTGGATTCAAAGATCTTGCTCACCAGAGTAGAAATGTGAATGCCAAACCCATATTATTCCTATGATTCTTATTGATTTTTAAAATTATGTGTCTAAATATATTAAAGCTTGTATTCCTTAAAGGTTTTTTTTTTTTTTTTTTTTGTTTTGTTTTTCTGTTCAGTGTGACAAATAATATATTATAAATTATTTTCCATTCTATGAGTTGTTTAATGCAATAAGTAACAATATATTAAACTAATTTTGTTTTCCTTCGATACTGCAACTGCTATAATTTTGTTTACGAATGGATTAATAAAGTCATTTATCACTAACTGTTGTTATTTTTTTAATAGCAAACATTGATGATGTTGAATGTCATAAAATGTTATGTAAACAAAAGGGCAGGGAGGGGGGGGGCTAACATTTGTTTATAAAGGGGAGGAGAAAGGTACAAAATTACTAAAACCATGCTTACACAATATTTGAATAGTCCCTTATGTTATCTAAAAGGTGTGCTTCATTAAAGCCAGACAGAATTTAAATATATATATATATATATATTATAAACATAAATCAAAGATTTCTGATGTAACAATATGAGTGCTGAAAACTATTGTTTGATAAAATAACTTCTTAAATGAAACACACTTCTTTCAAATGTTCTGAAATTTTCAAGAAATTAAGTGTTTAGAGGTTTGTTTTCAGTGCATTCTTTTTCCTATAAAAATATCTGTGTGTGTATAGTTATGTTTTATATTTGAAAAATTAAATATATATGTTTTTATGATAAAGACAAATTTTTAAATTGCTTGTAAAATGTTTTTATGATAAAGTTTATTTATTAACTTTAGTTGAATGGAAAAATATTTTTGTTGGCATGTTTTTAAATTTCATATTTCAAAAAAGTTGTTTTTAAATATAAATGAAAAATATCCGAAATAATAATGTAATTCAAGTACAATGTTATTATCATATAAGAAATTAAACATATTTTTAAAAAATATTTTAAAATTATTCTGGAAATTGAATCTCCATAATAAATAACTATTTTTAGTGTAAAATTAATAAGTAAATTTGCTTGTAAAAGTATTTTGTTTATTTAATTATATTTTATAGTTTTATTATATAAATTTGGTAAACTTCTATTCTTCCTAAATTACTTTCTCCAATTATTCTTTATTTCATAAGTAATAAATTCTACAATTTAAATATATTATACACAATTATGTATCACATTTGAATTTTGTTTGTATTTCTTCAGTAAAACTTGGAAGCTTAGTTAAATGTAAGTTTTGCATACAGACGGCAGCACATAACAATAACATTCTTCCAAAGACGGTAGAGGATTTGATTTGTGCTTTATTTTCTGTGCTATTCTTAATGTATGTAGTACTTCCAAGTTCATACCCATCTTGCATGGTTTGCTTTCCTGTAAGTTTTTTTCTTATAGTATTAGTATGTAGATGAATTATGTATCATATACATAATTCAGTATTATGTATATGAATTTATACACAATACTTTATAATTAAGCAACTCAATTTGCTTATTTTCATCATTTAAATTTTGTACAGTATATAGCCAATTAAAGATAATTTTTTTACACCTATATTCTCGGCAATATTGCTCATGGTAATTCCTCTGAGAAAAGTTTTAGTTCTCAAAGTGCTCATCTATTTTATTTGAATGTTAAGTGGGTATGATTACAGTAGAACCCCGCTAATTCGGACCCCGTTAAGGCGGATCTCCGGATAATCCGGATCGGTTTGGTGTTTTTGTTTTTCAAGTTTGAGAAGCGATTGGCTAGTTTCCATAACATTAACTTGTTTCATCGCCGATTTCTGAATTAAAAAAAAAAAAAAAAAACTTTTTCTGACATCTTTTCGCAAGAATTAAGTAAAGTAAGCATTATTACTGTCTATAAATATTCAATAAGTTTAACATAAAAGTGATTTTCTGTAAGCAGAGTTTCCCCCAGAGGGTTTCAGGGGGGCGCTCCGCCCCTCCTGCCCTTTAGTTTAAAAAATAGCGCCCCTGTTGCCCCTCATCCAAAAACTAGCGCCCCTCTTGTCGCTCATTAAAAAAAAAAAAAAGCCCTTCTTGCCCCACATTTGAAAAAAAACGCAGCCCTTCAGCGATGATGCGAACGCTATAGTAAATTATGCAAAAAATCGGCGATGGAACGTAAAACATAGCTCTTACGCGTCCACGAGAAGCGTAAGTTCCTCTAAAAAATGTCAAATTTTGTTAAAAATTGCAAAATAATGACTAATTTCCGGAAAGATTCATGAAAAAAAAAACTAATTTCGTCACAAAATCCTGAAAAAACGGCAGATTAACTCAAAAAATCGTGAAAAAAGTCAAATTTTTTCAAAAAATCCCGATAAAACGAAAAATTTTGTCTAGCGATTCGCGAAAAACGGCAACTTTCATCAAAAAATCCCGATAAAACGAGAGGTTTCGTCAAAAGATTTGCGAAAAAAACGGCAAATTTCGTCCAAAAATTGCAATAAAACGGAAAATTCTGCAAACAAATTCGTGATAAAGGACAAATTTCACCAAAAATTGTGAAAAAACTCAAAATTCATGAAAATATCTCTATAAAACGGCAGATTTCGTCAAAAGATCTCGAAAAATGCAAATTTCGTCAAAGGGGCACAAAAAAAAGTTAATGCCATAAGTGAATTTTTCGATACTAAAAACTAATTTTGTTGCTTCAAAATTGTGCTTCTATTGCTCCAAAAGCAGATTATCCTGCTTCAAAATCAGGGGCGAATTATGTGCTTTTTTTCACGCTCCTTTTTAGAAATTAGTGTTTTTTCGTAGGTTAAACGTGACAAAATTGGCCGTTTTTCGCAATCTTTTGACAAAATTTGCCAATTTTTGTGATCTTTTAACAAACTTTGACGCTTTTTTTGCGATCTCTAAAGAAGATTTGTCGTTTTTTTGCAATTTTTCTGCAAAATATGCCGTTTTTTGCGATCCTTTTACAAAATCTGCCGTTTTTTTGCGATCTTTTAACAAAATTTACCCTTTTTTTTTTCTCCTTTTCAATTTTTTGAGGAAATTTCTGTTTTTCTACGACTTTTTGAACCGCTAGATTCTGAATTCAACGCTATAAAAGGGCCCTTAAAAATTAAAAAAAGTGCCTCTAAAAAATAAAAAAGTGCCCTTTTCAGAACAGTAGCGCCCTACCCCTTTTTAAACCTGGGGGAAACTCTGCTGTAAGTATGTTATATTTTATTTCATTTTTTTCTAATTCTCCGGATAATCCGGATTTTCGATAATTCGGATTGGGTCCGGTCCCAATTAATCCGAATTATCGGGGTTTTACTGTATTTCATAATTATTTTTCTATTTTAGGTTGTAAGATTGCAAGAAAAAGAACAGTATAAACTTCTTTTAGAAAAATATGTCAAAGATCCCCAGTGTCACTATCACTATGTCTGTAAAAAGCCCCAGTCTGAGGAAAATACCAGAGGTGATTCTAGGTAAAATTTATTTTACATGCTATTCATGTAATATTTGTTCTTGTATCTCTTCCATGTATGTCTTTATCGATCGTATATATATATATGTCATGTATTATTTATTTTTAAATTTTAATAAAACATAATTTTGACAATATTTATTTAGAACTGAGTCATCTGGCTTTGTCCAGGCCTGTAATAACATTGTTAAATGAACCTAAAATCTGAAGAACTCAGTTATAACCAATTAGAATGAAATTTCCATTTGTATTTTGTATATACTAGATAGTATCCATTAAGATTTGGCTGTAAACATCTTTAATATCTCATTTAAAAAATGCTTCAATTTTTAACTAATTGTTTTTAAGTTAATTATTGAAATTCTGACAAATTTCTGTAGTGCTTCCTATTTCTTTGAGGTGATGAGGATGCTATCAGTCTAACCTATTCAATAAAATGAAAGACTTTTAAGTTGTGTAATTTACAACCAATTATAATTGCTTTTTATCACAAGTTTTACCTAAAAAGAAATTCTGAATAAACATTTATTTTTACTTACTACAATCCCTCTCTTTCTTTTCTTTTAATAACAGTATTTATTTTTATAACTACACAACCATTAAAAGTTGCCATTAATTTTATTTTTATCAGTCTCATTCTCAAAAACCCTAAATTTGAAACTTGATATAACCAATAATTTATCATATATACTTTTTAATATTTGAGTTTTATTTTACATTTTGAATTAATATCAATTTCTTTTATAGCTCTTACATGAACATTTTTCTTTCTTTCAGCTTTATTTTTTATTGAAAAGAATGTCAAACTTTCCTGATTCTTTTGCATATTGCATCTTTGCTAAAAAGTGTCAACTCAAAAATTAAAACTTAATGAGTTATGGCTGCCATTCTATGTTGTTTTCATTCCTCTATCAATCTCCTAAAGTAGAAGATAGTGTACTTAAAGCTCAGCAATCAGGTAGCAATTGTGTTTTCAACATGCCCATTGAGCCCACCACAACCTGAGTTCTTTACATTTTCTGAAAAACAAAGGGGTCATTCCACAATAACTTACATTACATTTTGAACTATTTTCAGTAGTTTTTGTAATAACGCACAATTTTTTTTTTTTTTTTTTTTTTTTTTTTTTTTAAATGTAAATTTGACATGGTTTGCTAATTAAACCTATTCAAAGCCCAATTTAGATGAAAATTACCTAATTTTAAAGTTATTTCTTAAATTTTGGTAGTTTTTTTGGCTATTGTAAATATCATTGCTGAAAAAGGTACGTAAGTTATCATATAAAGTGTCATTTTCATTACCATTTTTTAAGTAACTTTTCATTTAAATTGACCCTTAGATAGGTTTTATTGACAAATCATGTTAATTTTACATTTGAATATTTTTAAGTGTTATATTATTAAAATTATTGCTGTAAATTCTTCTAAATATAACATAACTTACCATGGAATGACCCAAAGACACTTTTGTCGCAAGGATGTGATATATAATATATATATATATATTCTTTATGGTAGTAATTAAAAAAAAACTGTTTCTTTGCTCTTAGAAAACAGGGAAGTGTCAGAAAAAATGACAAGTGCTCAGAAAGTCAGAGAAAATGACTTTTTTTCTAAAATCTGGAAAAGTTAGGGAATTTCTTTTGCATGTGTGTGCTATTATGTGATAAGATTCTGTTGAGTTTTGAAGTTTGTCTGCAAAAAAATTCAAACTTTTCACTTACAAATAGAATTTTTGAAATATTCACATTTTTAACATAAAGATCTTTTAGCTATGCAAATTTGTCAGATATTTAAATAAAAAAAATAACAAAGTAAGCAAAAAAAAAAAGTTGGTAGCTGAATTTAAAATGTTAAAAGACAAAAAAATTAAACTTATACAACAAACTGCTTCTGAAATAACACTAATAAAATGATATGGGGTCATTCCATGACAAATCAACCAGTGACTCAACCTGACCCTTTCCGATTTCAATGAAACTACTAGGGATCATTCTCTATGATGATATAAATTAGAGCATATTTTTATTTTTTGTTTATCACTTTAAATTTTTATACAATTAATTATTTAAATTTTGAAAAATCATGATTTTTTGACTTGCATAAATATTTTCAATTTTGAATTTCTCAAGTTCTATCAAACATAGAAAATTTTATGACCACTCATTTCAAAGAGGAGTTTATAAGGTTTAATTTGATATGCTAGTCGACTATGTATAGTTAAAATAAATTAAATTTTTAAATTTTTAAAATTTAAAATTTGAAAAATTTTTAGATAGTCATTTTTAAAAATTTTGAAAAAATTGTATGTTTGTTGTAATATTATAAGCTTTAAATTCTGAAATTTTTAGAGTGGGATCTCAATGAGATCAGGAGTTATTAAATAAAAGCTAAAAATTACCATACAAATCATAAATAAATAACAAAATAGACAGAATTAAATTGCTATTTTAATGGTAATTTTTGCTTTTATTTAATAACTCCTGATCCCATTGAGATCCCACTTTAAAAATTTCAGAATTTAAAGCTTATAATATTAAAACAAATATACAATTTTTTCAAAATTTTTAAAATTGACTATCTAAAAAATTTTCAAATTTTAAATTTTAAAAATTTTTAAATTTTATTTATTTTTATTATACATAGTCGACTTGCATATCAAATGAAACCTTATAAACTCCTCTTTGAAATGAGTGGTCATAAAATTTTCTATGTTTGATAGAACTTGAGAAATTCAAATTTGAAAATATTTATGCAAGTCAAAAAATGCTGATTTTTCAAAATTTAAATATTTAATTGTATAAAAATTTAAAGCAATAAACACAAAATAAAAATATGCTCTTATTTATATCATCATAGAAAATGATCCCTAGCAGTTTCATTGAAATCGGAAATGGTCAGGTTGAATATTGAATTTTTTTGGTTGATTTGACATGGAATGACCCTATGATAAGCCGAACTATCTAAAAGAAAATTTAACATTTAATATGCATAAATTTAGTTATTTGACTTAAAAGCTACTTTGAATCCACCTGAATTGTAATTTAGTGGGGTTCTTTAATTAATTAATTTTTTAATTTATTATCATATTTGCTATATTTTAAATATGAAATGATATAGATTTTTAGTTTCAAATGGATAGGTTATTTTAAATTTCAGAGGAAAATTTACATTATTGTTATTAATTTATCGATGTATTCTCTTTTGCTGTATAAGTTCAGTCATTCAGATATACAATTGGTATTTCTAAAAATGTCGTGAATTGTAAAAAATATGGCCACTTTTTAACTGACAGTTTATGATCCCACTTTCAAAGCTCTTTTTAAACAGTTCTTTAGTCATTTGTGCATTGTGGTTTCCTTCATTGATATTTTTGAAACATCTGGGGTGCTTAGATTTTCCTAATAGTAGAAGCTTACAACATTCAGTACCACTCATATTGGTAGACACAAGAAATATGATTCTGTCTTTCAACAATTGTCTGCCTTTACACTTCTCTCTCTTTAATTTTTAATGTTTGAGATGGTGTCGTCTTGTAAAATAGTGCAGTTTCATCAGCATTATTTTTGTCATTCTCATCATTCCCACGTGAGAGATTTTATTCCAGACATTTTCTTTCCACACACATGCATGGAGAGAATTAGCATAGGCTCGTAAATGTATACTTTTCATGCTTTTACATGTTCTCCTCGGCATTCCACTCCCTTCCTTCTCAACAGATTGGCTTTTTTTTTTTTTTTCTCTTTTTTTGTATTTCCCCGCCCCTTATTGTTTCCAGTCATATACACAGCTGTGATAAGAGAGAGGGAAATGGTTGACAGGTGGAGGAATCACACCTGCAGAGTGGCTATCATAAAAGAGAAAAAACACCGTTGTTTGTATCCTTATTTGCACCATGTTTCTGCTAGTGTGCTTATACATTTTTTTACGAAATTAGAGTCAAAGTTCTATTTTCACAATTGCAGAAAAAAAAAAAAAAAAACTGTGGTCGACTGGGGAAAAAAGGATTTATTAAAGCCAATTCTTAAGATTTTGAAGATTTGATATAAAAGGATAAATTAGCATTAAATACAATAAGAAAACGGCAGGGCCAAAATTTTCATTGTTACATCCGTGAGTTCGATATAACAGGTTTTGACTGTATAATTTTTTGGAAATGGGTCCATCATTTATAATAACTTTCTACTTTATATATTTATTTTATTTTATTATTATTATTATTTGAAATATTGCTGAGTGTTAAGTTTTATTTAATTAAAAACTAATTATAAAATAAAAATCATATAACTTCTTCTTGTAACAAAATATGATGTCATTGTTGGAATGAATTATCACCAAAAACATTACAGAAATTATTTTGCTGGACATTGGGCTTGAACTTGCGTCTTATACAAAAATTAAGAAGCTTAAATTGTTGTTAGACTGCTGTGCCAATAGGAACTTGTTTTACTTTTCTTTATATTGAACATGTTCAAAAAAGAATCAAATGTGATGATTTTGAACTTCTTAAATTTTTACCTTTTGTGTTTTAATATATATGATAGTAGATGGTCAATAGGAAATAAACCTTTGATTTTACATTTTATCTTGACTTCTTCCATTATTATGTTTTTTAATAAGAGTTTTTATTTTTCTGTGTAAAACAATCTACCTTTACTTCGATACTACAAATTTTATCTAAATGTCCCTCCCCTCCTTTCCTTTTTTTCTAGGTTATTTTCAAACAGCCATTTTAAGAAGACAGTACTTGAACAGCCAATTGACAGTTTTATTGAAAAGTACTACACACCGTGTCGGTTATTATCACCTAAAGCTAAAAATGAGTCTAGTGAGAAGAAAAAAGAACCTGAAAGTAATTATTTTCTGTTTATATGAGATTCATTTTCATGCAGAATTAAATTTTCAAAATTTAGATTAGGATCATTCTGATGAGGCGATTCCGTGACTGTTATTAGGTGTTCATTGATTAAGTATAAATAGGGGGAACAGGGGTTCTAATGCCCCCCCCCCCCCCCCCCCCCCCCCCCCCCCCGTTAGTTGATATAAATGGGATTTTCATGCAGAATTAAGTTTTCAAAATTTAGATTAGGATCATTCTGATGAGGCGATTCCGTGACTGTTATTAGGTGTTCATTGAATAAGTATAAATAGGGGGAACAGGGGTTCTAATGCCCCCCCCCCACCCCGTTAGTTGATATAAATGGGATTTTCATGCAGAATTAAGTTTTCGTTCAAAATTTAGATTAGGATCATTCTGATGAGGCGATTCAGTGACTGTTATTAGTTGTTCATTGAATAAGTATAAATAGGGGGAACAGGGGTTCTAATGCCCCCCCCCCCCCCCCCCCCCGTTAGTTGATATAAATGGGATTTTAATGCAGAATTAAGTTTTCGTTCAAAATTTAGATTAGGATCATTCTGATGAGGCGATTCCGTGACTGTTATTAGGTGTTCATTGAATAAGTATAAATAGGGGGAACAGGGGTTCTAATGCCTTCCTTAAAGGCATTTATTCACATAGTTTGGTGATAAGTTTTTGGTTAACAGGATAATTAAGTAGTTATCCCCCTTTTTTAGCTCACAGGCTATCATAGCCTGAGAGCTTATGTGCCCGTCCGTTCTGTATGTATGTTCGTACGTAACGCGATAACTCATGATAAAAATATCCGATCCACTTGAAATTTTGTATGTAGGTATATCCTGACAAGGCGCTTCCCTGATTAGTTTTTGGAGTTCATTCGATATGTAAAAGAGGGGGAACGGGGGGCTCATGCCCCCCGTTAGTTGATATAGATGGGATTTTCATGCAGAATTAAGTTTTCAAAATTTAGATTAGGATCATTCTGATGAGGCGATTCCGTGACTGTTATTAGGTGTTCATTGATTAAGTATAAATAGGGGGAACAGGGGTTCTAATGCCCCCCCCCCCCCCCGTTAGTTGATATAAATGGGATTTTCATGCAGAATTAAGTTTTCAAAATTTAGATTAGGATCATTCTGATGAGGCGATTCCGTGACTGTTATTAGGTGTTCATTGAATAAGTATAAATAGGGGGAACAGGGGTTCTAATGCCCCCCCCCCCTGTTAGTTGATATAAATGGGATTTTCATGCAGAATTAAGTTTTCGTTCAAAATTTAGATTAGGATCATTCTGATGAGGCGATTCAGTGACTGTTATTAGTTGTTCATTGAATAAGTATAAATAGGGGGAACAGGGGTTCTAATGCCCCCCCCCCCCCTCGTTAGTTGATATAAATGGGATTTTCATGCAGAATTAAGTTTTCGTTCAAAATTTAGATTAGGATCATTCTGATGAGGCGATTCCGTGACTGTTATTAGGTGTTCATTGAATAAGTATAAATAGGGGGAACAGGGGTTCTAATGCCTTCCTTAAAGGCATTTATTTACATAGTTTGGTGATAAGTTTTTGGTTAACAGGATAATTAAGTAGTTATCCCCCTTTTTTAGCTCACAGGCTATCATAGCCTGAGAGCTTATGTGCCCGTCCGTTCTGTATGTATGTTCGTACGTAACGCGATAACTCATGATAAAAATATCCGATCCACTTGAAATTTTGTATGTAGGTATATCCTGACAAGGCGCTTCCCTGATTAGTTTTTGGAGTTCATTCGATATGTATAAGAGGGGGAACGGGGGGCTCATGCCCCCCGTTAGTTGATATAGATGGGATTTTCATGCAGAATTAAGTTTTCAAAATTTAGATTAGGATCATTCTGATGAGGCGATTCCGTGACTGTTATTAGGTGTTCATTGATTAAGTATAAATAGGGGGAACAGGGGTTCTAATGCCCCCCCCCCCCCCCCCGTTAGTTGATATAAATGGGATTTTCATGCAGAATTAAGTTTTCAAAATTTAGATTAGGATCATTCTGATGAGGCGATTCCGTGACTGTTATTAGGTGTTCATTGAATAAGTATAAATAGGGGGAACAGGGGTTCTAATGCCCCCCCCCCCTGTTAGTTGATATAAATGGGATTTTCATGCAGAATTAAGTTTTCGTTCAAAATTTAGATTAGGATCATTCTGATGAGGCGATTCAGTGACTGTTATTAGTTGTTCATTGAATAAGTATAAATAGGGGGAACAGGGGTTCTAATGCCCCCCCCCCCCCCCCCCCCCGTTAGTTGATATAAATGGGATTTTCATGCAGAATTAAGTTTTCTTTCAAAATTTAGATTAGGATCATTCTGATGAGGCGATTCCGTGACTGTTATTAGGTGTTCATTGAATAAGTATAAATAGGGGGAACAGGGGCTCTAATCCCCCCCCCCCCCCCCCCCCCGTTAGTTGATATAAATGGGATTTTCATGCAGAATTAATTTTCGTTCAACATTTAGATTAGGATCATTCTGATGAGGCGATTCCGTGACTGTTATTAGGTGTTCATTGAATAAGTATAAATAGGGGGAACAGGGGTTCTAATGCCCCCCCCCCCCCCCGTTAGTTGATATAAATGGGATTTTCATGCAGAATTAAGTTTTCGTTCAAAATTTAGATTAGGATCATTCTGATGAGGCGATTCCGTGACTGTTATTAGGTGTTCATTGAATAAGTATAAATAGGGGGAACAGGGGTTCTAATGCCTTCCTTAAAGGCATTTATTCACATAGTTTGGTGATAAGTTTTTAGTTAACAGGATAATTAAGTAGTTATCCCCCTTTTTTAGCTCACAGGCTATCATAGCCTGAGAGCTTATGTGCCCGTCCGTTCTGTATGTATGTTCGTACGTAACGCGATAACTCATGATAAAAATATCTGATCCACTTGAAATTTTGTATGTAGGTATATCCTGACAAGGCGCTTCCCTGATTAGTTTTTGGAGTTCATTCGATATGTATAAGAGGGGGAACGGGGGGCTCATGCCCCCCGTTAGTTGATATAGCAGGGTTCCCAGCATCATGGAAAGTCATGGAATTTCAAAGTAGTCATGGAAAGTCAGGGAAATTTCAAAATATGTATGAAAAGTCAGGGAATTTACAAATATTTTCTAAAAAGTCATGGAAAATTCTTGGGGAAAAAAATATAAAACAATACAAAATTCATCAGATAATCTTGGAAAGAAAATCACAAAATTCATCAAATAATCAGGGAAAAGAAAATTTAAAAATTTGAATAACAAATGCAGAAAAAAATCACTAGTTTTGACAAATTCTGGAAATAAATAGCAAATTTCCTTGTATACCTGCTTTTTCAGGGACTTTTTTGGGATTTTGTCGGGGAAAGTCATGGAATTTTTCAATATTAGGTCATGGAAAGTCAGGGAATTTGCCATTCATGTTTTGCTGGGAACCCTGTATAGATGGGATTTTCATGCAGAATTAAGTTTTCAAAATTTAGATTAGGATCATTCTGATGAGGCGATTCCGTGACTGTTATTAGGTGTTCATTGAATAAGTATAAATAGGGGGAACAGGGGTTCTAATGCCCCCCCCCCCCCCCCCCCCCCCCCCCCCGTTAGTTGATATAAATGGGATTTTCATGCAGAATTAAGTTTTCGTTCAAAATTTAGATTAGGATCATTCTGATGAGGCGATTCCGTGACTGTTATTAGGTGTTCATTGAATAAGTATAAATAGGGGGAACAGGGGTTCTAATGCCCCCCCCCCCCGTTAGTTGATATAAATGGGATTTTCATGCAGAATTAAGTTTTCGTTCAAAATTTAGATTAGGATCATTCTGATGAGGCGATTCAGTGACTGTTATTAGTTGTTCATTGAATAAGTATAAATAGGGGGAACAGGGGTTCTAATGCCCCCCCCCCCCCCCCCCCCCCCGTTAGTTGATATAAATGGGATTTTAATGCAGAATTAAGTTTTCGTTCAAAATTTAGATTAGGATCATTCTGATGAGGCGATTCCGTGACTGTTATTAGGTGTTCATTGAATAAGTATAAATAGGGGGAACAGGGGTTCTAATGCCTTCCTTAAAGGCATTTATTCACATAGTTTGGTGATAAGTTTTTGGTTAACAGGATAATTAAGTAGTTATCCCCCTTTTTTAGCTCACAGGCTATCATAGCCTGAGAGCTTATGTGCCCGTCCGTTCTGTATGTATGTTCGTACGTAACGCGATAACTCATGATAAAAATATCCGATCCACTTGAAATTTTGTATGTAGGTATATCCTGACAAGGCGCTTCCCTGATTAGTTTTTGGAGTTCATTCGATATGTAAAAGAGGGGGAACGGGGGGCTCATGCCCCCCGTTAGTTGATATAGATGGGATTTTCATGCAGAATTAAGTTTTCAAAATTTAGATTAGGATCATTCTGATGAGGCGATTCCGTGACTGTTATTAGGTGTTCATTGATTAAGTATAAATAGGGGGAACAGGGGTTCTAATGCCCCCCCCCCCCCCCGTTAGTTGATATAAATGGGATTTTCATGCAGAATTAAGTTTTCAAAATTTAGATTAGGATCATTCTGATGAGGCGATTCCGTGACTGTTATTAGGTGTTCATTGAATAAGTATAAATAGGGGGAACAGGGGTTCTAATGCCCCCCCCCCCTGTTAGTTGATATAAATGGGATTTTCATGCAGAATTAAGTTTTCGTTCAAAATTTAGATTAGGATCATTCTGATGAGGCGATTCAGTGACTGTTATTAGTTGTTCATTGAATAAGTATAAATAGGGGGAACAGGGGTTCTAATGCCCCCCCCCCCCCTCGTTAGTTGATATAAATGGGATTTTCATGCAGAATTAAGTTTTCGTTCAAAATTTAGATTAGGATCATTCTGATGAGGCGATTCCGTGACTGTTATTAGGTGTTCATTGAATAAGTATAAATAGGGGGAACAGGGGTTCTAATGCCTTCCTTAAAGGCATTTATTTACATAGTTTGGTGATAAGTTTTTGGTTAACAGGATAATTAAGTAGTTATCCCCCTTTTTTAGCTCACAGGCTATCATAGCCTGAGAGCTTATGTGCCCGTCCGTTCTGTATGTATGTTCGTACGTAACGCGATAACTCATGATAAAAATATCCGATCCACTTGAAATTTTGTATGTAGGTATATCCTGACAAGGCGCTTCCCTGATTAGTTTTTGGAGTTCATTCGATATGTATAAGAGGGGGAACGGGGGGCTCATGCCCCCCGTTAGTTGATATAGATGGGATTTTCATGCAGAATTAAGTTTTCAAAATTTAGATTAGGATCATTCTGATGAGGCGATTCCGTGACTGTTATTAGGTGTTCATTGATTAAGTATAAATAGGGGGAACAGGGGTTCTAATGCCCCCCCCCCCCCCCCCGTTAGTTGATATAAATGGGATTTTCATGCAGAATTAAGTTTTCAAAATTTAGATTAGGATCATTCTGATGAGGCGATTCCGTGACTGTTATTAGGTGTTCATTGAATAAGTATAAATAGGGGGAACAGGGGTTCTAATGCCCCCCCCCCCTGTTAGTTGATATAAATGGGATTTTCATGCAGAATTAAGTTTTCGTTCAAAATTTAGATTAGGATCATTCTGATGAGGCGATTCAGTGACTGTTATTAGTTGTTCATTGAATAAGTATAAATAGGGGGAACAGGGGTTCTAATGCCCCCCCCCCCCCCCCCCCCCCGTTAGTTGATATAAATGGGATTTTCATGCAGAATTAAGTTTTCTTTCAAAATTTAGATTAGGATCATTCTGATGAGGCGATTCCGTGACTGTTATTAGGTGTTCATTGAATAAGTATAAATAGGGGGAACAGGGGCTCTAATCCCCCCCCCCCCCCCCCCCCCGTTAGTTGATATAAATGGGATTTTCATGCAGAATTAATTTTCGTTCAACATTTAGATTAGGATCATTCTGATGAGGCGATTCCGTGACTGTTATTAGGTGTTCATTGAATAAGTATAAATAGGGGGAACAGGGGTTCTAATGCCCCCCCCCCCCCCCCGTTAGTTGATATAAATGGGATTTTCATGCAGAATTAAGTTTTCGTTCAAAATTTAGATTAGGATCATTCTGATGAGGCGATTCCGTGACTGTTATTAGGTGTTCATTGAATAAGTATAAATAGGGGGAACAGGGGTTCTAATGCCTTCCTTAAAGGCATTTATTCACATAGTTTGGTGATAAGTTTTTAGTTAACAGGATAATTAAGTAGTTATCCCCCTTTTTTAGCTCACAGGCTATCATAGCCTGAGAGCTTATGTGCCCGTCCGTTCTGTATGTATGTTCGTACGTAACGCGATAACTCATGATAAAAATATCTGATCCACTTGAAATTTTGTATGTAGGTATATCCTGACAAGGCGCTTCCCTGATTAGTTTTTGGAGTTCATTCGATATGTATAAGAGGGGGAACGGGGGGCTCATGCCCCCCGTTAGTTGATATAGCAGGGTTCCCAGCATCATGGAAAGTCATGGAATTTCAAAGTAGTCATGGAAAGTCAGGGAAATTTCAAAATATGTATGAAAAGTCAGGGAATTTACAAATATTTTCTAAAAAGTCATGGAAAATTCTTGGGGAAAAAAATATAAAACAATACAAAATTCATCAGATAATCTTGGAAAGAAAATCACAAAATTCATCAAATAATCAGGGAAAAGAAAATTTAAAAATTTGAATAACAAATGCAGAAAAAAATCACTAGTTTTGACAAATTCTGGAAATAAATAGCAAATTTCCTTGTATACCTGCTTTTTCAGGGACTTTTTTGGGATTTTGTCGGGGAAAGTCATGGAATTTTTCAATATTAGGTCATGGAAAGTCAGGGAATTTGCCATTCATGTTTTGCTGGGAACCCTGTATAGATGGGATTTTCATGCAGAATTAAGTTTTCAAAATTTAGATTAGGATCATTCTGATGAGGCGATTCCGTGACTGTTATTAGGTGTTCATTGAATAAGTATAAATAGGGGGAACAGGGGTTCTAATGCCCCCCCCCCCCCCCCCCCCCCCCCCCCCCCGTTAGTTGATATAAATGGGATTTTCATGCAGAATTAAGTTTTCGTTCAAAATTTAGATTAGGATCATTCTGATGAGGCGATTCCGTGACTGTTATTAGGTGTTCATTGAATAAGTATAAATAGGGGGAACAGGGGTTCTAATGCCCCCCCCCCCGTTAGTTGATATAAATGGGATTTTCATGCAGAATTAAGTTTTCGTTCAAAATTTAGATTAGGATCATTCTGATGAGGCGATTCCGTGACTGTTATTAGGTGTTCATTGAATAAGTATAAATAGGGGGAACAGGGGTTCTAATGCCTTCCTTAAAGGCATTTATTCACATAGTTTGGTGATAAGTTTTTGGTTAACAGGATAATTAAGTAGTTATCCCCCTTTTTTAGCTCACAGGCTATCATAGCCTGAGAGCTTATGTGCCCGTCCGTTCTGTATGTATGTTCGTACGTAACGCGATAACTCATGATAAAAATATCCGATCCACTTGAAATTTTGTATGTAGGTATATCCTGACAAGGCGCTTCCCTGATTAGTTTTTGGAGTTCATTCGATATGTATAAGAGGGGGAACGGGGGGCTCATGCCCCCCGTTAGTTGATATAGATGGGATTTTCATGCAGAATTAAGTTTTCAAAATTTAGATTAGGATCATTCTGATGAGGCGATTCCGTGACTGTTATTAGGTGTTCATTGAATAAGTATAAATAGGGGGAACAGGGGTTCTAATGCCCCCCCCCCCGTTAGTTGATATAAATGGGATTTTCATGCAGAATTAAGTTTTCAAAATTTAGATTAGGATCATTCTGATGAGGCGATTCCGTGACTGTTATTAGGTGTTCATTGAATAAGTATAAATAGGGGGAACAGGGGTTCTAATGCCCCCCCCCCCGTTAGTTGATATAAATGGGATTTTCATGCAGAATTAAGTTTTCGTTCAAAATTTAGATTAGGATCATTCTGATGAGGCGATTCCGTGACTGTTATTAGGTGTTCATTGAATAAGTATAAATAGGGGGAACAGGGGTTCTAATGCCCCCCCCCCCCCCCCCCCCCCGTTAGTTGATATAAATGGGATTTTCATGCAGAATTAAGTTTTCGTTCAAAATTTAGATTAGGCTCATTCTGATGAGGCGATTCAGTGACTGTTATTAGTTGTTCATTGAATAAGTATAAATAGGGGGAACAGGGGTTCTAATGCCCCCCCCCCCGTTAGTTGATATAAATGGGATTTTAATGCAGAATTAAGTTTTCGTTCAAAATTTAGATTAGGATCATTCTGATGAGGCGATTCCGTGACTGTTATTAGGTGTTCATTGAATAAGTATAAATAGGGGGAACAGGGGTTCTAATGCCCCCCCCCCCGTTAGTTGATATAAATGGGATTTTCATGCAGAATTAAGTTTTCGTTCAAAATTTAGATTAGGATCATTCTGATGAGGCGATTCCGTGACTGTTATTAGGTGTTCATTGAATAAGTATAAATAGGGGGAACAGGGGCTCTAATCCCCCCCCGTTGATATAAATGGGATTTTCATGCAGAATTAATTTTCGTTCAAAATTTAGATTAGGATCATTCTGATGAGGCGATTTCGTGACTGTTATTAGGTGTTCATTGAATAAGTATAAATAAGGGGAACAGGGGTTCTAATGCCCCCCCCCTTAATTTATATAAATGGGTTTTTCAAGCAGAATTGTCAGATTTCGTTCAGATTTCGTTTTCGTCTCTGAATAGTTTTGGAAGTTTAATGGTTAAGTATAAAAGAGGGGGATAACTCCTTTTAAATTATATAAATGCTAAATGGGTTTTTATTAAGAATTATCTCATTTGCTCTGAATTTTGGATATAGATTTTTTATATGATAAAGCATGTCTTTGATAGTATAGGAGTTTCAATGATTAAGTATAAAAATAGAGGAAAGGGGAGAGCTGTTTCCCCTTCTTAATTTTTTTTCGAACGGAATTAACCCTTGAAAATATAAGGCTTTAATGTACAATTAGTATTTGTAGCCTGTGAGCTCAATGCCATCAGTTTAACTGGGCAGTATTCTTTATTTTTTTTTTAAATCTACTTGAATTTGAAATTTTGTACAGCAGAAGATGCTTATGAAGCAAATCTAAAAGCCCATGGTTGTAGATACAGATCAAACATTTCACACATCATTAAACTTATGTAAAGATTGCTGAATATGTCTAATACATTATCAGAATATTATATTATTGGCTTGGCTACAGCTATGTGATTATCATTTCAACCTAAAAAACTATCATCAAACTATAAGTTTAAATCTCAATAATGGTTAACCATTTATGTTACATTCACTTGACATTAAAGAAGGCAGGTTGGGGATTAGCATATTTTGTCAAATATGGCTAACAGGATAAACATGTTTGTTATGTCATCAAGTGATTTTTAATTCGATCTTTTATTTGTATTTTTATTAATGTTTACTAATTTATCTTTCATTATTTAAAATAAAATTACCCTAGTTTGTTTAATTTGGTAAGTAGTTTGGTGATTTATTTAATTTGACAAAATTGGTCAACAGGATAATCAAGTAGTACTTAAAATACATTAGAGTATCTTTATATTGCATTCCTTGTTGCATAGTATAAATTTTTTTATAACATAAATAATTTTAAACATTGTTAATTCTATTTTATAAGTAAGGCATATTATTGTCAGACGAAATGATTCATATATTGCTCATTAAAAAAAAAAAAAAAAAAAAAAAAGAGAAAAGAAACCATTTAAAAACTAATTAAGGAAAGACATAATTGAGATGACATGTCTACTCACATTAATTTTACTTTTACATTTTATATTCATTTATTAATGTAATTATGTTTATATGTACTTTAATTTATGTGTTTGATAAAAGTGACTAGATTTTTTTAGCTTTCTGAAAAATTGTACTTTCCAGCTAAAAGCTCCATTCACTCCTATATTGTATTTAAATAATTTCAATAATTAAAAAAAAAAAAAAAAAAAACTTTGGTGGTAAAGTTTAAATATAAGATTTATATGTAGCAGGCAGTTAAAAATAAAAATTATAGAATTTCTAGCAGAAAAAAAAGAAAATCTTGAAAAATAGGAAAATTTCTGAAAAATTGTCATTGTTTTAAAATAAAGTTTTAGCCACAGAAAAGTCTTGAGCATAATCCAGTGAATATAAATTCTAATTTTCATCAAAATTGATCAGGCAGGGTTGCCACACTACCTGGAAAACAAAGGGAATTTTAAAACCCCCTTCCAAAACAGGGAAAATCCAGGGAATTTAAAAAAAAATCCTAAAAAATCTGGAAAACACAGGGAATTTTCTTTTCTACTATATCCAAATATAAATTTTTTTTTTCGGATTTCATTTTGAAACCCGAATATTACCTTTTGATATTTTTTAAGATGAAAAATAAACCAGTGTTGTGTATCAGTTATCGTATATTTTACGTTTCCTGTATTTTAATGTAAATATTAATTTGAATGCGTAAAGCAAGTAGCTTTTCCTCTTTTCTTTTCTTTTTTATTTCTGCAATTTTTGTGATATTATGTTCAAGATAATTGATTTTTAGGTAATATTCTTTAAATTATTAGATATTTTAACATTCATTTACAGATATTTCAAAGTATTTTTTAGCAGAATGTTTGAGTATCGCTTTATTGTTTTTATTATTATTAATGTAAAATGTGTGATTCGATAATAAATGTAACATCTTTAACTGTTTTTTTTTTTTTTTTTCATTTGCTCATATCATATAATGTATTATATTTGTTCAATTAAGTAGTGGTAAATTATAAGATGTCTAATTAGCCTACATACAACATGCATATATTTTTGCACACTCAACATAGAATAAACGTGTTGCAGTCAGAGCCCGATCAAGCTGAAGTTGGGCCCAGGGCCTGTTAAAAAATTGGGCCCCCCTACCTACCCATTTTCGGCGACACTTTCACAAAAAAGACGTGTTTTTTGACGAGTTGACAGAGTTGTTTGGGTGAAAAGTGCCTAGGTTAAAAGCTTCTGAAAATTTTATTGCGTCATTCAGAATATTTAAATTTTACGTTTTATATTTTGTAAAACAACTTTATTTGAAAGGTATTTGATTAAGGGGGAAAAAAAATCAGTCGCATAATTTGTGGGCCCCTGAAATTGGTGGGCCCAGGGCCAAGGCCCCGGAGGTCCGTGCATTAATCAGGCCCTGGTTGCAGTACAGGGAAAACACAGGGAATTATTTTTCAAGATTAGAGTGGCAATCCTGTCAGGTAGTTTCTGAGGAAACAGGTCTTAAAGCTTCCTTATTTCCTGTAGGATTGCAGCCAAAATAAAAAGGTAAAAAAGGAGTGATGAACTCCTCAGCTATCTAATGGAAAAAAAAAAAAAAAAAAAAAAATCGAAATGCAAACTATATATTAGAAAATAACCTCTTTTGCCAATTTAAGGGTTTTTATTTAAATAATTTGAACATTTTTAATTTGATTAAAATAAATAACTTTCTTTTATAATTATTTTAAAATGAAATTTGTTGGTGCTTTCATGTATGTAAGGCTTTAATAATTATAAATTAACATTTTTGATTTTTTTAACTAAAAGAATAAGTGTTTTTGAAAGAAATATTAAAGAAAACCATCTTTGCTAGCTGCAATCGCACTCACCCATTTGTTTTATAAACAGACTTGCCAAGTCTCCCGATTTTAGCGGGAGACTCCCAATTTTTAATCATTCTCTCGATCTCCCTATTTCTCGCTTTTCTGTAAATTTTTCCCGGTTTTCTACGATGTATGAAAATTTTGTCTTGTTTGTTTCCCGTTATTATATAAAATAGAACCAGCCAACCAATTTATCATAACGAGAGAAGCCAGAAAACCATTTCTCTTCAGTGTTTGGTTAGTGGGTTTGATGTCACATTGTGAGGAGGCGTGGTCACGGCGCAACTGCCCAATAAACGTGAATTGTCGCAGGTTTCGATAGATAAATAGTATAAGCTATTGTTATGACTGTGTTAGCTGCTATTTTGAATATTGTCGATCACATGGAGCGAAATCGTGTTTAATTTTTTATTTCATGATATGTTTTGCAAATTTTTTATGAATTCGTAAATATAACATCAAAAAAGAAATATGATGCGTCTTATCAGTCTTCGTTTATTGAAGAATTTGAACACACCGTGCCGTCATCAGAAGGAAGTTTATACGCCAGATGTTCTTTTGATTTTAAAAATTCGCATGTTGGCAGAGCTGATGTTGTAAAACATATTGGAACAAAAAAGCATCTGGATAATGTAAAACGATCTAAATTGACTAAAAAACTTTCATTTTCTGTTGATGAAACAGATCAACGTACTATTAAAGCGGAATCCCTTTTTATTTCATTTTTATTGGAGCACAATATACCGCTGAGCGCTTTCGATCACGCTTCATCACTTTTTAAAAAAATGTTCCCGTACAGTGATGGACAATAAAACAATCTCCTGATTTTTATGCAAAAATCTCCCGATTTCTTACTTTTAGAGGTTGGCAAGTCTGTATAAAGGAATGAGTAGATTTGACCATGTTTTCTGAAAGATTTTTATAAATTTTATTTCAACTATAAAAATAACATATGGTAGTGCATATTGAAGGGCATTTTATTGTCAACAATTGTATTTGTGATAATTTGAATAATGTGTTTTGCCTTTTCTAAAATGATTATTTTTTTAAACATAGATAAATGGGTTAAGCCTCCCTTTATAAGGAAGGCTTGACCCATAGTATAAGTGGTTTGACCCAGGCTATAATGTATAAATTTAAAATGAGAAATAATAAATATTTTTTTTATTAACTATGCAAGCATTAAATGTGAAATTTTTAGTAATTTATTTGAACACTCTGAAATGATTTTAAGATCACGGATTCTTCCATTATTAAAATTTAGAATGCATTTAGAGTATTTTAACTGTAATAAAAATAATAATAAAGAAATTATCTGTACAGTCAAGTAAATAGGTTTACCTTTTATTTATGTTAAGCATATTTTATTCAATTTGTACTTACATTAATATTTACAAGATGTGATAACCTTAGTTTATCTTAATGGCATAAATTAGAAAAAAAAATAATAAATTGCATTTACATAATTTTTTCAGTGCTACCAGATGGCGTAGAGAACAGTAGTTTAGTCATATCTATTAAATATACACCATTTTCTGGATAAATAAAAACATATGATTGTTCACATCATAAAAAAGTGATTTCATACTTGTAAATGTCTATTTTCCATGTTACCCATCTAACAAAATAACATACACATTTCTTTGTTGTAAATTTCACTACAGCAGAGTCAGCAGTATTAAATTGATTACTCTCCTTTTCAAATTCTTCCGTGTCTTCATCAGTGCAGCTAGAAGAGATATCAATATCAGATTCTTCCTTACTACTAAGAATAATTATTTTATTTATTTATTTTCTTTTTCTGGATTCTTGCTTTTCTAGATTTTGCATTTTTTCTCTTGTCATATTCAATTTCTTCACACTTTATACTGATGTATGAATTAAAATGTTTGACTTTGCTGGTCTTTGTCCACTTAGAAGTTTCTAGGTCCAGCTTTTGGGAAGGGACAAAGCTAATTCGGAGGTGGTCATTAATTTTCATAACCATTTTTATAATCTTCATAAAGTTATGTTATTCCTGATAAGCATTGTTTGTAAATTTTCCAAGCTATTTAATTAAGGGTGCCTTGACCCAGTGGCCAACCTTGCCTTAGACAGAGTGAGTCAGTCCTCTCTATCTGATCATTTTATAAAGAATGGCACATGGTCATTGTGCAAGTTTTAATCTCTTTAGTTTTAATCTCTTCAGTCCTGAGGCAAATATTACGTGGAACCAGAAAAACAAGTTTAAAATTATTATAAAGCATCTCCAATGATGTCATCATTATCATAATCAACTGTTTTCAATTCACAGCTGGGTGTAGGTCTCCCTCAGATTTTTCCAATGTTTCCTTCTAATCTTTATTCATCTAATTTACACCAGCCACTTTTCTGATTTTGTCACTTTGCTTTACTTTGGTGGTCATCTTGATTGTTTTGCATCTTTCAGTATTATATTGATGCTTATGATATGCATACATTTATTAAAAAGGTTTAAAAGCAATTTTAACAACTCAAGAAGCATTTTAATTAATTTAAATGAAGTAAAGTTTTATTCAAATCCAAACTTCTTATTTTTAAATTAATTTTTGTTCTGAAATTAATCCAAATTGATAGATTCTCTTATCTAGAAATTAAATAATGTGTCATGCTTGTCAATTTTTTGATAGAGGCAGAATATATTGCAAAAAATGCTGTCAGAGTTGGCATTTTAAATTGAAATTCTTGAAGCAAGAGAGTTGGGAACAAAAAAAATTGACATATTGAGAAAATAACTGTTTATAAATCAAGTTCTAATTAATTGAGTGAAAAATGAAAACACTCAGCCAATTATATATCTCTTCAAAAATTGCATCAACAAGTTTCACGTTTTCACCTTTTAAAAATGTGTTCAACCATTTCGAATTGCTGTGCATGGGAAAATATTTTTTTTAATGGTGCCTAAATAAAATCTTAATATGATACCGTAAAATGGGGTGAATAGGAACGAAACTTCCCGGTCATACAAATAAATTCATTATAAATATATGTGATGATATTTTTAGTTGCCAATTTTTTTATAAGGTAATAACATTAAGAGTTGGGAAATTCGGTTTTGACATGTTTGCACAGCTACTGGGGTATATAAAAAAACTTCAAGAGGATCCTCAAAAACCTATTTTTTTCAAAGTCTTCAAAACTTTGTTTGTAACTACAGTATTTTTCGTATTCTAAACCTAAGAGAGGGGATTTTTAATTAATGATAGACCTGTAAACGATATGCTGTATTAAATTTTATTTATTTCTAAACTACATAAAAAAATGAAAAATGGTTTGTAGCATCAGAGGTTTAAGATTTAAGGGGTGAATTGGAACACGTTTTCGTCATGGTTTATTTTTCTATAAGTAATAGTTTCATGTAATATATGAAAATATATGTATGAATATGTATTGTAACAACATTTTGTTCATTTTAACTACTTGAAGAGTTTAAAAGTGCCAAGAAAGTACTTGGTTAAACAAAAAAAAGTCAGTGCCTAATCCAAGAGACATGGAACACACAATAAAAGAATTTAAAAGTAGCAAATTAGTTAGAAAAACTGCACTGAATTATTCTCTGACATCCACAACATTACAAAAACATCTAAAAATGAAAAACCAATGAAAAAGAGAGGGATGCAAACAGTACTAAGGGCTGGGGATGAGGGGGGGTATTAGTAGATCGTATTAATACATGCAGCGATTGGGTCTACTCAATAGATTCACTTACCCAATGACTACTATTAAAGGATAACACGGAACAGGGCTGAATTTGTATCAAATTTTACTTCTGCAATTCGAATATAATTTCTTAAAATGAATTTTAATTTTTCCTGATTTCAAAGTTGTTTTCTAATTTTTAAAAAGGCAAATCTTTATTTGTATATAAAATAAAAGCTTGGTTTCACAGTAACTATGTGTTCCTATTCTTCCCTTATCGTTATTACCTGTTTTTATTAACCCTATTAAAGTTTGAATCGGAATAAATAAGTATTAAAATTTTTTTCCGATTCACCTCTATCTGCGGGGTGAATCGGAACACCATTAAAAATGTAAATAATATATATATAAACAGTAAAAATGTTTCGTTTTTGCTTAAAAATTAAAGAACAAAACAAGACCGAAGTTTCTAGTAGAAAAATAGAAGAATTAAAAAATCAGTTGTTGCTTTTTTTTAACGTTAAAGTTGAAAAGTGTTCCGATTCACCCCATTTTACGGTAGTATTTATAAAATCCTACTTGCTTAAAGTTAATTCAGTTAGTTTGTCCTAAAAAATCTTACAGACTATGCTTAAAATATTTACTTTTAACCAGGGTTGGCATTTTTGCCAGGACAGTGGCAAAAATTGGAAAAAAACGGCAAAAATGGCAAATTCTTTTTCATCTCTTAATGTGTAATAAAATTTATAAGCTAATAAAGATAATAATGGTATAAACAATTAAATTTAAGAACATCATTTAATATTTTTATTTAATTTGATAATTAATAAATATAATTAAATAATTTTACATATTTTAAATCCTATAAAATAGGTGGGATTCAGTCCAATATTTGGAAATTTAAGAACCAAATTAAAAATCTGATGTCCAATTTTCTTTTCTTAAGTAAATTATTTTGTCAGACGTTAATATATTTTTTTAATTATCAAAAAGTTTTATATAATTTTGCTACTTTTATTTTATGTAATGAGTCTTTAAAATATGTAAATATTTAAGTTTTTGATACTAATTTATAATTATTTATCTGATGAAACTAGTCTGTTACAGATAAAAATATATTTAAATTAAAAGGGAAATTATATATTGAAAAATTTCTCTGTTAGTGTGAAAGTCTTTGGTATTAATTTATAATTATTTATCTGATGAAACTAGTCTATTACAAATTAAAAATATAATTCAATTAAATGGAAAATTATATATTGAAAAAATTCTCTGTTATGTCTTGTTTAGAAATTAGATTTTTTCCCCCCTCCTTCTTACACACTAAGAACAGATTCATTATATTTTATAAAATGCATGATTATACCTATTTTACATAAAAGTTAAAAAATAAATTTAGAATATTTATTTTTTAAATAAATATTAAGTTTTTTTTTTTTTTTTTTTTTCCCATGATTTTTTTTTGGGGGGGAAAAATTTATATGAATAGACTATTTTTGCCACCACTTTGGCGGAAACTTATTTTTGCTGGGGCAGTTTTAACAAGTTTTTTCCACCTACCACAAAAACTTAACCTACCCTGACTCTTTTTTAGTGATAAATTAAACTACTTGAGCAATAAGCAATATATATATTTAATATAATATATGAATTGAAACTTCTCATTATTTAAGTTTAAATTCACTAAATATCATTTACACACATTATAAGAATTCATTAACAAACAATTTTCAGTTACATTAAAAATCATTTGCCTTTGATGAAGAAAAGTACTGCTCGCTAAATCCCTTGATGCGTTTGTTTTTCCACACCAAGTATTCTAAATATTTCATTTTTTCTCATATTTTTTACTGTAATTTTGCTGCTAAATTTGACTGATCCTTTATTACGTACATGAGTAGTTTAATTAGTTTTTTTTTTTTTTTCAAAATATTCAAAGTACGCATAATATGGAGACCTACCTTGTAAGTATGTGGAGCCTGGTGATAACAAAAGAAATTTTGTTTTTCAGTGACATGTTTTGTAATTGTTTGTGGAGATAACTTCATTTAGACGATTTAACCAATGTCCAGAGTATCCATACGCTACAAGTTTATCAGTATCTCTTAGTTCTTGCATCTTGTAATTAAAATAAAATCTTTAAATCCCTGTTGTAAAATACTAATTTTTGCCAGCGGCAAAAAGTATTTTTGCCCAGACTGTTTTTACCGTGGCTTTTTCCCCTTTCGGAAAAAATTTGCCAACCCTGCTTTTAACATAGAAAAACTTTCTATTTTCAATACCTCTTCACTGCTATGAATTAACTAAGTGAAACTAAGAAGAATGCCTGATTATTTTATGAGTAGCTTTAATTGTCTTATAGTGAAAAAAAAAGCTAAAATATTTTTAAATAATAAAACTGAAGGGTGGGTCAAACCTCACCATGTTTTCCTAATGCGATTCATTTTAATTAAACTTAGATAAGAATATTTAGAAATATGTCACTTTATAGTGGACTAACTTAACGATAAATGGCATCTTTAAATACAATAAATTGTACAAATATTTTAAATATTTAAATATCTTGTGCATATGAAACAAAGAAGAAGTTGCCAGAAAATATGCATGAAAAATTTTTTTTTTCTTGCCAAGACCTAATTTCTTTTTCATTTTGAAGATCTCTCTATACTG
Source organism: Maratus speculifer (assembly GCA_964019185.1). NCBI lineage: Eukaryota > Metazoa > Arthropoda > Arachnida > Araneae > Salticidae > Maratus > Maratus speculifer. The sequence continues at coordinate 339,381,852 of OZ025296.1, read as the reverse complement.
AAAAGTACAGAAAATGTTTTAGGTATGTGGATGGAATGATGAAAGGTATGATGAATAAAGAGAATGATAATTTTGCGATTGTGGCAAGTTTAGACTTGAGAACTACTTCAATTTTTTGTAACGGCAAAATAATATTAACTAAGTTGCCATTTATTATTTTTTAAAAACACTTCCAATTTTGTTGTTTGGTAATTTTTAAAATTTTATTTTTTCATTTAGCTGTAACAATCGATGATGATGATGAAGATATTCAAATCATAGATATGAAACTTCCAAAATACAAGTAAGTTATGTAATTTCAGAAGTAAAAATTTTAGTAGACTATAGTAGACAAAAATATTTAATGGCATATTTAAGTGAGGTGAGGGGGTGAGTTACTCCTTTTAAATATGCATTTGTATACGAACTTTCATATTATATTTGTTTTATTCTCATTGGTTTGTTTTCTGTCCAAGTACAGTACAAAATCACTGTGGCTTTATTTTGGTAATACTCTGTAATTTACCATATATTCCTTTTATCATAAGCTATTTAGAAAATTTTATAGTAGTCTGTTTATATTATTTTTAGAAATTTTAATTGCAGTTTAATGTTGCAAGGTAAAAAATCACTTAGCATTTTTACAAAAAATGGGATTTTTAGTCAATATAATCACATATATGGGTAATTAATCGACTTAATTTTGATGCTCAAATTTTTGTTATATAAAAAATAGCCTCTCTATCTGCCTCCCCTCCTCCCTCTCCCCAGAGTTAGAAATTAGGAATTTTAAGTAAGAGTCAAATGATAGTTACAATTATTTTTCTAAGTTTCAAACTGCATTTCATGGTTGCAATTTTATGTTATGTCATATTTTCTTACTTCTTTTTGCAACCATGTTAACAATAATATTGTCTCAATTTTTTTTTTTGATAAGGACAGGGTGTGGGAGTTATATATATTAAATACTTGTATCCATGTCGTAGTCACTAAAACAAAATATAAACTGGTGATCAAAAAATATCTATAAAACTGCAAAATCTGATTATCTTAATATTCATTGATTCTAGAAAAATATTTAACTAATTATTTTTATAAAGCTAATATACAAACTAATTATCAAGCAGATATGTTTATGGGGGAAAAAAATGGAACTTTTAGGAACAACTAGGGTTAAGACTAATTTTTAAAAAATCCTGCAATGGAAAGAACGTTAGAAAATAATAATAAAAATAATAAATGGACATTTGGTTACCAATTTTTTTAAGGTATTTAAAAATATTAACAATTTCTACATAAATACTTTTTTGTTTTCTTTTTTAGAAGGGGGGGGGGGGGCTCTAAAATTTTAAAACAGTCTTAATATATTATCTTATTTTAGGAACATGGGTGCAAGTTTTCCATCCACAGAACGAAATTCCGTCTTTTAAAGGTTTCCGAGGACGGAAGCGAGGCGAAAAATGATTGTGAAAATGACTCCGTTTTTGCTGTAGTTTTCTCAGAGTTGCAGAGGAAATGCGATTTTTGTCAAAAAATCAAGGAAAAGCATTTTTTTTTTTTTTTTGCCAAAAAATCGTAAAAAAAAACTTTTTTTTTTTTACGATCACGAAAAAAAGCACTATTTCTGACAAAAAATCGCAAAAGACGCTTTTTTGTTAAAGAATATCGGAAATGAGTGCGATTCGTGTCAGAGGATCACGAAAATGACGTAGTCTCTTTCAAAGAATGAAAAAGATTAGATTTTCATCAAATGGTAGCTGAAAAAACGCTATTTTTGTCAGAATTGAGTAGAAAAAGAGATTTTTTTGTCAAGACATGACTTTAGTCAAAAGATCGTGGAAAAGACGCAAATTTTGTCGAAGGATCGGGAAAAAATCATGAATTTTTGTTCAAGGATCGTGAAAAAGTTGTGAATTTTTGTCAAAAGATTGCGAAAACACGATTTTTGGCCAAAGGATCACGATAGAGACGCGATTTCTGTCAAAGGATTGCTAACACATACGTGGTTTCTGTCAAAAGATCGTGGGAAAAAGCTAATTTCGTCGAATAGTCATGGAAAAAAAACCGTGAATCATGCACGTGCGTATCTGTTCACTCAGGGGGTGGGAGGGGGGGGGGGGTGATTCAAAAAATTTTCAGTCCAGGCAAAATTTCAAACTTGCACCCATGTTTAGGAATAAATAAGGAAAGATAAAGATTACACACCCATCCAATATTTATTCTAAATAATCTTATGAAATTTTCTTTGAAAAAATGAAATCATGATATTTAGTTTTTAAATTAGGTCATAAAAGTCAATTAAGTCATTAATCTGCACTGAATTAAAACGTGAAGTTTTAAACATGTTTTTGAACAAGCTGTGCAAGAATTTTAAGTAATTGGCTGCAAGGTCAGTATCTGTCTTAGATTAATCATTGATGAAGTCAACTTAGAGATGACTGACAGATGCATGGGAGTTTTAAACCATGTTGTTGAACAAGGTGTGCAGGAGTTTTAGGGAATCGTGGCTCTAAGGTCAGTTTTATCAGTCATTGATTAAACTGTAATCAGATTAAAGGTGACTGACAACTGCAGGAGTGTCTTAAACACATGCTACTAATCTTTTATGAAAACCATGTGCTTTTCAAGTCCATGCAATAGTGGAAATTCTTACATTAAAGTAGCAATAAGAATGTTTGTTAAACAAGAACTAAAGTAAAAAAAAGACTAGGTGTAATTTTGTTGTTGTCAAATACAGTAATTTACATGTATTTGGAGACTAACAAGTGCTAATTTCCAATTTTACAATAAATAAAGTGAAATGCAAATAAATATGGCAAATTTTTATTTTGGTTGTTGATGTTTGCATATATGTTTATTAATTTATTTATGTTTGTTTTAGGGCAGTATTCCATTCTAAATTATTCACCAAAGATTGGCTTTCTGAATTGTAAGTACACTGCTGCTTTTGATATTTTCTCACATTTTAAGTAGTATGCTTTAGAACGTCGCACTCTACCTCTCTACAGTAACCCTTTATTTACCGACCGTACTTATAAGTACCATTAAAATAACTTATTATAAAATTCTTTTAATATGTCAGTTAGTTTTAATACTGTTTAAAATGAGTTACAGATACATTACTTTATTTTCATCCAAAAACATTATTGGTTACAGAAAATAGAAATGTTTTTAAAAGGATGATTTATTTTGCCTTTGCATGTTTTCAGCTTTCTTGGCGCTGAGGGTGGGGGATGAAGATTTTTCAATTCAGAAATATTTCTATATTTATATTGTAAGAACATCATATTTACATTTTATAATTCTACAAAATACTAAGAAAAAAAATTAAACAAAGTTTGAGTGGGGTTACAAAAATTGCAAATAATCCCTATAAATTCAAATTTAATTAGTCCTTCTAAATCCTTCTAAAATTCTTTAAATATTTATTAAAGGATTATATAAATCTTTTAAGTTTAAACAATTTGTGTAAAATGCTTTAGAATGTAAAATTTTCATGAATTCATAATGCGGTAGATACAGGGTTAAATGTTATGCCTAGTCATTTGTACAATATTTATAAATTCTATCTTTAAAAAATAAATATCTTCAGTTCCCCCCTTTTTTTTTCTTTCTTTCTTTCTTAAATTTTTTTTTTTTTAATGCATCTGCTTTCACCTTTCAGATTAAATTTTCACCTTTTGTGATTTTTTTTAAAATATCTTTTTTTTTTTTCAATGTATAATTTAATGTAAGTGTTTAAAAAAATCCAGTAATTAAGTAAGATATTACATAATTTCTTTTTGGTTAAATTGTTTTATTTATTTGATAATTCAATACATGAAATATATTCTGTAATTAAAAATTATCCAGAGACAGCTCAGAATTGTATTCTTTTATTCAGCATAAAGTATCCCAAAGAGGCTGTTTTATAAATCCCTCTGATCCATCTAAACAAAAAATAAAAAAATCCTATTTTATTATTTAAGATTAATAAGTCAAATTTGTTTGATATTTATTTTATAAGTGTAACACTAAAATTTTTATTTTTAGGGGAGAGCATGTTCGAGTGCAGACAGAAGAAAGAAATAAAATTGTTGAAGATTATGAACGGAAATTGGAAAAATATAAAAAAGAAGTAAGTAATAAACTTCTTTAAATATTTCAAATTTAACTTTATTCATGTTCATCTTGCAAAAAACGTTAAATTTTGGAAAAATAATTTGGTTATAATAAATGTTATAAAATTGTAATGCTTAAGCTTTATTACATATTATGTATTTAAAGAAGAAAATGCAATTTTATGTGCTGTTTTTCAAACATTAACTGAAAAGTAATTAAGAAACTTAATTAAGATGTTTATTTTTGCAGAGGCTTCTTCGTCGACTCAAAGTTGATGTTCCTGGAGCTGCTGTTGAACCAGAATTTCCAGGTATGTTTTATCGTAGTTACTGTTTTCTTGGAAGAGTGCACATCCAATTAATTCAAACCCTAATAGATTATTTTACTATCTCTATTAGTCCTGAAATTTTCAATTGGAAACCAGTTGGTACTTTTAGCTCAGTAGCTACTTATATGCAATATTAATTCTTGTTGAATTAAATTAAATCAAATACATATTAAAATCTCTTATGCAAACTACAACAGTTATTAGACCTCTTAAAACTGGTTAGTTAAAGTGCGAGGAGATTCCAATTACATTATACCACAACAATTAACACGCTTTTGGCCAATCAGAAAAAAGATAATAATAAATCCTAGCTGGAATATCCACCTATACAACTTAGTCACCCCACCTTACATTATATAATTTTCATTTATTTTGCTCTCTCAAAGGCATTTTATAGTTCTTCATTGCCTGTAATATGACTTAAATTTAGAAATACCTTTGATCGAGTTCTTTAGAATATGAAAATTTTCTTAATTTTCTCTGTGTTGTTCAAAATATATCCTGTACAGATACTTTGATCCTGTATCATAATTCAGTAATTCATACAAAAAGGAGGGAATGCTTTACTGTGTGCACCCCCCTCCCCCCCCCCAAAAAAAAAACACCCTCACAAAAAATAAATAAAAAAATAATAAAGAATTCCATTTTTATAATTATTATTATTATTATTATTTTCATATTATTTATTTTTTTGATTTTGTTAAATTTTTGTTCACTTGGTATATCTGTATTCTTGTCAAATGCATAATATATTCAATTGAGTTTGCACTTTAGCAATGTTTGTATTTTTACTATTAATACTAGAATGACCATGAGCGTATTTTGACTACCATATGAATATATTTTGGTTCAAATCAGAAATTTCATCATAAAATAAGTTAAAAAGATACAAAGAAGGAAAATGTTAAACTATTTTATATCAAAATTCTGTTGGGAAATATTTTATTTTTATAAAACTTCCAGCCTAGCCTTTCTATTGTTAATCTTAGTCAATTATCAGTTTTTCAGTTCCACTAATGCTTTATTAATTTTTTGGTTGCTTAATTTATTTTAGAATTAACTCCTGAAATGGAAGATGCAATTGATAATGTTCTGCATACCGGAGCACCTACTGATTTAATTTGTAAAACAGTCACTAATAACAACTTGGTACGCAAAGACTTTGAAACACTGCAAGGATTGCACTGGTTGAATGATACTGTAAGTGTGCATTTTTTAATCTAATGATATTAATAGTTTATTTGAATGGGTAAGATCTATACTTTTTATATTATAATGAATAAATTTTTATTTTCTGTAGAGACAATCACATTAAATTATATTTTTATTTTGTTTCTCTTTTTAAAAGTAATTTTTAAGATATTACTGTAACATATATATTTGTGTACTTCCTTTCTTTATCATCTCTGGTCTCTATTACAGTAAACAGAGGAGGAGGGTGCAGATTGCAAAAAGATAAATAAAAATCAATATATTACACTAACGTATGTGGCACAAAAATCACGATTATTTGTTAATTGTTTGACAACATCCAAATGAAACACATCTTATGGGTTACTGTGCAAAAGTTCTTTGGTAAGATTTAGGCTGTTGTAAATTTGATTTATTTATGTTTTGTTCCTTCGTTACAATTAAGGAGCTTCAAAATATCATTTATATATTTTTTTCTGTTATTTTTATTAAAAAAATAAATGAAAGTCATGAATTTTTAAACTATTCAGTTTCAAATTAAAGTTATGTACTGTAAATGAAATGGGTGAAAAATTTATACTATTATATTCTAAATAATTAACGAAATACAAAAAAAATACCACAAGTACAATATTTCGCTATTTATTATCTGCGCCGGGCTAACATAAAAATTGAGAGTTCTTGATTTATCAGCACAGATGTCATACAAGCACCACATTGACGCATTATTTTTCTGATGCCAATTTGGCAAAAACTTCGTTTTTAAATATCAGTTACATACATGGTTTTAAACTAATTCCTATTATTTTAAAAAGAAAATAATAATTTTTAAAAAGTTTAGTCAATAGTTATAAAATAAAACAATTTATGTCATTTAAAAAAAGAAAGTAAAAGCAAACAAACAGTTTTTTAATAAGTAAATAACAATTGCTGGGTTACCATGTGAGGTACATAAAATTGCCATTTTGTTGCAATTGCGCCAATGTGGTGCGTGTATAAAATTGTGTCTATTTCTCTATCAGAATCTTCTAATTTGGCAAAAAATTGAGCAATTAAAATAAATTATGAATAAAAGCAATATGATTTGATGCTTAGTATACATTCAAGGGCGGCTAATAAAATAAAATATTGTATGATTTCCAAATAAACTTTATTGAAAATAAGATGGAATTTACTGTATAGAGCTGAAAAACTGAATAAAGATTTTTTTTTTTTCCCCAAAATAACTCCTAAGTTTGGAATGTACTTTATATAAATCTATGAAATTTTCTCCCTTTTACACCAAATTTCAGTTTCAGGTGCTTTTGTCTTTATCTATTTAAAACCTAATTTGCATCAGTCTGTGCAGGGTTGGATAAAAACAGGTTTTTTCGAAAAAACCCAAAAAAACCGATTTTTTTAGTTTAAACCAGGTTTTTTTGGTTTAAACTGGGTTTTTTTAGAACAAACTTTTTTATAAGATATGCATGTTTATTTATTGATAAAAATAGACATTGTTGGATTATAAGTAGTATAACTTCATTTGAAAGTAAATTAAATAATTATAGTGAATTATGTAGAAAATTGAAAAAAAAAATTCATATTTTAAACAGTTATTTTAATAGTCTTGTGTTCAAAGAATAAATTACTCTACACAATCAAACACTGATACTTTGAAAAAATTTATAAACAATTTTTTGATTAATAATAATAAACATTTGATGCAGTTTGATGACTATAAAATTCTTTTCTAGATTTTTTTTAAAAATAAATTTGAAATACTTCTTGAGGTTTTTTTGTGTAGCAATTTGAAATCAACATTTTTGGTCATTAGATTCAGCAGATAACAAGGGGGAAAATGAGATTGATATTATTAAAATGCTTTAACTAACACCAGATTTTTGAACATCTTATTCAACTTCATATTTTAATTCTTAAAAGATAATTTTCCCAATAAAAAAATATTCTATTAGTTTGACCAAAATCTTAAAGATCATCGAGTTATATAGCTTCATGTTCAAAATCATTGTGCATGTTATGATAGATTGCTTTAAATAATCTGCTTTTTTTTTTAATGAAAATATTTTATACTAAATATTGCATGTTTTTAATCTATTTTATCTTTGATCAATTCACATGTTCTAAGTTTTTCTTTAGAGCAATAGAATATGATCACCAATGCATACCAATTTTTATCCTATACAGTAGAGGACCTATTATCCGGAATCGTCAGGACCGAGGGCTTTCCAGATTTTGGAATTTTCCGGATTTCGGGTCCGTCCGAAACCCGACACTCCCGCCCCCCACCCCACACCTCAAAATAAAACAAAAACATAAAAAATTTAAAAATAACACTGATCAGCATGCATTTTGATGATCATATAAATATATATTTTTCTGGAAGTGTTTTTTATGCTGATTTCAAAAATGTAAAGCATTTTTGCACACCACATACACTTTTTTTACAAATATTATTTTTAATTAATTTTATTCTTAAATCATAAATTACTTTATAATAGTAATACTAGATGGCGCCACCAAATTTTTTAGGAATTGATTCCATATGTATATACATTACATTAATTTAAATAAATGAGAAACTGTATTTAGTAAGCTGAAATTATTTATTAATATGATTTAATAATAATAAAAAAATTATTTATGTAAAATTAAAAAGAAAAAGCGAAATCCATAAATTTAATTTTGTAAAAAATATCTAAATTAATACTCGCTAGGTGGCAGCACCAAACAATGTTTGATCTAATGCATAGGTTTTAACAACAATAAATTTCTTTGTTTATTCACGTCTGTTTCTTTCGATTTGAAATATGTGATATATTTCACATCTTCTTTAATTGAATAATGGCTTCACGTAAATGTGTAAATGATACAGATATATTTTGTTACATTTGTGGAAATTATACTGTAGTAAAACAAAGGCAGGATATTACAGATTTTGTTAAAAATGCTTATTATGCTTATTTTGGTGTGAGACTGGGTGACCAAGATAAGACATGGGCCCCTCATAAAGTGTGTAGAACATGTGTTGAAGGATTACGACTTTGGTTGAAAGGCAAAAAGAAATGTATGCCTTTTGCTACTCCCATGGTATGGAGAGAACCTAGAAATCATCATGACGATTGTTATTTTTGCTTAGCTAATGTTCATGGGTATAGTTCGAAAAATAAAAAAGGAATTATATATCCTAACTTGCCTTCTGGAATAAGACCTATATTGCATAATGAAAGTCTTCCTGTTCCTTCTCCTCCAACCAATTTGGAAAGCATAAATGAACCAAATAATTCAGAAGATGATGAAAATCAAGAACAAGATGTGTATAAACCAGAAGTAAATGATAAAGCTCCAATTTTATTTAATCAGCATGAACTCAATGATTTGGTGCGCGATTTAAATTTGCCAAAAATAAAAGCTGAACTTTTTGGTTCTCGGCTTAAATCTAAGAACTTATTATTACCAGAGACACAATTCTCTTGGTACAGGCATCGTGAAAAAGAACTTGTTCCATACTTTTCTGAAAAGGATAATTTAGTATATTGCAATAACATAAAGGAAATAATGAATTTTTACGGTATCCTTTATAATGCATCAGAATGGAGATTTTTTATTGATTCCTCCAAGACAAGTTTAAAAGGGGTTTTGTTGCATAATGGAAACCAATATGCATCAATACCTATAGCCTACTCAGTTCATTTAAAGGAAACATATGGAAATCTTGAACTTTTGCTAGACCAGGTCAAATATAAAGATCATGAATGGTTGTTATGTGGTGATTTAAAAGTGATTGGAATGCTACTTGGACAACAATCAGGATACACAAAATTCCCATGTTTTCTGTGTGAGTGGGACAGCCGGGATAAAAAAAATCATTGGGAAAAGAAAGATTGGCCATCAAGAATATCATTATCCCCTGGAACAAAAAATGTAATTAAAGATCCCTTAGTCAATCCTAAAAATGTTTTGCTTCCACCTCTGCATATCAAATTAGGGATAATGAAACAATTTGTGAAAGCCCTAAATAAAGAAAATGAATGTTTTAAATATATTTGCAGCAAATTCCCTTCTATTACTGATGCTAAGCTTAAAGAAGGTATTTTTGTTGGGCCTCAGATACGAAAATTACTGACAGATAGTGAATTTGAAAAAACAATGAATGATTGTGGAAAGGAAGCATGGCTGAGCTTTAAATGTGTAGTGGAGAACTTTTTAGGAAATAAGAAAGACCCAAATTACAAAATTATAGTTGCAGATATGTTAGAAAAATTGAGATTACTTGGTTGCAACATGAGTATAAAATTACACTTTTTACATGCACATATCGAATTCTTTCCCGAAAATCTCGGAGCAGTGAATGAGGAACACGGTAAAAGGTTTCACCAAGACATCAAAGATATGGAAAAACGGTACCAAGGCAAGTGGAATAAAAATATGATGGCAGATTACTGCTGGATGTTAAAGAGAGATCTTTGTGCTAGTGGACGAAAAGCAACTAAAAGGAATTTTTCTCAAACTAATTGATTTTTTTAATATTAATCAAATTTGTCCATATTTAAATATATTGTAAGTATAATTATTATGTCTATACTTTAATTTTTCATACATTAATTTTTTAATACATATCCTAGTCTGTATTAATTATTTACCTTTGAATAATAATTTTTTTTTATAAATTTATATAAGTGAAAGTTAAAAAATCATATGTTTTTATAAATTTACAAATTGTTAATTTGTAAAAAATCCTGATGTGATATGCAAATTTCGACTTTACTTTTGAAATCAGCTTAAAAAATTGATCTAAAATCACCTATTCATTTTTAATCATCAAAAAAAAGTTTCAATATGCAGATCAGTGTACCGTATTTTCGGGCGTATGCGCCGCACCCACCGTAAGCGTCGCACCTCCGAAAATGCATTAAAATAAAACAAATATTCATCAGAAGCGCCGCACCGCCGTATGCGCCGCACTTACAAAAATACATCAAAATGTTAAAAAATGCGTTATATTTAGTGTTTTTTCGCGCTTTTTTTTTAACATTTGTAAAATAAATCAAGTTTTAAATTTAGTATATTTTGTATATTTTTTATGATAAAATTAAATTTGAATTAGCAGCCTTTTTTGCGATTTTTTAATACGTTTTTTATAGTTTGTAACGATGTTTGCAGGGATTTATCGCGATATTTGACAAAATTTGCAAGGTTTTATCGCGATATTTAACGAATTTGCAGAGCTTTTTCGCGATACTTGAAAAAATTTGCGTGTTTTATGGGGATGAGAAAGGGATGAATCATGATGAATTGAATGAATTATGAATATTTGAATGGAACAATGTAAGCTTGTTCTGGATGGCCTAGTTGCATATCAACCGTACGTCCAGTCTGGAGGTGGTTCGTCAATGTGAGACATTAGGGATATTTGAATGACAAATGAATCATGAAATTTGATACTTGAAACAATACTTGAAAAAAATGCGTTAAAAAAAAAAAAAAAGGACGTAAATTCTGTCGAAAATGCGCAGAAAAAGGAGAAACTTGTAAAAAAAGAATGAAATTTATTAAAAAAATCTCGAAAAAACAAACATTTCATCAAAGATTCATGATCCATTCATTTCATCATGATTCACACCATTCTCATTCGCCTTTGAGAACGGATTGAATCATGATGAAATGAATGAATCGTGAATCTTTGATGAAATGTTCGTTTTTTGAGTTTTTTTAATAGATTTCATGCTTTTTTTTCAAATTTCTCATTTTTTCTGCGTTTTTTCGCCTGAATTTACGTGTCTTTTCGTTTTTTGCCGTTTATTCATAGATACAACATATTTGCGTTTTTTCTAACATTTTTTTTTTTTACAATTCTTTTGGCCGTTCTTTTTGGCGAACCTTCGAGAAATTCACGATTTTTCCTCGATCTTTTGACATAATTTGTGTTTTTAGAGATTTTTTGACATATTTCGCTTTTTTACTGCAATCTTTCGTCGAAATGTGGGTTTTTTAGCGTTACTTCGGCGAAATTTATTCATTTCCCGCGAACCTTTTATAAAAGTCGTGTTTTTTTCTCCCGATCCTTTGATAAAATTCTTGCTTTTTCTGCGAATGATTGACAGAAATTAGGCTATCATTTGTCGAAATTTGCGATATTTTTCATGCTTTGCATTTTCTTCCTGATGACTGACTTTTCACAATTTTCAGAAAAATTCCAATCAGAATCACCTCTGTCATGAATATCTCTGCAAGGGGGGAAAAATCTATCGTATCCACCGCCCCGGTAGAAGCGCCGCAGTAAGCATAATTTTAACTTTTAAACTCGTATGCGCCGCGGCGCTTACACCCGAAAATACGGTAATAACAAAATTATAGCACTGCTATCTGGAATATGAATGAAAAGTTTGTTGTATGAGAAGTCTGTAGAAAAAACACTAAGCTACAACTTTGACTCTTGTACTATAGTACAAAGTCCCAAATCCGGACATCCAAAATTCAGAGCTCTTCAAAATCTGGACATTTTGCTAACAGGCTATATGTATGTATATATATATATAACCGTTAAATACCATTACCCCCCCCCCCCCCCCCAAAACGTGACGGAAAATCGTAAAATAATTAGAGGGGTTCGCTTACACGGGATTTTTCTGTGATCGTTTCACAAAATTTGCATTTTTTGCTAGATATCAGCAGGATTTTTTCGCGATATTTGATGAAATTTACAGGGTTTTATCGCGATATTTGACGAATTTGCAGAGTTTTTTTAACGATACTTGAAAAAATTTGCGTTTTTTTTATGGGGATGAATCTATCAAGAATGAGGTTAACTGCAAACCACATTCACTTTAAACAACTTAACACGCTAGCAGAGTCATTTAAACCAGCGCTTGTGGAAACAAATGCAAATTTATGCTTATGAGAAGCCACTTATTGAAACTGCAGTATGAAAGATGTAGCTATGCAAAAGTGTAATTAAACTAAGTTAAGCAATGAAGAAACAGTTCTTAAAATATAACAATCCACAGTTTATTTATTCGTTGGAGACAGACAGACGTAAAAATAGATGATAACTTTTAGACAGCCAGGTAATTAAACTTTCACAGATCCAAAGCATAACTTTTAAAAAAAGTGTCCAGCACTATGGGAAAATTACTTTATGAAATAGGTCTTGAAAAACAAACTATTATAATTTAATTTAAGACAGAAGACCATATTTACCAACGCCGTATTTTCCTGAGATGAGATGACTGTAAAAGGGTCTTATTTTAAAAACAAGGAAAGCTGAAGAGCTTCCCATTTTTCTAGAGAGGTTAAAAACCTTTTTAAAAACAAGCGAAGTTGAAAGAGATTTCACCGGTATTTATACTCTGAGGGAACAGGCACGTGCCGAAACAACGCCCTCTTACTAGAACAATCTAGGATCAGTCCACTATACGGATAGGGATAACGGGAGTGACGCGATCGACGTAACGAGATCGCGACGCCATCTATGGACGTATCGGCATACTACGCCATAAGGAAAAGTTTACTTACGATGATAGGTCGTTTATCGGAAGTTTATTAAAACCGGCAGTTGATAATTAGATTTAAACAGATGAAAACTTTAAATGGATTAGAGGAATGGGACCTGGCTAATAAAAGGTAAGTTTTATTTAAAAATATTGATAAAAACCGAATGATTAAAATAAAATAAAAGATGTTATTTATATACTGAAAAGACTTTAATGAGGCAATGAGACCAAAAGGGTTAAAGCTTGTTTAACACTAGACAACAAAGCCCCCCCTCTCATTGTCTCATGTCAAAGACCACAAAATAAACGTCAAAGAACGTTTAGGTCTGACATATAAGGGTCTGAGAGCCCACAGAAGTCTAACATATCTAAACACAGAAAAAATTTAAATCCGATACTTTAACCACAAAAAAAAATTAAGTTCAAAAGAAATTTCAAATTGGATTGCTATAAAAACATGGTTTTCAAACCTCAAAACAAATTGCCTAAACTAGTTAATAGTTAACCCTTCAACAATCAAAAACATTTTAAACTCGCATCTCATCATCCCATCGATGACAAACAAGCCTAATTTCGCAAAACTTCGCAGAGAATATAAAATCTCCACTAACTTTAACAATTACTATTAAATTTAAACCTCAAAAATTCAAAAACTTTAAATAACTCTGAACTTCAAGAAAGTTCAAAAAAATTTGAATAAATTTAAACGCCAAAAAGTTAGTCAAAAGTTAAATGCCCGATAAGGTAAGAAAATTTAAAACTTTACCTATCAGACAAAAAAAAAAAAAAAAATAGGACATGATTAAACCCCCCTAAAAAAAAATTTCTCACTAAATAGAAAAACCATAGTAACTGGACTTGACAGAAGTTCGTTACATTTTAAACATATTTAAATACAATGAATATAACAATAAATACGTACCATTACAGAAAAATTAGAACCTTCTATTTGAAGGACTAATTCAGCTTACACATTCACCAGCTTGACCTCTAACTCCATTCATTTCAATATTACAATAATTAACAAAAATTGAAACTTTAATTACAATATTTTTTCACAAAAAAAATTTCTTTCTTCGTTAAATCAGTCCAAAAGCAAGATTCAGCATCTGATCAAAAACGGGACACTACGAGCTGTTCAGACTTACATCTCTTGCAGCAATACATTCAAAATTCTTCCATTCTTCCCAGCGCTAGGATTCTTTTCTCATTTACACACATTTAAGCATATCAGATGCCTGTTAAAGAAACAGATATTAATATCACAGAAAAATAAAAAAACTTAATAAAAGATCGTGACTTTAAAAGATGGATAACTAATCTTCAAAACTAGATTGATCATAAACTGGTTAATCCAGAAAAACTGTTCTAGCAAACATAACTTTATAGTTTCACTCATGCTAATTCCATCACAAAAATTTGCTCAAGGCCTTGAGACTTCACTCTCATTCATAACGAGAGGTCAAGTGGCATGATGCTGGTAAGAATAACATGCTAGAATTTATTTCAAAAACATCTTATTAACATGTTAAATCTTTAAAACAGTAGAATAATTGGTACGTTAACTTATGTATAAACACTGTACAAACAATTAAGAATCAATATTGAAAATACTTTTAACAAATTTCAATAGATCAAACTTGGTCAACGGTTTAGTAAAAACATCCGCAAGATTACATCTGCTACGCACAAAACTTAATTGAAAAGCATCCTGATATATTAAATCCCTGATAAAAAAAAGTTTAACATCTATATGCTTACTACGATAATTCTCAATTGGAGATTTGACAAAGTCGATAGCTGCCTGGTTATCCACTTTAAGTATCGAACTACTACCAACATCACGAGTGATCTGCTTACTCCGGCATTCCTGCATGATCCGGTCAAACCAAACCAGGTTTTTGGCAGCCTCAGTCAAAGCGAC
Organism: Maratus speculifer; assembly: GCA_964019185.1. Taxonomy (NCBI): domain Eukaryota; kingdom Metazoa; phylum Arthropoda; class Arachnida; order Araneae; family Salticidae; genus Maratus; species Maratus speculifer. Next base: position 339,366,839 of record OZ025296.1, on the reverse strand, counting down.
GAACTCCGATTCCATCGTTGACAGGCTAACGCACTTTTCCTTGAAAGTACGCCAGTCAACGGGGGAGTCGTCTAACATGACTATCTGGCCGCCAACCGATGTTCGGTCATCGCGGTTCGCAGCAAAATCTGCGTCAGAGTAAGCGACCAAAGTCCCCTGATTACATCGTAATCGGAGATGGTAATGCCGAGTTAACTTAACATAACCAAGCAACCTCAGTAAACCTTTCCAATGAGCAGGGACAGGATTAACCTGAAATTGACTAAAAATATTAACAGCGTAGCAGATGTCTGGACGAGACCTATTAGCAAGAAAGGATAAACAGCCGAGAACATTACGATATGGAAATTTAGACATATTCCTAATATCTTCATCTGAAGTGGGGCAATCCACCTTAGAAAACACTACACCCTTACTAATTGGGAGAGTTGACAGAGGAATATAAAACTTTTTAAAACGTTCACAAATCTCATCTATATAACTAGATTGATGGATTTCCAGTGAATCCTCCCCCTCGACAAACTCAACCCCCAAGAGTTTCTTAGTTTTTCCAAGGATTTTTAAATCAAAATGATTTCTTAACAAATTTAAAACCCTATCAATATTAATTTTACGTTTACCAAAAATAATAATGTCATCAACATACAAAAGCAAAACAACTTCAGAATTAAAAACATAAACGCAATTACAAGCTTCTAATTTTACAAAACCAATTTCTAACAAAATTTTATTTATTTCGAAAAACCAGACCCTCCCACTTTGATGTAACCCATACAACGCGCGATCTAGTTTGCAGAAAAGATGATTTTTACCAGGGACTTCGAACCCGGGAGGTTGGGACATATAAACGTCTTCTCTCAATGGAGCGTACAGGTAGGCGCTTGTGACATCGCATTGAATATGGTGCCACTTGCAATACGAAACCAAGAGAGAGAAAAATAGTCGGATCACCCCAAAGTTAACCACAGGGCTAAAGGTTTCGTCATACGACTCACCTTTCACCTGTTTAAAGCCCTGGGCAACAAGCCGAGCTTTGTAGCGGGCGATCCTCCCAAACTCATCTCTCTTGATCGTATAAACCCACCGACACCCCACTGGAGTTACGTTAGCAGGTAATTTCGCTAAATGCCAAACCCCCCGTTCGGACATCACCTGTATTTCTTTATTCATCGCATCAAACCACATCGCACGTTGTCGTGATTTACAAGCCTGCCTATATGTTCTAGGAATCTCCTCGCCGTCTAGTCATGCACAAGGTTGCAAATGACTTGACTCTGGATCATCGGAATCATTTTCTAAAACTGTATCAACTGGAACTATACCTGAATAATGATTTGATGATTTAAAATCAAAAAGATCAGGATTAAAACGTATATTCTGCCTGTCACAATATCTTTCGATATCATGTAATGATCTCAAACGCGTAGATTGATCCTTTTCATAATAATAGATATCTACTTTATTTCCTGTTTTTCGTGGAACAGCACGACGCTCCCACCTAACATCTCGTAATGAGGAAATAGATTGAGAACTGTCATTGCTATCGGACTCGGAATCAACCTCTTCATCCTCACTGACCTGGGAATCTTGTGAAATATTGGAGGGACTTGGATTCATTCCTGAGTCTACCTCAGCAATTTCATCATCACGATTAGCACCAGGATCAGTGGGAAAAAGAATGTAATTTTCCGGGCCCATCACGACTCCTCTGCGCCCAAAATCATTACTAGAGTTCTCATCAAACGAAACATTTATAGAAAAAGTTACATGCTTTTTATTAACATTGGGAATTCGAGGAAAAACCTGATAAACGCCATTTTCAAGAAAGGCACTAAATAGGTACTCGCCCTCTCGGGATATTTCCACTGCACCTTGACCACCACGAAAAATACAACCATTTTTGTCCAGTTGTGGACCAGAGATTAAATTACGCCTTAAGCGGCTAGAATACACATTACATTAGTAAGAGTAACAATTCTATTACCAAAACGAAGTTTTACTTCACCCTTCCCTTCAATTGGGAATGAAATTCCCCTGACAGCAACAGTCATCTTTTCCTCATTTAAAGGTTTAAATACAGTAAACAAATTTTTATCACGACAAAAATGGTGGGACGCACCTGAATCAAAGATCCAGGTGGCCCCTTTACCAAAATTACTTAAATTTGCCTGAGAAACAAAATACAAAGATGACTTACGTGTGCTGCCACTGGGACTTCGCTTAGAGACAGGTCTTTTTCGATGATGGTTGTTCCGTTCAACATTCCTCCTTCGGTCACAGGATAATCTGTCTGCACTCCTCCGGTCACAGGGGTCAGCAGCAGATGACGAGTCATCATCAGAGTAATCTCTATGCCTTCCACCTTCGGACGAAGAACCTCGGTCAAGAGATGAGGGGCGACGATTTGGAGAAAGTTCACTTGAAAAATAACGATTTCTGCCTTTTCCAGTCCTCTGGTACTGTTGTTTTAATGGTACATTACAGTGGGATCTGACATGGCCTAATCCATTGCAATTCCAACATCTAACTTGTTTACGAAATGGAAATTTCTTTACTTTAGTCATCTGGATTTCAGGGACAATTTTTCCATTATCCATATCTCTGACTTTTAATCTTGTTTCCTCTGCGACTAATTCCGTAACAATTTCATCAAAAACAAATTTACTTTCTTCCCATCTTAAAATATTTTGAACAATACTATCAAAATTTCTGGGCAGGTAACGAAGGAGCTGAAAGCTTGTATATTTTTCGTTAAACGTTGGATCAATGGACTTAATCTCATTTGAAACACGAAGTAGGCGTGATGCATAAAGATTTATTCCTTCATTTTCGGCAATCTTACACTCCATCAGATCGCTAAAAATTTTCATGTGGTACGATCTGGAGTCGGGACAAAAATTATTCTTCAATTTCTTCCATGCATCTACGGGGTCATTACAGCCTTCTATTATTCTTCGATAATCAGGTTCAATATTTAAATAGAGAATTGAAAGAACTTGGTTTGCTTTTTGATTAAACGCTTCTATATCAGCTTCAGTTACAGTTGTACTTTTTATTGGTCTGACCTTTGATTTCTCGATAATCTCCCATAGATTTTTCTCTAATAAAACATACTTGATGTCGGTGCACCAATTTGCATAGTTCCGTGAGTTTAATTTCTCAATATGAATTATAGCAGCCATCATCTTAAAAAAAATCTTTTTTTTTTCTTCTCTATTATCTGATAATCAAAAAAAAATTTCAATTCATAAACATCTATCCTTAAAATCAATCACCATCAGGATTTCATTTTCAAAAACTTTCTATCTGCCCCCCCAACTTTTGCACTCAAACGATCTATAAACTTTACTATACTGCATATTTAAATTCTTTTGGGCTTACTCCATAGCTTTTCAGCCCATAACCTATCAAGAATGAGGTTAACTGCAAACCACATTCACTTTAAACAACTTAACACGCTAGCAGAGTCATTTAAACCAGCGCTTGTGGAAACAAATGCAAATTTATGCTTATGAGAAGCCACTTATTGAAACTGCAGTATGAAAGATGTAGCTATGCAAAAGTGTAATTAAACTAAGTTAAGCAATGAAGAAACAGTTCTTAAAATATAACAATCCACAGTTTATTTATTCGTTGGAGACAGACAGACGTAAAAATAGATGATAACTTTTAGACAGCCAGGTAATTAAACTTTCACAGATCCAAAGCATAACTTTTAAAAAAAGTGTCCAGCACTATGGGAAAATTACTTTATGAAATAGGTCTTGAAAAACAAACTATTATAATTTAATTTAAGACAGAAGACCATATTTACCAACGCCGTATTTTCCTGAGATGAGATGACTGTAAAAGGGTCTTATTTTAAAAACAAGGAAAGCTGAAGAGCTTCCCATTTTTCTAGAGAGGTTAAAAACCTTTTTAAAAACAAGCGAAGTTGAAAGAGATTTCACCGGTATTTATACTCTGAGGGAACAGGCACGTGCCGAAACAACGCCCTCTTACTAGAACAATCTAGGATCAGTCCACTATACGGATAGGGATGACGGGAGTGACGCGATCGACGTAACGAGATCGCGACGCCATCTACGGACGTATCGGCATACTACGCCATAAGGAAAAGTTTACTTACGATGATAGGTCGTTTATCGGAAGTTTATTAAAACCGGCAGTTGATAATTAGATTTAAACAGATGAAAACTTTAAATGGATTAGAGGAATGGGACCTGGCTAATAAAAGGTAAGTTTTATTTAAAAATATTGATAAAAACCGAATGATTAAAATAAAATAAAAGATGTTATTTATATACTGAAAAGACTTTAATGAGGCAATGAGACCAAAAGGGTTAAAGCTTGTTTAACACTAGACAACAGAATCACGATGAAATGAATGAATCATGAATCCTTGAATGAATTATGAATTTTGATACTTAAAGCAATACTTGAAAGAATTTTCGTTTTTTTTTTTTTAAACGTAAATTCTGTCGAAAACACGCAGAAAAAAGGTGAATTTTGTAAAAAAAAAAAAAGCCAAAAAGCATGAAATCTATTAAAAAATCTAAAAAGGTATACAGTAGACTCCCTTAAATCCGCACAGCTTGGGACCAGAGGTTTTGCAGATTTTAGAATTTTGCGGATTTCTGGTCATTGCTTTGTTACATTTTTTTAAAAAATAATTTGAATGTAATTAATAATGAAATCAAAAGTACAATGAATGCATACAACATACTAAAATATTAAAATAAGTAATAAACTAAAATAATAAAAAATTAGATATTTTTAAAAATGATTAAAATGCTAAAAGGAAATATCAAGTTAATAATCAATAATCTACAATTAAATATTCATTATAAAAGAGGAAATGTGTTTTCCCATTATTATTTAATGAAACTTGCCTCATAAAGGTACATTACTAATTCACATCAGGATCATAAAATAATGAAACTTTATTTCCGGTTTAGCCAGACTTAATAACCAAAAAAGCTTGATTAATACATAAATATGTTTGGTAAGATTGTGATTACCAATGATATTAGCAATATCTTTATTTTTTCAGAAATAAATTATTCTTTCTTCATAAAAAAACATGAATTCAATAACCTTAACAAAAATTATAAATTAAAAAATGTATAGAATCGATATAAAACTGAAAAAATCAATTTTTGCACCTACATCTGAATTGAATGTTTCATTGTTTACACCCGTAAAATATGTGCGGATTTTAGAGAGTTGCGGATTTTAGGAGTGCGGATTTGAGGGAGTCTACTGTATTTAATAAAAGATTCATGATTCATTCATTTCATCATGATTCATTCCGTTCTCAATCGCCTTCATTTCCGGATTTCAGAATTCCGGATAATAGGTCCTCTACTGTATATAAAAAAATGACCTAAACCCACTATATCTAATATTTATTGCTGAAATAAAACATTAAAAGTAGAAAATATTTGTATCCCCTAATTTGTTGGTCTTAAATTATAAAGAAAAATGAGAAAATGTCACTCGATTTTTTTGAAAAAAACCAATTGGTTTTTTTTGAGAAAAAAACCAGTTGGTTTAAACCAATTGGTTTTAACCGTGTCAACCCTGAGTCTGTGTATAGTAAATTTCCCTCGCAATTGGTTATTAATATCTAGTTTTTAAAAAAATCAATCATCTCTGTTTCTTTAGCCCTCTCATCAGTTTCATTAGCATAACAAAGTAAATAGTTCTTACTATCTGAATTCTCTGAAATTTTAATAGTTTATAAATAAAACTCTGTATCTGAGTCTCTTTAAAATTTCTTCAGAAAAAAAAAATAATTGTATATTTACTAGTGACAACATCAGCCGAAACTGCACACTCAGATTTTTTAACACAGTAAAACATTATTTAGTAAACCTGCTCATTTTTCATACATTTATTATTTTTTAATTTCGATTACAAGCTATTGTATACAATGTTGTTTGTCATATTTTCTGAAAAGAATTTTTTTTTACATTACAGGGATGAGATTCTTCAGACTTTAGTCTGAATTTCAGACTTTTCTTCAATTTTTAAAGAAATGTCAATTAAATTTTTGGGAAAATTTTATATTTTCCTTAGTTTTTTACTTTTGTTTTTGTACTTTGATATAATATGCCATTTTTTTCTGAATTCCTTTTAATGTTCTAAGTTTTTTAATAAGCTTCCCGTAGTATTATTATTTTGTCTTTTAAAAAACACTTAAATTTTTATTTTTTATTATTTTTCCTTAAATCTTCATTCTTAGTGGTTGGCTTGCTGCACTTTTAACAATCAATTATGATAAATTTAATTCCTTAAAAACTTATTTTTGTTCAAAAAAAAAAAAAAAAAAAAAAAGAGAGAGAGAGAGAGTGGGAACTCTATTCTATCATATCCTTAATGTGGTTGCAATTATTTTGATTTGCTGTTTCAAGAAAAGTATCTACTATTTTTAAAATTACAATTAAAAAATATTCATGTCAGTGGTTTTATTAATGCCTTGGTAAACATCTTGGTAAAATAGATTTTTCAATGCAGTAACTAAATAATTTCTGTCTAATTCTTTCTAACAGTTTCTTTTTAATTTGCTTAAAGGTAAATTGTATGTAATATATAATACCAATTATAATATTTATTCTGCTTGAAATTCATAAGTATTATTGCTCAAATGTCGTTCACGTAGTTTTCAGATTTTTTACTTTTTTGTCTATCTTATCCCTGATATTAAGAACTCTGCAAATTATAAGCCAAAAGTTTGGCAAAATTTGGGACTGTTTCTATGAAAACCTTAATTTCTCTACGAGTATGCATGCCATCCTCATAAAAATGAGCACAGTTTATTACACTAAGCCATATAATAATAATCTACAGTTTGAACGCTTTTACTAGTTAGTTTTAATAAAGTTATCCAAAAGATATTTGTTCTTTTCAATTTGTCGATGTTTTCTTATCAGGGCTCATACTCATTATTGGATAATAAGATTCCTGGGAAAATCGGGAGATAGAGTTTTGGTTCTTAAAATCAGGGGAATCTCAGGGAATAATACAAAAAATTTCCAAACCTGAGAAAATCTGGCTAAATTACTGATTATCCTGGGAAATTGAGAGTAATTGCTGCTGTCAGTGTGCTTTATGATATGAGGTCTGTCGGCATCCTCTCAGTCACTAGACACACTTTCTAATATTGTGAGGTTTGGCAATAGTTAAAGAGGAACTTAAGTAAAATGAAGCACATTTTTAAACTGATATTGGCACTTGTAGTCTTCATATCATATAGTTCATAACTCTTTTCAGAGAGGTACTAAGATCATAAAGTGGAAATTAAATTCTTGCAGCAAGCTACAAAGTTTTTAAGGACTGCTCCACAAGGCATACTGACTTCATCATTGTATTACACAAATTAATGTTTTACTTTTAAAGTTTTGTTCTTATTGTTTATACAGGTGTTGTATAAAATTTATTTTTCAGGTTACCTTGCTTTTATTCTATTTTGAGAAGGTAGGGGTTCTGTAATACTGTTTTTTAAAACATGTTAATTGTTGACATGGAAAAATTGTATATCCCAGAAAATACATCAAGGGGATTCTTAGGGGATTTTTCCTTTGAAAATGAGTATGAATCTTGCCTATGGGGTTTTGGGACAAAAATCTTCACAGAAATATGACTTGTACTATTTTGTTTACACATCTGGAGTTTCAGGATGATTCCTCATGTTTTTTGATGACAAAACATATAAAATCCCAAATGGCGGGTTTACCTTTTGTCATGTAGTATAGATGTCATGTTAATTAGAATTAATTTTCTTTGAAGAAAGAGTAATGTGTTGTTCATTTCTATATGGTTTAATTAGACAGAATATTTTAATTTTTTAAGCAGTGCAGATTTGCTACATTATCAGGGTCCCTATGCTACTGGAAAACAGGGAAATGTCAGAGAAAATGACAAGTGCTCAAAAAGTCATTAAAATCAGGAAAATTGGAAAAAAAAAATTTCTAAAATCTGGAAAAGTCAGGGAATTTCTTTTGTGTGTGCATGCTATCATGTGATAAAATTTTCTTGAGTTCCAAAGTCCTCTGCAAAAAAATTAAGATTTTTCACTTGCTAATAGAATTTTTCATAAATTCACATTTTTAACATAAAGATCTTTTAGCTATACAAGTTTGTCGAATATTTAAATAAGCAAGTTATGAAGTAACTTAAAAAGAAATGGAAAAAAGGAAAGTTGTAGCTGAATTTAAAATGTTAAAAGACAAAAAACTTAAACTTACACAACAAATTGCTTCTGAAATAACACAAATAAAATGATATAATGAGCAGAATTGTCTAAAAAAAGTATTAGAACTTTTAATATGTATTATAAATTTAGTATATGAATATTGAGACTAGGTCAGAATTTTTATTTATAAATTTGCTAAATCAGTGTAAACACCAAATTTATAAATAAAAATTCTGAGCTTGTCTCAATATTCATATAGTAAACCACAGTGTAAAGTCCACTCTTAATTATAAATTTAGTTATTAGATTAAAAAGTTACTTTGAATTCATCTGAATTGTATTTTAGTGAGGATTTTTTAAAATTTACTTGTTTTTATTTTATTATCATATTATTTATATTTTAAATATCAAATGATATAGATTTTTAGTTTTTAATGTATAAGTTATTTACATTTTCAGAGATAAATTTGCACTTTATTGTTATTGATTTATCAATCCCTTTTGCTGTATATTCGAACTCCTAAAAATGTCGTGAATTGTTGGTCATGGAATTGTGGGAAATATGGCCTTGGAAAACCTGGAAAAGTCAGGGAATTTTGTTATCCAAATAGAATATGAAGCCAGATTATCTATCTATACATATGTAAAATAGTTTGTCGTGACCAGTTGATAATCAACACGTAGCCCAAACTGCTAAACCTAGAAGCATAGAAATATACTTCTTATGATGTAAGCATGCACTAAGACAGAATTTTTGAATAATTCACTCTTTAAAAGGATTAAATGGGGAGCCGAAAATTGTAGAACATCTTGCTATATCTCAGCAGCGATTGTAGGTAGGAGCATAAAAGTGCAGAGTATAAATCTACTAAAAAAAAGATGAAACACATATTTTAGCAATTTTACACCCCCCCCCCCCCCCCCCAAACTCCTTAAGAGAACTAAAAAACATTTTAGAACATTTGGATAATCTCATCAGCCATTTTAAGTAGGAGCATGAAATAGAAGAAAATAAATCTACTAAAAAATTAAACATGTGTTTCAGCTATTTTAAAATTTTTATCCCTGGGGGGGGGGGGGGGTCAGAAAATTAAAGTAGACATAAAAAATTTCAAAATTTTTTTGGACCTATCATGTGATACACCATCTTAAAGCCCTTGGATTACCCTTTCAGATTATGGTCTGTTATTTCTTCCTCCCTAATTGGACCTCCTGTATATGGGCATTTTTTGAACTTTTTTTAAACGTAATTTAATGTATTCTAGCAAAAGGTCTTCTATTAATAGAGGAATTATGAAACTGATTTTAACTGACATAGATAAAATCAAAAAAATATATTGATCCCATTCTTCATTTTATTTCCTGTTTTTTGCTGCAAAGGGGGCTTTTAATTCTTATTTCTTTAACTACTTTGCTGCTAATAGCCAACAAATTCTAATTTTTAAAATTCCTTTATCCTTTTATACTTATTTTATTATTTTATTTTATTCTCTTACTCTACCATTTGTAACCAGGGAATACCATCACATGACTTTTTCACAATTGTGGCTCCCTTATAGCCTTTCTTTGGTTTGTTGGTTTTTAATTCCTTCTGTTTTTAGTTTTCATGTTTTTACTAAAATCAACTTCATGAGCATGTAAAAACAATGATTTTTATAAATGATTGTAGAACATCTCAAGCATTGATTCCAGTAAGTAATTGATGACTGTGTTTTGATCAATGTGCATCAGTTTGTTTTTAATGTTGAAGATTTTTATCTACTGATATACCATCTTTGTAAGGTCCTCACTAATGCCAAGTCCATTCCATTCATACTTTAGGGAATAGCATATGAGACCAAGATTGCTTCTACATATTCATGTGAATGATTATTAAATATCGTTTTCTATTTTTTGTTCCGAATAAAATTTTATTTTAAATTTATTAGATTGTGCACCTTCTATCAGTTCTCGGAATAACTTTTCCAAAGTTTATATTTTCTCCTACATTTTTGTGAATTTTAATAAAAGCACGTCTTTTTTCTTATATTTATGGCTAAAACATAGTTATAACGATTATTTGTCATCTGACTTGGAGGCTATATGAGAAATTCGCCAATTGTAACAACCTAAATATTCAGGGCACATGTATGTCATATACTCATTGGGATTTACTTGGCGTCAAAATGGCGTTATTTTGCCTAATGTGGTAACCCTGATATTGTTGCTTATTTTTTGATAAACTGTTTACCTTAATTTTTATTTTTTTTGAAATTATATAAAATGTCCTTTGTTCTATAGTTATTAGTTTTTTTAAAATTTAATATATTTAAAAATTGTTTTATTTATTGTTATTTTTTTAAATAATAGAAAATAATTATAAATCTATATTTAACCAGTATTCGAAAATGAGGTTTTCGCCAAATTGACGTTGGCAAAAAAAAATTTCCAAACCTTATGCGTATATGATATTTGCGCCATGTTCATATCCAATGCATGCAAATGATATAAATAAATAATGTACACAATAATGTAAAGAAACAATTTTTAAAAAATTGCTAATCTGGTATGTTTTAAAATCATGCCATGTTGCCATTACTTCAAAAAAGATTAAGTTATGCTATATTGCGAGTGAAAAGTTATTGAGTTAATTTTAATAATCATACTTTTAAATCGTCTTTTTTATTGTACTTGTCTTTTTATAACTTATTTCGTGTAACAGAATTACAATGTAATATTTAAAAACACATAATTCAATTACAGAAACAAAAAGGTATTCTCCCCCAAAAATTCGACACATCTAGGGTTATTTAATAAACAAACGCATCTCGAGATGGTACGAACTTCCCCATTTTTGACATGGACTCGCTCTTTTCACCCACGCACAGTTCTGTCCAGGTTTCTATCAAATGTGGTTCATCAGTATTGGTAAATTTTCGAGAATTGTCCATGACTAGCCATATAAAAACAGCAACTTAAAGGAGAAGCATGAAATTCACAATAACAAATTTTTTATTAAAATGTAACAAAAACTCTAAATTTCAATATTAGCAGTTTTTTTTTTTTTTAATTTGGCAGTATAATAACATTGTTAAAACAGCAGAAATGTGTAAGGAAGCTGTTCTTACATGTGACATGGACCTGTTTATTTTTAATAGTAAGGGAAAAACTGTTTTTACTTTTCGATCTTTTTCTTTTATCTTTTCTGCTTGGCTTGCAGCTCAATAATTTCTTTTTTCTTACGCTCAAATTATGCCAACTTGGTTACACATTCAAAGAATTCTTTTTATGTGTGAAATAATAGTAATAATTGAATTTAAATTGTTTCTCTTTCTCTCGAAAGAGGAAATACATTATTATTTAGAGGATTATTTAGTTTTTAATTCTAAAAATTTTAATTTATGTTTTAATTTTTAATAGACTTTAACATAAAAAGTTAGTTTTGAGGAAAGTTTTAAGAAAATTCTATTTAAATTCATAAGCTTTCTCCCTATCTTTGCCAGTATTTGCCATTGTCAAAAGGGAGGGGAGGGGGAGGCTTATTTTTGGAATTTTAGTGAGTATATATAAATAAATCAACATTTGAATACATGATTTTGGGCTCTGGTGACTATGATTAAAATGCATTGAAATTTTCTGGAGAATTCATTTCTTCCGAGTGGCTGGTAATTGGTAGCTTCTTAATTTTTGTAATGGAAGTTAAAGAATATGTCAATAATTAATATACTTTAATTGAAATGTTGGTACTACTAGGTTATCCCGTCGACCAAAAAATTATCGCCAAACTATAAGTTTAAATGCCAATAATGGATGATCGTCAATGTCACGTTCAATGACATTAAATACGATTCACGTGTTTAAAATGTCTAAGTGATTTTTATTTTGACTTTTTATTTGTATTTTTATTAATATTCTACTAATTATTTGTCTTTTCGTTATTTAAAAAAAAATTATGTCAATATGTATAATTTGGCTGTTAGTTTGGCTATTTGTATAATTTGGCGAAATGGGTCGATGGGATAACAGAGTAGTACCGAAATGTTTTATTATCAACTTTTTTCCCAAAGTATATTCAAGTTATTTGTTGATAATCTGTAAAATATGATTAAAAATCAAAGTTATATATATATTTCAAAACAAGTTTATCAATATTTTTCTTATTCTATTTAGATTATAAATAGCTATTTTGATCTAATTGTCGAGAGAAGTAAGAAAGAGGAGGATTTGCCTTCAGTGTATGCGTTCAACACTTTTTTCTACAGTAGTTTAAAAAGCAAAGGTTACTCAGCAATTAGACGTTGGACTAGAAAAGTAGACATATTCAGTTTTGATCTTAATTTTGTGCCTATCCATTTAGGTGTTCACTGGTGCTTAGCTGTAAGTATACTTTTTAAAAATTGCTTTATTTCTACTTTACTTTATTATTTTATTTTTGCAACATTTGATTTAACTATGTAATGCAGCATCATAGCATTCCTATTTATGCATTTTCAGATATTTTCACAATTTTGTTTAATATCAATTCAGTATATAGTTTGGATGTATGACAGATTTTTTTTTGTGTCAATCTGCTACAAATCAAAATTCATTTGTGACTTTATAATCAGTTCTGTACAAAGCTAACTGTAATTTATATATATATATATATATATATATATATATATATATATATAAATAGAGTGAGAAGTGTAAAACCTAAGAAATAAACAAAATTTGATTTTACAAAGAAAATATGAAAAAAAGATATAATATAACAATAAATCTATTTCGCCATTTTTAAAAAGAAATGTGAACTGTAGTGATAGTTTTACACTCAAGCAAGCATTACTTTGTAACTAAATGTGTATCTTGTGTATTTATTTTTTAAAAAGTAAAAAGAAATGTGTAAATGTATGCTGTAGTTTTTTAAAAAATATACTGGTTTTTATTATTCATTATTTAATTATTATTAAAACAATAATTCATGCATTTCATTTTTGTTTTTCTAATGAAGACAGAGTTCTAGGATTAGATTAATTTTTAAACATGATTATTCAATTGATAAACCAATTATAACAGATGTAATTTTTCCATTTTTGAATTTTGGGTGAAAAAAAGTCCGGGCCAGGATTCGAACCAGGGATGTATTGGATGAAGCCGCCAATGCTCTACCAACTGAGCCATCCCGGACACGAACACTGGAGGACTATTTCACCCAGTGATCGTTGAGGTTAATTGTGTGAAATAGTCCTTCAGTGTTCGTGTCCGGGATAGCTCAGTTGGTAGAGCATTGGCGGCTTCATCCAATACATCCCTGGTTCAAATCCTGGCCCAGACATTTTTTCACCCAAAATTCAAAAATGGAAAAATTATATCTGTTAGAGTTCTAGGAGTCTGAGTTAAAGAAATGCAGGATTTTTCAAGTTTGACATCACTGTATTCATAAAAATAATTTTATGCTGTACAATTGTACATGATATGAGTGTTATAAAAACTTATATTTTAACTTATTTTATTTCAGGTTATTGATCATCGCTCAAAGAGAATTTGTTATTATGATTCAATGGGTAATGGTGAAGAAGTGTGTCTTGATATTCTTCAGTAAGACCAATTTTACCATTATATAATGCATTTATTCATTTTCTAAGTTTTTGTTTAGTATTTTTTGCCTCATACTATTTTTAATTTGATTTAATCAAAAAATAAAAAATTATTGCTATTTCTTTTTTTCATTCTAATTCTTACAATTTTTTTTCTTCATTTTGTCTATGATTTATTGTTTTTAATGTAAATTTGATTGCATTTTTCATATTATGAATGTTGTGTACTATTTTTAGTGCTGTTGTATGTTTTCAAAAATTTTAAGGTTTTTCTCACATTATTCTTCATTAGGCTTTATTCTTTAACATTTTTTTTTTAATGTACTTTTCAATTAAATTATTAATGTTTTTCAATAGCAATGTACGTGTACATATTAGTGACATATCTGAATTTTAAATTCATTATTATATATGCTGTATTAAAATTTTATAGTTTTTTAATCATAAAATAGAAAAATATAAGCAAATTTTGTTTTTTATGCCTTGAATTCTGACTTTCTGTAAATAAATATAAGTTATCCAGATCCGGTGTGAAAAAAGTTATTTTAGTGTAGCCTATTTATATTTTCACAGTTCATGGCCCGACCTGTACAAAAATCCATGAAATCTAGCTCAGCCCACCATGACTAAATTTTTACAATTCTGATTATTCTTAATATACATTTATGAATCCTTTTGAAGAACACTGCCTACATATTTATGATAGAATTTTAGATTTTTTTTTTTTAATTACTATAAGAGATGGAATGAATGTTTGGCTGGTATTTACTATTAACTTTATTCGGCTCTTTTGCTAAATATTTGACTGGCCGAATAATTGTAAGTTTATTAGATAAATGCCTTGGCTGAATGTTTAAAGATAGATATCTTGCTAAATAAATTCTGGATAAGAATTTTTTATTTTTTGCAATTTGTTTTCTTTAATTCACACGAGTTATTTTCTGACACATCCATGAAGTAAGTAGTTTTCAATTTTAATTACATAACTCAAATAAACGTTTTCTTCTATTATCCTGCAAAGCAAATTTATCTAGTGGTAAATTAGACAGTTAGATTTATTTTGGAGTCTATTTATTTACCCAGGGTTCATACTGACTCCTTGGACTCTTTAGAAACTACTTAGAAATGAAAACGTTCCCAAGTAGTACTTAAAACTACTTAGATAAACAAAATACTCCTTAGAAACTCCTTAAATTGTATTGCGGGTTTGCACACGAGCAATAGTGCTCGCGGAAAAAAAAAAAAAAAAAATCACAATTGTAAAACACACAGTAAACCTTTATCCACATCATTCGTCAAAAGCACAGCAGTGATTGGTTGGGATCATACTAATAGCCACCAATGTGATTTACTTTTCACGGACATAAGGGAAAGAATAATCCAGACACACCTGTAAGCTTCTAATATCAAATAGTGATTACCCCATTATTATTAATGGGGACTAATATCTTACAGGGATATTAATAATGGTGCTTTTTTTTTTTTTTTTTTTTTTTTTTTTTTCATTTTACTATGTATGCCATGGACAACATTCACCTTCAAAGAAAGTGATTGAGGTAAAGTGCCCTAAAGCTGACACCCAAAATACTGTTCTTAAAGCTGACATTTTAAAGTAAAACAAATATTTAAAGCATTATCAGTTTTCCAGATCCAAGATATGTTTGATTTAAGAAAAAAGAAAAAGTCATTCTAAATTATTTTAGAAAATTGGTAATGCTTTAAATATTTGTTAGATGTCAGCTTTAGAACACTTTACCTTATTGCTGCTCTAAAAGAATAAATTCAGAAGTTTTATTATTTTTCCGTGTATGTTGCATTAGCATTTTTTTTTTCTTTTTTTTACCCTTGAAATTTTTTTTTAAAAATGTATGTGATATACATAAATAAGTGTTTCGAGTTTGACTGATCTCTGTGTATATGACCATTGGTCACTGCATAAGAAAGTTGATTGTGTATTTATTTATTTAAACGTACAAAATCACCAAGGTTGTGAATTCTGTGCAATTTCAGCACCAGTAATTTGATTCTAATTGGAGAAAAATTTATTTGAAAAGTTCTTCTCTCCGAATGGGACATTAAAAATTAGGATGTGCAAGTGCATGCCACATAAATAACAACAAAAGTGGCAAGTCCTTAAAATTTTTAGCACTCCTTGGATTTTTTTCTTCCCAACTCTGTATGAACCCTGATTTATCACTAATTGACCAAAAATCTATTTAACCCATTATCTACCTAGTTATTTATCATAAAATTAGTTCACCTCAATAATTATTTTTATTAAAAACCAAAGCTATATTGTTATTGTAAAATAATAATAATGTGAAGTTTAGATATGTTTTTTCATTAAAACTGGTTTAACAAATCAATAGTTATAACTTTATTGAAAAATATTTACAAAAAATAATCAGATTAATTAATCAAAAATACTCCCACAGAACTATCACAATTCTCATCAAAGCAATGTATTGAAATGTATTATGATCCTCTGTGTAAATAAAGACATTTTCAGTCGAAAATATTTCATATAGCTATTTTTTTAATAAAATAAAAGCTGTACCTATTAAAATGATTAAGAAAATTACAACTTTTTGAAAATACCTAGACTAATTCTCTGCTGTATCTGAATTTGATTAAGAAGAGTATATTGTGTGGAAAGAAACAAGACTTTTATTAACAAACAGAGTAAATCAATTTTATATTAAATTTTCTTCAATGTGCCGTCAATGCATAAATGGTAAATGAAGAAAAAACTTTTGAGAGCAACACATAAAATATCATATAAAGGCATCCATCTTATTTCTAAAATTAGTTTTTTTTTTTTAATCTATTTTTAATGCAACCATTTTAAACTTTTTCTTAAAATTATGCTTGTAGAAATCAGTTAAGGGGACACAGTAACTTGAAATTAGTCAAAATATCGATTTTTATATATTATTTTAGGGTGTCAATGATTTTAATCATTTGATTTAAATCAACTGATTTTAAAAAAACATTCATTAAAATCAAAATTTTTCAAAATGTTTAAAATAACATAAAAAGTATTAAAATCTAAGATAAACATAATTTGGAAAGTTTCTACGGGTATTGTGACTTATGAATGCACAAAAAAGGATTTAAATAGTTGTTTCTAAGCTTAATTTGTAAATAAAAAATTGTAAAAAAGAAGTTTGTAAAATGCATAATTTTTATCTAATAAACATAAAAAGAATTTCATTTAAAAATGATATTTAAATCTAATATAACATACAATGTCATAATATCCTTTTAGTAACCAAATTATTAATTATTTTATATTAAAAAGAGACATAGCAAGTATAATAAATTTCTGCAAGTAAAAGAGTAAAATAGGCACATCTTTTTTTTTTTTCCCCCATTCTACTTTTGGAATGATAAATTTATACCAAATATTGCAACTAGAAAACAATGATAGATTGAAATTGGCTGAACCACTATTGTAAAATAATGTATAAGAGATATATATACATACACATATATATATATATATACACAGCCGAGTCTCTAACGAAATCCAACATTCCAGTAAAAAATTCGTTATATAGAGAAATTCGATGTATAGAGAATGATGTTAAAAATCGCATTTAATGTGTGAAATTTGAACAAATATTATTTTTGATCTTTTGAATTATGAATTTGAAATGTTTAAAAGTAAATATTAACCTAACATTTTATTTCTTAATTATTTAAGCAGTTTCAAAAAAGGGAACAGACATTTATTTGAAAGCTTAATGAAAATCAAATAAGGAAGACTTACATTAATATCAGATGAAGAAATCTATAATTTTTTGTTGTTTTGATTTTAAAGTTGTTACGCTCTCAAAAAAAAAAAAAAAAGAAAGAAAGAAAGAAAGAAATTGACGATAAATCGAAAATAAGTGATGAAAAATTGATTCCATATGATTTCGAAGCTTTTTAAAACTGAATAAATTAAGACCAATTTATGAAAAAATTCATTCTATGAAAATAGATATTTCGCTATATAGAGACTGTTTTTAATATAATCATGTGGAAAAGGGACCGTTCCTACTAAAAATTCATTATATAGAGAAATTTGATGTATGGAGTTTCGTTATAGAGAGACTCGACTGTGTATATATATATATATATATATACATATACACGTGGGCAGGGTTGGCACGTTTTTGACGCCTGGTGGTTTTCACCGGATTTTACCATGGTTTTTACCGTCATGTCAAAAACCTATTTTTTAATTGCTTGTTTTTATATTATAACAATAATTATTTTTTCATTCTATCTTTAGTATTAAGCTATTTTATGTGAAATATTCAGTTGCAAAAAGATTCTCAAGTATATTTATTCATAAAAACAAAAACAAAATCTGCATTAAAAAAAAAAAGATAAAACATTTAAGATTTTCTGTAAATGTAATAATAATTTTAAAGGTAAAAGATTTTTACTCATACAGTTATACATGTTAAAAAATATGCAATGTGTTATTTCTTTTAATTCACTTTAAATAATACCTGAATAAATTTTAAATAAAATGTAAGCAGGATATAAATAGTCTGACTTTATGGTAGCTTTAGTAATTTTTAATAAAAAAAAATTTCATGACTATTCAGGTAAAAATTTATACATAAAAATATAGGTGCTGGAATTGTCTATAAGACTCGAATTGTCTATAAAACTAGAATATATAAATTATTATTATACTCTGATTTTTCTTAAATATTGTTTTGTTATTCATTAAATTTTAAATCCAAAAGCTTTCAATTGAAATCGAGTTTTATCAAAATTTTATTTAAAAAAAAAAAAAAAAAAAAAAAAAAAAAAAAAAAAATAAGATTTTGTTTATTGAACTGAAAATAAAAATCATCTTTTAGTTGCATTTATGAAGTGAATAAGATAAGCATTTTGAAATACAGTAGACTCCCTCAAATCCACACAGCTTGGGACCAGAGGTTTTCTGGATTTCAGAATTTTGTGGATTTTTGTTTCATTGCTTTGTTTATACTTTTTAGATAGTAATTTGAATGTAATTAACAATGAAATCGAAACTATTATGAAGGCTTACAATATAATAAAATATTAAAATAAGTAATAAGCTAAAATAATAAAAATTTAGATAATTTTTAACATGATTAAGATAATAAAAGCAAAGGTCAAGTTAATAATCAATAATGTATGATAAAATATTTACTATAAAAATAAGATGCATTTTTCACATGAAATTTTATTTATAAAGATTACTAATTCACATCAAAATCATAAAATAAGCAAGTTTTATTTCAGGTTTAGCCAAACTTAATAACCAAAAAAATTTGGTTAATACATAAATATATTTGGTAAAAAGATTGTGATTATCAGTGATATCCGCAATATCTTAATTTTTTTCAAAATAATTTATTCTTTCTTCATGAAAACACATGAATTCAGTAATATTTATCAAAATTACATATATGGAATTGATATAAAAATAAATATGTCAAATTTTGTTCCTACATCTGAACTGAAAGTTTCATTGTTTACATCGGTAAATTATGTGCGGATTTTAGACAGTTGCAGATTTGAGAGTCTACTGTATTATATATAATATTCAAATTTATTCAATGACCAGTTCTTGACATCTATTTTCATATCATATAACATTTTTGCATCCCTAAAATGATTTAAATAGTTTATTAGAAATGTATATTGAATGTTATTTAACTACAATAATAACCTTTTATCATTTAATTATTAATGTCCTTTGCAGTTAGTAGAATCTATATTAATGGAGATTATGACAAATATTGTTCTTTCCTTTTACTCTTGTATTTTTAAATTTTCCCACTTAGGAAATCCTTCTTTTAAATAAATTTAACAAATGTAATTGAAAATAATAAGATCAACAAAGAAAAATTAACTTAGAAATGAATTTCATGTTGGATTTGCATTATAAATCGGACGAAAATTGAAAGTGATGGGTTTTTGACGGAATAAACCAGTAAAAACACGGTTTTTACCACTGACATGTCGAAAACCAGTTTTTGACGTCAAAAACCCAACCCTGCACGTGGGATATTAAGTGATGAACTTATTATTAAAGCAAAACTAATGTTCTTCAAAATATAAAAAGGTTTAATAGACATAAAATATACACGTAACATTCAAAAATAACAATAGAACTGAATAATATTCAGCATAATAAAGCTTCCCTAAGCTTTGCATTAAAAATCCACCAAACCCGCGGTCTCTGAAAAATCTATAGAACACCTCGTTCTTTTCACACTTCATCACATGGGTTTCGCTTGGGATATCACGTTCATTAAATGATTGAGTTTAATGTTTTTTTTTGTTATATGTGTGTATATATATATATATATATATATATATATATATATATATAAATTTTAACTCATATACACCATATAAAAATTGTTAGGGATTAAAGCAACAATAAAACTGTTTGAAAATTGAATGCTGAAAATCCCCAGTAAGTGCTAATGATGTTGTTTATTGTTTTGGGGACTTCAGATATAACTGGCTATTCCTTATATTTATCCTGTATATGTGTGTATGAATGGATTAACACATTTTCATTTTTTTTTGGAAGGGGAGGAGAAAGGGTTTAGGTGATTAACAGCACATATGTAAAATGAGCTGCAATAATATTCATTAGTTTATTATTTGTGCTACTAACTAATGAAATAACTTAATTGCTGTTTTTATTAATTCTATAGTTACTTGTTTTCTGTAAGCCATTTTTATTTCTGTCCTTTCTGAAATTCTCAAAATGCACCCTGCCTTTAAAATAAATAATTGAATTCACCTACAATACAGGGTGTCCACTCTCAACGGTGGCCAATGGCTAATTTCTAAACTGTTAGTTATAGACATATACAGGGTTCCCAGCATCATGGAAAGTCAGGGAAAATCTAGAAAGTCATGGAATTTCAAAATAGTCAGGAAAAGTCATGGAAATTTCAAAATATGTAAGAAAAGTCAGGGATTTTACAAATATTTTCTAAAATGTCATGGAAAATTCTTGAAAAAAAAAATGTAAAATTATACAAAATTCCTCAAAAAATCATGGAAAAGAAAATTTAGAAATTTGAAAAACAATTGCTGAAAAAAATCACTAGTTTTGACAAAGAATTCTGGAAATAAGTAGCAAATTTTGTTGTATACTAGCTTGCTCAGGACATTTTCTGAGATTTGGTCAGGGTAAGTCATGGAATTTTTTGAGATCAGGTCGTGGAAAGTGAGGGAATTTGCAATTCATGTTTTGCTGGGAACCCTGATATAATTCCTATTGCAAAAATGCTCTAAAAAAAGCAAAGAATTGTTTTTTAAATGATTTAGGCCAAAAAGTTTTTTGTAAAAAATTACGAAAAATCAATTTTTATACAGTCCCCAAGTCCTATAAGTGATATTTAATAATTTTTTACCACTACTCTAACTAGTTAGACAAAAAAAGTCCCATTCCTCTGTAATTAAAACTGGCTGAGTAATAGCTTTTTAAAGTTACTGGAAAATAGCTTTTATAATTTTTTTTTTTTTTCTGGAAAATAGAGGTCAGTCACAAATTTACTGGAAATAAAAATAAAAATCAGATGTAAAATTTTAATATTAACATTGAGAGTAAAATTATTTTTACAATATTATTTTTAAGTTTATGTTGATGTTAACATATTAAAGCAATATATACAACTTGTACTAAAAATATAATAAAAAAGATAATAACAGAAATTTTGTTAAATTAAATTATGAAAAGCATAAGCACCCTGTAGATAGTCACGATTCATTACAAAATGATACATTTTTAAAATTCTGTTAGATTACTTAATCTAATAGAATTTGGTATACTCCTATAAAATAAATAAATGACACTCACCTAAAATCACATTAACATTGTCATTCGATATAAATAAGTTTGCAAATTGGACCTCAATCAGATATTTGGAAGTGAGTTAAAATTTGAATACAAAAACTTGAGCTAAGTAAAGAAACATAAGAAATTCATAAGTAAAATAAGTTTATCAAAATAAAACACCTTTTAAAAATAAAATTGTGAAAAGAAACAGCTTAATTTCCTTACAAAGTATAACATATGTAAAAATACAATTGAGGATGTTAATTACAAGACTTGCCTTATCGCCTTTGTTTTCTCTGTCAGTCTATACCAAACTACACTAATATAACATTACAATATTCAAATGTATAATGTAAACCAATGGACGCATTTAAAGGTTTTATGCGACTTTCTAAAATTTGATTTTCTAAGAGAATTTGAAACTCGCTCTTCGATTATTTTAGCCAATCTAGACGTTAATTTATTAAAATTAAAGCTACCAAAAAATTTATATGGTGGTTGCAACTTCAGTTAAATCGCTTTTAAAATATTTCTTTACCTCATTTAAAACATTTTTGTAATTGGAATATATGTCTGTGACATACGGTTTGGGAATTAGACATTAGACAGCATGGAAAGGAACGACCTTTATAATACTTTAGGCACTTAGCGTACGTGCCCTTAAAGCTTAGTGCAACTCATCCGTTTTCAGCTACAGAAAAGTGGTTTATGACATGAAATTTAAAGCTTTCATAACTCGGTCAATTTTAGTGTTAGATGAATGGGATCTTTTTTGCAGTGCTTGTTAGAGTGATGGGAAGATTTTACTAAATATCACTTATAGGACCGGGGGACCGTATAAAAATTTTTGTAAATTTTTAGCAATTTTTTTTTTTTTTTTTTTTGATTTAAATTGCTTAAAAAACAATTCTTTACCTTTTTTAAAGCATTTTTTCAATTGGAACTATATGTCTATAACTAATAGTTTAGAAATTAGCCATTGGTCACCGTTGAGAGTGGACACCCTGTAGATAGAAATATCTTGATGAAAAAATGATTGAATGGTATCTTGAAAGAAAAAAAAAAAAAAAAAAAAAAAAAAAACTGTTTAAAAATTTTCAGTATTTCTAAGTGCTTCTAAGTTCTATAGTGTGTCCAAGACTCTGCAAAAATGATACTTTATTTGTTTAGAAAACAGTTAACATGTTATTTAATTGTATTTTTCCAGTTGTAATTAAAAAAAATATTAAAATTAATGTCATTTTATTTATCTTATTAAAAAGCTATATACTTTTTTCTTTTTTATATGTTATAATTAATAATATTTCCTCTTAGTGTCTTTTTTTGGAACTAGCATTTTCCCTATTTCAGAGTTCCCAGCGCCAGGGAAAAATCTAGAAAGTCTGGGAAATGCAAAGTAGTCATGGAAATTTCAAAATATGTAGGAAAAGTCAGGGATTTTACAAATATTTTTTTTTTTTCTTTTAAGTGATGGATATGTCTTAGAGGAGAAAAAAATTAAAAATTATATAATTTGTCAAATACTTTCAGGGAAAAAATCATAAAATTAGTCAAACAATTGGGGGGGGGGGGGGTCAAAATTTGAAGAACTAATGCAGAAAAACTAATTTTGATAAAGGATTGTAGAAGTAAGTAGCAAATTTCATTGTATGCTAATTTAGTCTGAGAATGTTTTGAGTTATGGTCTGGAAAGTCAGGGAATTTGCCAATCATGTTTTACTGGAAACTGGGTACCCTTTATTTCTTTCTAGAATTATTACTAAATTATTATTTATCAGCTTAGTAATTAAAGCATAAAAATGTATATTATGTTCCTAATTGTGGAGTTAATTCTCAATGATAATTAACAGTCAACAATTTAATATTAAATGCAGTTATTAATAAATAAATGTAAATATCAGTAGTTTTTAATATTTGTTCCAAAATTGTTGCATGCTACTAATGAAACTGCTAATTCATAATTTTGATAATTTCTGTATCTGTAATTACTAATAATTCTATTAATTAAAGCATAAAAACTTAGGTGAGCATCAATTAGATGTTTAATTATTGTGGTGATCTTGGTAACTAACTGTTCAGTATTTGAACATTGGAAAAAAAAATATATATATATATATTATTGCATTATAGTTTTAAATATGTTAAAATAAAATAATTTTTATTTAGTTTAAATAATTCCATAATGTTTTTTTATATGCATATGTGTAAGAACATATCTTTGATAATTATAATTGCAGTGCAATTTATGTAAACTGTTTACTTTCGTTTATTATAGTGATTATCTGTGCCAGGAGTATAAGGATAAAAAGGGTCAAATCTTGGATCCTAGTATTTATGTTACAGAAACAATGAAGGTACATATTATACACTTTCAATTTTTTGTGAAACTTATTAATGCTTTGTAATATAGTATCCAGTGTATTATAAAGAGGTTTTCTCGCCTAATAATATTATATTTTACGTATATTTTTTTTGTTTTACTTTTAAATTGTTTTGTTTCTAATGAAAGTGCTCTGGCTTGCTGTTTATTTAGTGAGAATTTAAGATTTTCTGGATTAGTGTATTTTGAGGAAGCTTATCAAACAATTATGTTGCAAAAATGAAAACTTAGCTTGTCTGTAAAATAATTAAAGAAAAAATTCTCTAATGAAGATGAATTTACTATTTCTATCTATTCTTTTAAATGGATGGTATGTTATATTTCTTCTTTTAATAATAATAAACATCCACCTTATAATTTTGTTTGTCTTTAAAATATCAAATTTCTTCTGTATTTTCATATTTATTTTTAAAACATTTTTACTTTTCAAAGTATTTCTACTTTAATTTTTAGCAAAGGTATTTTAAGGTTTCACATTTCTCTTCCAAAATATAAAATAATACAAATCAATATTTTGATAATTAAATCACTCTCATTATTTTGAGTGTGTACAAAACTCAAAATTACTTGATAAACCTGTTTAAATTACTGTAAATCTTGTAAATAAAGTGTTGTATTTTTATGCAGTCTGAAATGTCACGAAATGTTATTATTGCATAGTGCTTCCATATTTAAAATATCTTAAATCTTGATGTTTTGCAGGATATCCCGCAACAAATGAATGGAAGCGATTGTGGGATGTTTACCTTAAAATATGCTGAGTATATATCCCGGAATTCTGAAATCACCTTTGATCAGGTAAATTATTATTATATATATAACATTTAGAAGTGATTGTGTTTCAATTATATTCTGAAACTTGTATATTTTTTGGCATTTTTACTATCAGAATTTCAAATTTTCACAAGTTAACTTATTCTTCCCCCCCCCCCAAAAAAAAAAAATAAATAAATAAATAAATAAAATAAATTGGTTGAAGAAAGATATGCAAAATTCATCAGTTTTTTAGTTTTCAAGTATTTAGATACAAGTGTAAATGTCATAAATATTGCACAATGATGGAGTGGTATTTAGGAGAAGTTTTTTTAATCCAGAGTCGATACTTTTGCAAGCAGTAAAATGTTTTGATTCTTTTTTAAGCATACCTTTTATATCAAAGTTGAGGTTTCTCGCAATGCATTAGGCTGTGTTTAAAGTGTTTTTATGAACTGCAGTATTATAAACAGTTTAAATGTATAAAATGGTCTCTGCAGGCATGAAAGGGTTCCTCCTAAAGGAAGAATTCCACCTTTTTAAAAGCAAATTTGGACTGGATTGATGCAAAAATGGAAAGAAAATTTTTGATGGATAATGGAGAGGGGGAGGGTCGGTTGAAAAATTTAGTAATCTGATGCAGTAAAATCTCTAAATAACGGACACCTTGGGAGCACGGAAATTGTCTGCTTTTCGGAGGTGTCCTCTATTGGGAAAACCTCAAAGATAGAAAAATTGCTAAAGAATGCTTAATGTTTCAGTAGTCGATTTTAATATGTCCTAAAACCTCTATTATATGATTAACCAGAAATTAAAATAATTTTTAAAGCATTAAAACTGAAATAAAATTGTTCATACCTTTATCCGTTGTTTATTACATTCTTAGATTAAAAAAAAAAAAAAAAATTGTTACAAAAGTTTGCTTTTATTTGCAATTACATGTAATTTATTTTTCTATATGAAGTTTTAACTCTGTCAGTAGTTTTAATCCTTTTGAATCATATTTTATTTAAAAAAAAAAAAAATGTATAACTGACTTTTTTTTTTTTTTTGCTTTTTAATAGCATACAATCTCAAAAAATCCGAGGGAGGGGCGAGGGAAATGATCACAGATAAATGTAGGGAGAGAGGGGAGATTTTTTTTCACGCCCATCCCCACATTTATCTATGATCACAAAATTTATGACACACTGTCCTAATTTAGAGGATTTTTTTCTTCGTTAAAAAATAATTTTTCATTCTTTTTTACCAAAATTACTGTCCGTTATTCAAAAGTTAAACATACGAAAATTTAAGTTTTGGGAGTGAGGATTTGAAAACTGTCCATTAAATAGAAATGTCTACTATTCGGGAGTGTCCGTTATGGAGGTTTTACTGTATTTTGTCAGTTCAAACCCTTAGAGTTTATTCTTGAATTGTTGTGCAAAAGAGACATAAAATGAAAGGTGAGCTTATATCATATAAGCATCCAAAAGTCATGTCAAATGAAGACGTTCAAAATGTTTTTCAAGAACAATATATATACTTTTTTTCTTCCTAAGTGAAAGGAAGTTTCTTTTTGGAATAGAATTTTTTGTACTATTTATACAATACTTTTGAATAATTTCTGTGATTTCTTTTTCGAGATGACTTTCTGAAGCCCAGATCAATATAGCAAGGAGATTGTTTTTTGAAAATAAAAAGGGGGGGGGATTTAACAGCTAAACCATTCAGAATAATATTTGTTTTGGAAGATTAATCAGATATTTTTGGATTTACACCTTTAGCATTGTTAATACTTTCTAAGTTATTGCAAAAAATAGTTGCAGTCATATGTTCAGTTGCATTTAATTTGATTATATACAGTCACCACAAAAAAATCTTGACACTTGCGATTTTAGACATTTTGTTAAACATCTAAAAATATACGTGAGGAATAACTTTGAAACTCCAGATGTATAAACAAAATAGTACTAGTCATATATTTTCGTAAAGGGTTTTCCCCGAAATTGAACGCGGGACCGTCAACAAATGGAAAAAGAACGAAGATCTTTTGGATAACCCTGATAAAACTGATGAAACAAAAGAGTTCAAACTGCAGATTATGATTAAGTGGCTTATTGTAATAAACCGTGTTTATTTTTATAAATCAGGGGTCAATCCAGACAAAATTTGGGGCCTATTTAGAGCCCCTTCACAAAAATAAATTTATTAAAATGGGCCCTTTCACAAAAATAAATTTAATAAAATAGGCCCCTTCACATAATTCTTTTTCAGAAAAACTTATTTTTATTATTTTGTTAGATTTTAAAATGTGTAATTTGTACATAAAACCAGTTCTTAAGAAACAAAAATGTTAGAAAAGGGTTTAAAGAAGTCTTTATTAATAAATACTTGGTTCGAACTTGAGTCACTAGATTTCAGCTGTCATCATAAAATGTTGTTTTTCACAAAAATATAATAAAATTCATAAAAATGTAGTGAAATTCACAAAAATAACTGCTACTTTTCACAAAATGGGCCCCAAGAAAAAAAAAACCTGTATTGACCCCTGTAAATATAGCATGTAGACTCGTAGAGAAATTAAGGTTTTTATAAAAGCTGTTCGAAATTTTTCCAAGTTTTTCGCTTATAATTTGCAAAGTTCTTCATCAAACTCAATGTTCTTTTCAGAAAATATGACAATCATCATTGTACATATCACCCTGTAATCTGAATTTTAAAAGAAGTAAAAATTCTGCGATAAATGAGCAGGTTTACTAAATAATTTTTTACAGTGCATGCGTTAATGCTATTAAAATTTCATTTGCATAGTATGTTAGTTAAAGGTATAGAGCAACTTTTGCGAAAGTCTCAAAAAACATAGCTTAAAAACTCTGAAAGTTATCGTCAATAGAATATGGTCAAAATCTGTTATTCCCAAAATGAAGCAAAAAGATAAGGAGCTGTATCCAAATGTAGTAGTACGTGCAATATTGTGTAGGTACTAATCAATGGCATATGGATACATTATTTAAAGATCTGACATAGTTTGTGTTTTTATTGCAATCTTTCAACGAAATGTGGGTTTTTTGGCAATCCTTCAGCGAAATTCATGATTTTTACGTGTTCTTTTGAAGAAATTTGCAGTTATTTTTAGTGATTCTTTGGCAAAATTAGCATTTTTTTAGTGATCATGAGATAAAATTTCTTTTTTTTTCCCATGATTTTTTGACGTAATTTTCATTTTTTTTTCAGCGATTTTTTATTATTATTATCTTTATATACATGGCACTATTTAGCTAACAATTAAAACGGAAACATACCTAAAACTAGTAAAATCACATTTCCAAAGATTATCACCCATAGACAGCTATGTTATGATATATGGTACCATATTAGACTTATTGTAATGCTCAATATGGAAATCAAAGTATGCATTATTTCAAATGTTATGACCATCAAATTAAAATCAAGATATTAATAAAGTTTTTCTACATTCATTAAATTATATCATACATATCAATTCAATAGTATCCCTAATTCTAGGTTGCCTTAATGATTATTTTCTTTTTAAGATGGTTTCATATTACTTCTGTTGTACAGAGCCATAATAATTTTTGTATTCATGATTGTTTGCCCAAGAGTGTAACATTTATTGTACCAAAATCTAAATATTTATAAAACTAGTTATACTACAAATTTCCCACATTTAATGTGAATTTCTAACTCGTTTAGCAAATGCAGTATGATACCATTGGTGCATGCCTTTCAGTATCAGGACTGATAATAAATAAACTGAATGATAATAAATTCTGCTTTATAAACTTAAATAATAGTAATTTTATTATCAAGAACTTTTAATCACTTTCTTTTATTGTATGAGACCAAATTTTAACCATAGAAATCTTCTGTCCCATATTCATTTGGTTCTTTTTGACATTCAAAAATGTTTTCAATCTTGGCTTAAATGAACTTCTTGCATCCATGTATGATACATATGATGCAAATAAACTAAAATTTAGAGACTTTTATTGGAACTGTTAACATACAGTTCCTGTAAAATTCTCTGAATTTTTGAAACATTTCAAAAACTTGTTAAATTAAAAAGTGGAAGTTCTCCTTTATAGTGGAGGTACTCAATGATATTGATTAACAGTTAAAAATTAAAATTTTTGGCATTTTTAAAAGAAATTTTTTTTTTTTAGAAGGCTACAGCAAAAAAAAAAAAAAAAAATACATATTTTAAAATGGAGCATACAGGGGTGATTGTGGTTCGGGTTTATTGTTATGTTTAGTAGAAAAAAACAAATGAAACCTTGGAAATCTTAACTGAAAATGTGAATGTAAAAAGAGGCAAAAAGAATTGAAAAAAAAAGTTAAAAGATTGAAAGGAAAATGTAATTTCCATCAAAAGATTGCAGGGAAACGTTATTTTCGTCAAAAGATCACAAGAAAAATGTAATTTTTGTCAAAAGATAGTGGGGAAAAACGTGATTTTCGCCAAAAGATTGCAAGGGGGAAATGCCATTTTCATCGAAAGGTAGCAAGGAAAACGAAATTTTTGACATAAGATTGCAAGAAAAATAGGATTTTTGTCAAATGATTGCGGGAATAGATTAGGGGTGATTCTCGTCCGAAAATTCCGAAATTTCCGAAAATTTAAGACATCCTCTTCCGAAAATTTGAAATTGGGTTATCAGTTCCGCATAGTTGCCAACTTGTACGGTTTTGCGCGCGGAAAAAACAATTGCGTAGAAATGCAAATTTCGTGATAGGATCGCCGAAATAGCATACATTTAGTAAATATTTCGTGAAAAAACGACGATTTCGTCAACGTTTTTTAAACGAACTTTGTCAAAAGATCGATGAAAAACGCGAATTTCCCGTGCGGATCGCGAAAAAAACGGCAATTCCACCAAATATCGCAGACAAAAAGGAAGATTTCTTATGAAGACGGCGGGAAAACGCAGATTTCGTCTAAAGGTTGCGGATATAACGCCGATTTCGTTAAAAGATCGCGGGAAAAAACGCCGTTTTCGATAAAAGATCGCTTAAAAATATTTTGTCAAAAGAATATTAGAAAAAGTACGCCCATTTCATCAAAAGATCGCGGAAAAAACGCCGATATCGTCAAAAGATCGCGGGAATAAAACGCCGTTTTCGAGAAAAAATCGCGTTACAAAGTAAATTTTGCCTAAAGATCGTCGAAAAAACGCCGATTTCGTTTAAAAAAAAACATGGGAAAACGCCGATTTCGTCAAAAGATCGCGGAAAAATCGCCGATTTTGGCAAAAGATCGCAATACATCGCCGATTTCGCTAAAATATTGCTGATTTCGTCTGAAGATAGCGGGAAAACGCCGATTTTGTCCGAAGATCGCTAAAGGGGGGGATGGACTCACGACCCCCCCCCCCCCCCCCCCCCCCCCGATTTCCGAAAATGCGATGCGAATTTCCGAAAAAAAAATTTCATTCAGAATCACCCCTGGAATAGATGCTATTTTTGTCGAAAGATCTTCAGAGAAATGCAATGTTAATCAAAAGTTCATGAGAAAAACTGAAGTTTTGTCAGAAACAATTTTTGTCAAGATGTTTCTCTGCTCCATAGCCATAAAAGAACATTAATTTTTAGTGTTCGTTGGTACATATCAATGGATATATATATTATGATATATATCCGATATTTACTTTTAAAATCTGAAGATTTTGGATATTTTCAATTTATTGATGTTTATTTTCAAAATGTCATGATATTTGATATTTTGTACATTTGATACTTATTTTCAAAATCCTTAAATCAGAACATAATTTTGAGATATAGTTGAAAATTTCATTTACAAAATATCAAAATTGTTATTGACTATGTCATTCTGTTGATATAAAACTTTTATTTCTGATAAAGAATTTTTTTAGACAAAGAAGAATACATATTTTCTTAGCACTATATCTGAAGCTTTTATTTTTAAATGCAGAATTTATAATTATGCGAGACATTTAATACAGAATAGTTTTTGAAAGATAAACTGTAAGTTAGACAATCATTTATATCCAGCACTATTAGAAAAGAATCTTGTTGATTTTGGTTTAGTTAATTAAGATTAGTTACAGTAGGTTTGGGAATAACAAGTCAGACAATCTTACATTTATATTAAAATTCTTTAATTTTTTAAAAAAACTTTATGGTACTTAAAATTTTGTTAAATATAAAACTTGCTTGATACTTGATACAAATTTTATAAGTGTATAAAGCAAATTGTATCTGTTTTCAATTTGTTGATCTTTTAATTCCAAGTGTAGAAAAAAAAAAAGTAGGAAAGAAAAGTGTATTTTTGGAGTATTGTTTAAGTTTTCATGTGAAGTGCAATATGTTTTATTTTCTAATTTATGATATGCTTAAAAATATTTATTACCAGCGTTAAGTTGTCTAATTTTAGAATATCAAATATACATTGAAAATATTGAATATATTTCAAAATATCAGATATTTTTAATATTTTCCAAAATATGATATTTACTAACCCTGTGTATATGTAAATTATATAGTACTGTGGTGTTAAAGGAATCCTCCTTAGGAATTCTTTTCATAAAGGAATCTGTGAGCTTAAAAGTTTAGGAACCACTGATCTAAACAAATCAAATTTTATATCTGATGTACCCTAGTCTTCAGTGAATTTTTTTTCTCTCTAAATTTATTAAATTTCCTATCTGTAATCATTTAAAAATTTAAAATGGCAACACTCTGCCATTTGTTTAGTGAGTGTTACAATCCTGCAAGTATTTTTTTTTTCTTTTTAAAATTAAATTTAAAAAATAAAGCAGAAATCTTTATATCTATTTATTGATTTTTTTGTCTTTTAATTTCAGGAACACATGCAATATTTCAGACGAAGAACAGTCTATGAACTTTTAACAAGCCAATTTCTTTAGAACAGTTGCCTATTGTGTTCTTTAAAGATTTGGATTTTCTTGTAAATAATTTTCTGTCTGTATAGAAGAAAATATATAATTTTATATTCATGATGCTGTGCAGTTGTTTGGCTATTTTTGTGTATTATTTAATTTCATTTTTTTTTTTTTTTCACAATAATATTTGTCATTTGTAAGTATGTGTATGTGATTCATATCATCTTGGAAGATGTAAAGACAATTTTAGTTACTATTTGAGCCCAACTGGAAGCGTCAGCTACTTATAAGTCATGTACATAGGGTGTGTTTGATAACTTATACATAAAAAAAGTTGTATACATTTGGTGATAAAAAAAAGAAAGGTATTTTGTAAAGGTGGTTTTATATAACTTGAACTGTCGAGTTTTTACCTGGTTGATTTATGTTATCTATTAGATAAACTGTCTGCTATTCTTAAGCATCGAAATTGCTTTTCTTTATCTTTTGGAAAACCAGTTACATGACTTACTAATCTCTGTATCTTATTGAGTGTTAAAGATATAGAAAGCAACAATTTAACATAGTTAATCTCAAAAACTCTAGTGATAGTAACTTTAAAACTGTTTTTACTGAACTATTTAAAAAATATATAGCTTGGGAAGAAAGGGGGGGGGGGAAATCCCAAATAAGTTTTTTTGCTACATTAGGCTAAATTATTCATTTTAAAGTATTGATTAAAAGTAAGCAGGAGAAGAATTTTTTATATAAGGAGGGGGAAAAAAGCATATAACTTTGTAAATTTCAGGTGTAAAGTTATTGAAGAATTGTATATGCTTGCCTTTCTCTTGCATGTATACATAATTAACATAGTGAAAAATCACATAAATTTGATTAGTCTATCATTTCTCTGATAGGCCCGGTAACAGAATTTTCTGCTTTAATCTGCAGCAAACAAAAATCCATCTGTGACTGAAACTTATTATCATAAGAAAATATTATATGATACTATAAATAAAAAGAAAAAGTAAATTTAAGTTTTTTTGTTAAGAGCCTATTCTAGTCATGCATAGTATCACAAATGCTAATATTAAAGCTATGGGAATGTTATTTTCAGATATCTTGCTTGGATTTTAATAGTTTTCAATATTCTTTTTGCATGGAATAGCTGGGAGCAATTTACAAGCAGGACATTTTTTATTAATTTTAATTTTAGATTTTACTTTCACTTACAAAACCAATTGGACCAGTTCTGAAATTGGAATTATCTTAATATAAAGAAAACTATGTTCAAAATTGAAAAAGTAAAAACTAGCCCGGTTAGCGATAGATATCATCTATCTTCCGCAAAAAATGAAAAGTAAAATAAAAATATTAAATTGCAAGTCAGATATTTGAGAATAATGTTGCCATAGACTTAACATTGCTGTTTTTGTTTCTTCCCATGACTAATGTAGACTCTTAAGCCGTTAGATTAATATACAAGGTCTAAAATAATTTGGCCCCTTCTGTCTTGCTGCACTGTTTCTGCTACCAGAATGAAAAGAGTACATCTTATCATAAATATTTCTGTTTTAATATTTGTATTGACATTTAAGATACACACATTTTTCTTGTGTGTTTTATTTTAAGTAAAATATTAATTCAAAATATTAAACTTAATGACAATTTTTACATGATGAGGATATAGCGGATAATATTATGTCATTTTAATTTTTATCCTATCATTTAATATCATACTTTGATTTTTGTAACTATACAAAAATTGTCATTTACATGATCTCTGTAATAATGAATAATTTTATTTCCTCCCCCCACCCAACACAGATTTTATTATTTTAAATATCATGTTAATTTTTGGTTGTGTCTCTGAAACTTTCAAGCTGCTGAGTTATCTATTTATGCATTTTTATATTGTTAATTTAAAACTCCTTTTTTTCATATCCCTATTCCCATAAATAGTATTATAAAATCAATTAGTTAAAAATGCTGAAATTTTGTCTTAATATAATATATAGACTTGCCAAGTCTCTTGATTTTCAAATGTTTTTCATACTTTGATTTTAGACCTACTTCTCTTGATTTCTTACATATCGCTATTTTACCAATGGATGTACTTTAGTTGAGAGATTAAAAACTGCAAAGCAGTTGTATCTGTTCCTTAATATCATTGATCAATAGTATATTCTGTTATAAGCTGCATTCAATTTGTTATTAGGGATGAATTTTTAAAATGTTGATTCTGTTACTATTGGCATGTTTTTGATTGTTATCAATAATTGGCCTATCTTAAGACTTGTTGAAGAATTTCGCTATTGTTTTGTGTGTCTAGATGAACTATGTCTGCATGTTAAAACATCCCTACTATCATATGCAGAAGTTTGCTCTTTGTGCAGGACTTTATTATTTATTTATTTATTTTTGTGCGTAAGAGTGATGTACTTCTTATAATCTTCAATGTTAACCCAGCACAGTTTAAAATTAAACTTGCACTAGACATATTTGCATTTGGGAAGAAAAAAAAATCTTTTGTTTTTTGTACTTGGCAAGTCTGTATATAAAATTACATAAATTATTCATTTCTTAAGAGATGATTAAAAAGAGGTTAAAAATCAAGTACTTTCATTCAATACTTAGAAATTAAAATTTAAAGAATTGTTATGCCATATCTCACTCATAAAATCTTGATGGCTAAGTTTTAGCTGAAAGTATTCTATTTTTAATTGTTTAATCATCTTCTAAATAATGAATCAATTATGTAATTTTAAATTTATAGTATAATTAAATAATACTTCAGGGCTCGAAAATTAGCGTTCCCAGGGAACCCAGGAATCATTTCTGGGAACGTATATTTTTTCACTCAGGTTCCCAGCTGGGAACCTAAAAAAATCATCATGATCGCTACCGATTCGTGTATGCATTATATCGCGTAAATTAAGCAAAATTTTAGCTCTTGAGCGGTCTGTGGGATGCGTAATTTTGTCAAAATATTTCGGAAAAAGTCCGAACTACGTTAAAAAATCGCGAAAAAACAGCAAATTTTGTTTAAAAAATCACGAAAAAAAAAAAACGGAAAATTTCTTCAAAAAATACCGAGAAAATAACAGATTTCGGCAAAAGATCTTAAAATTTCGGGAAGCAATGCAAATTTCATTAAAAGATCGTGAAAAAACTGCAGATTTTGTAAAAAAAAAAAAAAAAAAAAAAAAAAAAAAAAGCAAATGTCATTAAAAAAATATTGAAAAACGATAAGTTTCGTTAAAATATCGCGATAAATCGGCAGGTTTCGCTAAAACATCGCAATAAAACGGCAGATTTTGTCAAAAGATCGCGAAAAAACGGCAAATTTCGTCAAAATACTCACACATAAATTTTATTGAGAACCTACATTTTTATCTGGGAACCTATACTTTTCATGTAGGTTCCCAGCTGGGAACCTCAACATTTTTTGAATTTTCTAGCCCTGTACTTAAAAATTGAGTAGCTGCTATACGACTTATATGGAAACTTATTTGAATTTGCAAGTAATTATTTTGGGTGCTACTCTGTCATCCCGTCGACCAATTTTGCCAAATTATACGAATCGCCAAACTAATAGCCAAATTATACATGTTGACATAATTTTTATTTTAAATAACGAAAAAACAAATAATTAGTAGAATATTAATAAAAATATTAATAAAAAGTCTAAATAAAAATCACTTAATGATATTTTAAGCACATGAATCGTATTTAATGTCTTTGAATGTGACATTCACGATCATCCATTATTGGCATTTAATCTTATAGTTGGGCGATAATTTTTTTGGTCGACAGTATAACCTAGTAGTACCTTATTTTGTAAATTTATAAGTTGAGAAGTAGAAATTTTTATTTGCACTACTAGAAATTTAAAAGAAAAAATAAAGTGAAATGAATAAAAATCTTTGTTTTTCTTGCATTATTATATGCATTTGGACATTTGCCAGGGGAAAAAGAATTACTAAATATGATTTTAAAAAATATTTCTAAATTTAAATTTTTGTGGTTTTCTACATCATTAAGATGTGTTAATTTTATTCCCCACCCCCCTTTTTTTTTCTCCTTTCTCATTTTGGCAAAGGGCATTATTGTGTCATCTGTTTTGTTTTTTTATACACAACCCTACAATATAAACATAATAGTGTAGCTTTATTTTATGAATAAAAAAACTCCTCCTTTTTTTTGTTGTTGATAAAACTTTTATAGCTATTTGTTGGGCTTCACTGTTAAAGGGTTAACAGTTTCTCTGGTCTTTTATTTTATTTATAGAGTTTCATTTATCATTTAGTATAGTGGTTGTTTTTCTTTGTTTCCTTTTATTCTGTGTCTGTATTTTTATTATTTCAAATGTAATGCACATTACATGTAAATCATGCTTCATTAAAGGAATAAAAAGTTATTGTCTGATGCTCAAAATTACTTATTAAATTCTCAAAAAATTTCTTCCTCTATTTTCTTTAAATGTAAATTGAATAATTTGTTATTTATTTAAATGATAAAATAAAATTTTTGATATAGTTCTCATGTTGCATTTTATTTCATTACCCATGTGCTGTTGTTATTAATCCTTTAATTCTCACATCGATTACATTCAAGGACGATGTAAAAGGAAAATCTCTAATCTTAACTGCTGTGTGATCAATGACTGGTTTTATTAATGCAACTTTTGTGTTTTAGCTTCTTTATTGTAGTAACTCATGTGTGCATTACTTATGGCATATATAATATAGATATTATGCTAACGTACGTAGCACAAAAATCACGTTTATTTGTTAATTATTATTTAATGGCAACATCCAGATGAAACACATCTTATGGGTTACCGTGCAAAAATCCTTTCATAAGATTTAGGTTGTTGTAAATTGGATTTATTTATGTTTTGTTCCTTTGCTACAATTATGGAGCTTCAAAATATCATTATTTTTATTTTATTTTATTTTTGTCTTAAAAAAAAATAATAATAATAAAAGTCATGAATTTTAAACTTTTCAATTTCAAATTAAAGTTATGTATTGTGAATGAAATGAGTAAAAGGATTACATTATTATATTTTAAATAATTAATGAAATATGAAAAAAATGTCTCAGGTACAATATTTAGTGATTTATTATTTGCACCGGGCAAGCATAAAAATTCAGAGTTCTTGATTTATCAGCACATATGTCATATATGCACCACATTGACATGTTTTTTTCTGACACCAATTTGGTGAAAATTCCATTTTCAAATACAAGTTACATACATATTTTTTAAACTAATTTCTATTATTTTAAAAAGGGCTTTTTTTTTTCTGTTATGTGGTTTTTAATTGAAACTCTGACATTGAAAAGAAAGAAAAAAAAAGCATCTTCGTATTTTTGATAAATTATTTTTAGGAAAAAATGCCATAGACATAATGTTTAGGTCCCTATTTTTTAAAAATTATTATTTATAAATAATCATTTTTTAAATTTACAAATCGATCATTAATATAATTTAAAAAAAAATTAATGTTAATTTTTTTTTACTGGATGTATATAAGGTAGTAAATGTAAATTTTCATAGGTTTATTCTGTAGTTATTGAAAGAAAAAAATAATTATTTGTAAATTAAAAAGATAGGGACCTATATTGTTCATGTAGTTTCATTGTGGGATAGTAAGAAAGAAAAAATGATTACTTATCTATTTAAAAAAAGAAAAAGGTAGGGACTACATTATGCATACGGTAGTTTTCACCAAAAATTATTCCTCAAAAACAGTTTTTTTTTTTTTTTTTTTTTTCAAAATATACAAAATTGGAAAGCTGTTAAATTAGAATAGCCGGTAACTTATAAAATCCTTATTATTTTCATATACATATATCTTTCAAGAATGCACAACAGCTATTACATCAAGATCTGATTATTTATAAAAGTAGTTATAAACCGAGGGCACTTAAAATGCCACGTTTAACGTACAATTTCAGACTTGTTTGTTGTAAATTTCTTCAATTATAATTTACCATTTTGGTTAATCATTGAAATATTCAACACTATTTTCATACAAAATCATGAGAATGATTATGATTTTCTGTACATAAAGAATGTCCTACTGTTTAACTTTTAAATGGAAACAGAAACAGGACATTCCATGTATTAAAAGATATAAGAAGATATAATAGACGGTTTACAGAAAAGCAATGAAGATGAATTCAAACAGCAGCCCTATATATAGGTTTATTTATTTTAAGCGCTAGATATGCTACAACTGAAAAAATTCTGATGAGCTCTGAACAATCCAGACAGCCATAATTTAATGGAATTGATTGAGCATATATTACAGTCTCAAATCTTTTTCACCCAATAACTTATGATGATGATAAAAATGAAGAATGAAACAGCTTCTAAAATCTGAAGAAATAAAGACGTGTCGCAATGATCTTTCCAAAACAATAAAACAGGGATTACAAAAAAATTCGTTTTTGCAATTACATAGAGTATTCTGTCCTTTTGCACTAAACTAAAATTCAAAGAACACCCATTAGTAAATAATCAGCTTTGCAAAGAAAAGGAAAATAATGAATTTGCATATAAAATGCATAGAATCTTTTAAATAACTGATTTAAAAAATAATAAATAAATAAATACAGTAGACTCCTTCATTTCCATAACTCTAAAATCTGCACATAATTTATGGATGTAAACAATGAGACATTCTGTTCAAATATAGGGACAAAATTTGACATTTCTAGTTTTATTTTAGTTCCATACATATTTAAATTTGTAATCTTTGTTAATTTTTGTAATTTTTGTTAATGTTTTGTTTTCATGAAGGAAGAATAAATTAATTTCTAAAACAATTCAAGATATTGCTGATATCAATGGTAATCACAAACTTTTTGCCAAATATATATATATGTATTAATCAAGCTTTTTTGGCCATTAAGTCTGGCTAAATCTGAAATAAAACTATCTTATTTTAGGATTATTTTATTTTAGATTTTGATGTGAATTAGCAATGTACTTTTATGAGGCTAGTTTGATTGAATAATTTTGGAAAAATACATTTCATCTTTATATTGAATGTTTAATCACATAATTGCATATTACCTTTGTTTTTAATAATTTTAAAAACTACCTAAATTATTATCATCTTGCTTTATTATATTTTAAAATATTTTACTATATTGTGATCATTTATTGTAGTTCGGATTGCATTTTATTATTTATATGCAAATTACTGTTTAAAAAATGTAAACAAAGCAATGACCAGAAATCTGCAAAATTCTAAAATCCACACAACCTCTGGTCCTGAGCTGTGCAGATTTGAGGTAGTCTACTATAATACAATAGAGAAAAGAGATATGCATACCTTTGAAGCATTTCAATCAGCAATTTTTTTTCCAGTATAAATGAAAATAGTCATTTTATTACAAATTAGAAGGATGAGATTTCCGCATTTTTCAGTAGCAGAAAGTGTTCTTTCAAATCGCAAAAATATTCCAATTAAATGAAATAATATTTATTCTGAAAACAAATACTGGTGCACACATATGCAGAAATCACATTACTAAAACTGAGACTTTTTAAACTTATGTCTAAAAAAACAAGCTTAGGTGTTTGGCTGAAACTTTCTTATGATTAAATCATAATTTTCTAATGCCCCGATATGTCAAAATTTCAGTGATTTTTAATTTTGCTACAATAAAATAATTTAAAGACGCAAAAATGAAATATCCATTTAAAAAAAAATAAACAACAAAAAAGTTAAATAAACTGTAATATTTGTTGAGAAACACCAAAAATACTGGCGATAAATGTATCAGTAAATATAAAAACTTTGTTAAATCACCATAAAAAGAAAAATTATACAGGACGCGTTTCGAGCTGCAAAAACTCCGGTCCTTATTCTAAATTAAAGAAAGATCCTTCTACTAAACACCTTTCTGATATCAATGAGGTCGTTAATAAGTCTGTCATTCTTAATAATAACACTAAACGTATGGTCATTCCTTCTATAGCTAATTGTGCTCGTTTCTATGCTCTTCCTAAGGTCCATAAACCTACTCTTTCATTTCGCCCTATCGTTTCTAATATTGGTACTGCTTCTTATAAACTTGCCAAGTTCCTTTCTAAGCAAGGGCGGCGCCAGAGGGGGGTCCGTGGGGGCATATGCCCCCCCCCCCCATCCAGGTCAAAATTTAATTTCGTCGGGGAAAATATTTTGACTTTTGAATTTCAGCCCATTCAAGTTGGGTCAAAATATGGAGCTCTTTTTTTTTTTTTTTTTTTTTTTTTTTTTTTTTGAAAGTCGGATTGACTAAAATAATTCTTTTTTATACATTGGTTTCTGACTGAAGTTTGATTCTTGCAATCTGAGTTTAGATAAACCCAGATTGTCGAAAAAAATCTGAATTTTTAAAATAAAAATCTACATGGATGACAGCATAGGATGATGCATGAATGACTCTATACATGTTTATTTTTCAACAAAAAGATAAAATTTATACTAAAAATTAATTTTATACTTTTTTTTAACTACATTAAATTTGTGGATCAGTTTTCGTTTATTTTGGATTTACGATCGACTTGGTAATGAAGAATTTTTAGTTCAGTTAAAATACGAAAACTAAAATTATTTTGTCGTGGGTAACAAGTAGAATGCTTCATCTTGTCGGGCAAACTGCACCTGACATGACTCGCAGTCTGGACCAGATCGGGTTGAGCCTAAATTTTTGTCGTTGAGTTTCGGATTAAAGTCGATTTAGCTTTGTTTCAGGTTCGGGTTGGATGTTGATACTTATGGTTCTTGATTCGAAATGAATCGATCTCTCAAAAGAATTTACAAAACTTATTTTAAGATGAAAAACTATTTGAATGTCAATGAATTTATGTATACTGATTTCTTTATTTAAAATCTAAAATTGTTACTGAATATATAATTGTAAACATATTTTTACATAACTGCATTACAGCATGGATATATTTTTTCATCAGTTACAATTAGGGTTTGATTGGGTTGAAATATTTCGGGTTCAGGTCGAAATGTAGAGATGTCGAGATCAAATCGGGTTTCGGGTAGAAACCCGATCCTGCATCTCCTCAGAAAATTAAACTCAACTCGACTGGTGGTTTTAGTCGGACCTGGCTAAAGTTAATTTTTTTTCGGAGAGTTTAGGATTGACTTCTATTTTTTGAGTCGGATAATTTTAATTGTTTTAGCGCATGGGCTCGATTCTATCAGATTCCTCAAAAGTATCCCCAAAATATATTTTAAAATGAAAAATTATATTATTTGAATGTCAATGAGTCAATATACAGATATATCGATTTTTCTACATAAAAAATATAATTGATACTAGACTACTTTTCCATTGTTGCTTTACAAGATGGAATTTTGTTTTTTCATACTGAGTTGGGATTGCATTCGGAATGAATACTATAGATTTTAGATAGCTTTGTCAAGTTCGGGTTATCTATTTTTTTAAAACTGGTTCAAGTTGAACAGATATATAATTAATTAGCTCAGGTCAG
This sequence comes from Maratus speculifer, assembly GCA_964019185.1. NCBI lineage: Eukaryota > Metazoa > Arthropoda > Arachnida > Araneae > Salticidae > Maratus > Maratus speculifer. Next base: position 339,325,762 of record OZ025296.1, on the reverse strand, counting down.
GTATAACTCATTCCGCAGAGGATTCCGTGCTCGGTAAACAATCCGTGAATTGAACTATCCCCCTTCCCCCCCATTGATTAGATTCCGTAAAAACAGAAAAAATTGCACTTTAATTTTGCCATTTCTACTCCATCTCTCGCAAAAAAGACAGAAAAAACACCAAATACCTGAAATACTCACACCTAAAGCAGCATTTTCGTCAAATTACATGGGTATTCTGACATCTGTGTTGCTTAGTACTATTCGTGTTAGAAACGGAATTTAAATCCCCTTTATCTATAAATATGTAAAAATGAGAAATCTAAGATCAAAATTAAAAAAAAAAAATCTTATGTCAGAAGGCAGAAATTAATTAAAATAATAGAAAAGATGAAAATCAAAGGAATGCTTCGGCAATGTTGAGCGGGAAATTTTGGTCCTCGCAGACCTCTAACCCGCAGCTAGATCTCATGCATCATGCATAACCCGCAGTTCGAATCAGCGATATATTTATAATTGCAGATCGCTTTTCGCTGATATTAAAATATTTCACTTTTAGATTCCCAACTATTTTACAATTTTTCACTTCATTTACTTTTCTCTTGGAAATTTTGTGTTAAAGTTTTTGTTTCAGATTTAAATTTTGATCTTATCAAAATTTGGAACATCACACTTTGTGTATTTGATCAATATACATTCTAAAACAAAATGGAAATTGAAGATATTTTCCCCCATTATTTTTATTATTATTTCTATAGCTAAAAAAGTCTGCTTTAATTTGAACATTTTTTCGAAAATAAAGAAAATTAATCAATTTAATGCTAAAACTACCTGAAATTCTCCAATATCTACAAATGCATTTTTTTTAATTAAAGGACTGTTTAATTAACTGTGCAACAACGCTGTGTACTAGGACTTTCTATTATAAACTGATTTTTTACTTATCTCTATTTTCTCTCAAAATATGAAAAATTCATTAATCAAATCTCAATTTTTAAAAAAATTCTACAATCAAAAGACAGAAAATTCTTCAAGTGATAGAAAAATCCGTTCCAACCACACGTACGTTCCAGCAACTTACTGCCTGTATGTTTTATTTTTTGCGAAATGTTTTTTGAGAGTTTATAAAATAATTACATTTTTTCAAAAATGACTAAATTAGAAAATGATGAAAAAAGTAAAACGCGGTACTTATAAACTCTTAAAATTTACATATTTCAAAAATTCTAGTTCGATTAATTACTTTCACATTCATTTCAAGGAAATTAGTATTTAGTACAGCAATGTGTTCAGATTTAACGAAAAAGGAAATGAAAGAAATTTCAATTTTATACAGGTTTTGTTCTAGCCAAGTATGTTGTTTCTTTATACTCGTATTCTTATTTAGATTTCAATCTAACGATGTTTAAACTGCAAAGAACAGCTGCGGTTTACCGAAAGGAAATGCATGCCTATCTGTTTTGAGTAGTTTTCAAATTCTGTTCTGCAAGTTAATATAAAACAAACTTTTCAACTGCTAGAATGATAAAGAGATCGATGAATATGTTGTTTAGCTTCAGCAAACGTATTCTTGCTGATTGGTTGTAAAAAGAACCTTTATACATCACAATGTTGCTGTGGGAATTACTAGAAAAACATCTGCTCTGATAGGCTTGAAGGCTATTTCAGAGATACATAAGGTGCAGTACCCTATTATCGACATTTGTCCATTGGCCACAGATATAAGGAGTTAATTTTTTTTTTCCTAATCTAGTATTTTTATTTAAAAATATCGAAATCGTCTATTTAATGCTTCTTTTTTACAAAAATTATATAATTAATCATACAGTAACCGTAAGAACAATGCTACAATGACCTTTTAAAGAACGAATCTATCTATAAAACAATTAAATTTATGACTTTGCAAATTTTGCATTTGAATTATTATTTCTACTAATTATAAATACTTTATGAGTTCAATCTTTTTACGAATGTGTGAACTATAATATTTTTCTGCAGTACATAAAAAGTTTCAAGTCTTTCATACGAGTAAGTTCAAATGATTCCTTATTTCTTTGCGTTTGTATGTAAATTGATATTTATACCCGACTGCTTTAATTAAAAAACTTCTTTATACGCAGAATTCGTAATTTTGTTGATAATAATAATTTAACTTTAAAAAAAATATGTAAGTTTTTCATTTGTATTTTTGCATTCAGTAATACATACAGTAGAGCACCGATTATTACGCCTCGTATATTACGTACGACATGGGTTAAACATTAATATTCCTTGGCCCAACATAAACAAGGTTTAAATGAAATTTCAGTTTTACAATTTTCGGAACTGCGAATTTTTAAACTTCTAAATATCGCACATTTTAAATTTTTACACAGTGACATAGAGAAAAAAATGTTCTTTTAAATGAAATTTATTTGCAAACTTTATCACAATTTGTTTTCAAATTATTAATATTTTAAAAGTTTTTATTACTTTTTTGTCATCGTGTCAATAGAAGTATTCCATTTTTGGACATTAAATATGGACCAATCACAAAACGAATAAAATAAAATAAGTTCCGGAATTCAACCAATAATAAGATTCAGATCTGCTTCAGATTTTCCAGTTCTCCACCGAGATCAACAACTATTTTCCAAATACACTGCTCAAAACAATTAAAGGATATTTGAAGTTTTATATAAAATAAAGATATAAACGAATTTTTTTTTGCCGAAAATAGAAGAACAGAATCACAAATGCTAATTTTTCTGGTTTTCAAACTGTGGAGTATGCAAATTTTGAGTTCGACGTCAAAAACGTCGCTTCAGCGGCAGCGAATGAAATTTGACTTTCAACTGGATAAAAGAGAATGAAGACAAGGATGATCGGCATTCAGCGATTGCTTTGTTTCGATGAGTACGATGTCTCAGCGAAGTCATTTGACAGATTCAGAAGCTTGGAGAATTGTTGGTAGGTTAGAACGGGGCCAAACTCAAGCCGAAGTAACGCAAGCCATTGGAGTGTCACAAAGTGTCATTTCCAGGATCTGGAACCGTTTTTTGGAGAGTGGATGTGCAGGCCGAAGACCTGGGCAAGGTCGTAGACGGGCAACAACGCCCAATGAAGATCGGTATTTAGCGTTAACAGCTCGGAGACACCGAAACATGAACGCTATTTTTCTCCAACAACACCTTCGCTCGGCTACAGGCACCACGATTTCAACTCAGTCTGTCCGAAACCGGCTCCATGCTGTAGGTCTGTATGCTCGCCGACCGATGATATGTGTTAGATTAACATCAAGGCATCGTCGCGACCGCAGGGAGTGGGCAACCGAGCATGTCAACTGGAGGAGAAATGAATGGAGCAATATTCTGTTTTGTCACGAGTCCCGTTTTTCTGTGCATCCGGATAATAGGCGTATTTTCATCTGGAGGGACCGTGGCAGTAGGAATAATCCTGCGTTCGTGCACGAAAGTGTCAGATTTGGCGGTGGAGGAGTGTTGGTGTATGGTGGCATCTCCATTGACGGGCACACTGACCTCTACATCATTCGAGATGGACCTCTGACTGGTCGCCGATATAATGATGAGATCCTCAGACCTATTGTAGTCCCTTACGCTGCAGCAATCGGTGATACCTTCATTTTAATGGACGATAACTGTAGGCCACATCGTGCAAACCTGGTGGAGGATTTCCTTTTCGAGGAAGGAATCTTTCGAATGGAATGGCCAGCGTGTTCTCCAGACATGAATCCAATCGAGCACGTTTGGGACGCTCTAGGAAGACATGTTTCTGGCCGCCAACAACCCCCACAAACTCTCCAAGAACTGGAAAGAGCTCTTCTGGAAGAGTGGGGCAGAATACCCCAACTCGTCATTAATAGCCTCATTGAGTCCATGCCTCAAAGGTGTTCAACGTTGCTGGCCGCCCGTGGAAACCATACCCCCTACTGAAAATGATTTTCTTTGAAGAAAACACCTTTTCTTATTCTTTTTTTCACTTATGCACAAATTGTGTTTTTTTCCTTTTGTACACAAATGCGCAATAAAGTGCATTTTTTTCTGCCAAACATGTGTAATTTATTCTCATATAACCTACTATGTCTGTCGACCATGTATCAATCAGCTAAAAAGTTTCCCAGATACAAAATCCACTTAAAACTGCAATATCCTTTATTTGTTTTGAGCAGTGTAGTAAAAAAAAAAAGATTAATTCTTTTTGATCAGAACTCTTCGTGTAAAACAGTTTATAACCATATCGAAGTAAAAATTAATGTTTTGTAGAAATAGAGTCAAGTCGGGTAGAGATTTTAACTTTTTTTGGGGGGGGGGAGGGGGAAGGGGCTAATATATATAATACTTGCTAGACCATACCATATAAGCAGGACAATTTTTTAAATTTTACGCCGACCGGAACATTAATTTATTTTGTACGAACTAGGTCCTTGAAATTTTTGCCCACGCAATTTTTAGGACATGGCCCAGCATGCAGGGACCTCTAATATATGTTATGAACTTGGCCCCCCTGTCGGGGATACAGTGGCCCCACGTCGGGCAAATTCTGGCGCCGCCTTTGTTTCTAAGTTACTCGCTCCTTTATCTTCCACTAATTTTCACACTGTTAAAAATTCTATTGACTTTGTTGATAAAATTAAACGCCTTTCTCCTTGTAATTACAAAATGATTTCCTTAAATGTTAAATCCCTCTTCACTAACGTCCCTGTTCAAGGAGCAATTGACTGTTTGGAAAGAAGGCTACGCGAATTCCATTACTCTTCCATCGAGATTGACGAGATCCTGCAATAAGTTAGTATTTGTGTTAGGCAAACTGCTTTCCAATTTAATAATTCCTTTTATGTTCAAACGGATGGTTTAGCCATGGGCAATCCTTTATCTCCTCTTTTATGTGACATTTATATGCATTTTGTGGAAGAAAGACTCTTCAGTTTATTTGATTTTCCCTTCTGGTGTAGGTATGTTGATGGTACTTTTATCTTAATTCCTTTTGAGCTGGATCTCCAAAATCTCCTTTCTCTTGTCAACTCTGTTGATCCTTGCATCCAGTTTACTCTTGAAGTCGAAGAGAATTATTCTCTTCCTTTCCTCGATGTCTTAGTTACTAAACACCCTGATCGGTTCTCTACCTCTGTTTATAGAAAACCTTTCGCTGTATCTCTACCTCCGCATGCTTTTTCTAACCATCCTCCACAGCATAAAGTGGCTTCCTTTTATACTTTTGTTTACAGAGCTCTTCCGATTTCTTCTGACTCTTCTGCTCTAAATAAGGAAATTAGTTACCTCAAATCTCTTGTCCTCACTCGTGGTTATAATCCCTCTTTGATTGACAAAGCTCTGTATAAATTTAATAAGCCTAAACGTCTTCTTACTGATTCTAATAATTCGTCAAATATTAACTCTATAGTTCTACCTTTTTATTCTCCTCTTTGTTTCAAAATAGCTAAAATCCTTTCTCGTTTCAATTTTAAAGTTATCTTCAAACCTATGAATAAAATTAAATTCTCGTCTTTGAAAGATCCTATTCCTGTTGAGAACCGGTGGGGTGTTTATTTTATTCCTTGCTCTTGCAATTTGGGTTATATTGGTCAGACCAGAAGAGCGTTGAAGAAAAGATTGGATGAACATCAGAGATACATTAAAAATCAGGAATTATCTAGGTCTTCCTTTGCTTCTCACTGTTGGTCTTCCGGCCATTTTTTCAATTTTTCCATGGCCAGAATTATTTCTAATCCTGCCTCTCTTTCTCATTTAGATACTCACGAAGCTTATTTTATTTATAAAAATTGTAATATATATTTTTTTTTACTATTTTATTATCCATTATTTTTTTCATTTTTTTTTCTTTTTAAATTAATTTTATTTTATTTTTATTTATTTATTTATTTTTATTTGATTTATTTATTTTTATTTTATTTTATTTTATTTTATTTATTTTTCAATTGTTTTCTTTATCTTTTATTAGTTTTTCTCTGCCATCTGGGTTCTTTTAGCCAGCACCACCTGGGGCACTCTTTGTAATCTCCTCCCTCCTTTGAGTTTATCTTTAATTTTCTCTTCCTCCTTGGCTCTGACAAGCAGCGCCACCTGTCGCACTCTGTGTAATCTCCTCCCTCTTTATTTCACTGTTATTTCCACTCTGTCCGTTGTGACACGTGTTTGGACCAGCTGATGACGAGCGGTAATTTTGCAGCTCGAAACGCGTCCTGTATAATTTTTCTTTTTATGGTGATTTAACAAAGTTTTTATATTTATTGATGTAATATTTAGTAACTTAAACTTTGAGTTAAGACCAGTAAAGAACAGATGTCATGCAATAATGGAAAAAAAAATTTCATTTATTTAAATTTTATTTTTATTAACAACATTCTTTAGTTATTATTGTAATTTGCATTGAGTACATGCATTTTGAATGCACATTGTCGCTTCAGTGACTATTCGTCTCATACTGGATTTAAATTTTAGCAAATTAAGAAAATGCCTTTGACTAGATGATTATTCTGGATTTTTTAAATTGTTTTCGACTACACTAACAAGGAAGGTCTCCATTGGGGGCATACTCAGAATTTTTTGAAAAAAATACGAATTAAACTACTCATGTAGTTAATAAAGGATCAGTGAAAATTAGCGGCGGAATTACATTATTAGATATGTAAAAAAATAAAATAGTTTGGAATAATTGGCGTGAAAAGCTGAAAGCGACGCGGGATTTGGTGAGAAGTGCATTTCCTCGCCAAAAGCAATCGATTTTAACGAATCTGAAAATTGATTTTAATTGACTTCACTGTTAAAAATCTGCAGCATTTACTGCAACGTCACTCCACTACTTTTATAGAATATCTCTCTTCTGACCAATGAGAATGCTCCATAGCACGATGAATTGACCGTGTCATACACTGTTAAAAATCTGTTGCATTTTGTTGCAACGCACTCCACCGCTTGTATATAATATCTCTATTCCAACCAATGAAAAAGCTCCATTTTACGGCCAAGTAACCGTTTTCTATACAAGCAAGGGAGTGCGTTGCAACAAAATGCAGCAGATTTTTAACAGTGTATTTTTCAATTTGGAACAATTTTAATCAATTTAAATTGTGTTTTAAATGATAAAATATATTAATTTCATTTTGTTGTAAGTACATATAAACGTATATGACAAAAGTACACTTAAAGTAAAGTAAAAATGCTAAACTAAAATTAGTTAAACTAAACTTATTTAAATAAATTGAACATAGAAAGTTTTTTCTTAAAAAAGTATTCGAAGCATAAAAGCGTATTTTTCAAAATTTCGTTTTTTCGCCAACCGGAGATAATTCGCCAAATAAACGTAATTTTTATTATTTTTTTACGGACGTTATAAGGAGGTTCCGCCGAAATTTTTTTATAAACATATATAACTATATGAGAAGAACATTCTGTAATTTTTTCAGATTTTTCTGAGTATGCCCGTACGGAGACCTTCCTTGTAAGTTAAAGATGGAGTATTTTTTGAATGCATGTTGCGTTCTTGTATCCTACTTTGTGTCCTGACTATATGTAGTCAGGTATAGGTATTGCCAGAAAATTGGTTAGAACAAATTCATAAGATTGTTTAATACATATAGTACTTTTGTTTCGAAAGCACATTGCAACCACATATACAATTTGTTGATATCTTTGAAGGAACATTGTCATGCAAAATCAGAAATATACATATGCAAACATTTTTTCTACGTGAACGTTCCAGAGATTCGATAATCCATTGCCAATTATAGTATTTGATATATTTTTGATCTCATATTTGTTGAATGGACATTGCGGCTTAGTTTCCTTTTAGGAATTAGGTATATTTTGAAGTTGACTGATACCCATGTGCCGATTGCTAACTCGTGGGACTTTTATTCAGTAAAATTTCCACCAAATGTCCCATGATGCATCATGATGCAAATGACATTTGATAGGTCATGGAAATCTTGAACAGTTTCTCCACCCAAAAGTTGCCCTTTGTAGGAAGAGCATGCCTAAGCTTCGACGGCAATCTAATCATAGCAAACGCGGTATCGTTTGGTATAATATGTTTAAGAAATAGAAAGTGCAAACCTCTTTTTGAAATTTCTGGCGAACCAATTGACATATGACAGTGACAGTGATGTTTCTTTCAAAAGATAGAACTCGACGAGACAAATAAAATGATAGCATTAAAAAAATTATCGCAATTTACTGTAGCCTTTTATTTAACTTTTAACGGAAAAAATGAAGAAGTAAAATTCAACAAGCGATTGCTAACGATCCTGTGGACGGATTAATTCTATTTTTGGTTTATTTTAATCCTTTTGGTAAAACTTAAAATAGCTTTTCTTTTTCATCTTTGTATGTTTGACGATCGATGAGAAAATCGAATTTGTGCCTTAAAGCTCCTGTTGACCAATGCTTCTTGTTAGTTATAGTTTTTTTTATTCATTGCCACCAAGTTTAAATAAATGTAATTTTTTTTATGTATGAACATAATTTATTCAAATTAAATAAATCACTTGATAAACATGGTTATTTATTTTGATTGCGAAACATTTATTCAATTCTTTGAATAAAGTTGTGCGCACACTGTAATTTTTTTTCGTTCAACTCCTTGGTTTATTTTTGAGGCATCATACATTTTATATTGCAATGCAATAACTTTCTTAATTATTTTAATACGAGAATAAAGTTTTGACAGCAGCAAATAGTTTACTTTTCAAAACATAAAAAAATCTTCATTTTTTTATAAAAAAATTTAAATGACAAGTATTAGAAAATGCTCTGGTGAGCAACAAAAAAGGTTAATATGTTTTTAAATATGAAAAAGTGTTTGACAAGTACTTCTAATTGAGCATTAGAAAGGACAAGGGTTCCTTTCTTGGCTGCAGCTTACTGTGAATGCCAAATTTGAAAAAATCATATTTGTGCTTTTTCCATATACAAGAAATTTGTGTTAAACTTCCCGACTTTTTTTAGTAAAATGTTCAATCCTGCTTTACATGTGAACTCCACTATTGACTCTGCAGTACAACTGCACTACAAGTCAGTTTTCTGTGCAGTTCTACGCTGCGGGCATGCTTGGTGGCATTGCAATGAGTATGATATGCTGCAGAAACTAAAGTTTCCAGTATTATTTCGCCTTACATTCATGTTTAATTACACTATGTTTTTGCACTACACATTTTTATTGTAATTGTGACTAATTTCTTTTATATGGGAAAAACGCAAATATGATTTTCTTTTCAAATTTGGCATTGACAGTAAGCTGCAGCCAAGAAAGGACCCCTTTGTCATTTCTCATGCTCAATTAGAAGTACTTGCCAAACACTTTTTCATACTTAAAAACATAACCTTTTTTGCTGCTCACCAGAGCATTTTTTAATACTTGTTAAGAGATACTCCATTTTGATATGATAAGTCATGATCGTGAGACGTAACTGTAACATGGTATGTTTCATACATCTTTTATTTCGTTACACACGAGCATTTACTGCAAAGATATTTTTTAATCCTAGTTTTAAGTGACCTAAAAAGAAAAGAAAATAAATCAATATTGAAGAACAGAAAACCTCGTTTTAAAATCTCATTATTTATAATTGTATGTGCCTTTTAGGTAGATTTCGTATGAAATACTACCTATTGCATTGTCTCCCATGTAGGAATTTCTGAAAAATTTTTGCGGATCTACACGAATCATGACTCCTAGACCCCAAAACTACCATCAGTAAAAAAGTTTATATATATATCTATCTATCTATCTATCTATCTATCTATCGGTGTATATCACTTTCTTCTAGACACGATAACTTCCATAATTATGCTCAGATCTTCTTCAAACTTTTACATAAAATCAAGGGGCATAAAATCTCGGTTAAGTTCGTTAATGGGCAAAATCGGACCAAGGGGGTGGAAGTTAGGAGGGTTTTTGTGAAAACAGAAAAAACGCGATAACTTTTTAATTAAAATAGATATCGAATCAGTTTAAAGTTTATATTACTTCTAAAAAATGAGGAAAAAGTTTATGCGTGACAGATTTTTGATAAAGTTAAAAATGGGCTCAAGGGGCGAAAAAAACATGGTTTTTGGGAGAAAAAAAATCATAACTTCGTCAATTCTCAAGATATCAAATCCAACTAAATTTTATATAAATGTACTCAATATTATCTAAAACTTTTGTATTTACAAGTTTTTGATAGGACCAACTTTTACCGATGAAAAAAATTAAAAACGAAAAGAAAAAGGGGGGAGGAAAAAGAAAAAACCCATAACTTACTCAATTCTTAAGCAATTAAATCTAATTAAATTTATTTTACATCTTCACAATAATATCTACAACTTTTATATTGACAAGTTTTTCATAGAACCAATTCGTATAGCAAAAATAAATTAAACAAAAATAGGAGTTGGAGAAAAAACCTCAAATCCAAACTGCTTATATTCTGACTCATTTTAAAATTCATTTTTGATTTTAAACGCATCCAAATGACAGATCCTCTTATTTAGCAACTATATAATGTGACGTATTGGCCAATTTTTTGATAAAGGCAGAATATATTTTTAAAAAGGCTGCCAGAAAAGGTATTTTGAACAGATTTCCCGAAGTTTTCATCATTAAAAAATTCATTAAGTATAACAAATTGTGTTCTTTATGAGTCATTTTTAAATTCATTTTTGTTCTCAAACCCATCCAATTTACAGGTCCTATTATTTACGAACTATATAACTTGACGTATTGGCCAGTGTTTTGATAAAGGCAGAATATATTTTTTAAAAGGCTGCCAAAAAGGGTATTTTGAACAGAATTTCACGAAGCTATCGTGATTAAAATTTGAGGAAATTTAAGAAATTGCGTTTTTACCGAGTCATTTTTAAATCTTTTTTTTGTTCTCAAACGCATCCAATTTACAGGTTCTCTTATTTAGGAACTATATAATGTGACGGAGTGGCCAGTTTTTTGATAAAGGCAGAATATATTTCAAAAAAGGCTGCCAAAATGGGCACTTCGCACAAAATTTCCCAAAGCGATCATGATTAATGAACTGTGGGTATTCAAATAACAAATTGGTTATTTTATGACTCATTTTTAAATCCAATTTTGCTCTGAAACGCATTCAATTGACAGTTTTTTGTTACTTAGGAACTATATAATGTGTGTATTCGTCGATTTTTTAATAAAGGGTGAATATATATATTTTAAAAGCTGTCAAAGTAAGCACTTCGCAAAAAAATTTCCCAAACAGATCATGATAAAAGAATTGAAGTTGTATTCAAATAACAAATTGTTTATTTTATGACTCATTTTTAAATTCAATTTTGCTCTCAAACGCATTCAATTGACAGTTATTTGTTATTTAGGAACTGTGTAATGTGCCGTATTGGTCAGATTTTTGATAAAGGCTAAATATATATTTAAAAAAATCTGTCAAAGTGGGCACTTCGCACAAAATTTCTCAAAGCGATCTTGATTAAGGAATTGTGGATGTATTAAAATAATAAATTGGTTATTTTATGACTCATTTTTAAATTCAATTTTGCTGTCAAACGAATTTAATTAACAGTTTTTTTTGTTATTTAGGAACTATATAATGAGCATATTGGTCAAGTTTTTAAATAAAGTAAGAATATAATTCAAAATATATTGCCAAAATGGGCATTTGAGTAGAGATGGGCATTTTTTTTTTCTTTTTTTTTTTTTTTTTTGAGATGAAAACTTCGAAATCTACCTCCGCCTATAGGCCATGCCGAAAGGGATTTTTTAATTTACGATAAGCATTAGAGTTTGTGGAAACTCATGGGTATGTTATGTAAAATGTTGACATAGATTTTTAAATTAATGAGAATCTGCTTTATTTTAACGCCTGATACAAATCCTCTGCTTCGTATCAAATTTCAGTATTCTGTGCTAATTGGAAGTTCAAGTATACTTCTAACCAAAAATCTACCCTATGATGTAAAAAAAAAATTGAAGTATACAGCAGTAGAAAGAACATATTTTGAAACACATTTGTTCACGATTGAATTATTTGTTCTCTTATTATCAAGTTGATATATACTGGGTTAGTACAAATGTATGACAGGATTTTTAATTTTTTTTTTTTTTTCAAAGTTATTGCACATATAATAAGTGATGTATGAAAATAACATATAATGACAAGTTTATTTTTTTTTTCCAATTACAAATGTTCAAAGTGCAAATCTATTGCAAAAGACTAATATTAAATCTTTAATAAAGTTCCTTTCACACATTTGGCAATTTTGCACAGTCAACAATCCTTAATGCCACAATGAAGAATTAAAAAAACTAAATAATGCTAAATGCTGCATTATTATTTTGGGTAAAGTTCTATTGTTTCCAATTCATAAGCCTGATCATTGCCCATTATTTTAGAACACACAATTAAAGAATTAATACGAGACATCTCTTCAATATAACACACGCTTCACACAGAGTCTAAAATGAAAATCAAATTCTTACTGGATTCTATGTTCGAAATACATGTTCGAAGTTAAAAGAAGTTACACGAATGCTAAATGTTTTATTTTGCAAATTTTAAAACTTTCTATGTCGATAATGGGAAGATGGGGACAAATAATTTATTAGTTTAAAAACATGATTCATTATGCACCTACGATTGCTACTTAATTATATTTTTTCTTACACTATTCAGGTAGTTTCCTGGTTAGGTAAAAAATCTTGTAAGAAACTTCAAATTGTTATTTCCAGTTTACTTTTAAGAAATAAAACATGCATATTCCTATCACAATTTTACCCAATATACATTCAGTTTTCTTTAGATAAGAACAGGGATGCAGTGGAGGGTATATGCAATATGTCCTCTGGATTATTTTAAGAAGCTTCGTATACCCTCTGTTTTTCAAATAAAGCATTAATGTATGCCCTATCCATTACTTCAGCGTATACCTTATGCCTTACCGTATACTTTCTGATATTTTTACGACTACAACACGATACAAAGTTAACTGTTCTTTACTGAAATAAAATGTATTTTTACTGCACATTTCCGTGCAAAACACTTGAGATTTTCAAATACACCTCATTGTTATAAAAATTAATTCTGTTTAATTAATAAAGGATTTTTGGAAGATTAGCATTGTATTTAATGTTCACAGATAAGTTTAGCCATGCACATCACATTAATTGTAATTTTCCAACTGAGCGAGAAAGTATTCAGAACTCAGATCTTTGAACCAGCCACCATCTCAACAATTCTGGAAAAATCTTAAAGGCAAGATTAAATCAGCTTATCAGAGACGGTCGCTGTCAAATCCTGGCATGAACCTTTTTTTTTTTTTTAATTTTTTTATTAAGTTGTAAAAGTATAATTATTATTTATTTGCGAATCAGAATAACTGATCAAAAATTATTCAAGGGCAAAAATCATTCAAATCCAGCTTCTACTGTATTTTCAATGCTTGTGATTTATTCTCAGGATTTCACATAAACCTAAACATGAACGATGCCATGTACAATAACGTTAACTGGATGAAGTGCATTTACTATATTTGTTTTTGAATACATAAAAATATTTATCTTTACGATACGATGAATGTAATGTATATAAAAAAATGGTAACATTTGTATTAGGAAATAATGTTACTTAACCCTTTTAGTGCCAAGGAGCGCCGTCGCGCTGTTCTGAAAAGTGTCAAGGAGCGCCGTCGCGCTGTATCTGAAAATTCACTTGTGTCCGACATTTTGAAATTCAAATTAGAAATATTTAAAAAATAATAACCATGATGTTTATATAAAAAATATGCGATCGAAGATAGTTAGAATGCAATATAATGAATAAATGTTATTGCATGACAATAAATTAAATAAATTTAAATAGCACTTTATCAAAGACTGCGCGCGCCAAAAGTGAACTGTCAAAAGGAGCGCTATCGGGACGCTGGCATTTTTTCACAACCAGCGAGAGCAGCGCGACTCCGCTCCTTGGCACTGAACAGTGGCGCAGCTATAATTCGGTTCTAAGGGGGGTTTTGAGTTTCTGATAAAGGTGATTGCCGATTATTTGAATCGCCGGTTAATAGAATCAGTACTAACTAAAATATTTACTGTATAATACTTAAACTCAAAAAGCGTCTGTGTGGTCGGAAATCATCATTTTTTTTTTTTTAGCATGAAGCATCTAAGAAAAGTAATTTAGTTCAAATAACCTTTTTTTACTTAACTGATTCATGTAATATGCACTTTCACAATTTTAAGTTGAATATTCGCCATTTAATTGAATCACTTTATTAAATGAAATCTGATTCAATAAAGTGGCGGATTCCGAAATGCGCCAAAACATTTAAATATTAAGTTTGGATTTCATTCATATAAGCAGCAATTATAACGATCTTTCGCAGCTCTGGGAGGGGTTTTAACCAGACTTCGAGTAATCGTAATCGATTATAATCGACTACATAAAACTGTGTAATCGCATTGTAATCGTAATCGTAAATTTTAATTTCGAAATAATCGCGATATAATCATAATCAAAAGATTTCACTTTGATTACAATCATTAATCGTAATCGTAATCGTAATGTAGATAATTGCAATGTAATCTGTATCAAAAAACTATGTAATCGTAATCGAGCACAAATAAACGATTACGTTATATGATTACATCTTTTTTTTTCTTTCTTTCTTTCGCGCAGTCCATAAAATATTTGGTCGGTGAGATAAACATTGCACCAAAGAAAGAGTTTCCACGTTAATCGCCCCTAAAAGTAAGAAGAGGTCATAGGTCATAAGGCAGCAGTTCGGGGGTGAAACAAGATGCATTCTTACTGTATATAGTCAGTATCAGTGCTATAGAGGGCTGCTCCTGGTATATAGTAGTATAAGATTGTATATAGAAATAGTAGGACTGTATATAGGAATAGTATATATAGTACTGTATACAGAAATAGTCGGGAATTGGGGGGAAAACTCTTTATGGTCTTTCGAAGGATCTTGTTTCGCGGGTTATTGAGTGGCAGTGATAAAGGATAAAAAAGAAAAAAAGAAAGAAAAATATATATTTATGTTTTTTTATGGGCACTTAGCAATTTGACAAACATCACCCTCTTTTAAATGTGGGAATCGGAGAATAATGAAAATTGGGGAGGAAAAAAAAGATGCTTAAATTGCATGTGACAATTTATCTAACAGCTCATTCGCATGTTGGATTTCTCAGTGGTTGTGGTTGTTTCCAAGGATCTAGAGAAAGAGATGGCTAAGAGAAACAACAAAAATATAGAAGATTATTTCACGCAATCTGTATCAGATTTGAATGAAAAAAACGCGAAATTTTTTAAATAGCAATGCAAATTGTGCTCGTCAGATGTCAGGGTCTCCATAAAAACAAAGTCCAATCTGAACACCCACATGCAGGTAATTTTTTAATAGATATATACATATTGTATAGATTTATTTTAGAAATATTGCATAGTGATATCTTGTCTTTTTCTTTTAAATTATAGTGAAAGGAATTTTTTATATTAAATTAACTATACAGTGTTTTTAATCATAAGTACAAAGTATGTTTATTCAAAATTTCTATTTTAATATATGTGGATAAGTTAAACATATAGATCAGTTTTCTTAGAAAAGTTGTAATAATAAAAGATTGTTTATATATATATATATATATACATATATATATATATATATATATTATCAGAATCCCCCCCCCCCCCCAAAAAAAAAAAAAAAAAAAAAAAAAAAAAAAAAAAAAAAAACAGAAATTAAGGCTGGTTTGTCAATAAACATACGGGTGTAAATAGGATTTTTTTATGGGTTAAGGACTATGGTAATGATATCAAGTTGTTGGTAAATTCTTTTAACATATGCGCCGACAAATTCAATGACGAACTCCTGAATTTTGAAATGTAGCCACCAATTTTTTTTTTTTTTTTATCTCTGATTATTTTAAAAAAGAAAAAAAATACCAAAAAAAAAAAACCCTCTCTAAATGAGTTATAAATAAATAATGAGGAATAAAAGATAGTTAATTTTTTTCCCAGAAAGGTTTGTTTCCCCCTCTCCCCTCCCCCAATATACTCCTACCAAAAGACAGTATTTTATATTATTATTATTTGCCTGTTAACGTTCATGTGTCTCAATTTTGTTTTAAATATGTGGTTCAAGGGGACAGAGGTATGCAAATGAAAGAAAAAAGAATGAATTGTTTTAATTCTCCCATTTAGAAAATTATGGTAGAAGTTTATTTTATTCTTCATTTTTCTTCATTTTTTAAATTTTGTTTTGCTTATTTGCCTAAATGTCTTGCAACGAATGTTCTGAGGAAAATAACCTTAGTTAAACTCATTTCATGTTAAAATTTTGCGTTAAAAAAAAAAAAAAAAAGGTTGTGAAACACAGCCCCCCCCCCCAAATTTTAGTGTGTAGGTAAGGGGAGGGGGGGTAGAGGTCTGCACGCGCCGGAATTTCCAGGCCCGGCCCATTGTTAAACTTAAAAGTTCGGCCCGGCCCGTTACAATTTCTACGATTTCTAAAAAATTCTGTTTTTTATCATATAAGATTCCTTAAAAGAATACTGCATACATATCTATGAATGATTTTACAGTATATTTTACTGGAAATATACATTAACGCATTAATGATTACTTAGATATTTAGGCTTTCAACATTCGATTAAAGATTCATTAAAAAATTAATATGCCTTAGCATAAAAGAAAGAAAGTTAAAAACATCGTAACTTTTGAAGCTGTTTAATAAAAGAAGATTTATAAAAATATTTCTATATCATTTTATTAAAGATTTTAAATCCAAATTCATTCTTAAATTCAAAGAAGCTCCTTTCTCATATTTTTTAAATTCATTTTTTTTCTCAGAAACGCATAAGTTTAGCAGGTATCTTTATTCAGAAACTATATAATCAAATGGGGTTATATATTTTTTGATACAAATAATTTAAGAATACTGCAAGTAAATAAAATACTGTCATAGTTAGCGTTTCGAATAGAATTTCCGGAAGTGATAGCATGGGAAGAAGAGAAAAGCCTGCAATCATTTGAGAAACTATTATGTATCTCAACAAGGTTACACAAGTATTTTATTTACCAAAAATTAAAAACTCTATTCGATTCCAAATCTCTTCAATAGTCAGGCTTATCACTTTTATATGTTTACAATTTAAAATTAAAAGGAAAATATGTCAAACTTTCGCATTATTGAGAAATTAATTTAAAAACCATCAAGAAGTATATATCCAAAGATTAAGCTAACATAAGTTCTTTATCGCTGTTAATAATTTTACAAATCATGTTGTCCGCCCTACAGATCTTGAGAACAATTAATCTAGTTCCGGTTCGGCTACCAGTCTACAAGTAGAAAAATAATGTAAGCTTGATCTTGGCTCGACAAGAGTCAGCTAAAAAAATATTAAAACGGGTTACACACTATGTAACTGTCCGATGCCGATCTCTACACTGTACATTTTTATACTAATGCTGTCAAACTAGTATGGCTCGTGAAGCACATTTATACTTATTCTCGTTAAAACCATTTCGTTGAAAATAGCTCATATTTTATTGTATCTGCTTAAATCTTGCGAAAATATTTGTATCGGCCCGGCCAAGGCCCGTTCAATTTTTTTGCCGGCCCGGCCCGTTGAAAAAACTATTCTAAATCTGCCGGCCCGCTACAAAATTCGAAAAGATTCCGCCGGGCCGTGCAGACCTCTAGGAGGGGAGGGGGCTCATTCTACGTACACCGGTATTCGTGAATTTCAAATCAGAATTTCGCATGTTACATATACCTATTCTATTAATCAAACATCCTTAGAAATGCTCTTAATTTCAAAATAAATTTATAATAATGTTCTAAAATATTCAAAAAGGAAAACATATATTAGTTATATAGAAAAGAATAGCTCATTTAATATAAATGATTTATTTTTCCTTTAAAAATAAATAAATAACAGGAAACGCATATTTTGTAAATTTGTAACTCTAGTTTGTAACATGTAGACTACGGAATTACTGTAATCGAATAGTAATCGTAATCGACTACTTCGGTAATCGTAATCCAACAAAAAAGATATTAATCATAATCCAAACGTAATCGTAATCTTGAAATAAAAAAATGGATAATCGATTATGTAATCGTAATCAGACTTGCATAAATAGAGACATAATCATAATCTGTTTTTTGAAATTGAAAACAATCGTAATCTTAATCGATTACAGTCCTCTGTAATCGACTCGAAGTCTGGTTTTAACCCTAAAACCACCCCCTTGGCTGCGCCGCTGGCACTGAAAGGTTTAAAATCATAGCAGCCAGCTTTTAAGATTTTTTACTACCCCTATTTTGTGTTATTTAGTCAGATTGCATAAAATATGTTTTTTTTTTTTTTTTTTTTTTTTTTTTTTTTGTCAAAAGTAGTACAAATAAAAAACATAAAAATTGTTTTTTTTTTTTTTTATACAAAAGCAAGTGTGAACTGTGCATATATTTCACATTTATATAATTGTGGGCTTACCGATTATTAAGTCAACATCGGAAATATCCATGTTTTTGTTTTTACATTTCTTTTCATAGCATGTCATTTAAAAGATGTAAATAAGCACTAGTAAATATGTTAAAACAACAATTAAAAATAAAAATGTTATCGCGGAAAGCAACGTAGACCATAAGCGAACAAAACGAAAGTTTAAAAGAAATCACAAATTGTTGACCTCATTATCATAAATAAAAGTTCTTTTACTTTCAATCATACCTTTCTTTTTTTGTATTTATTTATCATACTATAAACTGTTTTACTCTTTCCTATTTTAACCAAGATGGCCAAACATAAACAAATAGTAAATAAAATGTCGCACGCTAACGCTAGTAAGGCAGAACCCATGGCTCCACCTTTAGCGGTAAGAGGAGGTGGATGCTTACAAGCTTTTTGTTTGATGAGTTTAAATTTTATGTTTTGGATGAGCCTATATATTTATAAATATCTAATAGCGAAAGATTAGCTATTACTTTGTTTATTGAAAATGCATTTTTATTTTAAAATACAATACTTTACGACAGTAGCAAATTCCTCTACTTAAATACTTATTTATTATTTTAAATTGTGGTTGCCGGCAGAACGCAATGCACAGATGTAAGAGTTTGTTTAAGCCGATTCACTTCATATGACAAATAAAAATTTTTCTACTCTCAAAAGGAAATAAAATATCTGTAAAAAGTAAAGTTTTTTTTAAAACTTTATTATTATTATTATCTTACATTCAAGCTTTTTAAAGATTAAGACTAAATAAAAATGTTTTTCTTTTGGGATTGACATGTCCCATTTACCTCCCTTGGTGGCTCAAGTGCAGTTTTTTTTTTTTTTTTTTTTTTTTTTCCCTTATTACAAAGTGGGTAATTAGAAACTTTCATAGATTTATATGAATTTTTATGGCTTCTATAACACTATAAAATCCCTGTAAAACTATTTAAAATAAGTCAAATCACTTAACCATTCTACATTTTTGTATGTTTAATAAGAAGCTGTAAATTATTTTGTAATTATTATTTCATTGCCTGAAGAGGCATTGATATAAAAAAATACATAGGATTTTTTTAATTATAGAAAATTCCCCTATTTAAATTTATATTTATTATGCTTTATTTGTATCATCAATTATAAAAAAAGAAATACAATTAAATTCTGTTGATTTTGACCTTTTTTTAAAAAAAAACTTTTAAAGTGTTTTTATTTTTATTTATTTATTTATTTTTTATTATTACTAGGGGGCGCCGCCCCCCTGCTCGCTATGCTCGCCAACCCCCCGCGTAATCGCTTCGCGATTCCAAATTATTGGCTACCCCTGCTTGCTGCGCTCGCCAATACCCCATGGTATGAATAAGCAGTTGCAGACCTTTCAACTGATGTGTCACACGACTGGTGTTGTAAAGAAATAAAAAATGTGCAACCCTGGGGGGGGCAGAGTGGGAGGCGACACAAAAGACATCCATAATATGAATAAGCAGCTGCAGACCTCTCAAATGATATGTCACACGACTGGTGTTGTAAAAAATTGAAAATGTGCCCCCCTGGGGGGGCAGAGTGGGGGTGACACACAAGACATCCATAAAATGAATAAACAGTTGCAGACCTTTCAAATGATGTGTCACACAACTGGTGTTGTAAAGAAATTAAAAATGTGACCCCCCCTGGGGAAAGCAGAGTGTGGGGGTGACTCACAAGACATCCATAATATGAATAAGCAGTTGCAGACCTTTCAAATCTTGTGTAACACGACTGGTGTTGTAAAGAAATTAAAAATGTGTTCCCCCCTGGGGAGCAGAGTGGGGGATAACACACAAGACATCCATTATATGAATAAGCATTTGCAAACCTCTCAAATGATGTATCAAACGACTGGTGTTGTAAAGAAATTAAAAATTTGGCGAAATATTACAGTTATCGCCAAGTTGGCGTCACTTTTGACAACTAATTTTGGTCGCCAAATTTGGCGATATATCGCCAAGTTGGCGACAAACTTGGCGATTGTTGGCGATGGTAACCTTTCCTCTCTTTATGGTAACCCATACGGCGATGCATAGACGGAGCCCTTTCCTGATTGGTCTATTCGGCTCATGGAAGGAGTGGACAACCCGGATTCGTTAGTTCCGGAAATCTTCCACATCAGCATCATTCCAGGAGTCATTCCTTTTAAGGCTAGTTTTTTTTTACTATAGAAGGATTGTTATTTTATTTTAGATTTAATTGAAAAGCATCATAACATGGAATGTAAAAAGGAAATTGACCCCAAAATAGGAAAGCTATCGCTGAAAACTATTTGCAACATTTATTTCGCCTAATATCTTTTGTTATTGTTATTTATAGTTTGCAAACACACACACATATATATATATATATATTTACCTCTATAAAACACAATATGCTTTATTGCAGCCCCGTGTTGGATTAATAGATTTGTATATATATTACATGGTATGCAAAAAAAAAAAAAATAGTTCAGTTTGGAAAAGTGCAATACAGTTTAAAATTCCCATTCAGCGATTTCGGCATAGGTTGGAATGTATTCGAATTCTGTTTTGCAGCCCTGTATACCATCCACAGAATTTTTACACCAAATAATATTAAAAAAATTCATTAAATTTGAAAAATCCATTCTAAAAAGCAAATACCCTTTTTATCAATGATAACATTTTGCAGAGATGGTAAATATGCGTAGAGGTCAGAGGGGACGCTCAGTGACACCACCAATATTTTTATAATGACCCCTTAATAAGAAGCTCAGGATTTCTGTCATTAAATAAGTCGAAAAACACTTCTAAAATTTAGTGATATCAATAGATTCCACCTCTGCGCCAATTTTTTACCAATGCCTATAGACAGCATCGCAATCGAACTATTTTATGTGTCCCTGTAAAGGAAAGATAAATGTTATGCACATCCTTTTCTATAATGAGCATCTTGTTATGCACTTCAATAATGGATATAAATTTAAATAAATTTGGAAGCATGTGTAAATATCTCTTCAATACACTGCAAATGCTCTTTCACCAATAGATCTTTACGCAACGGATTTATTTTAAGAGCCTCTTTATGCGAACTATAAATGTGACACACTTCATTTTCAATAGAAAACGTGCTATGGCAAACTTCAATAACATGTATATCAATTAATGGTCATCCGAGTATATTTACGCGAGTTAGAGCACGGCTAAATAAGTTGCATTTATAAATACTTGTCAGCCATCTGAGAAAGTTTAAAATAGGAGATATGCTGCCAGAAAATCATACATGCGGAGTAAAATAAGTCTGATTGCATGATAAAGTAGTAAACAAAATAACACATAATGGAGCGCAAATTTGAAATAAAAATTCAAAATACACTGTGTAATGAAATAAAATGCTTTAAATAATAGTGTACTCGACTTGTCGGGGGCACTGCCGTGCCCCCCGATTATGAAGGTAAAAGCCTAAAATGTACCAAATATTAAAACATTTTAATCTAATATTCGGAATTTGCAATATTAAAATATAAATTTAAATAGCCACTTAGAAAAGTATTTGTGAAAGTTTATTGCTAATATATCACGTTAATGTTTTCATTTTAAAAATTCGATTGCTTCATAATTAAATTTTCTATTTTTATTTTTATTTATTAAACGCTAATTTGTCTTCCACGCGAAAAACTACGTATTTTCTTTCAATTATGTATGCACATTTATGTTTATCATTATTGTGCAATCTTAGAATGTTATTTTAAGTAATTAGATTTTACTATTATTTAAAACGTTTGTGCACTGCACCTGTAAATTAGAGTAAGAACTTTTTATCAAAATACGAAAGAAGTAAGAAATTTCTTTTCTAATTAGTTAGAAAAAAATCAGCTCCACGCGTGAAATACATTTTTACATCTAAAACTATCATTTTCCATCCAATATATTTTTCCAATTTTTAAATTTACTAATCAAGACTATCGAGCTCCAATTATGTGAGCTCGATAAAAATAAGAAAATAAATAGATTACAAATAACGGATTCGGCATATGTAATTTTTAACATAGCTCAGTTAAAGGCACTGAGCTCGACAATAATACGGAGAGCTAACTCCCTATTCTGATACATTGAATCCAGCGGTCCGCACATGATTACAATGGCAAAAATTTTCCGACGAAAATCTTTGGCAAAACACAGATTTCCTTCCATAGGATACTATGGGGAAGATAGTTTCTAATTGAATTTTCTTTTAAAATTAAGACGAAATTGCTACAATTTTCACTGATATATATTCTTTTATTAAAAACCTATTGATTTTACTTAAATTCATAGCAAATTTTCAATTTGATATTAGTTAAAAAGGAAATTGTAGTTTAACTCAACAAAAAATAAAGAAACATTTCTTAAATATTGCTCATAAAAATATCCAAAACACATAGAAATAAGCAAAAATTATAAAAAGTTTGCGAAAAAGCTTCAAAAAATGCTTGTAATATTAAGAATAGAGGACTCATTACTTGCGCGCATTGAAAAGTGTGATGCGGTCCCGGCAGAAAGTGCATCGCCCAGATCGGTGAGTGAGTAGGCCACTAGCCTGTAGAGGCCACCGCGTTCCGCGTACTTGAGCATTTTCATTGGATCGTACGTTGGGAGCCGAAACTCGGAGTTAGCCAATCAGCGTACACCGTACAAAGATGCAATAGCAGTGTTTAGAAACTGAGTGAAGGATCAATGACGTCACGGCTTCTGATCGCGTGAGCCGGCGACAAACAAACATCACAAGCACATGTTGCTTTTTGCTTTGCTTCCGTGTTATCCATTAGCGAGTTTTTGATACTCTCTTATTTTTATTGCTTTATCTTTATTGTTATGTTTATCTTTATTACCAAAGGCCCTTTTCAGAGCCATATACATCTTTTGTTATCTGCTATCGTTATTATTGTTACGTCGCGTAGTGCTCTTGCTTGTTTTCAAAAACATTGCCTTCGAAAATGAGATCGCACGAGTGCGATATCTGCCGAAAAGTATTTTCGCGGACTTCGCATGTAATTAGGCATAAAATAGATGAGCATAAAGTTGCTGTTGAAGAAAAAAATGCTCCTGAAAAGAAATATCCGTGTGATATATGCAAAAAAGGATTTACACGTTCAAGCCACGTGCGTCGGCACAAAGAAAGTGCTCAAATGGAAGTTCAAGAGAAACAAATAAACATTGTTTCAAAGACTTTGTTCCCATCCGAAAAAATTAATTTATTACCTAAGGAGACTGTTATACAACCTAAAGAATCGCCTGTGTTCTGAAGTGCATTCCTTTGATAGAAGTAAGCCTACAATATGACAATGCTTACTACAATATGACAATGTACTTTATAGTTTTATATTCTTTATAGTGAAAAGAATTTGTTCTGAGAGATATGACAAAATAATGAGGCGAATTATAGTGAGCGAGACTTTCTCAGGACATCTTTGAATATACTAGAACCACCCCCCAGGACTCTGGGGGTAGAATGTATTAGCCATGCTGTTTGTTTGTAAATAAAGTTTTTAATTATTGTATTTGTAATGTATTTTATGTGCTATTTCAATAAAGTTTGTTTTAACAAGGTTCTGAAATAAAGAACCGCAGAATGACTTAGGCCACATGGACACAACACTATATTTTAAGTTTAATTGTAAAATTCCAGACCCACATGATGTAATATTTATGTAAGATTCCATCTGTTCTTATAAGAATTGATTCTGCAATAGTGTTATTACAAAAAAGGAATAGTTAGCTGCTATGCATTTTTGTGAAAAAATTAAATTTACAGAAACTAATATTTATGTGCTGAAAAATGGATTTTTTTTTTTTTTCACTTCTAAAAAGTGATAACTAACACAACACCTTTCGCAGAAAATTAAGGGGGGAAATAGATACCCCCATTTTTATACATCATTGAATCCCCTAAACTAATCAAGGATATGCTTTTTCACATAAAAAAAGCGTATATCCATAATTCATAGCAAATCAAATAATTCTCCATAAAAAACCCATTTACATAATTTAAAAGGAGTCATCCCCCTTCTTTATGCTTAACCATTAAACTACCAAAACTACTCAGAGATTCGTCTTATCAAAAAGAATGTTCATCCAAAATTTAAAGCAAATAGAATAATTCTGCATAAAAACTCATTTATCAAATTTAAGGGGGTTTGAGGTAATTACCCTTATTCCTTTTATGCTTAACCAAAAAAAAAAAAAAAACACAGCTAATCAGGGAAGCATCTTATCAATATGAACCTGTATCCAAATATTAAAGCAAATTAGTTAATTCTGCAAGAAAAATCATTTGCCTAAATTAATTGGGGTAGTCCCTCCGATCCCCCATTTATACTTATCAAATGAACTCCCAAAACAAATCAGGGAAGTGCCTTATCAGAATGAACCTATATCGAAATTTTGTAGCAAATCGGTAAATTTTGTGTGAAAAACCCATTAAACTAAACTAAAGGGGGGGAAGAGTTAACTCCCATTTCCCCCTCTTAGATTTATCCGATGAACTCGCAAAATTGATCATGGAGGCGTCCTCATCAGAATGATCTTATGTATAAAACTTGAGTGAAATCTGATAATTTTTCATGAAAAATCCATTTATCTAAAATCAGGGGTCAATTTAGAAAAAGTTGCATAGCATAAACTGCTATACAAAGTCAGTTTTGAATAGCAGTTAGACACTTTTGTATAGCAAGTAAAAAATAGCTAACATAACTTTTAAATCTTGAAAATTTACAATTTTTTTTTAAAAGCAATATTTAACTAAAAGCATAAATGAAAGCGCTGTCTGTTTCGATGCATAAATAAAGTAAAAGGATTGCAACACGCACGTCAAACTTCTATGAGCAAACGCCGTGATTAGCGAGTAACCATGATTCAGTAATCAGCCACAGCGTCAGGGTGGGAATAAATCATGTGTTTACTAGGAAAACTGCACCCAGCAATGGCATCTTGCTGTATTTCCATTGTAAATAAACACTTGGGGAGAGTGAAAACACAACGTATGTCGTGTAAAAACATCTTTAAATTTTAACTTTTAAGTGTTCATGACACATGAAGTGTCTAAATGCTAATGGGTGTGGGAAATACGCATCGCAATGATTGCGATTTAATGCATTTCTTGAATCACATTTTAGTTAAATTTAAATCGTAAATTGCGATGCGATACCGCTTAAATTGAACCCTGTCTAAATTGAAGGTGGGGCATTAGCCCCCCGTTCTTCCTCTTTATACTTATCCAATGAACTTCCAAAACTAATTATGGTGGTTCGCTCATCAGAATGATCCTATATCTAAAATTTGAATGAAATCTGATAAATATGCATGAAAAACCCAATTATTGAAGTTAAGGGTGGGGAATCTGCCCGCCGTTTCGCCTCTTTATAATTATTCAATGAGCACCTAATACTAATCACAGAGGTGCGTCATCAGAATGATCCTATGTCTAAATTTTGAGCGAAAACTGATAATTCTGGATGAAAAACCCATTGATATAAATTAAGGGGAGAAGTATTAGCCCCCATTCCCCTGCTTATATTTATCGATTGAACCTTCAAAACTAATCAGGAAGTGCCTTATCAGAATATATCTGTACCCATAATTTCAAGTGATTTGCATATTTTTATCAGGAGCTATGACATTACACATGTACATACATATAGAATGGGCGGGCACATAAGCTTTCAGGCTTCGATAGCCTGTGAGTTAAAAATCATTATTACAGTACCATCTTGTGGCGAAATATTTTCAAATTGAAGAAAGACCTGACAGGCATTCCCAGAAACGTATCCAAAGAAATTTGGTTTAATTCTATGCATAACTTCATACAGTGTTTGATGTAGAATAATCTAAATGGCACAAAAATTGTGATTACAGCACCGCCTTACAGTAAAATGTTTCCATATTGAAGATGGACCTGCTGGCTACAGCCAAAAACATGCATAAATATTTGGTTCACTATATGTATAACTTCATACACCTTTTTGATGATATGATGCGACAATGGGACAGACAGATTTTGAATAAACATATTTTTGGGGATAATGGATCCTTAAAACATATAAATTCGTCAAAAAAAAAATTGGTTATATTACTTTCTTCTAGCAAGCATAGAAGAAAGTAAAAAATGTTTGTTTAGTTGTTTAACTCAAAAACCAATTAATCCATTATTTAAATTAAGCGAAAGAAAGAAAATTAATAAAATCATAGTTTATTAAACAATTTCAAATTTTATAAAGACTAAAGACAGAAAATCAATATTTAGGCATGCATAAATAATGCATGTAAAGGTAGCATACAGTCGTTTCGAATCTACTACCATTCGCTCCTATAATTGGTATATAAGCCTGCACTTCTCTGTCGCTTTGCTCAGCTTAGCTTTTTCTACATGCTGAGTCTTGCACTGATGAAGAATCTTGATAACAGATTCGAAACGGCTGTTTTCTACCTTTTCATGCATTATTTAAACATTTCTAAATGTTGATTTTGTATCTTTATACATTTTTACAAAAAGGCTTTATTTGCTATTTTCACTTCAAATTTTGTTTTACAATCTAAGATACAATTTTCTAAAAGATATAAACGTAAATTCTTGAATTTATTACAGAGTTTAAATATAAATAGTAAGGAAAGCTGGCAATTTTTTAAACTTTTGAGAATTACCTTTTATTCCTTGATAGAGAACTTATTATTTCATCTTTTGCATTATAAACAAAAGTTTTTCGGCATTGTTTGCGATCAAATGATTACTGTTATTCATCCATATTTGCTTTGCTGCATTCTGCCGGATATCCGATAGAGAAGTTGGATATCCAGTGATTGTTATCCGGATATCCGATGATATTTCAGATATTGAAAAATCAGCCGGATATCCGGTACATCCCCAACAGTCACCACGGCGAAACAAACCTTTCTGTCACAAGACTTTGTCAAATGGTGACCGAGACCCTACTGTGAAAAATGGTGAAAATAACAACATTTAATAATTTTTCATACTGCAACGTTCACAATGACTTTGAAATTGAGTCTCCAGATGAGAGGTCACACTAGAGTTTCAATGAAACAACATTGTAAAGTTACTTGGTGACTCGCCACAAAGCAATGGCTGATCTAAGGGGGGGGGCGATTGCCCCCCAGCCTTGGGCCCATAAAGGTTTTCAAACTAACATGAGAAACCTTCATGGAATAGGACTTGGACTGAAGCTCAAGTTCGGTGCAGCGCGGCAACAATCTGAACATCAATTCATGAATCAGGCAATAGCAAAGGGGCGATCGCCCACCTTAGGGTTGGGCTGGGTCAGGTCTTCTGATTTTTAGAGCCGGGCGTATCCTGATATTTATTTTTATGCCGATTTGGGGCCCCACCAGTGGCTGAGAGGTTCTGACCGCTGGGTTCGAACCCAATCGTGACTGTCGGCATAACTGTTCAGAGTTTTTGTGGTTTTCTTCGAACCTTGCGTAAATACAGGTTAGGTTCCCTTAGAAAGACCCATCACAAAGAGCATCCCCCCCCCCGCCTGGGCCTATATCCCTAGCGTAGATAATCGACCGACAAAAATAAACGAAAATCAAACCAAACCAAACCTGCCGATTTAGGTTGGGCCAGACTTCTTTTTCTTCAGTGTTGAATTCAGACACTTCTTTTCTTGGGTTTCAGTGACTCCGGGGTGGGGGAATTGTAATTTTTGTCCATTGAATACGCAAAATTTCAAATTTTCTGTGTGTGTGGGGGGGGGGGGAGGGTTCAGTGAGTGATTAATGGAAGTTACAATTTTTATTAGCAAAGCGACGCTTTGTTTGGATTTGCGAAGGATTATTTCCTAAGATAAATATTTGATAGTAAAAATATTTTTACAATTTTTTGAATCTTTATTAAGCAAAAACTTTATTTTATATTTTGCCATATTTTAAAATGTAAATTCAGCCCAATTCCATAAATTGTTTTTAAACTGCAAGTATATTAAAAATAATACTAATAGTAATTACTTCTTAACAGTAAATATGTTTCATTTGGTTCAATTTTCAATCTTAAAATTAGAATAACACTTTGTATAATGAATTTAACAATTAATTCTATCTTTTTACAATTCTTTTGTCGCCACTTTACAAAAAAATAATCATAATATAATTCTTATAAAATGCGCTAAGTATCATCTGCATAAATGAAATAATGATCATATAATTAGAATAAATTGTGTATTCAGATTATTCTCTGCAATAGTGCAAAAAGTGTTTCCCAGCCATATAAATGCTCTAAATTTCATTTTATTTTTATTTATTTATACTTTTATTAGAAGGTCTAAAGTTTGTTCAGTGGCGCAGCCAAGTGGGTAGTTTTAGGGTTAAAACCCCTCCCAGAGCTGAGAAAGATCGCTATAATTGCTGCTTATATGAATGAAATCCAAACTTAATATTTAAATGTTTTGGCGCATTTCAGAATCCGCCACTTTATTGAATCAGATTTCATTTAATAAAGTGATTCAATTAAATGGCGAAAATTCTACTTAAAATTGTGAAAGTGCATATTACATGAATCAGTTAAGTAAAAATTGGTTATTCGAACTAAATTACTTTTCTTAGATGCTTCATGCTAAAAAAAAAAAAAAAAAAAAAAAAAAAAAAAAAAGATTTCCGGCCACACACACGCTCTTTGAGTTTAAGTATTATACAGTAAATATTCTAATTAGTACTGATTCTATTAACCGGCGATTCAAATAACCTTTATCAGAAGCTCAAAACCCCCCTTAGAACCAAATTCTGGCTGCGCCACTGAGTTTGTTTATTAGGGGCAGGGCGTAAAATTTAAAAATAAGCAAATTTAATATTTAAAAATGTAAGATATATCATGCAAATATCATTCCCTCACCTCCCCCCAACCCATACTACCATACTTTACTGCCTGACTTTTTTCATTCAGAAATAATAATAATTAAAAACACCCTAACCAAAATAAAGTTCTTAATTGGTACCTTACAAAAAATTTTTAAAATATTTTTTTTTTACTATAATTATGTAGTCTACTCAATCAATTATATGTTTCCCCATGTTAGACTGTCATTCCATCACACCTTGCTATTATCGCAAATATCCTATCACTAAAGGTGAGCAGCAGTCTAGCATTCTTCACAGAGAGGAAGCTAATTTGAGTACTTGTCAGTCCAGCATTCAATAAAAATACATTTTTTTAATTTATTTAATCATGATTCTATCTGTAATTACTAAATCCACAATTTATTTTCTCTTCTGAAAATATACATGTTTAATTTTTTGTTTGCTAAAATGCGTCCGTTATGGAAAAATATGTAAAATGAATTAATTAAAATAACAATTTTTAAGGTTTTTCTTTAAAAAAATAATATTGTGCAAATCTACAGATCATAATTTATTTTTATGTATAATTTCAAGTCAAAATATTGAATAGTTTTTTTTGTAAAGTGTACGACAAAATGTAATTTGTTAGTCTAGTAGAGGATTCGCTTCGCTCACCTAATAAATGAATGATCGAGAAATCTCTTGATCTATTTCAACAACCAATTGTCAAAATCTGAAATATTTTGCTTTGGCTGATTCTTTTTTTTTTTTTTTTTTTTTTTAATGCCTTTACTGATTAATGAAATGTACTACAGTTTTATACGAGTAAATGCCATATTTATCAATGGCAGATCTGCACATTTCATGATATATTACAATGAGCAATTGGTGAAACAAAGATTGATTAATTCATAGTACTAAAGGAATTTGTGTTTTTTTTGTCATGACTGACTGAAGAATTTTCTTTTTCAAACAGTATACTTTACAGACGATTTCTATTGCTGATCTATTAACAAAATATGTAATTTTTTCCCAATGACTGACAAACATAATCTATAATTTTCCTTTGGAGATGTATAGACAAAAATAATTTTTTGCACTTGAATGGCAAAGTTTCCAATACTGCGACAAATAAAAGAAATTTGTAATTTCTTTTTTTATTTCATAGGACTTACAAAATTAGTGATTCTGTACACAGTTAAGAGTGATTAACAAAATTCATGATTCTTTACATAAGTGATTGACTATATATACATTCAAAGAAAAATCACATTTGGATTGCAGAATGTCACAGCCGAAATAAAAGATAGTCATAGCGTGCTGAAAAATATAGGAAAAAAAGGAATTTTTTCAAATTTATAGGAATTATAGGAACACATCTAGGCCTATGTGAATTAAAGGTACCTTTTTGAGGAAAGTTTCATTTTTAAAAAAAAATCAAGAAAAATATACATTTATGGTGCATATTTAATTATACATTACTGATAATAATTTTTATTACTTATACGTTTTAATATTCTATTATATTGTAAATATTCATTATAACTTTCATTGCATTATAACATTTAAATTAAATTTTTAAAATGTAAACAAATAAATGACCAGAAATTTGAAAAAAAAAGAAAAGTGTTACGAGTATCGCAAAAGTAATTTTAATAACATTATTCTATTAAAGCTATGAGTCTAAGTCACAAAGTGAATGACAAAAGAAGTTTTACGTTAAACTCAAATACATTTAGTTTTAAAAGCTATTACGAAACATTGCCGTTCCACAAACATATAATTGAACACGGAAATAGCATGAAATATGGAAGAAAAAAGTAATTTCCCTTTTTTTTAATCAGAAAAATTCAATATTTTAATATCAGCTAATGATTATTCACTACATTAACAAGAAATTTTGCTGTTTTCTCATTTCAAACATTAAAAAACGAATTGTATAATATCCTCTATACAATGCAAATTTACTAGCTTAATGACATATGAAAATATATAATTTTTCTGAATTATAACACCTTTAAAACAAGCTAAAAGAGTGTAATATGTAATGTATAATTGCTTCAAAATCATTTTCTTTTTAATCTTATTTTTAAGGTGTTTTTGTTTATTTTTTACAACCTTACGAAATGAAAGTTTATAGTCTGCGCGCGCAGTTTCAGACAGTCAAGAACCCATTTCAAAGGCCTTTGTACGGTGTACGCTGATTGGCTAACTCCGAGTTTCGGCTCCCAATGTACGATCCAATGAAAATGCTCAAGTACGCGGAACGCGGTGGCCTCTACAGGCTAGTTGAGTAGGCCTTCCGTATTATATATGGAGCTCAGACGTCAAAGGAATTCGAGCTGAAGAAGGTAAACTTTCCATAGACCTAAATCCCCGATAGTCGCTGAATCAGTGAAAACTGCTAAGCAGTAGAAGTCGTATACAGGATCGAAAGATAAAACGAGTTCTACTTGGTGCGCTTTAGCGTGATGGCCAGTAGATCAAAATTTGGAGTAATGCCGTAGAAGTTCTCAACACTGCCTACGCGAAAACAGTGCACGTCCTTACCACACCACCTTTCATGGAGGGAGTCAAAACTCCTTTACTGGGAGTTTGGATCAAAGATCATACATTGCGTTAATTACAGGAGATTAGATCTATGTGTTTGTGTTATTTATGTTACATTGGAGAGAAAGTGGAACTTTTGAGATATAAACATTATTATTTTACCGAGTCCTACGTTGCTTAAGATATTTTCCATTACACCTATTCATCGGCTAACCACATGCAATGCAGAAAAAGTATCATAACAATAAATCATATCATAAAATCTTGTCACATTCACTAACTTTCAAGGCGAACTATCAAAGAAATGTTGCCTAGAATTCCCACGGGGGGGGGGGGGGGGTGTTGGCTTATGTTTATTGCAAAAAATAAATAAATGGCGGATTCAATGAAACATGCATAGGGGTTGGATCGGTCTTCTGAATCTTAGTAGCGGCTGTTTGAACTGCTTCTGTTAGTTACGCTTTTCAGAGACTTCCGTTCTTTTCATCGACATTTTTTTGGTTCTGTCAATGCGCACGAGCGGTACTCATTTTGTATTAGATCTTTCACAGGAAGATGTGAGGAAAATCCTTTGTATATTAGATGTATCTAAAAATTCATGTACGGACTTCAGTAATATACATATAAAAATCTTTAAAGACCATACGGCAGATATATCAAAAATTTTTTTTAAAGTAAAAATTTTAAAATATTCAAATTTTTTAAAACTTTTTTAAAATTTAAATTAAATATGCAGTTCAAAAAGCTTTTTTTTTTTTCTTTGGACATAACATACTTTTAATTTCTTCATACTTCAATTTCACCATTTCAACCATATTTTAAACAAAATTATTGAAAAGGTAAATTGTCTAATTAAAAATACTTTAAATTCAGAAAAAATATAAAGAAAAGTTTATTAACATTTATCAGACTATTCTACGTTTGTGCTTTTCGTATGCTAATATCACGTAAGTGGATCGGTTTCTGGCTGCTGATTCGCTCTTATTTAAAAATAAAACCTGAAAAACTTGTCAAAGGGAAAAGATCTCTTTTTTATTTGAAGATACGAAGGCAAGGCAAAGTCGTTATAGCCCAGAATATCCACCCACCCCGTTCCCCAAATAAGTTAAAATTACCCCTTTTCTGTTCGGAGGAGAGGTGCATATTTACACGTAAAAAAAAAAGAATATTGCCCAGTTATACTGATGGCATTGAGCTCACAGGCTACGCATACTAATTGTACATTACAGCCTTATATTTTCAAGGATTAATTCAGTTGGAAAAAAAAATTAAGAAAGGGAAACAGCTCTCTCCTTTCCTCTTTTTTATACTTAATCATTAAACCTCCTAAACTATCAAGAACATGCTTTATCATATAAAAAATCTATATCCAAAATTCAGAGCAAATCGGATAATTCTTAATAAAAACCCATTTAACATTTATATAATTTGAGAGGAGCTATCCCCCTCTTTATACTTAACCATTAAGCTTCCAAAACTATTCAGAGATTTGAACGAAATCTGACAATTTTGCTTGAAAAACCCTTTTATATCAATTAAGGGGAGGGGCATTAGAGCCCCCCTTCCCCCTGTTTATACTTATTCAATGAACACCTAATAATAGTCACGAAATTGCCTCATCAAAATGATCCTATATCTAAATTTTTGAACGAAAACTGTTAATTCTGCATGTAAAACCCATTAAATCAATTAAGGGGAGGGGCATGAGCCCCCCGTTCCCCCTCTTATACATTTCGTATGAACACCAAAAACTAATCAGGGAAGCGCCTTATCAGGATATACTTATATACAAAATTTCAAGTGGATCCGATATTTTTATCATGAGTTATCGCGTTACGCACGAACGTACATACAGAACGGGCGGGCACATAAGTTCTCAGGTATGATAGCCTGTGAGCTAAAAATCTTAATGCGCAGGTTATTATTTATAAGGGATTGACTAGATACAAAAATATGCAAACAGAAAACTAATGTAATATAGACCCCTTGCATTGACGTCAGAGCAACGGCTGGCTAATATCCAATCACTCAAGGATACAGCGCTTGGTGAAAGTCATGGTGTGCCAAATGCTTTGACTAGCATCTACCCATTTTCTCGCGCATCACGGCTGTTTCAGACAATTTTTGTCGTGTATGAGGCACTTGGAAGCTATTATAAAGTATCAGAGGCATAGCGAGGTGGTTAAAGCAGAAAGCTTGTAATTTTAAGATTGTGAGTTATGTCCAGTGGCGCAGCCAGAACTCGGTTCTGGGGGTGGTTTTGAGTTTCTGGTAAGGTGTTTTCCGGTTATTTGAATCACCGGTTAATAGAATCAGTACTAATTAGAATATTCACTGCATAATACTTAAAGAATATCTGTGTGGCAGGAAATCATGATTCTTTTAGCATAATACGCCTCAGAAAAGGGATTTTGTTCAAATAACCAATTTTTACTCAACTAATCTATGTAATATGCACTTTCACAGTTTTAAGTAGAATTTTCGTCATTTAATTGGATCACTTTATTAAATGAAATCTGATTCAAAAAGCGGCGGATTCCGAAATAAGGCACAGCAATTATAGTGATCTTTCTTAGTTCTGGGAGGGGTTTTAGCCCCAAAACCTCCCCCTTGGCTACGCCACTGGTTATGTCCTTGTTCTTGTAGAATTTTGTTTTGATTTTTATTTAACTAATCAATAAAGAATATTATAAAAATCAGTTACTTTATATTAGTTTTATTGTCAAAAAGATAATTAAATTTTAATTACAATTAAGTTATAAAATTTAATTTAAAACTTTATTACATACAGTTTAATTTTAAGTAAATGTAAAAAGTTAATATAAGTTTTTAAATTCTGCTGTTTAATAATTAAATAAATATAATTTAAAATACAATAATTATTAAAATAAAATAAAAAAAATATTTTTATTTTAGTTATGCTACCGCCGTGTTGTAAGAGATGAATATCAAATTAGTAAAACCAATTTTACTAGCCTTTTAGTAGCCTTTTTTGAAATATATTCCGTCCTTATCAAAAAACTGACCAATAAATCACATTATATAGTTCCTAAATAAGAGGATCTGGAAATTGGATGCGTTTGAGCGCGAAAATGGATTTAAAAACGAGTCAGAAAAAAACGCAATTTCTTATTTGAATAATTCCTTAAATTTTCAGTCTCGATGGGAAATTCTGTTCAAAATACCCTTTTTGGTAGCCTTTTTAAAAATATATTCTGTCTTTATCAGAAAATTGACCAATGCGTCACTTTATACAGTTTCTAAATAAGAGGATCTACCATTTGGATGCGTTTAAAATCAAAAATGAATTTAAAAATGAGTCAGAATATAAGCAGTTTGGATTTGAGTTTATCCTTGAGTTTATCCAACTCCTATTTTTGTTTAATTTCTTTTTGCTATACGAATTGGTCCTATAAAAAACTTGTCAATATAAAAGCTGTAGATATTTTTGAGAAGATATAAAATAAATTTAATCAGATTTGATAGCTTAAAAATTGACGGAGTTATGGTTTTTTCTCTTTTTTCACCGCCCTTTTTCTTTTCGTTTTTTATTTTTTTCAACGGTAAAAGTTGGTCCTATCAAAAACTTGTAAATACAAAAGTTTTAGATAATTTTAAGAACATTTACAAAAAAATTAGTTGGACTTGATATCTTAAAAATTGACGGAGTTATGAATTTTTTTCTCTCAAAACCCCTGTTTTTTTCGCCCCTTGAGCCCACTTCTAAATTTATCAAAAATCTGTCATGCATAAACTTTTGGCCCCTTTTTAAAAAGTAATATAAACTTTAAACCGATGCAATATCTACTTTAATTAAGAAGTTATGGCGTTTTTTCGGTTTTCACAAAAACGCTTCCTATTCCGACCCACTAGGTCCGATTTTGCCCATTAACGAACTTAGCCGAGATTTTATCCCCTTTAATTTTATGTACCAGTTTGGTGGAGATTGGTGAAGAATTATAGAAGTTACCGTGTCCATAAAAAAGTGAGAGATATATATATATATATAGATAGATAGATAGATAGATAAACTGGTGCGATTGCAATAGGTAGTATTTCATACGAAATCTACCTAATAAATAAAAAAATAAATAAAAATTTGATATAGCAGATCTCAGTATTTTCTTATAAAGTTCTTAAATTGATACTTACCAAGAAAATAAATTAAACAAAATAAAATTTATTTTTAGCTATTATCATGTAATTTATCCGAATACAATAACAGCTCTCTTTCGGTCTTCTTCTTTTTTTCATTATTATATTATTCACTATAAACTGAAATACTGTAAAAAATGTACAGAAATATACATTAAAATTTGCAAATTAAGTTAACACAACAAGTTACTCGCATTTATATTTAATTATTACACTGCTCAAAACAATTAAAGGATATTGCAGTTTTAAGTGGATTTTGTATCTAGGAAACTTTTTAGCTGATTGATACATGGTCGACAGACATAGTAGGTTATATGAGAATAAATCACGCATGTTTGGCAGAAAAAAATGCATTTTATTGCGCATTTGTGTACAAAAGAAAAAAAAACATAATTTGTGCATATGAGAAAAAAGAATAAGAAAAGGTGTTTTCTTCAAAAAAAAATCATTTTCAGTAGGGGGTATGGTTTCCACGGGCGGCCAGCAACGTTGAACAGCTTAAGGCATGGACTCAATGAGGCTATTAATGACGAGTTGGGGTATTCTGCCCCACTCTTCCAGAAGAGCTCTTTCCAGCTCTTGGAGAGTTTATGGGGGTTGTTGGCGGCCAGAAACTCGTCTTCCTAGAGCGCCCCAAACGTGCTCGTTTGGATTCATGTCTGGAGAACACGTTGTCCATTCCATTTGAACGATCCCTTCCTCGAAAAGGAAATCCTCCACCAGGTTTGCACGATGTGGCCTGCAGTTATCGTCCATTAAAATGAAGTTATCTCCGATTGCAGCAGCGTAAGGGACTACAATAGGTCTGAGGATCTCATCCCTATGTCGGCGACTAGTCAGAGCACCATCTCGAATGATGTAGAGGTCAGTGCGCCCGTCAATGGAGATGCCACCATACACCAACACTCCTCCACCGCCAAATCTGACACTTTCGTGCACGAACGCAGGATTATTCCTACTGTCACGGTCCCTCTAGATGAAAATACGATCCGGATGCACAGAAAAACTCGACTCGTCAGAAAACAGAATATTGCTCCATTCATTTCTCCTCCAGTTGACATGCTCGGTTGCCCACTCCCTGTGGTCGCGACGATGCCTTGATGTTAATCTAACACATACCATCGGTCGGCGAGCATACAGACCTACAGCATGGAGCCGGTTTCGGACAGTCTGAGTTGAAATCGTGGTGCCTGTAGCCGAGCGAAGGTGTTGTTGAAGAAGAGTAGCGTTCATGTTTCGGTGTCTCCGAGCTGTTAACGCTAAATACCGATCTTCATTGGGCGTTACTGCCCGTCTACGACCTTGCCCTGGTCTTCGGCCTGCACATCCACTCTCCAAAAAACGGTTCCAGATCCTGGAAATGACACTTTGTGACACTCCAATGGCTTGCGCTACTTCGGCTTGAGTTTGGCCCCCTTCTAACCTACCAACAATTCTCCAAGCTTCTGAATCTGTCAAATGACTTCGCTGAGACATCGTACTCATCGAAACAAAGCAATCACCGAATGCCGATCATCCTTGTCTTCATTCTCTTTTATCCAGTTGAAAGTCAAATTTCATTCGCTGCCGCTGAAGCGACGTTTTTGACGTCGAACTCAAAATTTGCATACGTCACAGTTTGAAAACCAGAAAAATTTGCATTTGTGATTCTCTTCTTCTATTTTCGGCAAAAAAAAATTT
This sequence comes from Maratus speculifer, assembly GCA_964019185.1. Lineage (NCBI taxonomy): Eukaryota > Metazoa > Arthropoda > Arachnida > Araneae > Salticidae > Maratus > Maratus speculifer. Next base: position 339,288,101 of record OZ025296.1, on the reverse strand, counting down.
CGGTTATATCTTTATTTTATATAAAACTTCAAATATCCTTTAATTGTTTTGAGCAGTGTATTTGGTGGTATTTAAAATGAAAATTCCATTAATTTTTTTTTTTCAAATAAATTATTTGTATAATACATTTTTTTAGTAGATGGCGACACTGTACGATGTTATCAAGGAATCTTGGAAGAGGAGTGAATGATGGGTGGAATGTAGAGTAGGCCAAGGAATCGAAGAGTCGACTCTAAATTTCGACTCCTTCCAAGTGGATCGAACTATCGACTCCTAGTTAGTTAACCGAGTCGACACAAAAGAGTCGAACTTCCTCGTCAACTCAGTTTGGAATTCGGAGTCGAAGAGACAAAGTCAACTCACTCAAAGAATGGTTAGACCAGTTTAACACATTGTCGGACTTGGGGAGTCGAGAGTTGAAGATTGGGTGGTCGACTCTTTGATTCTTCGACTCCTTGAAAATCCTTCTTTCGATTCGGTATCAGATTTCAACTCTTCGAAAAATCTGCGCTGGGTAACGAATGCCTACATTTGATTGATATCAATGGCGGATCTAAGGCAGAGGCGATGGGGCGATCGCCCCCCCCCCGCCCTTGGGACCATCTTTATATACTAATAAAATAACAAATCGCTCTGTCTGCGTGTGTGTGTGTGTGTGTGTGTGTGTGTGTGTCTGCGATGGCTAGCAAAATCTATGGGACGTACGAAGCTCAAAATTTTTATGAGAGTAGCCCAATATCTCTCCTGATGCACCTGAGCTTTAGAATTTCGAAATTCTATTTATTAACTGAGTAATTAATTAAATTCCAAAGATCACTCTTATAAAAAATCGCCTTTTTTCTTCTTTTTTTCCCTTCATTTAGTTATGGTTGGTTGGTTGCATAAAATTTTCGCATAAATAATTAAAAAAGCTGGAACAGACCTTTAAAATTCATAGACTGGCAAACTGTCAGTTTAAATGATGATTTTTTATCACAGCGGTTGTAAACCATGGAGGAAAAAGATAGGTGGTGGTGAAGTAAACCGAAAAAGGGTCGCAATATTAAACCATTTATCGCTCAAATTTTAATGTCCCAAACAAAAGCATGTGGAAGGGATTTTGTATTAAGACGAATTGAAAGGAATGAATTACAGCTGAAGCGTATTTTACGAAGTAATAGTAATTTTTTAAAATGGTCTTTTTTCTATTATATCATTTATTTTTAAAAAATGTTTGCTTTTAAAATAATTGGAATTGATATATTCGAAAAAATTAAATGTAAAAATAAAATTAAATAAAATATTGAAAACATTTGATTTGAACTAAAAATTGTATTACTAAAAGTTTTCTTTTTTTTTTTTTTTCAGAACTTTTTAATACTTTATAACGTAGATGAAAAAATGTTTTTAATTTAACAATATATTAATAACTCTATGTCAATATATAAAATATAATTATGAAAACATTCTTTTAAAATCATGCGCGAAAACTTAAATAACAAATATTAGTCTAAAATCTAGATTTCAGAGTGCAGACGATTTTAAGACATTAACGAAAGAATGTTAACTTTTCAAGCAAAATCTTAAATGATGCTTCTATATTGATATTTCAAAGTGACGGCTAGGTTACATTTATGTTATATTTAAGTTACGGTAGGGTAATGTTAAGTCGCAGACAGATTATGGTTATGGTACAAAAATTTACGGTTAGGAATTTGTCCACAGAGTCAACATTACGCATGCTTTGATAAAAATATACACTTTTGTTAAATGGCTCTGAAATTATAATACTATATACCAATCTTTTATCATCGCGTATCGATTTCATTCACGGTATAGTCGGATTTAAGAGTAATATAATTAGTTTGAAATTCAAAATATTTCACTTGGGATTTCTATGCGAAAAAAATAATTAGTTACGTGTTTTAACAGTGATTTTTACGGGTAAATATCAACACTTTAACACGAAACTAACGCAATCGTTGGATACATGTTCCCTCCCGTGTTTCTCCTTGCTCATTTTAAGTATTTTTAGATCTTAATATTAGTTGTTGTTTTTAAAACCGATTTTTCACAAAGTCAGCTGCGACGTATTTCAGACAATGCATTTCTGCATGCTTCCAGTTAATGATAAAATCATACAAATTTCAAGTTCGTTTAATATTGTTAATACGGACCCGGGCAACGCCGGGCGGGTCAGCTAGTAACCAATATGAGAGATCTTTGCGGAATAGGACTTAGGCTGAAACTCAAGGTCGGCGCGGCCCGACCTGCGCAGCACCTAATCATGAATCAGGCAATGGTGGATCTAAGGTTCCGGGAGGGGGAAAGATGGCGAAGGGGTGGCCGCCCACCCTAGGGCCGGGCTGGGTCAGGTCTTCTGACTTTTAGAGCCGGGCTGGGTCCTGATCTTTATTTTTCTGCCGTTTTGAGTCGAGCCTGACTTGTTTTTCTTCCATGTCAAGTCCGGCCTGGAGTCATTTTTCCTAAACATCTGTATTAGAGATGAGACAGTGCTAGTCTCGGACTCATTTTTTTCTGAAACCTATAAATTTTATTTACCAATGAATAGAAAATATTAAAAGACTTTTTTTCTCAATTAAACATTATTTATTCCTTTTCAAATCACTATATTAAACATTTTGATTAGAATGAAAGCGAAGCAGAAATTGTGTTTTTTTCTATTTTAGCATTAGAATGCTATTTTAAAAGTAAATTGTTAGTCATTTCTGTACAAACCTATTTTATCCATTATCGAAGTTCTGGCGCCAACAAAAAAAGGCGGGAATAATGAATTTGGTCTTTAGTTTGATTTTTGTTTGTAGCAAAGGTTATTTTGCAATAGGGCTGTTTATTATTATTATTATTTAGATGTTTAATACGAAGAGGATATTTTCTTCCAGTTTTAGTTGCTACTGGCGCATAATTTAGATTTCTATTGCACACAGCGTATACAAGTCGTAATCGCTTTTCATATGGGAATAATTTTAGTGACTGTTGCTTTTTTGTGAATTCTGCTGATGCTGAAGTTGTACTCTGGAATTTACGAAGTCACTTTTGGTCGTAAGTAAATTTAATTTCCATATTATTCTGATAGAAAGCAATTGAGCAGTATTTCCTTGTTCCTATAAAAGCATCGGAATTTAAAATTTTTAATTTAATATTATTGTTGTCTGTTATGATAGATCACGCCTATCCCAAAAGATTGTTATGAGGAATGAAATGGTTATAGTAAAAAATGTACACTTTTTATAGAAAATTGATAAATGTTGTTCGACAGTAATTTCTACAAGTTCCATGCATTTGTTCATGAAACACACTTCATTAACATGTCCATAATATTTTCTTATTAAAGGAGACAAAATATGAGAATTTTTTTTTATGTATAATGTACATTTTTATTTTATACCAAACTTTTCTTTTGATAATATTATACTTAAATTTTCGTTTAAGAGTAACATTTCTATGTAAAATGTAGTTTAAAAATCATATTTTTTTTTCTTTGGAACATTAAAAGAAAATTATGCATTTTTTTCTTCTACTGTATACTTTCGTTATTGGGCTCGGACTCTGCTGAAGCAAAATGTTTCGGGTTCGGGCGGGCTCTGATTTAAAATCGTCGAGCTCGAGTGGGCCCTAATTCTGAAAAAAGAGCCCGAACTCATGTCTTGTCTGTACTGATCAAAATTTCCAGGTCGGGGCTCGGCCCTGAGTAAAAGCTAAATGTTTGTTCCGTGTCCGACCCAGCCTGTATGATAAGCATTATTGGCCGGACCGTGATTCGTGCAATCAGTGTTGAATTCAGACATTTTTCTCCGGGACGGACTTCTGTGACTCTGGAGGAGGGGGATACAATAGAGTCCAGGGGAGAAACTACACTTTTTACCATTAAAAACACAAAATTTTCGGGGGGATATTTGATAGCTCCGGGGGGGGGGGGGGAGGGGGACACTGCGTGTAATTCTTCCCTCCGAGCCCAATTTGGGTTAGCATCTTACTTATTTGTTATTCATAAAAAATATATCTATGTTGTACATTTGTTTAGCGAAATTTTAAGAAATACATTAAAAAAATTACTTTAATTCGTATTGTAGAGCTTTACTACTATGTTTTATATTACAAGTAGAAGTTAACCTGACTTATACTCGACCCGCAGCAAAAAAGAAGTCAACCGGAACCAAACACAACCCACAGCAAAAAAGTATAAGTTAACCCGACCAGCAGGGAAAAAAAAAAAAAAAAAAAAAAAGCAGAAGTTAATCCGACCAGCAAAAAAATATAGTAGTCAACCGGTCTGAAGTTAACCTGACACACTGTAAAAAGTAGAAGTCAAATGGGCATAAATGCGAACCACAGAAAAAGTATTAGTTACAACGTGGTGCGAAAGGGTGGAGGCGAAGGGGGCGGTCACTTCGGGTCCGGAAATTTAAAGGAAATCAAATTTATACTACCAACGTCATTTTTGGCCTGTCACAAGAAAAGTCTTTTTTTTAGGGGGGGGGGGGGTAAACTGAATCTTTGCCCATTGTTTTCTGTTCGCACGCCCCTGATTAGTTAAGACGACCAGCAGCAAACAATGTAAATCAACTGGACCCAAATCCGTCCCGCTTGAAAAATAAAAGTTAACTGGACCCAAACTCGACCCGCAGTGAAAATATTAGGCCCCGACCTACGCATAAGATTCGAGTCTCCCAATTTTTAAAATCGCCCCCCCCCCCTTGAGGACTCTGCAGATCCGCCCTTGATTTATATTATCGGGATTGGGGATTTTGAGAAAGGACAAGGGAAGGAAGCAGTGTAGCTGTAAAGGGGGCGGGATAAATGAATGAAAGGGAGGAACAGGAGCAAGGTGGCGAGTTGCAGAGTATTCCTTGAAAGATTAAATGATAAATGAATTTACGATATGCTTGTGCTGGTCGCCGTATAGGGGAAAGACGATCAAACAAAGCAAGTGTTATATCTTTGTATTTTTTGACAAAATAAAGATGTAGGAAAATATTTTCAACAGTTTTAATCTGATGCAGTTCAGAAAAAAAAACTGTAGAAGAGATTGAAATAAAATTCTATTTTTGTAACAGATTGTTTAAAAAAGAGTAGCATTGAATTCAGACATATTTCTCCTGGAGGGGCTTCTGTTGCTTCGGGTGGACATTATAGATTTCTCGGAAGCGGGGGAGGGGTATGTATTTTTTGATTATTGAAAACACAAGATCTCAAATATCCCGGGGAGTGGGTTCTTTGCTCCGGTGGAATGCTCCACCTCCGGGATACCTCCTGTATTCATCATTGTTATTATAAAATGCTATAAGTTTATTTTATGATCGACATATTTTAGATAAAAGCAAATATCGTTTATTTGATTGCGTCACCCAGGATTACTCTTTGAAAGGGGCTAGGATTTTTCAGAGGTCTGCACGTACCCAGATCTTGGTTGTTTTATAAATGCTTCTTTAAATTTAAAAAATATGTTTGTTTTTGAGGTTTCTAAAGATGGAGAAATAATCTTCTACAATATTTATCATAAAATGCGCTTGCATTGGGAAAAATATACAGTCTATTCTTTCTCTAAGCTATTTAATACCGTCTATTCTTTTTCTCACCGTAACACATTAAAAGACTTTTTCTTTTTTTAATATTAAATCAGTGAATATTAAATATGCTAATATTTTGAATTTCACAAGAAAATACATAACAAAGAAAAAAAAAGTAAGACAAAATAAATATTTTTCAAAAATTCCAGTTTTTAGGTAGACATTTTTAAATAATTTTTTTTATCCCAGTGTCTAAGAGGGGCGTCAGTTCCCTCAGCTCCCCTTATGGGAGCGCCAGTGGATAGGCGTATATATTATTTTAATTATTTTCTATAAATTATAAATGTATCGCAAGTGATGTGAAAATGGCTAAGAGAAGGTGGGGCAAAACTGGATACCATAACTTTTTAACCGACTTCAAGGAGGAGGTTATGATTTCGACCTGTATGTATTTCTTGTTCACTCATAAATTCTTTAAATACGAACCAATTTTGATCATTTTTTTTGTTTGAAAGTATAAGATACCCATGTGATCCCATTTTAATTTCATTAAATTCTGATGATTCGAATTTTTTTAAATAAAAGAATGTGTATTTGATTAAAAATAATAATAATGATGATTTGATGCAAATCATCTTTCATTGAACCATTTCATTGACCCATTGCAACCATTTTCAAATCATAAGCATTAAAACTATGCATTCATATGCGTTAGCGCCAAGTTGTCGCCAAGCTTGAATCTTTTTTTGAAGTCGGTTAGTATTTTTTTAAAGCATATTTTATTATATTATTCTCAAATGTAATAAAATGGGAAAATAAATTCTCAACATTTGTAATATTAAATTAACCTTCGGCTATAACAAAACATAATCTTTTCGATAAAAGGTATAATTGATTATATAAAAAAAAGCTTTTTTCAGAGATATGCATAAATCCAGTTTTACTGCACTGGTTGGGTAAAACCGGGTACCTATTTAATACTCCGGGAAACTCGTTTTAGTAAAAAAAAATTCTTTTTTAACACAGTAAAAAAATACAATTTTGTTATATTTAACAAAACAAAATTACACATGTGTTTGTTCCTCTATGTGTTAAAAAAAAAAAAACTTTAATAAATGATATAGAAATATTTTCATAAATCTACTTTTTATTACATAGCTTCAAAAGTAATGATGTTTTTAACTTTCTTTTTCTTTTTTTTATTTCTAAACTTTATTAATGTTTCAGTGACTCTTTATTAGAATATTGAAAGTTGCAGAATCTAAATGGTTATTAATGTTGCTGTCGTGCTTTTCTGTAAAATATACTGTAAAACCATCCTATAAATATCTATGCAGTATTATTTAATCAAATCTTAATTACATGTTAAAAATCTGATTTTTTTCGAAATAGCAGAAATTATGCCAGGCCAGAACGGACCGAATCGGACCTGTTTTCAATGATTTCTGTATGAGCTGGGACCGGAAATTCGGGCCTCTGCCCGGTTGGGGCTAAGGCCTAGATTTTAACTTTTTTCCGGGTCGAGCTAGTAACTGTGTTGCACAGAGCAAGGTAGTCGAACATTTAATATTTTACCGGACCCGGCTATTATTTTCTGTTAAGTTCTCGCCGGTCGAGCCTGAAATTTTGGCAATTCGACTAGTTTGGCTACACCTAATTCCCATCCAAAAATTTTTAGTTAATACAAAAAAAAAAAAAAAAAAAAAAGATCTTTTATATAAAAACAAGACCAAAATAATTCGAGGATACGCTCAAAAATTCTCTTCTGCGCAATATACGTTATATGAGACATAGAATTGCGCCATGTTTAAAACCAACCAATTAAGTGAGTCGAGAGTCGACTCCTCGAAAGGAGTTGAAATGCCCAATCCTAATCCGAAAGATATACCTACCGTAGCGGTCTTATCTTTGTTCTTTGTATATTTATTTCCTAATTTTTATCGAATCCACATAAAAGGAACTCGAAACTTTTAAAATTAATACCCTTCAAAGAAGATGACAATAAATATTGGTAGTTATTACTAAAAGAATTTATTATAAGATTTTTCCTCGTGGATCTTATTTCTTTCAAACTAATTGAAAAAGAAATCAACTACTTTCATATTTTAATGAAAAACTCGAACTCTAATTCACAGGGGCAGTGTGCAAACGTTTTTAAGAATATTAAGATAAAATTACTTAAAATAACATTTTAAAAATTTTCAACAATGATTGATATAAATGTACATATATAAACGAAAAAAAATTGTAAAGTTTTTTGCGTGGAAAACAATTTAACGTTTAATAAACATAAATAAAAATAGAAAATTTAGTTATTAAACATTTCGAAATTTTTAAAATAGAAAGATTAACGCGATGTATAAGCAGTAAACTTTTAGAAGTACTGTTCTAAGTGGTTAATTTAAATTTATGTTTTAATATTTTAAATTTATAAAATTATATTAAAATGTTTTAATATTTCGTATATTTTAGACTTTTACCTTCATAATACACTTTTATTTAAAGCATTTTATTGCACATAACAGTGTGAATTTTTCTTACAAATTTGTACTCCATTATGTGCTATATTGCTCATTACTTTATCGTGCAATCAAACTTAATTTATTCCACATATATGATTTTCTGGCAGCGCACCCCCTCTTTTAAACTTTCTAACATGGCTTAAAAGTATTTATGAATTCGATTTATCTGGCCGTGTTCTAGCTCGCGTAAATATACTCGGATCGCCATGTAATTGACATGCATGTTATTGAAGATTACCATGGCACGTTTTGTATTGAAAATGAAGTGTGTCACATTTACAGCTCGTATAAAGAGGCACTCAAAATAAATCCATTTGATAAAGGCCTATGGGGAAAGATCATTTGCAGTGTATTTAAGAGATTTTACACATATTTTCAAATCTATTGAAATTAATATACATTATTAAGGGGCATAACAAGATGCTCATTACAGAACAGAGGTGCATAGCATTTATCTATCGTTTACAGGGGCACTTAAAATAACTCGATTGCGATGCTGTCTATAAGCAATGGTAAAAAATTGGCGCAGAGGTGGAACCTATTGATACAACTAAATTTTAGTGTTATTTTTCGGCTTATTTAATGACAGAAATCCTGAGCTTTTTATTAAGGGGTCAATATTATAAAAAAATTGGTGGTGTCAATGGGTTTCACCTCTGCGCATATTTTCCACCGCTACTAAATGTTATAATTAGTAGAAAATGTGTTTGCTTTTATAGAATGGATTTATCGAATTTTTTTTTTATATTATATGGTGTAAAAAAATCTATTGATGGTATACAGGGCTGCAAGAAAGACTTCGAGATCATTTTAACTTATGCCGAAATCGCTGAATTTGAATTTATATCTGTGTCGTTCTTTTCCAAACTAAACTACTTTTTTTTTTTCATAATACGTAATATGTATACGAATCTATTAATTCAACACAGGGCTTCTATAAAATACTTCGTGTTTCAGAGAAGTAAGATACATATATGTGCGTTTGCTAACTACAAATAACAATAACAAAAGATATTAGGCGAAATGAATATTGCAATTAGTTTTTGGTGATTATGGAGCCTAGAGGTCTGCACGGGCCGAAATTTCCAGGCCCGGGCCCGGCCCGAACGAAACAAAAATTGGCCCGACCCGGCCCGGCCCGAAAGTTAAAATTTCGGCCCGAGCTCGGCCCGGTCCGGAAAAAGTTTAAAATTCGGACCGAACCTGGCCCGGCTCGAGTGAATTTCTACAGAACATTGATCTTTAATCTTATGGAAGAGTTCTGACCAAAAAAAATTATATTAGTCTTTTCTTTTTCCCATGTTTATAATCTCCATTTATGCAGAAGTGCCGTAGGCTGAGATATTTATGCTTTTAAATGAATCTTTGTTTGTTGTATGTAAATGTTTCAGTTATCACTAGTATTATTAATCCATATTCCCTGTAATGGAGACAAAAAATCGAAAAAGCGGTGTATAATAAAATTTCCAAAGACGAAATCCCTTTGGAACGAAAAAAAAAAAAAAAAAAAAATGCATTCCTTTTTTAACAGATGTACATGTTTAATATATTTTTTTCTCCCGTATTGTTCTATTCATTTTGCATGGATGAACATTTTAAAAGAAACTTTCAGTTTTCAGTTAAAAAAAAAATTCCGTCATATGCTTTTTGTGTGTGTGTGTGTGTGTGTGTTTAATTCTATTTTAAAACGCCTCGTAATCTACGATTCTTTAAAAGGAATAAATTCTAATGTTTAATTGTAGAATAATGACGGCTTAAAAGTACGTATATGCTTATTTTTTGCAGAAATTTTTGGACAAAGCCAAATATTACTGATTTACAAAAAGTCGAGAAAAGGATTTTCATATAGGAAGATTCAATAGGAACTGATTATTTTGGTCCATGAAAACTAGGAAGAAAGGAAACAGTCTCGGCTTCGTACGGGGAAAAAAAGTTAGGCCCGGCCCGATACTCCAGCAAAAAAATTAAGGCCCGAGCCCAACCCGGCCCGAAAAGATTAGTGACTAGGCCCGGCCCGGCCCGGCCCGACTCTTCAGAAGTAAGGCCCGAGCCCGGCCCGGCCCGAATGTCATTATTGGAAATCGACCCGAGCCCGGCCTGTGCAGACCTCTAATGGAGCCAAGCTATCTAATTTTTCGATCAATTTCTTCTTTACATTCCATGTTACGTTGCTTTTCCGTTATACCTAAAAAAAGTAAAAAATAATAATTAAAAAAAAAATAAAAAGAAATAAGTAAAAAGTAATAAAAAATAAAAACACTTTAAAAGTTTCTTTTAAAAAGTCAAAATCCATAAAACTTGATTCTATTTCTTTTTTTTTTAATAAATGATGATTCAGATAAAGCATAATAAATGTGCATTTAAATATTTTTAAGTTTAAAAAATAATAATGAATAAATAAATAAAAATAAAAAGTAAAACCATTTTAAAAGTTTATTTAAAAAAATCAAAATCCACAAAACTTGATTGTTTTTCTTTTTTTATAAATGGCGATTCAAATACAGCTTAGAAAATGTGCATTTAAATAGAGGAATTTTCCATAATTAAAAAATCATACATATTTCTTTTTAATATCAATGCCTTTTCAGACAATGAAAATAATCACTATTCAGTCAGCCATTAATAATTACAAAATAATTTGCAGCTTCTTCTTAAACATATAAAAATAGCTAATGCTTAAGGGATTTGACTTTTTTTTAAATAGCCTTTACGTGGATTTTATACCGATTTAGAAGCCATAAAATTCATATAAATAAATGAAAGTATCAAATTACCCACTTTGTAATAATAATAATAATACAGTAGAACCCCGGTAATTCGGACCCCGTTAATCCGGTTAATCCGGATTGAATTGGTCATTTTTTTTTTTTTTTTTTTTTTTTTTTTTTTTTTTTTCAAGTTGGAGAAGCGATTTCGATAATTTCCATAACATTAATTTGTTTCATCGTCGTATTCAGAAATAAATAAAAAAAATATCTTTTCGGAAAAAAACCTCAAACTTTCTTATTTAAACTATTATTTAAACTACACCCAACGAACTACTTATGCTTAGCGGATGCGTGACCGCACAGCTCGCAAGAGGTATAAAAACTGGCACAGCAAAAAATTATAAACTTTTTTATTATGAAGTAAACATTTTTACTGTCTGTAAATTATTAATAAGTTAAGTATAAATGTGATTTTCCATAAGTATGTTTTATTATTTTTTTTTCTTATTCTCCGGATTCACCGGATTTTTGATAATCCGGATTGGGTCTGGTCCGAATTAATCCGAATTATCGGGGTTTTACTGTAATAATAATAATAATAAAAAATTACATATATGAGTCACCAAGGGAGGGGAATGGGCCATGTCAACCCCAGAAAAAATAAGATTTTAATTAAATAATCTTAAGACGCTACACTTCTGGCTGATAAAAACCCAGATGATAATGTAAATGTGTTCATGGGGGCGTTCTTTTCAAATAGCTCCCTCAAATTTTAATATTTTGACGTGATTTATTTTTTTCTTGCATAGGGTAGCTAAAGACGATCCACAACCGGCCTAGTTTTTACTTTTTCGAATTTGGTTTCAGATTTTTTTAAAATACCTTAACATTTAGAACAGGTTTGAACCGGTACTGAAACATTTTAATTAAATAGTCTTAATCTTTAAAAAGCTTGAATAATAATAATAAAAAAATAATAATAGCAATAATAAAGTACAAAAAACCACGTTACTTTTTTCGGATATTTTATTTCCTTGTGATACCTAACTGAGAATAAAAGAAATTATACTTTTTATATTAAACGAATCGGATTAAACAAACTCTTACATCTGTGCTTTACATTTTGCCGGCAACTGCAGTGAAAAATAATAAACATATATTTAAATTGAGGAATATGCCATTGTTGAAGTGTATTACATTTTAAAATAAAAATGTATTTTCAATAAACAAAGTATTAGCTAATCTCTCGCTAATAAGTATCTATAAATATTGTAGGCTCACCCAAAACATAAAGCTTAAACCCATCAAATGAAAAGCCTGTAAGCATCCACCCCCTCTCACCGCTAAAGGAGGAGCCATGGGTCCTGCCTTACTTGCGTGCGACATAAAGGCGGATCTGGAGAGTCCTCAAGGGGGGATGGGGGGCGATTTAAGAAATTTGGAAACTCCAGTCTGATGTACGGGTTGGGGCTCATTTTTTTGACGTGACAACGTCTTGTAAATTGGTTTGCCGGGAGACACTTCAAGAAACTGCGTTACGTTACGTTACGCTTCGCTCACGATACGCGCTCACTTTTCTCTTAACTTTTTCCGGTCACTTGTGGGACCATTTTCTGAACGTGAATGTGAATTCGCTGCAAGGAAGGGGCGGTGCTTAATAGGAATTTTAGATAGTATCAAACTAAGACGAAATACGTTATGTATTAGTTATTAGTATAAAGTACAAAGAAAATAAGTGTAGTTTATTTCGTAATTCGGTGGTATATTATGGAAAACTAATGATATGTGATTAGTGAAAGCCATTTTACTTTAGTTATATTCTGCTCATTGAAAAATTCTTTAATATACTGTTTACAAAATTCAACATTTGACATCAATAAACATGAAGTAAAATGTGTTTAACAAACACAGTGTATTGCAAGTTATTGTATGTATATTTGTATATAAATACGTATGTATGTGTAAAGGTAAAAATAAAATTTTGTTAATATGAAATTCAGTGCGAGATTCTTTGTATAAATTAATGTTTTAAATATAATTCTTTGTATAAATAAGTGTTTTAAATTTTTACTATTATTTCATCCTTCTTCCTACTATACGAATGAATATTCACATTAAAATTATTTTACAACTCAAAGTCGTTGTCACGTAAAACTTTCGACCGTATACCGACTTTACAGGCAACCAATTTTTTATTTTTATTAAGAACTGGTGTATATTTATCTCTTTCTGTGTGTGATGATTTGTTTGTTTCTCTGTCTGTCTATTTATTTATTTGTCTCTCTATCTATATATCTATAAAAATAATGTAATTTTTATAAATTAATCCTATCGATAAAACCCCTTTGAATCAACCAGTTTCCCAAATAATAAAACATTATTAAGTCATTCGGGCAACGTGATTTTGCCAATCATGATTTTCTCGTATCACATACAGGTATCCATATTCCAATTATGATGTATTATTCTCACCCGCAAAATATTATTGTAATTATTGGATTATTTAATTCAAGCATTTTTCGGATTCAAACAGGCAAAAATTTTTGTTTTGAAAAACTGGTCATAACAGATTATAAAATAATAGGTATTATTTGAAAGTTTTTTTCAAAAATTTCTATCGGTTATGTGATTAAAGATTTTGTTTTCTGCATGAGCTCGCATCTGTCTATCTACCTATTCATTTATCTATATGTCAATTTGTTTGTCTGTATGTACATCAATTTACTCCTGTATAGCGCGCACGCGTGTATAAAGCGCACCCCTACTTTACAAGTAAAAATGGCGATTTCTTAAAATCTCGTGTATAACGCTCACCATAAATTTGATACGCTAATGAAGAATAACCAAATGAATTTCAATAAAAAAAAAAAAAAAAAAAAAAAAAAAAAAAAAAAAAAAAAAAATCGAAACAAACATTACATCAGACCAGAAAACAAGACGAAAATGCATTTTTAGACTTCGGGTTGTGAGAGAATGACGGGAAATAGGAATGAGTGACGGTAAAGAGAATTGCTAATTAGCGTTTAGATAATGTCACTAGCTCTGTTGTAATTAAAAAAACTGCAAGGAGTGGAATAAATATGCAGTAATACTTCAATTATAAGTAACATTTTCCGAGTTTTAATATCTTCTTTGAATAATTTTTTGCTTCATATGTATATCGTTGGACTGCATCCAACAGTAAAAAATAATTCCGTGTATATTGCGCACCTAGGAGTTTTGCCCTAATTTTTTGAAAAAAAAAAGTGCGCCTTATACACGAGTAAATACGGTATCTATTTACTTAATATTATATTTATAACATGTTTCTAAAACAATCAATCATTTTTCTCCATCGATAAAGGCTTTATTGAAGAATATTAAATATTTCAATATTACATTATACGAACCTTTTTCAATATTCTCGTGTATAGTATAACACTTCATGCTGTTATTTAGTAATTTAAAGCGGGCACTATCGGAAATAGGTAATATATAGCAAATAAAGGGACACTTTAATATGAATGTTTGGATCACTAAAAGCGGATGCCATTTGATAAGAAAACGGCCTTTTCTTTTAATTTACTGGAACAGTATATCTAAATGGATATACAATCTGGTCTTTTAAGTGTCAAAAAAGCAATAAAAATGTGAGTAAAGTAATTGTATTTTTTTGTCCGATTTATAACAATAACAATATTTTCGATATTTATTTCAATTTTTCGACCAATATTTAATGTTCTTATATAGGCTTGCAGTGATACCAGAAATTTTTAATAGATGTATTTCTCAGTATTATTATATTCGCAAGAAAAATATGAAAATTCTAGGATAAAATATGTTTATTATAAAATATACGGTTTAGATATTAAAACTTTGATTTACCAAATCTGATTAGAAAAATATTTACTCACATGTTTGAATACATCATATTAAGCAACCAGAAATTTTAATAACAAATAGAAAAAGAATTGCCTAAAAGGTACTTTTCCATATCTGAACTAAAATTAAAACTAAATACATCTAATAAATATTGCCAATTTCATAAAACAAATTTGTAATGTTCAATGTGATTACAAAGGAATACCTCAATGTTACAGGGCTTATAAAAAAAACAAAAAAAAAAAGGTAGAAACTTGTTGCTCATGGGAAAGAAAAAAGTAGCAGTTGAAAGTTTTAAATGCAGCGCAGTTATAAGTCTTCAATGTGAGCCCCTCCAGAAACACATACGAGATCGAAATGATATAATAAATCATCCGATACTTTCTGAGCATTGTTATGATTATTACTGCTACTACTAATATTATTATTTAGTTTATTATTATTATTAGTAGTAGTAGTAATAATAATAGTAGTATTGAGGGACTTCATCAAGTATCACGAGTTTGTTTGACCGCCACCAAACGTTGTTGTCGTTCACGAACTTAGGGTGTTTAATAATGATTCTCCTTCAACATAAAACAGGCAGTTATTTACTGTTTTCAATTTCCTTATCAACTTACATGGCTTGCTAATGTACCAAAATTCATCTTTATCAACCTTATAACAATTCTTCAACATTATTTTGAACTCTGTTAAAAATCTTGTCCTAGTTTGAACGAAATTTTGATCCTCAACAGTTGTTACTATAGGATGGTGAAATCTCGAACCAATATTTGGAGCTCCTGTTGAAAGCATAGTTCCAATAGTTGAAACGAAATTAAAATAGGAAGCTCCAAATGTTGGTGTGAGATTTACCATCTTATGGTGGCAGCTACTAAACACTAAAAATTGGTTCGAACTAGAGCAAAATTTTTTAACAGTGTACGTTAAAGTAAAATATATACAATATATTAAAAAAATACGTGTACATGAAAAATTTAGAATGAAGCTATTTTTAAAAACATAGACTCGCTTTATTAACAAATTTGTATCTTCTTAAAACTAGCTAAGACAAAAACAGCAATAAAGTAAGATTATTTTGGTGTTAAGAAAAACTAGTCAGATGTGAAAATCCCAAAACTTTTGGGATTTCCAAAATGCATATTCATACTTCCATGTATTACTTATGCATGTTAATACTTCTTGAAGATTGCAGCATAGTAGTGCCACCGATTAGGTGGTTTAAAAAAAATCTAGTTACCAATAAGTTATGTCAAATTGTAACTGAATCTGAAATTAGATGAAAATCCGTGCATTAGTGTATGAGATAAAGTCTACTGCAAAAAATTAAAAAAATTCTGCATAACGCCACATGTTGGGTGATGTACACCAAAAACTAATCGGGATATTTTTTTTATCAGGTATTAATTGAATCTGAAGTTCGATGAAATACCATGCATTAGTTCTTTATATAAATTTATTGCGAAATTGTGAAAAATGCAGCAGAGCAGCAGCACCTGTAAGGCGATCGACACCAAGGACTATATCAAGGAGTAACTGAAACTGACGTTTTAGAAAATTCGGTGCAGAAGTTCTTGAGATACAGCTTTTGCAATAATCACGAATAATGCACCATGGCAGCGCCCCCTGTTGAGCGGTTTGCACCAAAACATAATCAGCACCACGTTGTATCAAGTACTGTCTAAATATAAAGTTGTATGAAAATCCATGCTCTAATACTTGAGGTACAGCTATTGTGAAAATTAAAATGATGCTGCATATTAGCGCCACAGACTGAGTAACTAACACCAAGAATTTATCAGATTTAATTTATATCAAGGTCTTACAGAATCTAAAGTTTTGTGAAATTCCGTGCATTAGTTTTTGAGATACAGCTATTGCAATAATCACGAATAATGCATAATGGCAGCGCCACCTGTTGACCGATTTGCACAAAACCGTGATTAGCAGCATGTTATATCAAGTACTAACAAAATCTTATGTTTTATAAAAAGCTATGCACTAGTACTTGAGATATGGCTATTATGGGAATTGTGAAAAATGCAGCATAACAGCGGCATTTATAAAGCGATTAGCACCAAAACGTAATCAGTACCATTTTATATCAAGTACTAATTAATTCTAAAGTTTTGTGAAAATCCATGCTTCAGCTCTGAATCTATGACTATTGTGGAAATTTTGAATAATTGAACATAGAAGCGCCAAATGTTGAGCGATATACACCAAAAACTAATCAGATCTAGTTTATATCAAGGTTTACAAGAATTTAAACTTATAGAGCGGGCGGCGGCGACACAAATGACTACGTCATCGAGTTACGGGATGAAATCATGATGTAGGATAAGATTATTAGGTGTAGATTAAGGAATGGCTGGTCTGCCTCGTCATTTCTTGGTACGATATGAGTAAAAGCGGGCGCCAACACGCCATTTTGGCGTCACTTTCACGTCATCGAGTTACGAGATGAAATTGGTGCCAAATTAAAGCTAAAATAAAGTATTTTAAGAATATTTCGGTCTGCCTGCGCATATCCTGGTACAAATCCTCGGCAGACTGAAATTTATAACAAAAAATGACGTTATAATGTAAAAATCAACATGACTACGTCATCGAGTTACGGGATGAAATCATGATGTAGGACAAGATTATTGGGTGTAGATAAGGAATGACTGGTCTGCCTCATGATTCCAGAAAAATTAGACAAATGAATAATATTGAAACTCTGTTAGTGGGTGGGCGGGGCTCTGAAGCTAGCGATTTCTCTTGCCTTCATCCCAAATATGTATGTCTCAGACGGCGGTTGCGGGTGAGTGAGTGGGTGAACCGTCGCGTTGAGCGACCAATTTTTGTTGACGACCCCTACCTACGACCCAAAGAGACCTAGTCTGTTGCGCGACAGCGCTGTCGCCGGCAGGCGACCACGGATAGCATCAAAATCTTTTACTTACGACCCGAATAGCCTTGCACTCTTAATAAAAAAGAAAAAAAATAATAAGTGGAATTGAAACCGGACAAATTTAACAGAAAAATTAGAAAAATTAAAGATATTGAAACTCGGTTAGTGAGTGGGCGGGGCTCTGAAGCTAGCGATTTATCTTGCCTTCATCCCGAATATATATGTGCAGGCAGACCGAAATATTCTTAAAATACTTTATTTTAGCTTTAATTTGGCACCAATTTCATCCTGTAACTCGATGACGTGAAAGTGACGCCAAAATGGCGAGTTGTCGCCCGCTGTTACTCATATCGTACCAAAAAATGACGAGACAGACCAGTCATTCCTTAATCTACACCCAATAATCTTGTCCTACATCATGATTTCACCCCGTAACTCGATGACGTAGTCATGTTGAATTTTACATTCTAACGTCATTTTATGTTATAAATTTCAGTCGGCCGAGGGTTTGTACCAGGATATGCGCAGGCAGACCGAAATATTCTTAAAATACTCTATTTTAAAGACGTGACAACGTCTTGTAAATTGGTTTGCCGGGAGACACTTCAAGAAACTGCGTTACGTTACGTTACGCTTCGCTCACGATACGCGCTCACTTTTCTCTTAACTTTTTCCGGTCACTTGTGGGACCATTTTCTGAACGTGAATGTGAATTCGCTGCAAGGAAGGGGCGGTGCTTAATAGGAATTTTAGATAGTATCAAACTAAGACGAAATACGTTATGTATTAGTTATTAGTATAAAGTACAAAGAAAATAAGTGTAGTTTATTTCGTAATTCGGTGGTATATTATGGAAAACTAATGATATGTGATTAGTGAAAGCCATTTTACTTTAGTTATATTCTGCTCATTGAAAAATTCTTTAATATACTGTTTACAAAATTCAACATTTGACATCAATAAACATGAAGTAAAATGTGTTTAACAAACACAGTGTATTGCAAGTTATTGTATGTATATTTGTATATAAATACGTATGTATGTGTAAAGGTAAAAATAAAATTTTGTTAATATGAAATTCAGTGCGAGATTCTTTGTATAAATTAATGTTTTAAATATAATTCTTTGTATAAATAAGTGTTTTAAATTTTTACTATTATTTCATCCTTCTTCCTACTATACGAATGAATATTCACATTAAAATTATTTTACAACTCAAAGTCGTTGTCACGTAAAACTTTCGACCGTATACCGACTTTACAGGCAACCAATTTTTTTTAATGTGGGTCCTGTTTCGTCTATTTTTTTTGCTTTGGGTCCGGTTGGCTTCCATTTTTTGCTCCTGGTCGGGTAAATTTCTGCGTAGGTCGTGTTTGAGTCCGGTTGACCTCTACTCTTTGCAGCGGTTCGAGTTAATTTCTGATTTTTTGCTTTTGGGTTGGGTTTGGGTCTGGTCGACTACTACATTTTGTTGTTGGTCATGTTGACTTTTACTTTTTAGCTGTGCTTAATGCATTTGGAGCAGTTTGAAATACAATTCTGATTTGGGGCAATTTAGGATTTTGTTTTTACTTTTGCGAAAATGTCACATTTCATTAATGGATACTGAAATTTACCAGTTAAATTATTCGTATTGTTTTGAAATTCTGTCTACACATTTGTCAGATTTTTTAAATTATTACTGTAAATTTTGGAGATTTTTTATAAATGTGTTCCAATAATATAAACTAATTTGTTTTAGAGATTTACTTATTTCAAATGTATTTATTTCATTTTCTTCATTTTCTGTTAATGGTTGCTAAGCAACCATTCATCATAATCCTTATTTTTATAATGTTATCAATTTGAATGAGTGTACGAAAATTTAAGTCATAACTGCTGAATTAATAGAAAAGAACATAGGCTATGTTTTATTAATTTTATTCACATATTTTCCTAAATAATTCAAAATTTTCTTCTTTTTCATGCAGAATCAATAGCAATTTTTTAGATAAAATTTAACAAATTTCCTTTATCGTTGCCAAAAAAAAAAAAAAAAAAAAAATCAAAATATGGAATAATTTTTCAACGCCAATAAGTTTCAATTGAGCAATTTCCATTCGAAAAATTAAACTAAGAAAAAATAAATATGACGTCAGAATTAAAATAAAAATATAGTACTTTGTTTTAAACACGGAAATTTGTTTCGTTAATAAGAATTTTTCTGACAAAAATGGGGGCATAATTAGAAGTAAAAGAAATAAAAAATAATTGTATTTTTAACAATTATTTCACCTGATAAAATTTGACGTCATAATTGAAATAAAACAGGAATTTTATAGTAGTCGTAAACAATATTAGAAACATGGATAGCAATATCTCATGAATAATGACGTCATTGCCGAAACTTCAGTGAAGGCTTATTTTGGCGACACAAAATTTAATGTTTTCCGCCTGTCAGTCTGTCTGTCTGTTTGCGATAACTGCCACAAAATGCAATCAAAACATCTCTTTTTCGGAAACAAAATTGTAAAACCCTAGATTACTGAGTTTACACTTTCAAAAGTTCCCGATACATCAGATTAAGTGTTTGTGGTGGGCAGGTATGTAGTAGTATGAGTATAATGAAAAATGCTTATTAAAACTGTTACTTATCCTTATAAATCAAAATGTATAAAGAAATACAAGATATACGATAACCATTAGCAAATTGATAGAAAGTTACAAATTTAAGTTTAATGAGATTACGGGGGGTTCAGGGGGGCTCCGCCCCCCCTGAAGAAATCTACTATGTTATAATAAAAAAACAAAAATAATAGATCATGAAAATTTCAGAATATCCTAACATAACTAAATCTTTAATTTAACGCTTTTGTTGGCTGAAAACTTCTTATTCTTATTTTATTCTTATAAATAATTACGTAATTTGAAAATTTTAAATTACAGTTTCCAGGAAGTTGAATATTACCCAAAGTGTTTTTTTTTTTAAAATGATGTGCAAAGCTGACGTTGAGGCTCCTGATCTGCAGATTTACTAGTATTTTTTACGATTGACAAGTAAGAAAACTTTCAACCCAACTGGGGCTCGTGGGAAAGAATTTAGAAGAGTGCACGGCTCGCTGTCGAGCCAGTAATGTTTATCATACTATCTAGATCAGAAACATACCGAATTTTTAGTTGCACGGGGCGTGGTTGGGCTAATAATGTTTATCATACAATCTAGATCAGAGACGGACCGAGTATTTACCTTTTATTCCGGGCCGAGCCATTACCTGGAAATTTTGTTCAATGCAAACTTCTAGCAAAAATATAATCCAGACCAGACTCGGTCTGTAAGAAAAAGAAGACTGTCCTTATCCGAATCTGCAAAAAAAAAAAAAAAAAAAAAAAAAAAAAAAAAAAAAAAAAAAAGGAAGATCAGGACTCCACTCGATTCAAAATAAGAGAAAACCTTATCCAGTCCGAGTCTCGTGAACTTAAACTGGCGCCACCCGTGCCAGGCCATGACGAGCTCGAGCTTTGACCCAAGTTATTTTTCGCGAGGGTGCATAATGTCACTTTCTAAACCCTTTATTAGTCCACGGGGGGGAGGGGTCAATTAGACTTTGTCCCCTTTTCCTGCCCCTTAGAACCGCCACAGCATACGGGCTGTGTCGATCCCAGATCGAGCGTTTAGCCTTTATTCTGGACGGTTTGGTTTAGTTTGGTTTATTTTTGTCGGCCGATTATGTACGCTAGGGATATAGGCCCAGGGGAGGAGTGCCCTTCTTGGGGGGTCTTTCTAAGGGAACCTAACCCGTATTTATGCAAGGTTCGAAGAAAACCACGAAAACTCCGAACGGTTAGGCCGACAGCCGCGATTGGGTTCGAACCCAGCACCTGCCGTCTACCAGTTGAGAGGTCAGAACCTCTCGGCCACTGGTGGGACTTATAATGGACGGAACCTGGGCTTGAATATTTTGGCCCGTGTATACCTCTAGTAGGAAGGAAGTCCACGCCAGACCCGAGCAGGAAAAAACGGCGTGGTTCGGTCCAGCTCTGCAGAAAAAAATATGTCCCGACCCAACTCTGAAAGTGTGAAGACCTGACCCATTCCTAGTATAATGAATTAAAGTTGGCGCAACTTGACCTGGGTCGCGCCGATCTCGAGTTTAGGACCAACAACTTTTCCGTGCGGGCATCTAATGTCGTTCCGCAGATCCTTTATTGGGCTAAAGGGGGGGGGGTGATCGCCCCATCGCCCTCCCCCCTTTAGATCCGCCATTGGTGCGACATTTTATTTATTTATTTTTATATTTGACCATTTTGGTTAGAAGAGAAAAGAGTAAAACAGTTTATAGCGTGATAAGTAGATACAAATAGAAAGGTATGATTGAAAGTAAAGGAATTTTTATTTGAGATAATCAATAACTTATGAATGGTTTAAAATTTTCGTTATGTTCGATTATGTTCTACGTTGCTTTCCGAAACAACATTTTATTTTAAACCATTATTTTAATGCATTTATTATTGCATATTTACATCTTTTAAATGACATGTTAATGAAAAGAAATCTAAAAAGAAAAACTTGGATATTTCCGATGTCTCCGATGTCGGCTTTATAATTCGCAAGCCACCAATTATGGGTGATTCTCAAAATAGGGGACAATTTCAAAAATGAAATCTTAAAAAAATTACTGTTCGCAAAATTTCTGAAAAAAAAATATGTGTTGTTAATATAGTATTAGGTATACTTTACATGTAGTCACCAGAGCTAAATATTTAAAAATTAACTTTAAAAAAAATAATTAGTATTTTTTGAGCCATGCTAATGACAAAACAAATTTCACGGAATAAATATATTAAGAAATTTTTATTTTCTTCCTGTTTAAATATTTTTTTCTATGTTTATTAGCCTTCCTTTCCAACAAATAGTTTCCATTTTTACATATATACATATAAGGAGAATAAAAACATTACCAAAGAGCAAACTTTGTTTACATGAACAACATTCTGACACTAACAGTGTAAGAAGCTGTCTTAGTGATTTTCTGACAGATTTAATGCATATTATAGGGATAATAAATGTAATACCTAAATTTATATGTAAAATTAAACTTTAAAAAGGATACAATATAAGTACTGGTTACATTTATGCACATAGGAGTCTTTAGCATGGACAGAAAAACCATGCTAATGACACTGATATTTGTCCGTGCTAATGACAAATTTTAATTTAAATAAGATTATGAGCCATAATATAATCACAATGCAATAGTCCTTTCTGGGGCTTTTTAAAACACAAAAGTTCTATGCAAATAAGTAAAATAAAAATTTTAACTATAAAATAAACATGAAAATTATTATCCATTCTAATGGCATACAATTGATGTACTCGCCTAATATTCAACTTCTATTCTTAAAATACAATACATGCTTCTATTTTCAGGCTGGAATAAAATGGCTACTTGTTGCCATGGAGAAACTTTATATTTTCAAAGTATTGTCATATGTGAAAATGAAATTTTGATTAATAAACAGCTGTTATAGTATGACCTTGTTTTGAAAACAGAATATGGAGGACAAACTTTAATTCTCTTTTTATATACTACTATAATTTTATTTTTAAAAAGAAATTTATTGGATAAATCCTCTCCTTGATTAATTTAAAGAAAGAATAAGATTTGTTTTATTTTATAAACATGATATTAACTCTTGAAAAAACTAGTATATACAAGGCACAGCTGCTGTGGACATCCATGCTAATGACATTTTGAACATTTATTCTGTTATTTTAAGGTGTTTTTAACTAATTCTTGAGTGCAAATAATGAATAATATTAAGAAAAACATATCTAAGTATAAAAACATGACAGAAAACCTCTCAATTTTTTTTTGTATGCTGAAAGACATAAATTGTCCCCTATTTTGAGAATCACCCTTATATAAATAAAAAAAAAATATGCACGGTTCACAATTACTTTTGTACAAATATCAACTTATATGCTTTTTATCCTACCACTTTTGACAAGATAAAGCATATCTTATGCAATCCTGAATTTCCGGCGCAAATAACACAAAAATAATAATACAAAATAGGGGTAGTAAAAAACCTTGAAAGTGAGCAGCTATTATTTTGAGTAACATTATTTCAGATTGCAAGTGTTAGAATATTTTTTTACATATATATTTCATTCATCGTATCATAAAGATCTTTATGTATTTTTATCAGCTTTTTAATGGCTTTGCGTTTGGTTGTGATCTTTAAATTCGCGCATTTTTTAAAAATATAATTATAACGAATAGTCATAAAAAAGTACATAAATCTTAAATACATGCTTATAACATTCACCTAAGATTTCATGCTTCATATTTCTAGGGGGACCCATCAGTGTCCGAGAGGTTCTGACCTCAAACTGGTAGACAGTAGGTGCTGGGTTCGAACCCAATCGCGACTGTCGGCCTAACCGTTCGGAGTTTTCCGTGGTTTTCTTCGAACATTGCGTAAATACGGGTTAGGTTCCCTTAGAAAGACCCCCACGGAGGGCATCCCACCCCTTAGGGCCTATATCCCATTGTGTAGATAATTGGCCGACATACATACAACAACAACAACATATTTCTAGGGATATTCAAGATGTAACGCGCGTCTCATACGATACATCGCAAAAACTAAAATGAAAAAATACAGTTAAACGTAACAATTGTTACTTTCCATGTAATCTGACAACGAAAATGCATAACTGCCAACTTTTACGCATTTTTCTGTTACTAAAATTGTACAGAGTCTTTAAATTTGTTTAATCATAAAATTTCGACGATTAAATAAGACAATATTTACTATTTACTATAAAATTTTTGTGGTTGAAAAAATGCGTAAAAGTTGGCAGCAATAAAAGTGACAATCTTGGAAAAAAAAAAAAAAAAACCAAGTTTATTAAATTAGAAATCTTAGTTCTAATATATCTTAGTTCTAATCTTAGTATTTACACTATTTTTTGTTCCGTTTTCATTTTTAAAACCGTCATATAACGCGTAAGTTTCGATCCTTTGTTTAGTATCTCAAGTGTGCATTGTGCGCCGGAATCTACCGTATCAGCGATCGATCCAGGTAAAATTCCAGGCAATAAAACAGACCATTACACGAAATTCCATTCCACAAAAACATATACTTTTAATTGACTATTTTTGTTAAAAGCTTAATAATATCTAAACAAAATTAGTAACCTAGAAAAGAAAACTTTAGTAGAAGGATTCAAAGAAGCTATTATTAATAAGCACTCAACCCTTTCAGGGGCATGGTATTTCTGCTCCAAAAATGATCAAATAATTGATTTTCACCACAATTTATGAACAAATATATTTGAAAATTATCAAGAGCCCTTTCTCACGTATATTACGAGATTGAAATTATACTAAAAATTTACAGGTGCCAGTTTGCAATTGGAAAAGTAAAATTAATCGTTTGCGAACTACAAACAGTACCCCTGATCCTGAATGGTTTAAACATTAGTTAAACGTAATAAATAACATGTATCTGCGACAATGATCATTTTATTTTCAGTTTCAGTTCTGTGGCTTTTTGCGCTACCTTTTATTGTAAACTACCTCATTAGTTTATGAGCTAAAATAGTGCTACCCATTTTACTATTTTTCAGATTTTTATTCCAAATTTCATTTTTTTTTTACTTTTTTTTTCAAACTGACTATCTCTCATTTTTCCGGCAGTGAATTGAAGAGGAAAGATCCTGTTTGGTCTTGACCAATCAAATTTCACATGCATTTCTATGCTTTACTTTTCTTCCCAAATGCACTGCTGCCAGCGGAAAGAACCTTGTAAACCACCTCAATTGTTCTGTTACCGGGGATAAGAGACATAGGTCGCAAGCCAATCGGCAAAATGTCTTCGTATCGTATTCCAGATGTAGAATTTTTTCGGTAGATTTAGTCTTCCTACCATTCAAACAAGTCAAGTCAATTCGGCAAGACACTCTATACTTCAACAGAAAATTAAGATGGCTGCTTCTAAGAATCCTTTTGAGCTAATTATGCTGTTTAGCACTTGGTGAATGCACGATTTGAGCTTAAACGAATATCGAGCAGGAACATGATCACCTTTTATTGAGGCAAAAAAGAAAAATCTTGCGACACGCAGTTATTATGAAACACAATTCTTTCCTAGCATATAGTGTATAGTGTTGCGAAGTCAACAAATTCAAAAGTAACCCTATTCCTTTTGTTGGCAACATCATGAGAAGGATGTCAATAAAAATAATAATATCAATAACGGGTAATAGGTACTCTGCCGCTAAAGAAAAAACAAATATTCGCTGTATTCTGAACCTACATAACAAAAACAAACTCAAATCACAAAAATTATCCGATACAATATTTTAAATTTTACTAACTCGTCTATGAACTTGACGATTGAGTGTTATCAATATCAAGTGAGAGGCTGACACCCTCTGATTGAAATAAGGAAGAAGACGGATAGTCACATTTACATATTGATTTCATGCACTTAGGGTTGGGCATTTCGATTCTTTTTGAGGAGTCGACTCTGACTCGATTCACTTGGTTAATGAGTCGAGATAGTGAGTCGACTCCCGACTCACTTACGATTGGTTGGTTGGTTGTAAAAATGATGTAATTTTATGCCTTCTATCACGTATATCGCACAAAAGAGAATTTTTAAATGTATGCTCGAATTATTTTGCTTTAGTTTTTAGATAAAAGATATATTTGTGTGGTAAGAGCCGAAATTTTCAGTCCTGTACCGGCCCAGAACGTTTAAAAAATAATGACCTGGTTGGTAAAAAACATAAATGTTCGGCCAACTTGCTTCGTACAGAACAGTTATTAACCCGACAAGAAAAAAACTAAAATCTTCTTCTTAGTCTGATCCGGCATAGTTAAATTTGTAGAAAACATAGATTTTTCCGTTTGAGAAGTTCTAATCAAAAATTAATATTTTAGATTTTTTTATGTTTATAATCTTTATTTTTAAAGAAGAACCCTATGCTATGATATTCATTTTTTAATTAATGTTAATTTATATGTAAATGTTTCAGTTGATATTAATATTGTTAATCCACATATTATGTGCTACTCTACGCATTAGAGGCTTAAAAATCTGAAAAATGCTACAAAGTAAAATCCTCCAAGACGGAATAACATTAAATAAAAATTCGCTATAGACGAGTTCCGATCGCTACGAGGAAAAAAAGGTTAGACCCGAACTTTTAGTAAAAAGTAAGTCTCGAGCTCGGCTTGGGAGAATGCAAAGACAAGGCCCAATCCGAGGCTTCTAAAATAAAGTAAGGCCCGACCCGAGTGCCGCCAAAAATAGGCCGGAGCTTCGAGCCAGGATCCGGCAATCACAGCGTTTAAAATTATTAGACTGTTTTCTTACCTTTTTTTTTTTTTTTTTTTTTTTTTTTTTTTTTTTTTTTTTTTTGAGGGGGAGGGGAGGTTATTTACTTAAAAATTTAAAACGGATACTTTAAGTTCATTATGTTTTTATATTTATAAATTATTAGTTATTCACAAATATCCCCCCCCCCCCCAAAAAAAAGAGAAATATTAGAGAAATTAGAGATTATTAGAGAACATTAGAGAAATTAAATAAATTAAGTTAATTGATTTTTTTTTTTTTTTCTAATATGTGTGCGTTTACATATATGTCGTTTTGGTTATGTTGGAAATATATCGTATCATCGAATTAAAAAGAAATTAATTACTTTACGTTTAGATTCTGTAGAAAATATAATGCAAAAAATATATCCCCCCCCCCTCCCCGGTCTAGGCTATTTCTGAATTTATTAAAACTAAAATTATGAAAAAAAAGGGGACAATAGTAGTTTATTCGAATTTTGCTGGAAAATAATAGCGATTATCCTGAGTCTCATTGTTTTGTAGAAAATTGCATTTTTCGTTTCACATAAGCTTTAAATTGCAGGGCTCAACGTCAGTATGTTTTAATGTACAATTATAAAATTGATAGCCTGACTATTGAGGGGATTTCGAATCAAATAACGTTTTCCATTTGTTTAGTAAAAGAACTGCTAATCAAACTAAATACGAAAAAGAAAAAACGGAGCTGTTGTAGTGTGTTTGAAGAGGTGAAGAGATATTAGAAAATTTAAGATTCAATTCTAGAAAAAAACTCAGCATTGACATAATTTCTGATACATTTTTATTTAGAACTTTAAAAATTGACAGGCAGCTATAGAGGAGATGAAAAATCAAACAGCATTTCCATTTTTTAATAAATACATTACATATGAAGAAAAAATGCATTCTTGTCATGAAACGACAGGTTTTTCTCTTTTCCCTTGCAATATAAACTTCAATTTTAAAAGTAATTTTCTAATGTATTTTGCAAAAAATTGGAAAGCGCCAATCAATTACATAATTTCTGAATAAGAAAACTTTTCAATTTTACGAGTTTTTTTTTTTTTTTTTCAACTAAAAATAAATTCAGAAATGTGTAAGAAAGTAGCTTTTTTGAATTTAAGAACAGATTTAATAAATTCAGAGAAATATTTTCAGAAATCTAATTTATATTATACAGCTTTAAAAGCTACGACATTTTAAACCCTCTTTTTTTTCTTTTATTTCAAATTACATTATTTTTTTTTTTAACGAATGTTGAAGAGTCTAAAAATATAAGTAAACGATAACATTGCTGTTGCTACTGTGTATTTTCTGTCTTGCGAATACATACTAAACTAAAATATTGCTCATGAATGTGCATAAAATATTCTTAATAAAATTATTGTATGGTAAGAAAAATCGTTTTTTTTTTTGTAGAAATTGAACCGGGCCGGGTAAGTTTATTAATTTTTTTATTTGTATGGGTCGGGACCGGAAGAACTTTTTATTTTACATTAGCCTGGGGTAGCTTTCGCTTGTACCGGGCCTGGTTGGACCTGTGAGCTCCTCTAAATAAATTATGAATATTTGCAAGTTTTCTGTAATTTTAATGAATGTCATTTTACAAATCTATCAAAATATTCAGTGTCTGGGACATAATTTACCCCTTATGCGATCATAAAAAAGCGGCGGGGAGACTAATTTTTTATTTTTTTCCCTGATATTTACAGTTTTTATAATTGACTTCCTTTTGAAATTCTATTTATAAAATCATGATAATATACTGAATAACTGCCAGGTTTTATGTTTTTATCCTACCACTATTTTAAAAAAAAATAATAAATAAATAAAATGTATTTTAAAATCATCGGAAATTTAAGAAAACAAGCAAATTCCCTTCATAAAAAGTAACTGTAAAAAATAAGCGTAAAATTTGGCAGCTATGACATTGTGATCCCCTCTCCTCCCGATTGACACTCAGAACTTACTTGCGCTACCAAAAAAAGAAAAAGAAATTTTAAATCAAATAAATAAAATAAAATAAACAGGAAATATTATCCGAATCTGGTTTGAAAAAAGGAATATTTAAAAAAATCGATTATCTAAACTTTAAAAAATTATATGAAAATTATATCCATTTTTACATTATCTGCAAACATTTATAATTTATATATATAAAAAAAATACATATTAAGATAATATATTCGTAATCAAATGAAGGACAACACTTTATCTAAAATACATCAATCATAAAATAAACTCATAAAACTTTTTAGCAGTGGTGAATTCGGAAAGTAGCCCGGGGGTCAGGCATTCCCGCGGAACAATGAGATCCCCCCCCTCCCCTGAAATATCAGGCATTTTGTGTTTTAAATGATAAAAGAGTGCAGTCTTTACCCCACCCAAAATTCTTTATAACATCCACCTACACCCACAGAAATCTCCTCTCGAAAAAAAATGTGTCTTAATTTAACACTGTTTTTTAAACAATTTGCTATTAAGAGGCTACTTCACTCAAATGAAAAGACCCGTTCGCTAATGCTAATCCTATGGGAGAAATTTATAAAAATATCTCGGTTGCATTTCAATATTTTTACATGATTCTTTTTGCATTGGATAACTCAAATTGATCTGAATGGAGGTCGCTTTTTAGTTTTTCGATTTTGGTTGCAGATATTTTTTATGGGGTTGCTTTCGCTTTCCAAACCGGTTCCAAAAATGAAAGCGTCCTTGTAAAAAATAACTGTAAACAAAATGAAAAAAGTAACTAACGTCATGCATACAGATCTATCTCAGATATCCAAAGCCAAAAAATCATTTAAAAATATTGAAATGAAACCGAGATATCTGTATAAATTTCTTCCATAGGATTAGCATCAGTGAATGGGTCTTTTCATTTGACTGAAGTAGCCCCTTAAAGTAAAATTTTATTTCTCTCTCTTCAACTTTTTTTTTTCTATATTGCATCAGATAAAGGCAGCTGAAAATATTTCCCTAACCAGTTGTACTTTCTTTTAGCAAAAGATACAAACATAATATCTGCTTTGTTTGATCGTTCGATCTTTCCTCAATACGGAAATCGGCACAAGCTTATCACAAATTCAATTAATTTTCCAAGAAATATCCTGCTGAACGCCCCTTTTTCCATAAATTCAATTAATCTTTCCAGAAATAACCAGCAGAACGCCTCTTTTTCTCAGCCCCTCCCACTCTTTTCATTCATTCGGTATCTTCCTAATTACACGTGAAATGCACATTTACACTGCCTCTGCTTTTCCAAAAATCCCCAACCGCAATATAAAGTCAAATCAAGACATTTGTTTTTTGCTAAAAAGCCCAGCGCGCATTCGAAGAGTCGAAATCTGATACCGAGTCGAAGAATCGAAGAGTCGACCACCCATTCTTCAACTCTCGACTCTCCAAGTAGAGGTCTGCACGGGCCCGGGCCGGGCCGGCAGAATCGTTTTAAATATTCTAACGGGCCGGGCCGGCAGAATCAGGATAGTTTTCTCAACGGGCCGGGCCGGGCCGGCAAAAAAATTGAACGGGTCATACGGGCCGGGCCGATAAAAAATTTTCGGGCCTGCCGGCCTGTTCTGAAAATTTATGCAGAAACGATAAAATATGATCTATTTTCAATGCAAATGGTTTTAACGAGAATAAATATAAATGTGCATCACGAGCCATACTAGTTTGACAGCATCAATATAAAAATGTAACTTGTACAGTGTGAGATCGGCATCGGACAGTTAAATTGTGTGTAACCCGTTTTAATATTTTTTTAGCTGACTCATACCGGGCCGACATCAAGCTTGCATCAATTTTCAACATATAGACTTGCCGGACCGGAACAAGACTTAATTGTTCTCAAGATCTGTACGGCAGACAACATGATTTGTAAAATTATTAACAGCGATAAAGAACTTATATTAGATTAATCTTTTGATATATACTTCTTCATGGTTTTTAAATTAATTTCTCAATGACGCGAAATGTTGATGGTTTTTCAATTAATTTCTCAATAACGCGAAAGTTTGACACATTTTCAGATTAATTTTTAATTGTAAAAATATAAAAGTAATAAGCCTGACTATTGAAGGCATTTGGAATCGAATAGCACTTTTCTTTTTTAATGAATAAAATACTTGCATAAATTTGTTCAGATACAATAGTTTCTCAAATGGTTGCAGGTTTTTCTCCCTTCCCATGCTATCGCTTCCGGAAATTCTATTGAAAATGCTAACTATAACAATATTTTATTTCCTTTCAGTGTTCTTAAATCGCTTGTATCAAAAAACGGATAATGCCACTTGATTATATAGTTTCTGAATAAAGATACCTGCTGTGCGTTTCTGAGAAAAAAATGAATTTAGAAATGTATCAGAAAGGCGCATATTTGAGTTAACGAATGAATTTGTATTTAAAAAATCTTTAATAAAATGATATAGAAATATTTTTATAAATCTTCTTTTATTAAACAGCTTCAAAAGTTACGATGTTTTTAACTTTCTTTCTTTTTTCTTTTATTCTAAGCCATATTATTTTTTTGATGAATCTTTATTTGATTGTTGAAAGCCTAAGAATCTTAGTAATCACTAATGTTGCTAATGTGTATTTCCTGTAAAATATACTGTAAAATCATTCCATAGATATGTGTGCAGTATTCTTTAAAAAAATCTTAATTATATGAAAAAATCTGAATTTTTTAGAAATCGTAGAAATTATAACGGGCCAAAACGGGCCGTGCCTGTTTTTTCTAATTTATGTACGGGCCGGGCCGAACTTTTAAATTTTACAACGGGCCGGGTCGGGCCGAAATTTTTTTCCTACGGGCCGGGCCGGGCCCGGGAATTCCGGCCCGTGCAGACCTCTATCTCCAAGTCCGACACTCTGTTAAACTGGTCCAACCACTCTTTGAGTGCATGGAAGAAGGAGTATAAATTATATTCTTTGTTCTATGTTTGAGTGAGTGAGTTGACTTTTCGACTCTTCGACTCCGAATCCCAAACTGAGTTGAAATGAAAGTTCGACTCTTTTGAGTCGACTCCGTTAGCCAGATAGGAGTCGATAGTTCGAATCACTTGTAAGGAGTCGAGATTTAGAGTCGACTCCTCGACTCCTAAGGTGGGGAAAGATGAAAAGAGGAGACTGGGAGGGAGTCTTATAGCTTATCTTCTGAACTCGGCTACGAACTAAATTGTATGGCACAACATTCCACAAACGGTACCGCTCAAATTTTACATTTGAGGTTATTGAACATGTGTTATACAATTTCATTATTCTAATACTGGGTGCTGTTACGCATTGCTTTCATTATTCTTGCATTGATGTAATTACATGAAAAATTTAAATATACATCCTGTTTCTAATTCATTGTTTAAACCAGGCCCGTAGCTAGGGGGGTGCCAGGGGCGGCTCAGCCTCCCCTAAAATTTTTTGAGCCCTCCCTGAAAAAGATTCCAAGGTCACTAAATAAAACTGTTTAAAAAATCAAAATGAGAAATCGGCCCGAACCCGGCCTGTGCAAATCTTTTGAATGTCTATAATCGTACATTATGATGTTTTGCAATCAATATAAATTTGTATATACTTCAAAAATTTATCTAGATTATTCGGTTTATGTTTAGCAGAAATAAAACAAACATTTGAATCTAATCATCAACGTTCATTATTTATCGATTTCCATTTCAAGTTGAGCAATCTTTTCTGAAATGGAAAAAAAGTACTTAATTATGATCATAAAAAATATTTTTGCTTTTAACAATCAACAGTTTGGTTTGGCAAATTATCAACAGAAATATTTATTATCTTAACCCCCCCCCCCTTCCCTCCATTTGTCGGCGAGGTGAATGAGTTATTTATAGATTTGTAAATTTAAATCGTTGGTATTTTGTAATATGCATCCTATCTAATTATTATTGGTATTATTGTCTTCTACTGCTAGTATACATGGGTGACGTATGTGTGGCGCCATAATTAGCCGGCGCCAAAAACCCGGTAACGCATTATATATATATATATATATTTAAGCAAATGTTGAATTTAGCTTGGCTAGGATCCAGGAAGTGTAAATGACTCTTTTTTTTATTATAGATTTTTTTACATTTATGTTAATAATTGTTTTTGTGTGTGTGGCTTAATTAAAAAAAAAAGGAATTTTTAAATTATCAATTTATTTTATAGAAATCTGCTCTTAGTCGGGGAGGCAAAGTTTTCATACGGTCAATGAGGTGTCGTATCTCCCCCCCCCCCCTCTGTTGTTGGAAGTGATTTTATGATTTTTAGTCCGTATTACGCAATCGGATATCAGAAACTCAACAGGCGTGAGGGTTATTCTTTCGGTCTTCGGTGACTTATCAGGCAGGATGAATGCTGATGCACCTAGTGACATATCGAATACAAGACTTCAATTGTTTTAAAGCAGGTGAACTTCAATTTGTTGACACTACTTTATTCCTTTTAAATCTACTTTTTTCAGTTTATGTATTTAGTATACACTACAAGGTTAGTTTTCACATTTATAATGCTTATATAACCATTCGTATTTATATATCTATTTAACTTAAATATTTTATATTGTTTCATGTATCCATTAAAGCATACTTCATTATACTTTTCCAAATTGGTTTTAAAAAAATTCCATTTGTTACAAAAGTGTGTTTGTTACATGTACTATTGTTTGTTTTTATTATTTTGTTTTCGTGTTACATGAAAAATGCAGTTCGTTGCAATTTGGTATTTTAGCATTTTAATTCTTTTGCGTTTTCGACCAAAATTCTAAGTTTTACGAAAATTCGTTTTTGACGAAAATTCTATAACTTATATATTTAAACCTATGAACTTCTTTTTTTATAATTATCTGTCATGAATTACTTAAGACGCGAGTGCAAACTATAAAGATAGCAATGCATATATATGACTAACTTTTTCATGTGCTTTTTTAAAAAAGCAGATTTAATGTTATTAGAAAATTTTAATTCGAAAATGCAGAGGCATTTCAATTACTCTGTCAGAAAGTTCTAGTATGACAGATAGGGCCGTAGTTAAGGATGTGCTGGCTCAGCCCCCTCCCCCTCCCCTAACCCTTAAAGCATTTTGAACCTCTTTTAGAAAAGATTTCATGATTACTCAATGAATTTCTTTTTTGAAAATCCAAATGAAATTCTGTTCAAAAATCTAATTTAGTTTTGAGGCTTTTCAAAGTTTTGTAGAAATACTAAATTATAACTAAAATAAGTTTCAACACTCGCTCTTCCTATTTGCACATACGAAGCTAAGATGTTTAATTTTGCACTTGTTATACACTCGAATTTTTCATCAGCTTATTCTTCTCTTAGCTTAAAATGAGGTTATTACAACAGTTTAATAAAAAACATAGTACATACAATATGAATATGCACTAATTTATCTTTCTACATCAGAGTGAGAGAAAAAAAAAAACATGAGCCCCCCCCTACATTTTCTTGAGCCCCCCCTATTATTCACTTCTGGCTACGGCCCTGGTTTAAACTAATATAGTAAAATGAAATTTTTGAGCAATTTTTTTTTAGTATTATTATTATTTTTTTTAAATTCTAATATTAAAAGAAAGGATAATATCACTATATATTTATAAAAATGATAAACAAAAGGGGAAAAAATGGAAAATGGCTTGTTTTTTTTTTTTTTTTTTTTTTTTAAATATTTTCTACTATGTGAAGAATTGCGAAGGGGGGGGGGGGTATTCGAAGTATTTTTATTTTTTACTGTAAATTAACAAAAATGGGCAGGAAATTTTTAAAACAGTAAAAAGTTTTTAAACTTGTATTTTGTGAGAGAGTATGGATTTGAGTGGAATATAAATAATAAAAATTATAAAAATAAATAGGAATCTAACAAATTTTCAATCCAGAAAAAAATATCTTTTGCCATTTGAAGAGTTTGGGGTGGTTAGGATTAAAATACTGATGTGTGATTCTTTTTTTTTTTATATATAATATTAAATTTACTAAATGTCCAGAAATATATATAAAAAAAAAAATAATAAAACAGATTTTGCACGTGCGTTTGTAAAGCCACAAATTCTCAACCTAAAACAAGCAAAAATGCAAGTGTGGACATTCAAAAGGTAAATATAAAATTAATTAAAATAATGATAACATTACATAAACTTTAATTGATAAATAATAATTTTCTTTAAAAAAATATGCTCAGATGTCAATAGATTTCGCCCACAAAAATCTGTTATTACAAATAAAAAGCAAAAAAGTGATAATATTAAAAATAAATAAATAAATAAATTTTATAAAGGTAATGGTTATTATTATTATTACATATTTGTTTTGAGAAATCTAGAAAAAATAATGGGCAACCAAAAAATTTCTTAGCACATTTAAAGGAGACCCGTACCCCATTTTCGGCCAAAAATCATCAAAAGTTAAAAAAAAAAAAAAAAAATTTCTCAGAAAACGATAAAATACATATTTGCGAATATTCATGCAAAATTTCAGAACTCGGGGACACTTGGAACAGGTAAAAAATGAGCTTTTTAAATTGTACTCACTATAGAGTTTAAAGGACTAGCGGCCATTTAAATCGTGTTTTCCTGAAAATGACTTTTTTCATATTTTGCCTAAGTTCAAAGTACTAAGGCTCAGTGGTAAAATGATTTAGAAACAAAGTGTTTATGTTTTTAGAATCTTAAAAATATTTGCAACAAAAGTAAGGAGAGATATTTTTTTTAACTATTTCTGAAAATTTTACATAAATTGGTAAACATGAAAATTATAACGAATTTAAGGAAATTTACCATGCGTATATTTTTTTTAGCCGATTAAAATAGAAAATTAAAAATATCTCTCCTTAGTTCTTTTCTATATACTATAACACTATTTAAGAAATTTTAGTAATACCAAAATATTGAAAATTGAATGAGGAGTAGTAATTTTAAAAAGTCTATTTTTCGGCAAAAAAAAAAAAAAAAAAAAAAAAAAAAATCACAAAAATCCCCATAAAAATATACTTTTAAATAAAAAGTGAATTTTTTTGCTAATTATTCCTTACAAGAAGATTCTTAAATAGTGCACCAAAATTCATTACTTTAAAATCAATAATAAAAATTTTGGGTTTTTTCTTACGGGTCTCCCTTAACAAAAAAAAAAAAAAAAAAAAAAATCGCAAATCCCTTTCTGATGTTTATAATAGTAAACATACAATGATTTAAGATGCAATGTATCTTTACAAAAGTAATAAGAAAGATTAAATATTTCTGCGTCATTAAACATATGTAAATTCGGATAATCAAGGAAGATTTAAAAAATAATTAATTATAAATGATGTGATTAGAAAAAATATTTGTCTATAATAATTTTTAAATAAATTTCCAATTAAATAGTTAAAGAAATTCGTGTAATGGGAGAAAAATTATAAGTTTTAAAGCCAATTTTTCTTTAGAATGGAATTTAAGAAAACTTAATAATTTTTATAAATACAAGAAATCTACCAGGGGCGGGGGAGATACTTAATATAAATAATAATGTATAATGTACGTAATAATGTAACAAAATAATTATAATAAAATAAAAAATTTTATGATAAAATTAGTTAGATAAATTTCTATATGAAAGGGATAAATTAGCAAAGCTTTCTGTATATTGGAAAATAATCTGTATAATGCGTCCTGTGCAAATTTACGAACAAACTGACAGTGACATAAAAATATACAAAAAAAAAAAAAAAAAAAAAAAAAAAAAAAAAAAAAAGGTAGCAAAAACTAATTTTCTGAATTGTATATTAAAAACGTGAATCAATGTAAAACGTATTAAACAAAATCTTATTTTCAATAGAAAAAAAGCAATGTTTTTCTTTATTTTAAATATCAACGCTGCGTAATTAAAGCTCATTAGGGGCCTACCATAAATGATGACTCGCGTTTTTTTTCCATATTTTTGACTTCCCTCCCCCCATTTGTCACATTTGTCAAAATGCACTTTACCCCTCAACCCCCTCTTGTGACATGTCACACTATATTACATAAACATATACTTGCAATTCATAAACAAAGCACGACATTTTAGATAACATTTCCAATTTTATTTTTAAACTTTAACTATGTGTTTTAATGACATTTGTGAGCTGTACAATAACAAGTATTCGTATTTTGCATAAAATAAAATTTACAAAAAAAAAAAAAAAAAAAAAAAAAGGAAGAAGAAGAAAATATTAGTAAAATATTAATATGAAACAGCAATTAAAAACAACAGTATTTTGGAATTTGAAATAGAATTTAACATATTTGGCTTTAAATCTTTTTTTTTATGAACACAAAATATTTTAACTTTAAAATAAATTCATAATTTAATCTGCTATATTTCAATGATTTCATTCTAACCAAAATGTCACAATTCCTCTTATCCCCTCCTACTGCCTTGTCACAAACTGTCACAATTTCATAAACCCCTCCACCCCCCCCCCTTTCAAGCGCGACATCATTTATGGTAAACCCCTTAGGTTATAGAGAGAAATCAGACCACAGCCCAGAGTCCAGGTAAAGGGCTGGACTTGAATTCTCCCAGTCTATTCTACTCCTCTTTCCCCACCTGCAGTATTAATGGACTAAGCCATTTCATAGTGAGCCACTCTTCGAAAGAGCCGCTAGTGTATAGCTTATGTCTGATTCGTTCTATTTTTAAATAAAACTTAGAAAACATAACTCAGACAAGGGACCTCGCATGAGAAGATGGGAGGCAAGGCAAAGCTGTAAGTGTGCACAATATCCACACACCCCGCCCCCAAATAAATGAAAATTACCCCTTTACTGTTCGGAGGAGGAGTGAGTACATATTTAGACATTAAGAGGTCAAAATTTCCCAAGTTCTTATTTTGAAATGATTGACTAGATACAAAAATATGCAAACCGAAAACTAATTTACTACATTTTTATTTATTTATTTATTTATTTTTACGAAAAAAGCTTAGAAAAAGCCATCAAACAACTTCTTCTAACGTTTCTCGTGAAATAAATTCAAGCAAAAGACGACACGGCGATTAAAGTTCTGGCCAATCAATTTCGAGATGTCAAAATCTGGTTGGGAAATGAACATCTCGAAAATGCTCGAATTACAACGTAATCAATGAGGATCCGAAAAAAAGGTTAAAAAATTACGTGCGTTTGCCCGCATAATCCGAATCTGCAACAAAAAATGGGGGTTTTCAATTAACATTTCGAAGCCTGACCACCTCTAGCCCCCAGGTGGTCGGTTGTGGGAGTCAAATTTGGTATAACTGAGCACATTTATATATAAAAAAAATGTTTGATATCTGATTGATGTGTATTCTCGAGTTATTCGATCATTTGTAGATTTTTGGGACACTTTGTATATTAAATATTTTTGTGTTGGCTGAGCAAAGGATCAAGTGGTGTAAATTTATGGGACGGGTGAAATTATAGGTTTTGATAATTGATTAGTTATTCCAACTGCGAAATAACAGGTGGGGCAGAAAATTTTTTCAATAATTCTAAGAAATGTACCATTTTTTTTCGTAGTTTAATATATTTATTTTCAATTTAAGATTTTTTTCATTATTTTAAACATTAGGAAAATTTTTATGCTTTAAACATTTTAATTTAAAAAATAATCGAACTCTTCAACCTTTTCGAGATTTATGATGCATATAAGCATTGTCAAAATGTGCATATGGAATTTGATTTTTGCACGATTAATAAATAAATAGTAATATTTAACTGTTATAATTACAGTAGTTATTGGCATTTCCCAACTACAGAGACTTTTTAAAAAACGCGGTACATCTACTTATAATAAAATGCGTTTGGAGAGAAGTGTGTAGAACACTTCCAGTGCGTACCATTCTGCTGTAGGAATCCACAGTTGCTAAACGCCATGTTAGGCCTAATGGAAAACATATGTTAACAAATGGCAGCTAAATGATAATTTCTTCTGCTTGAAATAATGTTTGTCGGGCAAATTTCCTTATAAAACATGTATATCATATCCAATTACAATACATTAAGTTCCAATTTAAACGTACGCTATTATAAACAAAATAAACAATCGACGGCTTCACAAAAGAGAAATGAATGACTCTTAGTGATTCATTAAAATAATAATAACAATAAAAATATCTAATTATGATTTTAAAGTATTTGTAAAATCATATTAAAACATTTAAATACATTTTAAATCATATTTTCCACTTTTGTTTACATTTATTATAGGCAGTAAGTTTACAACATTAAAAAAAAAACTCAATGGTTTTTCAAGTCCATGGTTTTTTTATGGATTTATGCACTGTGGACGGACTTCAGCTTTTATTGTGCTGCCATCTATCAGCATCAATGCAAATTAATATTTTTTTTTACATTGGATTTATAGTTAGTAATAAATAAAAATTGCAAGATGTAATAATGTGTAAGAGATTTCTCTTGAACGTTTCCGCTATATAATTTTAAAATACCAAGCTATAAATAAATAGAATAATTTTCATATGATTTCTTAGATATAATTTAAACTTCGTTTTATTATTATTATTTTTTTTAAGATGTCAACATTTATCAACTTAATTTTTCAAATTTTGTTTTCTATTATAAAGAAAATATTTTTTTTCCCTCAAGGTGTAATGGATATATGAGATATTATAATAACTGCATTAATGAGATTGAAAATTATTTTTCCACATTCTATTATTAAAGTATAATTTTTCTTACTTTTCAAAGTTATTATATTCAAAAATTACTATGCTAAAAAAAGAAAAAAAAATACCTGTTTTGTTGTAATTAGTATAAGTTATACATGACTGTATATTACTTATATTTTAATTACATTTTATAAGAAATGTAAATTTCGTTTACAATGGAAGCACAATTCAAGTGGATATAAGCTAAGCTTTTAAAAATTGGCGTAATAAAATTAAAATTTTACGAAGGAAATAACAATAAAGATTTTGGTTTTCATTAATAAGGAATGGATTTTTAAAGTGACATTGAGTTTTTTAAAATTGAATTTAATCTAAATCAATGCATCTTGATTCGATATTTTCTATAAACAACTACAAATTTTCCAAAAAAATTTTTTTTTTTTTTTTTTCTTTTATGTTGTTTCCAAAACTTTTAATGTTGTTGTTTGTTTATATTAACTGCTACTAGATGAGCCAAACCCATTTTTAAAAATAAAATATGAAGTTTTATTAATCAATTATCTAAGAATCTCTTTCATATCCTTCTTATATATATGGCTAAAATCACTGCGGAATCATTGCTTTTGTAAAATAATGCATTTTAAATTTTTTTAAAAAAAAAAAAAAAAAAAAAAAAAAATCAATATTAATTTTTAATGTTTAGTGAAATTTTCAGAAAATGTGTTTTACTTTGCTAATTATTTTCATTGTTGTGATAAATACTGCTGTATGTTTTGCCCAATTGTTGAACTATTTCAGAAATTTAATATCAAGTAAAAAAAAAAAAAAAAAAAAAATCCTTTGTATTGCTATTTTTAAATAATGCTTTTCTACAATACAAACTCTTTAATAATAAAATCGTCATTCTGTTTGTTTGTACGAAGTCTTACGAAAATAAAATACAGGTCAAAATTCCGTCATTTTTGACGGGGGTTATATACTAGTTCCAAATAAAATTTGTGTGCGCGATGCGGTCTCGTCAGCGAAAAGGTACGCTTTTATGTTCATAACGAAAGAATAAAGTAGAAAAATGGCTCATTTATCGATTTATTATAATAATAAAGTAACAAATGTGACAAAATATAAAATTAAAAACATAATTGGAAAGCCAAATTAAAAAAAATCAATTTATTTCCCATATTTTTGAGCAAGAGAAGAAACATTTATTAATATATTTCAATCAGTTAATTCAACATTTAATGTTACTTTTTTGTTACAAATAGTTTATTAAACATTATAAAAAATAAACAAGTTAACATTATAAAAAATGATAAAGTATATAAAATAATATAATGTTTAAAGCGCATTAAAAATTTGAACTTTGTTAAATTAAAAAAAAAAAAAAAAAAAAAAAAAAAAAAAAAATTAGACTTTTTTTTAAAAAGTTGAAAATATTTGTACGCAGATTTTGTATTTAGCTTATGACGAATGAGTACAAATTGATAAGTCACACGCAAAAAACTAAAATAAAATAAAATAAAAGTTTTAAAAAGTTTACGATTTATTTCGATTTAATTTGAAAGGAATGTAAGGTTTTAGGGTATTCATATTGTCATATTGTTTGGATATTGTTTTTACTTTTTAATATTAGTTTGGTTTTAGCTTAATTGTTGCAAAAATTTAACATTAAATGCAGAACTATCTGTATGAAATATGTTAATAAATTTTTCTTCTCGGGTTTAAAAAATGTAGGAAATAGACTGATTTTTTTTTTTTTTAAATTTGTTCTGGAAATTGCGTTTGCTGTTAAATTTTTTTCACATTTGTTATTTTATTCTAATAATAAATAAATAAATAAATAATTTTCGACATTAATTTTCCCCATAAAATTTAAAACATTTTATCCCCAAGTAAATAATCAACAAGGCTTAAAAAATTAAATTATATTTTAAATAAAAAATTGTAATGATCAACAATTTTCAATTATTTAACATGAAATTCAAAATTATTGAAACAAATGTTAAAATAAAAAATGTAAATAAATAAGTAAATAAAAGATAGATAATAATAATAATAATAATACATTTATTAGAATTTTTTAAAAAAAATTCTGCCATGCGTAGCATTTTGTAGTTTCGTATAACTAATTAATCATCAAAAACTATAATCCCACCCCCACCTGAAATTTACGTTACACCCAACACATTTGCTAAGACAGCATAAAAAAATATATACATATTTTTTTGCCTGTGTATTATTGTATAGTAACAACAACAACAACAGCAATAATAATAATAAAATTTACACGTCCATCTGAAATCGAACTGAATAATTTGAAAAAAAAAAAAAAAAAAAAGAGAAAAAGAAGAGAAGTTATTTTAAACATGGAATATGACCCCATCCCGCCCTCAAATAATAAAGATCATTCTTTTTCTGATCGAGACGGCACTTTAGAGTTGATTCAAGTATCACATGACTAAAGCGGTTCTTAAAATGGGTACGCGGAATGCAGAACGTAATCTTTCTTTTTCGTTAGCCTCTGTTGTAATTTAATTTTTATGTAATTTCCACACCCCGGCATCAACTCACCCCCCAAAAATAGCAATTTCCTTATTGAGTTAGGGTTATGTGTTTTACACTTTATAGATGTTTGAAAATAATTTAACAATAAATACGCATCTGGTGTTATTTAAACTGAATTGCAACATTTAAAATTGGAGTACTTGTTTTCTGGTATGTCTTCTGCTAACCTACATACATCAACATGTTTTCATCCAATAAAGAATTCCGATAATATCAAATTCATAACCGAATTTTAAACTGTTAATATATTACTTTAAATTTTGAAAAGTTTTACTTCTTAGAACAGCTTATAACAACAGAATTAAGTTTTTAAATATGTTAAATATTTACAAAAAAAAAAAAAAAAAAAAAAAAGTAAATATAATTTGAAATTTTAAGTTTCGTCTAATCGATACGAGGACAAAAAATAATTTAAACAAACTTTAAACAAAAACTTTCAGTGTTGACAATTTGTACCGTTATTTTATTCATAAGTTTTACTGCTATTTCCGAATAATATTTTTTGATTTTTCAGCCTGTTATTATCTGTTTCTATATAAATCAAAGATCCCGACTCAAAAATAATGGTAATATGTTACAAAAATATACGATAAATTGGAAA
Organism: Maratus speculifer; assembly: GCA_964019185.1. Lineage (NCBI taxonomy): Eukaryota > Metazoa > Arthropoda > Arachnida > Araneae > Salticidae > Maratus > Maratus speculifer. The sequence goes on along the minus strand of OZ025296.1, from coordinate 339,245,476 downwards.
GAATGAGTAGAATTCACAGTAAAGTGCGACTGTTATTTTCAAAATCAAATGAAATTTCTTACATATCAAGCAATAAGATATGTGTTGCTTGATTTCATTTTATAACTCAAAAATTTTTTATATTCTAAGTTTTAGTTTTTGCAACTCAATTTCATTTTACATAATTTGAAAATATTGTGCAAAACGGTAAATATTCACAATATATTTTTCAATTCAGATTATTGAAATCTGTACCAAAAGCTAAATAAAATGCATGTTTTTATAATCCTTCTATATCTTTATTTTTGTTACAATTGTGAATAATTTTAAATAAAAAAGGGAAAGCGATTTGATGCCTTCTATAATTTAAAAAATATTTCCTAAAATTCTTGTTAAAAAGTTTTATACACTTTTTACTTTCTGTTTCTTTACAACGTTATTCATTTGTTTGTGATTTAAAATGGAATATTTCTAGTTCTCTTCAAAATGCTAAAGAAATTTAACAACTCAATCTCTTTTTTTCCACAAGTTTCCGATAAATTAGTTTAAAGTAGAAATAATACACTCACATCGGAAAAAACATAGAATCATCATTTATATTTAATACTGCTTGCTTTTGCACCTTTACAAAATGACGTTATCATAATTAAAGACATTGAATGCCAATACTGGTGGTTCGTGTCGTATATAATATTAGTGATTGGGGGGGGGGGGTTTCTACTCACGACCGACTCACTTGCGTGGTTGGTTAATTGGTAGTAAAGATGCCGCAATTCTATGTCTCGTATCACGTGTATTGCGCCACCTTACATATATTTCGAAAGATTACATTAACAGAAGTTTATTACCACTATTAATTTTTTTACAAAACGTATTGTCTGCCGTAGACATCTTGAGAACAACTAAGTTCAATAAGACAATTTTTTTATCGACCCGGCCCGTTCAATTTTTTTGCCGGGCTGTTTGAGTTTTCGTCCTCATTTCGTCGGTCGTCGGTCCTAGCCGGGCCCGTGTAAACTTTTACGACCGGCATCGCTGAATTTCTTAAAAAAAAAAAAAAAAAAAAAAAAAAAAAAATTACGTCGATATGGTTCCGTACGAGGAAGTCTGATTATTTCAGCTTATTATTTCTGGAATTATTATTTTAGCATTCTTTTCCTGTTTATAATCTTCATTTTTAAAGGAATGTTTTATGTTTTGATAGTTATTATTATTTTTTAATAAATCTGAATTTGTATATAAATTTTTCAATTAACATTGTTGATCTACATTTCACATCCTAAGATTAGGCACTGTTCTGCGTACTAGAGGCTTAAAAATCTGATAAATGCTATAAAGTAAAATCTTCTAAAACGTAATTGATTGAAAATTAACAAATTCGCTATAGGCAAGTTCACTTGCCGGGGTTCCAGTACCGTATCAGTAACGAAAAAAAGTTACACCCGCACCAAACCTTCAGAAAAAAGTAAGGTTAGTACTCGGTTCGTGAAAAAGCAGTGACAAGTCTGAGCCTTCTAAAATAAGTAAAGCCCGGACGAGTGCAGCGAGATATAGGCCCCAGCTTCGGACCAAGGCCCGGCCTGTACAGTCCAATACACCAAACAGCAAAACATAAAAATATATGTATATACATATGTATAATATATATCAAGTTTTAAAATTTTAAATTTTTTGTGCTGAAAACTACAGGGGACGACAGCATTTTTTGATATGAAGAGATAGGAAGTTATGTTATAATTTATTGTTAACAAGGTAATAATCCTCAAAGATATCAGAAATTTTCCTTCCTGTAATTACCGCTTGTGATAAAAATATCATTTAAATTTTCTTCCAATTTTTTTGTTTTTTCCCTTTTGTATAACTCCCCTCCCAAGAATTAAGCAAGAATAATAAGAATAATTATCAATAATAAGCATTATTATTAACCAAGAATTTTTTTTGACTAAAACGAGTTTTAAATATGTACCAGGTTTTACCCAACCAGTGCGATAAAATCGGATTCATGCATATCCCTGAAAAAAATCTATTTTTTATATATTAAATTATATTTTTTATCGAAAAGACTATGTTTTGTTATAGCCAAAGATTCATTTAATATTAAAAACGGTTTTGAGAATTTGTTTTTCCATTTGATTGCATTTGAGAATAACAACAATTATGATACCCAGTTTTGCCCCACCTTCCCCTACCCATTTTTACATCACTTGCGAAACATTTATAATTTATAGAACGGAATTAAAATAATATAAACGCAATCCACTGGCGCATTCACGGAGGGAGCTGAACCCCTCCCAGAATCTGAGACAAAAATAGTTATTTAAAATTTTCTACTAAAAAACTGGAATTTTTGAAAAATATTTATTTTGTCTTACATTTTTTTAATCTGTTATGTATTTTCTTATGAACTTCAAAATATTAGGATATTTAATATTCACTGATTTAGTAATTAAAAAAATTTTTTTTTAATGTGTTACAGTGAGAAAAAGAATAGACAGTACTAGACTGTCTAGACAAAGAATAGACTGTATATTTTTCCCAATGCAAGCGCATTTTATGATAAATATAGTAGAATATTATTTCTCCAACTTTAGAAACCTCAAAAACATAAGTTTGAAATTTAAATAAGCATTTATAAAATAACCCAGATATGAGTATGTGCAGACCACTGAAAATACTAGAACCTTCCAGAGTAATACTGGGTGTGCCAATGACGTAATCAAACAAAGGATATTAATTTTTATCTAAAATCTGTCGATCATAAAATAAATTCTTAGCATTTTATAACAATGATGAATTCATGAGATAACCCGGAGATGGGTCATTCCCCTGGAGCAAAAAGATAGCCCCTCGGAATATTTGAGACCTTCTGTTTTCAATGGTCAAAAAGTACACCCCCCCCCCCCGCTTCCTAAAAATCTATAATGTCCACCCGGAGCAACAGAAATCTCTCCAGGAGAAATGTGTCTGAATTTAATACTTTTTTTTAACAATCTGCTACAAAAGCAGAATTTTACTTCTGTCTCTTTTACATTTTTTTCTGAACTGCATCTGATTAAACCAGTAAAAAATACTTTTCTAATGAGTCCTACATCTTTTTTTTTCAAAAAATACAAAGATAACACCTGCTTTGTATAATCATCTTTCTCCTATACGGCGACCAGCACAAGCATATCGTAAATTCATTTATCATTTAATTTTATAAGAAATACCCTGGTACTCGCCACCTTGCTCCTGTCCCTCCATCTCAATCATTTATCCCGCCCATTTTACAGCTACACTGCTTCCTTCCTTGTCCTTTCTCAAAATCCTCACCCCAATCCCGACAATAATATCAAACGTAAACGTTCGTTACATAGCGCAGATTCGAAGAGTTGAAATGTGATACCGAGTCGAAAGAGGGGTTTTCAAGGAGTCGAAGAATCGAAGAGTCGACAACCCAATCTTCAACTCTCGACTCCCCAAGTCCAACACAGTGTTAAACTGGCCCAACCATTCTTTGAGTGAGTAAGTTGACTTCGACTCTTCGACTCCGAATCCCAAACTGAGCTGAAGTGAAAGTTCGACTCTTTTGAGTCGACTCGGTTAACTAACTAGGATTCGATAGTTCGATTCCTTTGGAAGGAGTCGAGATTTAGAGTCGACTCTTCGACTCCTTGGCCAACTCTTAAAATATTGTCAATAATATCTAGTGATTAATAATAATAAGAATTTGTTTTGTTTTGAAATGTAATTTTAATCAAATTTCATTTATAAAAAGCTTAAAATAACGTAATTTTTTATAAAACATTTTAAATATTTGACATATTTAATGCATATAACAATAAACGTTAGAGGTTTTGATAATATACATTCATATTTTTTACAAAAAAGAAAGATTATAATAATAATAAAAAAAAGAGATAAAAATGTAAATACTATTATTTAATTAAAAATTAAATCAATGAGCATCAAGTGCTCATTGAGCATTCAATGAGCATCGAATGCAAAATACAAATGATTCGAAAAAACAATTATCCTACGGTATAAATAATAATATATTAAAATATATATATATATATATGTAACATGTAAATTATTTTAAAATATTTTTTAAGAAAGTACAAAAATTTCTGAATTTGCTCAGGAGTTAAACAAACTCTAATTTCTTTGTCATAGATTTCTTAAAAAGATAATTAAATTATATGAAAAAAAATTACAAATTAAGATTTTGATAAATTTAATAAGGTTAAAAACTGAGCATAAACTATGATAGACTTATTAGCATCTTAAAAGACTCAAATAGTAACAAAAAAGAAAAAAAAACTAAAAAAATACAAAATTGCATATTTTATGTGTTTATAATCAGAATGCAAAATACATTTTTAACTAAATAATTTAAATTATGTATTTTTTTCTGTATGAAATAATCTTTGTAATTTTAATTTATTAATGATTAAACATAAAATAACGAACAAAGTTCCATTTTCACCAGTTTAAGTTAAAAGAAAATTATATGTTTTATTGTACATTTCCTAAAAAGTGTTTACTTTTTAGAAATCAGTATTACATCGAGAGAAAACAAAATGAAAAAAGCCAATATTCTTCGGAATTTGTAAAGAAAAAAAAATAGAATACTGATTATTATTATTATGTATAATAGCTGTGTGTGATAAAATATTCCTTTTGTATGGCTTCATGATACAAAAATAAAATATACTTAACTCATTTATCAGATTTTTCCAGGAAAGTTATTTTAAAAGAAAAACACCTTTTAAAAATTCACTTAAAATAAATAAAATCCGAATTCTTATTTTTTTGAATGGCAATTCTGTCGATAAACATTAATCGTATTTATGTAACGTGCATTATGTATAAAATAAAAACTTCATTCACTTGTATTAAAAAAAAATTAATTTTTAAAGAAAATAATAGCTGAAATTGTCGATTATTTCGCGGCTGTATGACTGCAACATTAATCAGAAGTTTTCAATCCAGTCAAACTCATAGAGTAAGGAAATATTTAAATTTTTAATGAAACCAATCAGATTAAATTATTTCTTTAATTTTTAATCTTATTTGTTTTGTGTTTATTTCTTTTAATTCCCAATGGAGTTGCAAATACGAACGTTTTTCTAAGAAAATATTTGCAGTAAGTATTAATCTTAAGTATTAATTATTCCACTAAAACAAATTGTTGACACACATTAAAATTTGTTTTCAACATATGTAATATACATATTTAGAAATTAATCTCTTTTAAAATATTTTTATTCCTCATGCCAATTACAAATTGTAAATAGCAAACAGAAATTAAATGTTATCTTATATTACAATAAGAGCAAATCTTACTTGTGTATTTAAATTTTATCTTAAAAATGGCACTAACGATTTTAAGAAAATTTTGCCTACCATTTTCGGGAACGAGAAGACTATTGGGGCAGGTCACATGTTCGAGAAAATTAGATATTGGGTCAGTTTGGAGCATGATGGGTCAAATAAATTTATCTAAAGAAAAAAAAAGAGATCTAACAATTTTGTTTAAATTTTGTATTCTACCGTTTTGGATTAAGAGCAAACCATTGGTCTAAGTGATATATTAGAGAAAAACAGATTAGTGTTTCATTTTTGGGTTACTGTCGATCACGATAATTTTACCTACTTTTACTCTAACATTTTTGGATAAATTTTGTATTCTATCGTTTTCGGACACAAGTCCGGAAAACAGTGCCCTGTTGGGTTAGGTCGCATGTTTAACTTTCGATTAGTTGATTAAAATGGGTCCGGGTCAATGTAATTGTATCTAAATAACGGCTCAAACAATTTTGAAGAAGTTTCAAACTGTACAATTGCCGGACACGAGAAGATCCTTTTGATGGGTCACATATTTTAGAAATTTTTATTAGTGGGTCGTTTTTGGATCACTACATGTCAAGTTAATTTTTTTTTTTTTTTTTTTTTTTTTTTTTTTTTTTTTTTTTTTAAGGACTTGGCGATTTTGAATAAATTTTGTATGCTGTTGTTTTCGGGATCGAGAAGACCGTTGCGTTCCTCATGTTCGAAAAAATTCGATTAGTCGGACATTTTAGATCACTATGAGTCCGGGTCAAACTAATAATATCCAAAAATACGGTTAAAACTACAGTGGACTCTCTCTGTCTGAACACTTTCTAATGTGAATAACCTGTATTATGAACACATTTCGAAGGTCCTGGCGAAACTCCATAGACTTAACAAAAGATGAACTCTCTGGTATTCTAAACGTCCTCTAATTTGAACATCCCACTTCTATGAACACTACTTTGATTCCCATTCTACACCTACTTATTTGTAAACTGAATGTGTATTTCCAATCGGAATTCGGCGAATTCCTCCAAAATAGAACTTCTGAGAAATTGTTGCAGGAGAATAAAAAGATTCAACGAAAAAACAGAAAAAAAACTTTAAGTTTTAGGAAATATGTGAAAATGTTAAAATAATAATAACAAATAAGTGAACAGAAAGTTGTATCTGAGTTTGGAATTAAAATACAGTCAAAGTTCTATAATCCGCACACCCACACTGTAAAAAATTTTGCGTAAGGTTCCTAAGAAAACCTGTTGCAGCTATTCTGCCACAGGTTTTTCCAGGAATTTAATTCAAAAAATGCCAGGAAACTTACACATGCCAGGAAAATCCGGAAATCTATAATCTGGGATGTTACTCATGAAATATCAGTCCGGTTTCACCATTCTGAAAAGTCTAGAAACCTTTAATGTGTAACGTTACACATTAATTTTCTGTTAGGTCCCACCATTCTGAAACCTACAATCTGAAACATTACTCTTGAAATCTCAGTTAAATTCCTCCATTCTGAAAAGCTCTGAAACCTATAATCTTGAATACCACTCATAAAATCTCAGTTAGGTTCCACCTTTCTGAAAAGTTCCGAAATCTTTAATATGGTTTGTTACTCATAAGATCTCAGTTAGGTTCCGCTATTCCGAAACTTATCACCTGGAACATTACTCATGAAAATTCATCTATGTTCCCTCATTTTGAAAAACTCTGAAACCTATAGCCTGGAACTTTACGCATAAAATCTCTGTTCAGTTTTTTCATTGTGAAAAGATCTGAAACATTTCACGGAATACGGTAAATATTCCTGGGATATCCAGTGGCAGCAATTCTGCCACAGATTTTCACAGGAACTTTACCAAAAATTTGTCTGGAAGATTATGCAAATCTGAAAAGTTCAGAAATCTATAATCTAGTATGTTAAGGCCTCTTTTTAATAACTTAATTCTAATTTTCAACATGCTATTCAAAGAGTTTTAAGATGCCTTAGAGTTATAGTTAAATTTGGTTCTTGAACATGATACAGATTAATGAGTTAGTAATCTTTATTGAGAATATGAACGATGATTGCACAGCTGAAAGTTAAACACTGTAATGAAAATATTTCTAATTAGTTGTTTTCGTTTTTCTGTTGACAACACAAATCTGAAAAAAAAACACAGGATATATATGAGTAAAATCTATTTTTAAATCATGGATATATTAAGATTACTTTTACAAAAATAAATTGATTAGAATATGCAAGGATAAATTATGATAAATATACACTTCAGAAACAAAAGAAATATCTAAATGAGTGATATTGTGCTATGATCTGTTAAAAGACATGTTTAAATTTTCCCACTTTTATATCAAGCTCAATATACCAATTTGAAGGTGTAAATTAAGAGATAATGTAACACAAAGTATACATTTTTGACAAAATCTCGTACAAAGCAACTGTGTATTTTTAAAATAACCTTTAGATAATTTTGCCATATTATTTAATAATTTAAATAGATTATTAACTTGCCATTTGGGTAATACAACAGATTAGTCATTTGACATAAAATGGTATATTTAATCTATCAAAGCATTCTTAAAATGTTTTACAGTATCTGAATATCTGCTCTTTTTGGGGAAGTATGTGGTTATTTGAAGCTCCCCCCCCCTTCCCCCACTATCTTCACTTAAATTGGATCAATTACCTTTGATAATTCTATTCCTTAAATAATTAATATAATATCACAGTAATCAATGAAAAAAGGTTTTTTATGCATGTGCTATACAGTACAAAATTCTTTTAAAAGATTATCTAAAGCATTAAGGTTTAATTATACAAATTTTCAAGGCAAGTTAAAATATGCAGAAATTTTTGAAAGAGATTTTAAAGTTATAGTCAAAAATAACTTTTTAATTGTAATTTAAGCATTAGCGTATTTAAAGAGATTCATTCATTTCGTTAAAGCACAAAATTCAATTTCAGATGTCAAGGGAAAGAAAGAATATTTAGCTGCCGAAAGAAGATAACCTTTTAAAAAAAATTGCAAATCTTAATACAGTGTACTCCTGATACTTCAAATAAAATACATTTCTCTCTTTGATATTACAAATTCCTGTAGATGACTTATCTGAACAATTAGCTATCACATATTTCTTTTTTAGAATCCCTTCGACTTAAGATATCGAGAATATTATACAATTAAAAAATAACAATCAAAAATAAAAATTCACAGGACTTTCATAATATGCACAAAACTTTATTGATATTATGGTTTAAAATTACAATCTAGAATTTTATCACAATTTGCTTAATTTTTCACATAAAGTAACTACTTTTCTGGGAACTACATTACCATGTTTCAACTTCAACAATTTTAGTTCAATGAAAGTGTAAGTCCCAGTGCCTTTGAGAGAATATTTTATGTTATAACAAAACTATAAAGAGATTGTCGAAACTACACTCTGTAAAAATTCCACACTTTCAATTAAAATTTTATCTTCTACTTGCTTTCGTTCAGCTGTAGAGGAATTGTCTGTGTATTTGCAAATTCTTAAAGCTAAAGGGTTCAGTAACTCACTTTTTTCTGTCCACTGCAAGCAATCTTCATTTAAAGATTTAGTTAGAGTAGAAGAAAAATGATGTGAAGTAATCTGAAAATCCTCTCGCCATGGGTGCATTAATATACAAGTGACTGCTAATATTCAAAGAGTTGCTTTCAATACTTGAATTTAATTCTGCTGTTCAAAGTCTCCATTTGTTTCCTTTAATGAACTATCACTACATTCAGATTTTATTTTTATCCAAGGTGGCTACAAAGAAACAAGAAGCATATTTTATTTTTTATTTTTTATGCATAAAGTATTGAATACAATATTGTTTATTCAGTTTATAGAAAAATCAAAATGTTTATTGGAGAAGTTATTCTTATTTGCAAAAACACTGTGTATTATGCATTAGCTTGATAATATAGAATACTTGAATATGTGTCCTACAAAAAACTTTAATAACATTACAAAAAGTACTACAACAACTTTTGTATATTCCCAGTATGTTTTAAAAAAAAGTTTCAAAATATTCAATATATATCTTTTAAACAAGGGGGTTTTGCAAGTGCACTGTTATCATATTGCGCATGGCCAAAAATGAATGTCCATGAAATATACAGGGTTTTGTTCAATTTTGAAAAATGTATTGCAATATTTTGGATTTTAAGTGAAAATTTTGAATTTATTAGATAAAAATAGGTTTATACTTCGTTGAATCATTTTATTCTCTAAACTATTGAATACAATATTGTTTATTCAGTTTATGGAAAAATCAAAATGTTTATTGGAGAAGTTATTCTTATTTGCAAAAACACTGTGTATTATGCATTAGCTTGATAATATAGAATACTTGAATATGTGTCCTACAAAAGGCTTTAATAACATTACAAAAAGTACTACAACAACTTTTGTATATTCCCAGTATGTTTTAAAAAAAGGTTTCAAAATATTCAATATATATCTTTTAAACAAGGGGGTTTTGCAAGTGCACTGTTATCATATTGCGCATGGTCAAAAATGAATGTCCATGAAATATACAGGGTTTTGTTCAATTTTGAAAAATGTATTGCAATATTTTGGATTTTAAGTGAAAATTTTGAATTTATTAGATAAAAATAGGTTTATACTTCGTTGAATCATTTTATTCTCAATTATATATTGATTTTGTGAAATCTCCAATCAGTAGTGCAACTATAGTTTTTAGTATTCTGCAAAATTTTCCACAAGGCCCCCTAGAATCTATATCTATTTCTCATAACAAAATGGGATCCCCGTTTCGTGATCCGTCTTGTGGATACGTTTTTTTACGCGCAGATCAGGTTTGGAGTACGCAAAATATACATTCGTTATTCAATACAAATGACTCGTTCTTAAAATCCTAAAATGATCAATCGTTTATGATCTTTTAAGATGTATACAGGGTGATTCAGCTCGTCGGTGACAAACTTTAAGGATCGATAGAGCACACCTAGACGAACATTTTTGAATAGGGAATGTAGGGTCCCTGACGCGATGGTAAGGCGCTAGGCGCTTTCGAAAATTTGGGTGCCGAAATTCGAAACGTCATAAAAACTAGGGAAATGGTTAGATTTTCTTGCTTGTTGCGTCGAAATGATTCTGTTTGTTTAGACTTTCTTCAGTACCAATTTGATAAGCGTATCTCTTAAAACATGGATAGGGGGCGCTGCAGACTTTGGAGAGCTAGACAACAACTTTAAGCCCGTTATTTTGATAATTTAACACATGCTCGCCAAAGTTTATACTCTAACTTAAAGTTTGAACCCAAAAGTAGAGCCCTGCAAAAAGCGTAAGAGCCGGAATAAAATGTCAAAGTACAGGGTGGTCGAAACTCGAAGGCTCCTAAGAGATAAACAAACAGATTTCTTGACTTATGGCATGCATTTTCATGATTCTGTTTGCTGGGGCTCTCTGAAACTCAGTTGAACGGTACAAAAAGAAACATCGATAGGGGGCGCTTTGGGCAAAAAACATAATTCGTTGACATTTCGGACGCTAACTGGAAACGGGGCGCTACGATCAGTTAGAAACAAAACAAGAGAGTAATTTACTTATCATAAGAAGCTATTAAAACTGCAGTTTGTTTGTTTTTTTAACAAACATAGCTGGTTTCAATCATGCACAATGCGCGCAATAAAATTTACATAAGGTGCTTTTTGCTGATTTATGCAAAAGATATCGTACCATATCGATATGCAAAAGATACGTAATGCGTAGACGACAACGCGAGATGACGTAGTTGTATGCGCAGACACGTCTTTTGAACGTGCGGTACCTACTTAAGCTTCGGGTTACTTGTCTGCAGATCGGTAGTAGGATGGAACGGTACACAAACTCTGAATTGGCTGACATGCATTTGGCGTATGGCGCTGCTGGTTGTAATGGACGAGCCGCTCAGCGGTTGTACGCCGAGCGTTACCCCAACAGGCAAATCCCCTGCCATGCCTTCTTCGCTCGAGTACACCAGAGGTTGTCCACAACGGGATCTTTCGACGGAGGCAGGCCTGAACGGGAGCGATCAGTGAGCACCCCCGACAACGAAGAGGCTGTGCTTAACCTGGTTGAGGACAACCCAGGTCTTAGCACGAGAGATATCGCCAGACATGTTGGCATTTCGCAAGCAACTGCGTGGCGCATCTTACGTTCCCGGAATCTGCACCCCTACCACATCCAGCGGGTGCAGTTGCTCAGAGAGCAGGATTTTGGCCCTCGAGTGGAATTCTCAAGATGGTACTTGGCGATGAGATCCAGGGATCCCCGTTTTGTAAACAGCATTTTGTTTACGGACGAGTCCACCTTCAGCCGGGAGGGAATGTGGAACGCCCACAACAGTCATGTGTGGTGTGATGAAAATCCACATGAAACCAGAAGCCGAGCAGCCCAGGAGCGTTTCTCAGTAAATGTGTGGGCCGGCATTCTGGGGGATTGCCTCATTGGCCCTTATTTGTTACCTGAACGGCTGACAGGTGGAAATTACCTGATTTTCCTGGATCAAGTGCTGCCGCAGCTTCTGGAGGAGGCGCACGTACCCGAAGGTTCGCGTCGCCAGATGTGGTTCCAGCACGATGGAGCTCCGGCCCATTTCACGAACGACGTGCGTCTCCATCTAAACGCAAGGTATGGCCAGCGGTGGATCGGGCGTGGGGGTCCAGTTCACTGGCCTGCCCGATCACCAGACCTCACCTGCTTGGATTTCTTCCTTTGGGGTTACCTGAAGGCCGAGGTATACCATACACCTGTCAGCAGTGCTGAAGAACTTGTGGCGCGCATTGTGGCAGCTGCAGGGCAGATCAGAGATACTCCTGGCATTGTTGGAAACACACACTCCTCAATGCGACGGAGGTGCGAAGCCTGCATCATGGCCCAAGGTCGAAATTTCGAGCATCTTCTGTAGTGTTATTTTTTGTAAATAAATTTCCAGTATCATTGATGTTTTTGGTCTAAATTTATTCAGAAGTGTTGAGCAGAGGTAGAAAATGTGTTTTCATTATTACTAACTGATCGTAGCGCCCCGTTTCCAGTTAGCGTCCGAAATGTCAACGAATTATGTTTTTTGCCCAAAGCGCCCTCTATCGATGTTTCTTTTTGTACCGTTCAACTGAGTTTCAGAGAGCCCCAGCAAACAGAATCATGAAAATGCATGCCATAAGTCAAGAAATCTGTTTGTTTATCTCTTAGGAGCCTTCGAGTTTCGACCACCCTGTACTTTGACTTTTATTCCGGCTCTTACGCTTTTTGCAGGGCTCTACTTTTGGGTTCAAACTTTAAGTTAGAGAATAAACTTTGCCGAGCATGTGTTAAATTATCAAAATAACGGGCTTAAAGTTGTTGTCTAGCTCTCCAAAGTCTGCAGCGCCCCCTATCCATGTTTTAAGAGATACGCTTATCAAATTGGTACTGAAGAAAGTCTAAACAAACAGAATCATTTCGACGCAACAAGCAAGAAAATCTAACCATTTCCCTAGTTTTTATGACGTTTCGAATTTCGGCACCCAAATTTTCGAAAGCGCCTAGCGCCTTACCATCGCGTCAGGGACCCTACATTCCCCATTCAAAAATGTTCGTCTAGGTGTGCTCTATCGATCCTTAAAGTTTGTCACCGACGAGCTGAATCACCCTGTATTTTTCACAATTACTTCCAACCCCTCCCCCCCCCCTACGTCGCAGGGTTTTGCGGAACTCAGTTTTGCCACTGTCCTCGATATTCATATACAATATAAGTTCATTTACGCTTCTGCATTCACATATATTTTTTGGTTAGCTCCGTGCACTATAGCATAAAATTAGCAGTTTTCACCGCAGAGACACTAAAAAACGTGAAGATTAACTTTACCGTCCTGAGTCTGCAAACTTGATGGGTACCAGTAATGACCATCCCCCCCAAACCCAATGACGCAAATCCCCCCCCCTCAAAAAAATTTCATTCTTTAGCATTGACCCCCCCCCCCCCTAAACAGCATATCAGTTGTTAAATTTATTCTACTTATAATCTACTGCACTGCACTTTGAAAAGATACCGAGTTATTATTGCCCTTATCTAGAATTTAGAGAAAGAAAACAGAGGAACATTTCTGAAAATTCAATTTTGAAAAAAATTAAAAGTGATATTAAAATAATCAAGATTTACAAAAGATAGCGAGTTGAGTATAGTACAATGAGTTCTTATTGCTCTTATCTAGAATTTAAAGAAAGAAAACACAGGAACATTTCTGGAAATTCAATGGTGAAAAAAATTAAGTGAAACAGTAAAAAAGGGAAATATTAAGAATTTAAAAATCCCCCCCCTCCCAAAAATATACTTTTTCTCGAATTACCCCCTCCCCAAAAAAAAACTAAATTGTGTGACGCATTTTGCGTCACCAAACCCCTCTGTACTACTCGCAAAACAAGATGGTTGTAAGATATTTCGATACCAGGGATGAAAGGAGAAAAATTCGTTTATAATTTTCGGAGTCAAAATTGGCGATTATCCCAAACACTAGGAAAGAAAGTAGATAATTCTTTTTGGTTCAAAGGTTGTTTAATGCTAATGGGGGGGGGGGGTATAGTTAATTGCCAAGAGATCTTTTTTTATCTGAGCTAATTAAACATGCTATTATACAGTATGAAATATTTAAAACAGGGGTCGTAGTTTATTTTGAAATTAAAAAAAAAATCCAGAAATGTGTAACTTTAATGCCTAATCCTGAAATTTTTTAAAATGTCTTTCTCCGACTTATTATACAATATAATTAATTTCATTTATGACAAAATTAATTTTGGAACGCAATTCCAAGTCAATATCGCTTTTAATATACTTAATTCAGGAATCTCACTCCTGTGCAAATTAAAGTGTGTCAATTGACAAAATCTGCTAAAAAACTGCTAAACCCGAAATTTGGATGAATCTGAATTATATAAGACCCATGTTCCTGCGCAAACTCGCTTAAGTTTACTAAAAAAATTTCACTTATTTGGCGAAGCTGATTATTTCGAGTTTTGGTGGGTTCTAGATAAAATATAAAGTGACTGGTAAGCACCACCCCCCCTCTTGAATAGGCTTAAACAAAAACTTTTTTTAAAAAATTATCCATTTTCCTTGAAGTTTGGGTATCAATTTATTAGAAAATTAAGCGAGATTGATCAAATCAACAATGTTAGGTCAAGTATAGGTCATGTGTAAAAGAAACCCTTCCTCTCCAATTAATTCAGCTTTATCTAGATTTTCCTTGTCGAGAACCAATTAGTTTAAAATTTGGTCTCCTTTTATTAGAAGGATAAATTACACCTTTAGCACGTTGAATTCCACGTCGGTCACGGATGAGTGACACTGAACTTTCCGCTTTCTTAATTATATCCTTTAAAAAAATAAAAATAAAATTTTCAATAAATTTTCAGCAATTCCTTAAAACAATATAATATTTAGTTTTACATTATAATTTTACACTGTCGGTCACGGGCAACTGACGCGGCTGAAACGGAAATTTCAATGTTAGTCACCGGTGAATGACATGGCACTTAACGTGTTAATGCAGGGGTTTATAGGTCAAATATTTGGGGGGGGGGGGTAGAATCCTCCACTTTCATTTTTATTGCATTTTCCTTCCATAAAATTATTCGAATAGTTTCAAATTTTGGGTACATATTTAACAGAAAGATGGATTAATCTCACGGATACTTAATTATATTTTTTAACTATCATAATAATTGCAGCAAAATTTAAACCTCCCCCATACTCCCCCTTCACTTGAAACACTCATAAAATTTGTCCCGATGTTTTATAAAAGTAGTGTTGTGAAATAATCAAAATGCGTTTGCTAACCCTGTCAAAATAAAGATGTTAAAAAAGAATGTTAGATTCAAGATATACTGAGTGACACTGAAAATGTTCAGCAAATCATAGCAATAGATGTAATAAGATTTAAATTCAAAGCGATATTTTGCGCTTTAAATGTGGAAGTAAGCTTATGCATGTTAAGTACCGGTTTATTTTTCAGGTTATTTTTCAATTCTTTTGGTAATAAATAATTCGATATGCTTTTTAAAAATTACTTTTGGAAGCGTATTTACAGAATTCTTGTTTCTTATATGCTGGTTAATTTGTATTTAAGTTTGTTGAATTATATAACATTAAACTTCTATTATTTTAAATCAAATCACAGAAATCCTCGGTGTTACTCCATCCACTGTTAATGTGGTTTCGAGTACTTTTTCTATTCTTTATGCAGCTTTATGTTAATTTGATAAATTTTAATTTTGAAAATTATTTTTAAGCGAGATTTAGGAGCTCCGTTTGCGTGGATTTTAGTTGGGCTTTGTAAGGCTTGCTAACGCGGATTTCCGAGCTCTTGTTTTTCAATATGGTCATAATGCGTATTTTAAGTTTGAGTACATAATATATTCAAATTTAGAAATTAAGTTTCAGAAATCCTCGATGTTACGCCGCCTTTTAACGCGGATTCAGAGCAGTTTTTCTAATGTAGCATTTATTTAATAAATTTTAATTTTAATATTATTGTCTAAGAGTTTTAGATGCCTGTTTACTTAGATAGAATATAATTTGGGATTTGTCAATTCCCCCTCTCCCCCACAATGCACACCCACGTTAATGAGGATTTCCAAGCTCATTTTAAATATTGTTAATTTGACTACGGTAACTTCTTACTTTTATATTTTTCTGTTAGATATAATTTCAGTTTTCAGTTGAGTGTAATCCTACCGAATGAAAATTAAAAAATATTAATAAGTTACAATGTTGATAGTTAGAACTGTACGAACACTGCATATGATTTTGTATGAAGTGTATGTAACTTTGTTAATGGTCAATAATTAAAAATCTGAGTAACTGCCAGTGACCAATGTTAATTTTTATCTATATTTTGCACCAACATACAAATGAAAGATTGCTGTAAGTAATTATGCACATATCTGTGTAATAAAGACATACACACATAAAGTAATTCAATTATTCAGAATTTTTAAAAAGAAAATAACATTAAAAAATGCCTGACAAATGTTAAAAAATTCAGCATAATAATTGAAATATTGACTTCCTTAAAAACCTGATAAAAATCCAGCAATTCCTAATTTATGTAACTTTTTTTTTCTTAAATTAAGATTTTAATTGATATTGTATAAATTTGTTTAGTTTTCACTTAATCCTTTTCATTTAATTTACAGAAAGTTTTTAGCTTATGATAATATGCATAGAATTTTTTATTTTATATAAGTCTGATTATGCATATAAATTAACTTGCTTAAATACATACTTAAGTGCTAAGTTAAAGAACATTTCTAAATCGGGGATTATGCGACTTACGACAACTTAATTAAACATGAAATTTGCTTTAACCAGGGAGGAAGCGCTGGGCCTAAAAGACCCGGAGTGCGTATGGTTTTTGCAATTGCAATCACTCATTTTTTTAAGTATTCTTCGACCTATTTTATCGCAAAATTTGTAAGAATTATCTCCGTCTAATTAAAGTGACTGTTATAATTTGATTTTATTGGTGACGAAATTAAACTATTCGTATCCTGGGTAAGCGCGCGTTCTCCCGGATTAATTATTTTTATACACTGTGTAAAGAATACCACACAAACTTACCTGGTAGTTGTTTAAATTCTATTCCACAAACTGGGCCCCTTTATTAACAGTTTATTGATCAGTTAAATGAAACAGACCTAGTTTCTTTACGTTAGTGAGAATATTTGATCTTCAAAGTTAAAAATTTGAGAGGCAATTTTGGGAAATACGCTAAATTTAAGAAACATGGGGGCGCTATAAAATCAACGATGTCTATTTGATCGAAAATCTCGAAGAAAATGTTATCAATGCAGAAAAATGCTTACATTTTCGTTAAAAATCGAATGCCTTATTATATAGCATTTGTGATTCCTGTATTAATATTTAAAGTAAATAAAACATTACCATAGTTATGAATCACACTTAGGCACAATAACCTTGCCACAAAATTAGTAATATTTTCTAGTAAGTAACTTAAAATTGTACCTTTTCATCCTCTTTGACATATGTTGCTTGCAGATACTAAAGAAGGGAGGGCGGAGGGGGACAAAATTTAAACATTTCTCTACTGATATGACTTTAATTTCATGTTGAAGACTCAATATTTTGAAAAATAAAATAGTTGGCCAGAGCTTCTCCCATTTCCCCTTCAAGCGTTGATTTTGCTTATAATAATTTTATGCTAGATTTATTGTTTTAGGGAACAGTCGAACTCGCTTAAGACGTAATACCGATTAGTACCTGAATTTACTCCAGTTCCAACATCATCAGAACATCGCTCTTTAAACAAATGTAAAAATTTTTCATTTAATATAAGATAAAGGACAAAATTCATTCTTTGGACAAAAGATCTCGCTTACGACGCGAATGCATATACCTAGATATTAAGTTTTTTATATGAGCATCAAACTATTTCCGAATAGTAATAATCGCTTTATTTAATGACAGAAAGATTACTATTCGGAAATAGTGATAGACATTGTAAAAAAAATCCTCTAAACTGGACTGCTGATTAAATAAGGCGAATATTACTGATCGGAAATAGTAGGTATTTGGAGAAAAAAGTTGCGATACTAAGATCGAGAATTTCGTCAAATAATCACTGATAAAATAATTTTGAAAAACGATCATTGGTAGAATTTGGAAAAATAGGTTTCAAAATGCACAATAAGATGGGCATACGCACTTTCATTCCAAAGTTAGTTGCTCTAGATACCATAGTCTTTTTCTTCAACTGAGGCAACAAAATGACCCACACGCAAAAAAGCAGTTCATATGAAAATAAAAACCAAGAAGAGTTTTCAGAGTCTAAACTGGGAAAAAAATATTCGAAAATCACAATTAGATGCGTTGTTAAAGCTTCGGTAAAAATCCGTGACTCTAGTTTCCATATTCGATTCATAACTAAGCGAGCAAAATGATAAACACACAAAAATTAGTTTTTACATGTAAAATATAGCTCAGGAGCTGTACAGGGCAAAAATTTTAACAAGAGTTTTGAGATGCACAATTAGAAGGGTATTCGCACCTTCGTGTTATTTTTTTATACCGCAAGATCCCATAGTGTTTTCACAGTTGGGATAATAAAATGACAGACACGCAAAATAACGATTTTTTTGTAATTAATATACTAACCACAAAATAAGGAATATTACACACAAAACATATGTAACTTTGCGCAGATTACCAATAATTTCTATTTTAGAATAAATCCGAAAAGTTACACAAAAGCTCAAAAAGTATGCCTACTAAAAATAAGGAATGTTACGCAGAAAATATTCGGAATCTTTCACAGTTTATCAGTAATTCCCACTTTCTCAACTATTCCGAAAAGTTACACGAGATTGTGGAAGGTATTACACAAGATTTCTCGGTATTCTTGTATGAGTAGAAATAATCCGAGAAAACCCAGGAATGTTACACAATAAATATCAAGAACATTGCGCAGATTTTTTACAGTGCATAATCCACTGCTTTCTCATAATTTTTTTTTTTTTAAATAAAATCGCTTTTGGATCACTAATTTGTAATTTTTTTAACTGTTTATTTCATTGTTTACATTCATAAAATAACGTAAATTATAGAAAACAGTGGATTATGGGTGTGCGGATTATAGAACTTTGACTGTAGGCCAAGCCGCAGCCATCAGGGAAAGAGAAAAAAAATTATACACGCTTTTCAAACAAATAACGTTCCTTAAAATGTAAAATTTCAAAAAGAAAATGGGAAAAGAGAACATAAACAATTATGTTTGGAAGTCTTTTTGGACCTGTGTTAAAGCAGGCTCTGGATTTTTTAGAAAAGAAGAAAATCATGGAATTAAAGGCATCGGAAAATGGTTGACTTGCTTCATAAGTCGGCAAAATAACGAATTCAAAATAATCAATAGTAAAGTTAATAAATATTGAAACTATATAATATAATAGAATATATAATAGAATAAATATATTTAAATATCTATATAATAAATATATATCTATATATAATAGAATAAATATTGAAACTGTGGAAGAGTGGAAAGAAAACTTCCGGGCATAATGAAGAATTTTGATGCTGCTGACATTTTCAATGCCGGCGAAGCCAACAGGTTTTTTAGAGTTCTTCCAAATAAAGCCACGGAAGAAAGAAACGAGAAATGCGGGGGTGGAAAATTCCGAAAGCTCTGTGCCAGTTTTACGGGTTAGAAACTCAAACCACTTGATCGGAAAAAGTAAAAAACCACCATGCTTAAAAAAGGTGAAGATTACATTGTTACCTGTGAACTAACTATAAATCAAAACAAAAAGTCTTCATGACATTTATAATTTTTTTCACAATAGTTAGAAGGCATTAACGAGATGATGAAAAGAAAAATAAATAAAATCTATCTTTATAGGAATAATGCCAGAATGATGCCCAAACATACAACTGAGCAACGTGAATCTGAAGTTCCTGTCCTAACTGTGCTTCTATAACGTAACTACTGGATCAATGAGTAAACAAGATTTTTAAAACACACTACCAAATCCATTTTCTGTTAAAAAGGTCCTTTTTGATGGAGAAGACAAATTCGACTACCAAACTAGCAAAGAAGGTTTCAATTCCTCAGGAACTTCATACTGAAACTGGACGTGGAACATATCTCGAAGCGGACGGAAGTCTACATAGGAAGAAAACAACATCGTTGAAGGGGAAGAAGATAGTGAAGAAGAAGTGGAACAGAAGAGATCAATGAAACGAGAAGTACAATTACCTTCAAGTAATATGGTCAAGACCTGTTGAATCGTGCGGCTGAAAATTAAATAGAAGCCGTTAACAACTGGATAACATGTGCACTGCACTGTTCGAGCATGTACATGTACAATGCAAAAACAAACTATAATGACCAACTTTTTTGAGTAATGTATTAATTTGTTTTCAAGTAATGCATAGTACATATGTAATTGTATGTTTTGTAAAGCTAAAAAAAATGAGATTGTAGAATACAGGTCACACTGACTTTAATCTGACACTAGCTACCAAATCAAAATTCCCATCTCCATCTCTGTAACTGGCGTGGCTAAGTAGGTCAAGCATTCCAGTGTCTATAAACTCAATCGATAGTACTAGAAATAATGAATTTCTCAATGTCCCTCTATAATGAACACCCCCATAATCTGAATATTTTTGGTCGGTCTTATGAGTGTTCGGAATAGAGAGAGTCCACTGTATTTTGACAAGAATTTGTACTGCACCATTTTCAGATCCGGGAAGATCATTGGATTAGATCATATGTTCGAGGAATTTCAAGAAAAAAATCTGGCTTTGACAATTTTGAGTAATTTTTTTTTGTTTTTTTGCCCAAGAAGACCATTGATTTAGGTTGCATGTTGACGAATATTCGATTAGCATATCATTTTGGATCACAATTGGTCAGAGTCAAATTAATTGCATTTAAAAAACATCTTCAAGGATTTTGACGAAATTTTGTATTATAACGCTTTAAGGAACGAGAAGATCATCGGGCTAGGTTATAAGTTCAAAGACTCTCGGTTAGTACGTTAATTTGGGTCTCTCTAGGTACTGCTCAAGATATCTGCATCTAAAAAACAGACTAAATGATATTAAAAAGTTTTATACGATACCGTTTTCAGGCACGAGAAGATCACTGTGCTAAATATCATGCTCGAGTAATTTCGATTTGTGGATAGCTCCTTTGAACCAAAATGGGATCAAACTGAATCTAAAAAACTTTTCAAATGATATTCACCATAATGTAGCGGAATTCTTTTGAGTATCCCTGTGAAGAAATGATATGTTGTACACTTCCTTTCCAATATAGAATATGCGATAGTAATTACAAAACATATATAAATTTCATGACAATCTGATTATATTTGTGTAAGTTAAAGAACGGATAGACAGACAGACAAATCGAATCCACAAACATATTTCAACTATGTTGGAAAGTGCTAAAATCCGGTATATTGTTAACACTAATAAGTACAGTTTCCAAATATCGTGATCCTATTAGCGTACCATTCAATTAAAAGTAAAATTGATCGCTCAATGACAGCTAAATTAAACAAATTAGAATTTGCACGTCAAACGTAGCAAATGAGATGCGTTCCTACTATAACGAAATCTTTAAAAATATCCAGATCTTGGTGTAATAGTACTTGGTGCAGCATTTCGAATACAGTATCCGAAATCTTTTGTGTGTCCCTGTAAATTCTGTCTGCTTTCTATTGTAAGGGAAATGACTTGTAATAAAGCTCAGCAACGTATATCAGTTTCAAAAAATGTCAAATAGTTTAATGTAACTAAAACATACCACAAACAATGTTTACCATTATGCAAAGGAATACTTTAATCTAATACAGTAAATGAATAACAGATATTCTTCGCACCACAGATTTATACAGAACGCATATTTTAGCACATACTTCATAGATGCACATCGATTTTATTATGTTACGAACTGTGTATCATTATTAAAATGCACTGAAAGTTATTTTTTCCCTTCCGTCATGTAACAAAATGTTTTTGATTGTCCCTGTCATTAAAATAAACATCCGATTTTCAGGAATTTTGAAATGACTCGACAAAATTATGCAACAATTATGTATTTTAAATTTCAAACGATTCGTTTTGGTAGTTTTTGGTCTGTTACATGCGGTCAGATGGGCGGGCGGATTGAGCGATGATTATATGTGCTAAGTATTTACATAATTACGAACGCATCTAAAATAAAACAAGTTGGAAATTGCACGTGAAGCGTAGCAAATGAGGTGCGTTCGTACGATAATGAAATTTTAAAAATATCACTCTCATATATCAATCTCATAAAATTGTAAATAGTTAATTACAATTGAAATGCGCAACAAACAATGTTCTCTCTATACTCATTATGTAATGGAATTCACTGGCGGTTTTTAATCAAGATTTACTTTGTTATTAACTTTTCTTTTAGATTTAATATATATGTATTTTTGTAGATATAAACAACACTAAAATAATATTGGAAAACAATATTTTGGAATAACTAAAACTAATTGCGTTTAGATTCGAAAGCATTCACTATACGAATCGAAAGTATGAATATAATTTATCGAAACAAATTCTGTTTGCGTGTATATCTGTTTTCATCTGTAACTAAATGCAAAAATAAATAGAGAGTATATTTAGACTTGCAATAACATTTTGAAATATAATATGTTCAGCGATCGAAGAGCTGCACACCATTAAGCCAATTTTTACCATTAAATTAAATTAGATTTTTTCGGTTTAATTTAGGACATATTTTTCAGCGTTTTAATAAGAATCTATTAAAATTTAATGATGAGAATCGATCCATTGGTGCGCAGCAGATCCATCTTTTTATATTCTTCAGTAATCCAATTCCTTGTGGATGGAAATTATCTGAAATATATCCTGTTATATAAGTTAATAATCTTACAAACATTAAGTCTGACTGCTTACTTCTTTTTTTATCTTACAGGAGTTTATGAAAATGTATAATGTATGGAATACACGGCCGCGTAAAACTTTTAGACGTTATGTCAATAAACAGATGAGGGAGTCCTTAATTACAGGTAAAATGAAATATACTTTAAGCTTATGCTTTATTGACTAAATTTTGCTGATTAATATTGATTAAAATTATATGGAATATAGTTAAAATATTTTCTAAAAAAAATTATTAAAAATTGTAAAGTCTCTTAAACCATTTTAGGGAAGTGGTATATTTATACCATTTACGCCAACCGTCTAAACGTCACGAACTGATATATTCTTTCACTAAGCTGCAGGTTTCACTGCAACATAATCTTTATTTAAGGGGTCTCAGGACTTACTTTTTACCTGGTAGTGCGATTTAGCAACAACATATACATTTGATTTTTTTCCTCAGTCCCTATTAAACTTAAATAAATAAAACTTTTTTTATAGACAACTTAATATCTCTTCTATTTAAAATATATTTTTTAACATTCTATATTCAATTTTTATTATATATTTTCTATGTTTAATTTTGATATAAAATTTAAATTGTTCTTTGACTGCGCGCAACTTTTCTCAAAAAATAATAAAGCAATTTGTATGAAACTTGGTAAATATCTTCATTTTAAGTTTAAGAACAACTTATACCTCAAATTTTGAATTTTAATTACATTAATTATTGATAATTGGCAATTTCTTTTAACAAAAATGATTTTGTTTTAATTTTTTTTCAATTTTAATTTAAATTTTAAATACATAAATGCATAAAGTGCTTTAAAATGAGGTATAAGTTAAAGATACATTAATTTTACACCATTATCCAAATTTTAGCGGTTCTTGAACTAATAGTTTTGCTAGAGTCCTGCGCGCAATGGATACAAGTCTAATTTTTTTTTATCAAAATTAAACATTAAAAAAATAAAATAGAATTTCAATATAGAATATTAAAAAAAATATTTTTAATAGAAGAGATATTAAGTTGTCTATATTAAAAATTTTATGCATTTATGTTTTATAGGGACTGAGAAAAAAAATCAAATGTGACATGTTGCTAAGTTGCACTACCAGGTAAAAAGTAAGACTCCTGAGACCCCTTAAATTAATTCTACAAATATAATTCAATTTGAAACTATTAGGTTGTTGTGATTAATACTAGGCCTATATGCCTATATGCAATAAAAAATGTCGCATGTCGTTTGAAACTTTTTTTTTTTTTGGGGGGGGGGGGGGGCACTTAAATAAACTACACAAAAAACAACATTACAATTTTGTCCTTTTGATCGGCGGTCAGAGGCTTAATATTAATAAAACTTCGAATCAGACTTTTTCAACGAAATTTTACGTTTACCATTTAAATTTAAATATGTATGTGCCCAGAAAAAAAAAATGAGCCATGACCAAGAAACTTGGTATGTAAATAGTGTTTCTTAGATGAATAAATAATTTAAATTCAGAACAACAACAAAACGAACATTTTATCATCTAGTAGCAGCACAAAGAATGTCCATTTCAGTAGGTTGTAAAGCCACATTTGGCGGCTATAAAAGCCGATACTCGGTGAACTACGGGGTCGATTTAACTACAGGTGTCCCTCTGTGGTAGATTCTGCCAAAAATGTAGCAACAGATAAACGAATTCGGAGGTATTCAGAGACAACGGAAGATGCCTTTCCGACATGTGCCATACATTCTGTATTGGAGCAAGATCTGGTGACCTGGCAGGCCATGTAGGGACTGGCCATCATTTCCTTATAAACATTGTTGCGAGAGTCGAGCAGTATATGGCCGAGTGTTATCTTTTAGATAAGTGGCACAAAAGCGACTTGATAGCATAGGCCGTACCACTTACTGCAAAATGTCATCTACGTACCTGCGACTCCTTAGAGTATTTTTCAGCACAAGTAAAAGCGATTTGCTGTCCTAGCAGATCTCTTCTTAGAAGGTACTGCAGGTGTTATGGCAATGTGCCGTTCAGTAACAAATGCAGGATTGGGTCGATGGGCTACACACACACACTTACGGTATCACCAGCATTGAGAAAAAAGCAGAGTTTGTCGCTCAATGGACCATATTCTCTCTTCTGGTTCGAGGCTACAAAAATTCGTCTGCTTGGGAATAATGTTCATAACCGTGCCATTAAAAAGCATTGTGAATAAAAAAATTAAGTTTATATTTTCTTTCTATATGAAGTTATAGACTTTTTCAGGAACAGGTCTGTGTTATACATGAATTTTTTTTAATCTATTTTAAAGCAATTGCATGCACATTTTTCATTTTATCTATAAAATAAAAATTTTAAATTTTAATTAATAAGTATAGGGTAACATACTCAGTAATTGGCACATTAAGAATTTGTTTTTAAACTTACTTCTATTTTCATTACCAAGAAATAAAATATTTACTTGCAAATAATTTTTAAATAAAAGAGTGCATATCTGTGCATCTATTTTTCCCATTAATAGCAAAAATATTTGAAAAAGTATTTTTATAAAAATATATTTATGAAAAATTGCTGTAATCACCAGTAATTGGCACTTAGACTTTTACACAGTTAAAGTAACCCTTTTTAACTAAACAAAACTGTTGTCAATTAAAATTTAAAATATGCTATAAATCCGATAATAATAAATTGAAATGTATGCCTTTCTTAAGCCAGAGAAGAAGCATATACAACAAAAATGGCTAATTTGATACAAACCATCATTGTTTTTCTTTCCCAGACACTATCGTCATTTAGTAGCCTAAATCAAAGTTATAATCTGTAAAGTAAATAAGCATATAACTGGTATATGGTCTTGCATTTTTAAAAGACTGGATATAAATCTTATTTTTGGATATTTTTGTAGGATGTGCCAATCACTGGTGCATGCCAATTACTGGGGATGTTACCCTATATGGAGTTTAATTAGTATGTATACAGGGTGTGTCATAAATATCGAAACAATAGGCTATCTCCTTAAATATTGCCCCTAGACCCATACTTCCAATTGGAAAAATTTATAAAAAAAGTGAAATTTCTAATAGGATAAGTTGCAACTCCATGGGAGGTCTAATTGAAAAAATACGAAAATTAAATTTTTATACGGCCCCCGGAGTGCAAAATTCCCAATTAGGAAATTATTCCTTATCCATTACTAAATTGAACAAAAAAAATTTCATCTAAATATTTTAAAATTTGACAGAGATATTAAAATCCGAAATTCTCCTAAATTCGTGACTTACACCATTTTACCATGCCAGTAAACGAAGAGTTTCTCACGGATTCTCAAAACAAATGAGGGATCATCCATAAATTGTCCATTTTTAAGTATCGATTTAATACAGGGCCTCTCATTTGGACATAACAAAACCGCGTATTGTATAAATTTAAACTTGTTTTCAAAATATGTTGGTAGTCTGCACTGGAGGTCTGCATGGATCGAAATATCTAGGACAGGTCCCAAACCGACCCATAGGGGAAAAAGTTCGGCGCGGCCTGAAAAAATGTTAACTTCATAACTCAGACCGGTCTGAAAATAGTTTAAATAATAGCCCGGTTCAGCCGCAAATTTCTGCATAGTTTTTTACTTCGGCTTGGGAAAAAACTTGTTTCATATGGAGGAGTTCTGACCAAAAATCCCTTTTATAGCTTTTCGTTTTTTATGATTATACTTTTTATAATTAAAGAAGCGTCAAAGGCTGTAATATATTTATTGTATTAATGAATCTCTATTTATATGTAAATGTTTTACTTATATTTTAATATCGTTAATCCATATCTCATGCGTTGGAGACTTTGAAAAATGTTAAACAGTAAAACCTTTTAAGACGGAATCACATAGAAAAGAAAAGCTATGTTATAGACAGATGCCCTCCCAAGGAGATGTAATTGGAGTTTAGTTTTTTCTCAGGTACTATTGTATTTATTTTGCATGGATCAACATATTTTCCATTTAAGACGGAATTCCGTCATAGACAGATTTTTTTCACTGGTTTTATTGTATTTAATTTTTTAGCCTTTGAATCAACTATTAAAAATTTTTTTTTTTTTTTTTTTTTTTTTTTTGTAAAATAAATATTTTAAAATCTAAGAGTTTTTCGTAAAAATTTCGATTGAACCGAATTTTGTTTATTTTATGCACGTATTAAGTCAGTCAGAGACAGTGATTTTAATACAGGTTTTGTCGAGACCGGGATTGAAAATTTCATCCAGTGTGCACCTAGGAAGAAGGAAGCAGTCCCCTTCTTTATGAAAAGTACGCTAGGCGCGGCCTGGCCAGCCTTCATAAAAAAGTAACATCTCGGTCCTCGTCGGCCTAGGACCAGAATACAGATTTTTTAACATCCTCTCAAGGATGATAAAAATCCTGAAGTTGTCAGAGCTCATTAAAAAAAAAAAAAGAAAAAAAAAAGACTTAATCTGCATCTTAGAAAAAGCATTTTTTTAAATAACTGATGGATATATAAACAATACACTTTGTTTTTCTGCTAAATGAATTTTCCCCCACTATTTCTTGTCTTTAAATTATTAAATTTTTAAAATTTTTAAAGGAAAAAAGAACTTGAAACACGTCATTTTTTTTTTACATTAGTTTTGTTTCGGCAAATTAAAAAAAATATTTACTTTTAAAAATATGTTTTTTTTAAAGTTATATTATTTTTTCAATAAATATCCTTAATTGTTTTAAAATTAATATTAAAAAAACAAAAACCCTGAGACAAAACTAAAATCAGATTTTTATCTATAATTAAATGGAAATCTGATAAATTGTAATTTGATAAATATTGTTACGAGTTATAACGATTTTTGATTGTCCCATTTAAACCAGCATTAACCACATGAAACTTTTATAAATTGTATGAGAAATTTTAGAATGTGATTTTCATAGCAAATTATAAGGCTAATTATCACAAAGAAAGAAAAAAAACAAAAACAAAATTCTAACTCAAAAAATAGATTATTTACGCATTTCCTAGAACTGTTAAAGTAACATTGTTTTTTGAATTGCGCGCATTTCAATTTGTGTCTAATTCCTTAAAACCTGATTAATTTTTTAAACGGCTATAATTTAGCGAGTTTTGGAGATATGAAGATGCAACTTTTTGTGTCTTATTCAAGGATAAGGAAAGTTTTCCTAATTGGAATTTTTATTTTACGGGGGCCGTATAAAAATTTATATCTTAGATTTATATCTTATTTATACCTTATATCTTATTTATATTTAATTTTATTTTAATTTATATCTTATTTATATCTTAGAGAGTTCCAGAGTCTCTTACTAGAATTCAAGAGCGTTTACCTATATTTTTACTGTCAAATTTATCTAAAAATCTCTTCAAATAAATGCGAACACAAGAGATTTGATTTAGTAACTAGAATAATAGCTTAAGAAACCATTCCTAAAATAAAGCGATAATTTCTCGCTATTGAAACTGTTCAATGTCGTTTCGTCTCCAAGAAAACAAGAGACTAGAAATGTTAAGTCATTTCGCCTAATTCAGCTTAGTTGTTTTCCCTACTCGCATAGTTTGGACATCTATATTTCTAGTTTAGAGATTCAGAAAGTGACTAACTATTCATTCTAGGTGAAGGAGGCATATTTTTTTTGTCTCAGTGTACTATTTCTTTAATATTGCCAACAGGAGTACTCTATTTCTGTAAAAAGTAAAGGAAAAAAAAGTTGAAAAATAGCAGATTACTGTATCTTTTTTTTTTACATTTTACCATAACATCCGAAAAAATGTATAATTAAAATACGTGCTTTAGATAAATGAATGATTTTAGAAAAAAAAAAAAAAAAAAACATTAAATTATTATAAACTATATTTAATTTTAAATATCGAAATTAATGTTACAAACAAATGAAGGCATATGAATCATTAGATAGCCGATTTTTTTTATCGAATTTCTTGTAAGACGATATGACTTTTTGCTGAAATTGTGTATTATTCTGTATTGTGTATTGCAATATTATATTTTTCCATAGATGTTGTTAAAGACTGGAACGTAAATGTCAAATTCTAAAGCGAATGCGGTTGGCGTCATTTTCCATAAAATAAAAAAATGTGTTTGAAGTCTTAAAACTGAAACATATTTTGTATGATTTATATTTATATATATTTTTTCTTTCGGTGCAGACTCTAAAGTCTGAAAAAGCAGAATTCCTGTTTTTTGGTTTTACGATATTTCAGGTGTACCAGAAATAGCGAGTTGCAAAAGCAGTCCAAGAAGAGCTGTAAAAACCGTTCTGTTTCTTATGTGCACAGCTGGCTTTTTCTACCAGACTTACGCCTTTCTAGAAAGTTTTCTCAAGTATGAGACTGTACAGAATATGAGAATAGAGTATCCTACAAAATTTACGGCTCCAGCCATCACTTTCTGTAACAAAAATCGGTAAGTAGTTTATTTATTAGAAAAAGTTTACAATCATTACAACCAGGAGATTTGACCAACCATCCCCTAGATATGGGAGAAAGCCTTTGACATGCGTCACGAAATGTCACACATAGCAAACAAAACAGAATAAAATAACTGAGCAACAACCTAGTTTCGATTTCGTCGGCTAGTAGAATAATTAAAGAGGTCCAGAACTAGAGTTGCAAAAAGTCGGTTTATTTCCGGGTTTATTTCACATAGACCAGGTTTATTCCCAAAAAACCGAATTATTCCAAAAAATCCCGGGTTTTTTCCAGGTTTATTCCTAAAAACCCGGTTTATTCCCGGGTTTAAACCGGGTTTTTTCAAACCTTTGCAACGCTATCCAGAACATAAAAAAACGCCATTTTGTTTTTAATTTACTGCATTAAAAATTTCTTATTTTTTTTTTCGCTTAAAATATTGGTTAAATCATGTTTCTATCTTAAGTAGAACAGGAAATATTAATTTTTACGTTTTGGTTTGTTTTCAAAATCTAGCTTTCAATCAATGATTGTTATGGAAACAACTTATTTTAAAAAGGCGTTTGTCTTTCACAATTTCTGCTATTTAAATTGTCATAACTCAAGAACCCTTAAAGATAAAATTTTCAAACTTGAAACATGTCTTTTTCAATTGTTTCATGTGAATTTTGATTCAGCAAATTTGAAAAAAAAGTATTTATTTTAAAAAAATATGATTTTTCAAAAAAAATGTTATAACATTTAAAAAAAATTTTTTTACTTTAAATATTTTATTACTTTTATTTAAATTAAATTTTTTTAAATGCTGAATCAGTATTAAATCTTATATACTTCTGTTTACATAAATGAAAAAAAAAATGAAATTTCCCAAATAATAATTCGAGTTATAATAATTTAAATTTACACCACTTTTTCATAAATTTTAAATAAAAAAATTTAAAAAAAATATGACAAGTTTTATCATATGTTTTTGTTTACAAATGATATGATTAACTATCTCAAAAAGATTTCAAAATTGTAATTCAATAAATAAAAAAATATTTAAAAATGTGTCACTGACCCCGTTAATTCTTATTTTCTAATAATAATTAGTAATTCTACGAGCGAAAGAAAACGAAACAAGCAAGTTCAGGGAGGCGAGTTGGTTAGATAAAAACACAGTTATTATACATGATAGAAACCAGTATTATGTTAAAGATAAATTCAGTTTACATAATCTCTTTATATCATTTGAATTATTTTCTGTAAGAGAATACTGAAAGTTTTCTCTTTTCTTGACCACTCCGCCACCCTGAAGTTCTTCAAACATTTTCTTTGTTTTCCCTACTTTATGTGAGGAGGGCGTTGATTCAACTCGAACCTAAAAAGTTACAGAATACAGATGAATACCTTTATCTATCTATATTATAAAGGCCAAAAGTATCTGTGCATAACGCATACGTCATTTTGCGCAAGGCAACACTTTCAAATTTTAAATGGAATAGGGCAGTTTCATATGACGTCACAAATCGACCATTGGAGGTCAAACAATCGTTGAACGGCAGCTGTGATTGGTAACTGAGAGGATTATGGGTCCTGTTGGAGGTCAACCGGCAAGATTTGATTGGCGGATGAAAAGTAAATCAGCTGATTGCAACTGCCCAATTTCGGTATTGCAATTTTTGCTACTAAAAGTTTTTAAACTTCTTAATGTCGCACATTTTCAATTTTTACACCATCGTAGGAAAAAAAAATGTGCTTTTAAATGAAATTTGTTTGAAATTTGTTGTATCTTAATTTGTTTTTGAAATATTAATTTTTTTGTAGCTTTTAATACCTCTTTTCTAATCGTGGCAACAGGAGTACTCCATTTCTATTTAAAGCAAAGGAAAAAAAAAGGAAAAGATTGAGTGCTGTGTCTTTCTGTTACCATTTTCTCATTAAAAGGGAAAAAATAGAAATTTAAATATCTTCTGCTATAAAACCCGGTGAATTTTGACTTCATTTACAAAATTTGATTTACACGTAAAAGAATATCAACAGTTTAATATCTATTTCAGCGAATAGCATTGAGACTTCAAACTTTGAATCAAAATGATCAAATTAAAATGCCAATTTTTTTTTTTTTTTTTTTTTTTTTTTTTTTTTAAACGTGAATACAGTTACGAAATGTACATTTGTAAATTTTGATATGGTGAAAATGATGCCGGGTTTAGATTTAACGGGAAAAAAAGTTCTATGATTGAGTCAAAGTTGAATAAATTTTCCTTTTTATCATTTTGGAATACTAGCATAAGAATCTTAATTGATAACTTTATCATAACAACATATCTTTATTATTTTTTACTGCTTACATATACGATTAAAGTTTATTTTTAACAATTTCTTCAGCTGCGTTTTATAGAAATAGTATTTTGTTAATTTGGCGATAAATATTGTTCGTTTAAGGGTTAGACGAACGAATATAAAATGATAATGCATTTTATATTCGTACTAATACATTTTTCATTATAACTAATTTTGTAGGTTTATTATAAGTTAATGAAACAATTCCTTCTTAAACATTTTCTTTAGCGAAAATTTGACGGGTTCTATCTAGTATATTTAAAAGACCAGTTTTTTTTTTTTTTAGTCATCAGCCTTGAGCTTTTTTTTTGGGGGGGGGAGGGGTAAGGGGAATCATTTTGATAATTAGTCAAAAGAACGATAATTATAAATAATATTTTAATGATTTTTATAATTCTGGAATTATAAATATCATTAATATCTATTAATATCATTAATATCTAATATTAATATAATTAAATATCATTACATCATTATCACTAATATTAATATCATTAAATATCATTAACATCTATTATAATTCTATATTACATTCATTCTGGATAAAGAAGTTTTCCCTCTGTTATATCTTATATCCATAATATGTTTTTTACGTCTGTGTAATTTAATATCAGGCGTATCATACAGAAGCGTAATTTAATATCAGACGTAATATCGTAAAGACGTATTAATAATTTTAAAACTTTTTATTCATTTATAAAAAAAAAAAAAAAAAAAAAAAAAAAAAAAAAAAAAAAAATGAATATAACTGTTTGAGCTTGCAATTAACACGTCTGGCAATTTTCAAATGAATCCATTGAAAACTAGTCGTTGCGGGCCACCGTAATACTTACCCATCATGGATATGTATATGAAAATGAAACAAGTGAAAACTATTTATACAATGCATTGCAATTCATAAACAAAATTTAAATATTGTTAATATACATAGTAATGCTATATTAAAGAACTGCTGATGTACCAATTTCGACAAATTATATAAAACGCCAAACTACTCAAGTAGTACCGAACTGCGTAAAAGAAACATCCTTAACACTCCAAAAATAATAATTCTATTAACTAACGATTAACTGCGTCGGATGAAACGTCTCATTTCCAATTAAAATATACCTCTGAATTGAAATTTGAATGAAATACAGGGTCATGAAAAATCGAAGAATGTGGAAAACAGGATTACAAATATCTCGGCAACTAATAATCCGATCGACTTCGTTCTACATGCAAAATGTGTGTTATTTTATTGCCTTTTACGTCCATTCCGTAGAACAAAACAATTCTAAAATTTTTATGTACCTTTCATCAGAACGAATTTTTCGAGAGTCCGAAAAAAACAGTTCCGGATAATCGAGGTTGCTGATATTAAATAGGCTTCGTTCCATTCTTACATACTAACTACATGCAAAATTTCAAGTCTCTATCTCAATTCGTTCGGGAGATAGAGCGTTTACAGACAGACTGACAGACAAACAGACGGACGGCAAATTTTATTTTCTAAAAATATGTTTTTCAAAATCTTCAGTGTCTAAAACGTGTAAATCCGTCAAATTTTTTTTCCGATTTTCAAAACGATTGCAAGATTTACCCTATACTACGTATGATGGTTTGATTTTATATGTCCACTGTCAGCTTAATAAATTTCTATCTTTGAAGTAATGTAGAAATATCATTGCATACTTTTTTTCAAGTATTTTTTGCATTTTACTTACCCATCATACGTAGTATAGGGTAAGTCTTGCAATCGTTTTGAAAATCGAAAAATTTTTTTGACGGATTTACACGTTTTAGATAGTGGAGATTCCGAAAAACATATTTTTAGAAATTTTTTTTTGCCGTCTGTCTGTCTGTCAGTCTGTCTGTCTGTAAACGATCTATCTCCCGAACAAATTGAGATAGAGACTTGAAATTTTGTATGTAGTTAGTATGTAAAAATGGGACGAAGCCTATTTAATATCAGCAACCTTGATTATCCGGAACTATTTTTTCGGACTCTCGAAAAATTCGTTCTGATAAGAGGTGCATAAAAATTTTCGATTTTTTTTTGTTTTAAGAAACGGACGTAAAAGGCAATAAAATAACACACATTTTGCATATAGAACGAAGTCGATCGGATTGTTAGTTGTCGAGATATTTGTAATCCTGTTTTCCACATTCTTAGATTTTTCATGACCCTGTATTTCATTCAAATTTTAATTCAGAGATATATTTTAATTGGAAATGAGAAGCTTAATCCGACGCAATTAATTGTTAGTTAATAGAATTATTATTTTTGGAGTTATAAGGATGTTTCTTTTACGCAGTTCGGTACTACTTGAGTAGTTTGGCGTTTTATATAATTTGTCGAAATTGGTAATCAGCAGTTCTTTAATGTAGCATTACTATGTATATTAACAAAATTTAAATTTTGTTTATGAATTGCAATGCATTGTATAAATAGATTCCACATGTTTTATTTTCATATACATATCCATGATGGGTAAGTATTACGGTGGCCCCCAATGACTAGTTTTTTCTACGGTAAAATTAAAAGAAATTTTTGTTCAGACTTAAGATATGAATATAATCAGAAAATCCGTAAAGATCATACATAAAATTTTGAATGGAACACACTGCCTTAAAATCAATCAAAATACCAAATTTTTCTTTTTTTCTTTCTTTTTTTTTCATTTTTATATATTCACTGAAAACTTCTTTAATTGTGAATATTTTTGCACCTCATTTTTAAACAATACGACAATTATATCGCTAGACATTGTAATTTTTTTAATAGATCCATACAAACGAAAACTTTAAACTGATTTTTTTCTCTGTTTATATTTTTATAACTTGCTTGTTCAATAAATACTAAGGATTTTTTGCTAATTTTAGGTAGATTTTTTCCCTTTTACTTGTTCACCGTGGTGTATTTAATATTTCTGTGCATAGATTTTAGATTCGAGTTTATAGTTATTTTTTTTAATACATAAATTGAAAGCTTGTTGAATTTTCTTTTGTTTTTAATATACGTGGGAGAAAAAAATCACATACATCTAAAAATCAAAGTAGTTTTATATAGTATATTCTAATGAATGTGGGAAAAAAAAACTTAAGCAAAAATATTAATATTTATAAAAATAGTAGAGGATTTTAAAAAATTAAATTTTCTTTTTAAAAAATTAAAATTTCAGTAGAATAGGCGGTTTTACAAGATTTCTTTTAAATTAAATTTAATTTTTTAGCATTAAGTATTGTGCCACCACATATTATCACAATATTATTCAAAATTGAAAAGATGGCTTCAAATTCCCCCTCCCCTTAAGTTGTAAGGTGTCCCCTTAAGTTGTTTAAAAAAATATTTGAGAACCCCCCCCCCAAAAAAAAGTACGCTTTATCTTTTTGAGGTATATCAATTCGAAATAACTTTTAAGTACTGTGCCACCACATATTATCACAATATTATTCAAAATTGAAGTGATGGCTTCAAATTCCCTCCCCCTCTTAAGCTGTTAAAAATATTTGAGCCCCCCCCCCCAAAAAAAAAGAGTACGCTTTATCTTTTTGAGGTATATCAATTCGAAATAACTTTTAAGTATTGTGTCAGCACATATTATCACAATATTATTCAAATTGAAGTGATGGCTTCAAATTCCCCCCTCCCTTAAGTTGTAAGGTGTCCCCTTAAGTTGTTAAAAAAATATTTGAGCCCCCCCCCCCAAAAAAAAAGAGTACGCTTTATCTTTTTGAGGTATATCAATTCGAAATAACTTTTAAGTATTGTGCCACCACATATTATCACAATGTTATTCAAAATTGAAGAAATGGTTTCAAAGATTGCGTGTCCCCTTAAGTTGTTCAAAAAAATATTTAACCCCCCCCCCCCAAAAAAAAAAAGTACGCTTTATCTTTTTGAGGTATATCAATTCGAAATAACTTTTAAGTATTGTGCCACCACATATTATCACAATGTTATTCAAAATTGAAGTGATGGCTTCAAATTCCCCCCTTAAGTTGTAACGTGTCCCCTTAAGTTGTTTAAAAAATATTTGAGCCCCCCCCCCCACCCCCCAAAAAGAGTACGCTTTATCTTTTTGAGGTATATCAATTCGAAATAACTTTTAGGTATTGTGCCACCACATATTATCACAATGATATTCAAAATTGAAGTGATGGCTTCAAATTCCCCCCTTAAGTTGTAACGTGTCCCCTTAAGTTGTTTAAAATATATTTGAGCCCCCCCCCAAAAAAAAAAGTACGCTTTATCTTTTTGAGGTATATCAATTCGAAATAACTTTTAAGTACTGTGCCACCACATATTATCACAATATTATTCAAAATTGAAGTGATGGCTTCAAATTCCCTCCCCCCTTAAGCTGTTAAAAATATTTGAGCCCCCCCCCCAAAAAAAAAGAGTACGCTTTATCTTTTTGAGGTATATCAATTCGAAATAACTTTTAAGTATTGTGTCACCACATATTATCACAATATTATTCAAATTGAAGTGATGGCTTCAAATTCCCCCCTCCCTTAAGTTGTAAGGTGTCCCCTTAAGTTGTTAAAAAAATATTTGAGCCCCCCCCCCAAAAAAAAGAGTACGCTTTATCTTTTTGAGGTATATCAATTCGAAATAACTTTTAAGTATTGTGCCACCACATATTATCACAATGTTATTCAAAATTGAAGTAATGGTTTCAAAGATTGCGTGTCCCCTTTAGTTGTTCAAAAAAATATTTCAGCCCCCCCCCCAAAAAAAAGTACGCTTTATCTTTTTGAGGTATATCAATTCGAAATAACTTTTAAGTATTGTGCCACCACATATTATCACAATGTTATTCAAAATTGAAGTGATGGCTTCAAATTCACCCCCTTAAGTTGTAACGTGTCCCCTTAAGTTGTTTAAAAAATATTGAGCCCCCCCCCCCAACCCCAAAAAAGAGTACGCTTTATCTTTTTGAGGTATATCAATTCGAAATAACTTTTAAGTATTGTGCCACCACATATTATCACAATGTTATTCAAAATTGAAGTGATGGCTTCAAATTCCCCCCTTAAGTTGTAACGTGTCCCCTTAAGTTGTTTAAAAAATATTTGAGCCCCCCCCACCCCCAAAAAAGAGTACGCTTTATCTTTTTGAGGTATATCAATTCGAAATAACTTTTAAGTATTGTGCCACCACATATTATCACAATGTTATTCAAAATTGAAGTGATGGCTTCAAATTCCCCCCTTAAGTTGTAACGTGTCCCCTTAAGTTGTTTAAAAAATATTTGAGCCCCCCCCCACCCTCAAAAAAGAGTACGCTTTATCTTTTTGAGGTATATCAATTCGAAATAACTTTTAAGTATTGTGCCACCACATATTATCACAATGTTATTCAAAATTGAAGTGATGGCTTCAAATTCCCTCCCCCCTTAAGCTGTTAAAAATATTTGAGCCCCCCCCCCCCCCCCCAAAAAAAAAAGAGTACGCTTTATCTTTTTGAGGTATATCAATTCGAAATAACTTTTAAGTATTGTGCCACCACATATTATCACAATGTTATTCAAAATTGAAGTGATGGCTTCAAATTCCCCCCCTTAAGTTGTAACGTGTCCCCTTAAGTTGTTTAAAAAATATTTGAGCCCCCCCCCACCCCCAAAAAAGAGTACGCTTTATCTTTTTGAGGTATATCAATTCGAAATAACTTTTAAGTATTGTGCCACCACATATTATCACAATGTTATTCAAAATTGAA
Source organism: Maratus speculifer (assembly GCA_964019185.1). Taxonomy (NCBI): domain Eukaryota; kingdom Metazoa; phylum Arthropoda; class Arachnida; order Araneae; family Salticidae; genus Maratus; species Maratus speculifer. The sequence continues at coordinate 339,208,269 of OZ025296.1, read as the reverse complement.
GTGATGGCTTCAAATTCCCCCCTTAAGTTGTAACGTGTCCCCTTAAGTTGTTTAAAAAATATTTGAGCCCCCCCCCCACCCCCAAAAAAGAGTACGCTTTATCTTTTTGAGGTATATCAATTCGAAATAACTTTTAAGTATTGTGCCACCACATATTATCACAATGTTATTCAAAATTGAAGTGATGGCTTCAAATTCCCCCCTTAAGTTGTAACGTGTCCCCTTAAGTTGTTTAAAAAATATTTGAGCCCTACCCCCACCCCCAAAAAAGAGTACGCTTTATCTTTTTGAGGTATATCAATTCGAAATAACTTTTAAGTATTGTGCCACCACATATTATCACAATGTTATTCAAAAATAAAGTGATGGTGTCAAAGGTAGCGTATCCCCTTAAGTTGTTTAAAAAAATATTTGAGCCCCCCCCCCCTCTAAAAAAAAAGAGTACGCTTTATCTTTTTGAGGTATATCAATTCGAAATAACTTTTAATTATTGTTTACAATGAAAATAACTTGATCATTTCCGATCCTAACTTGCTTAATCATAGGATTCTTTTTTTTCCCTGCAGTTTGTTTCATATGCTTCAAAAAATACCTACAATTGTATGTGTAATGTTTGTGGAAAATGAAATTGTCTGAAGATTTATGAATGTATGCCTCCTAGACTTGGCGCAGATCATCACCTTATCGAATTGGTGGCAAGACTAAACACAATTCGCATATTAAAATTCGAATGATCTGCTAAGTTTTAAAACTAACATAGATGCATAGCAATATGAATACATTAAAAAAAAAAAAAAAAGTTTATTTTTTTAACAGCTTTTCTGTTTTCCCGTATGTCATACGGGCAACGCGTTATTGCCAGTCACGAATTGCCCGTACGCATTTTCAGAAAGAATCATGTTTTGAGCACCTTATTGCCAGAACAACGATTGGCGCGGAGATGAAGTCGATGCTACGCACCCTTTCTTGTTTGTGACGTCAAACGCCTAGGGGATTGCAACCCTTCCTTCTGCAAAGAGATCGCGCTTATTGTTCATTTGTTTTTCCCTAAATGTTATCAAGCAAAGACTATAATATGAGGAAATGTTATCCACCGTTGTTTACGATTAAAACATAGTTTAAAACATCAAAACAAAACGACGATTGGCGTTTGGCGATGCAGCTAGCTGAACGTTTCGCCAACTCGCCAAGGCTGCTGCTCAAAACGTGATTCTTTCTGAAAATGCTGCCCGTACCGCCATCCCATACTCCAATCATGATTTATTATGACCACCAGTAAATTTTTACTGTAAATTTTGCATTATCTAATCCGAACACTTTTCTGATTCAATTAGGCAAAAATTTCGGCTTTGAAAAACCGGTGATAAAAGATTAAAAGTTCTATAAAAGACATGAAAAAAATAGGCAATATTTAG